>CP136056.1:159500750-160053250 GCA_032464435.1 Aegilops umbellulata | reverse complement strand
GTACGGCCATGCGAGTGGCCGCATAACCCATTCATGGAGGGAGCCAGAATCCGTCAAGAGTTTGCACAATATGCTGCCAATGCCGGCCTCACCGACTTCATCGCAGCTGAATGTGAACAGTATCATCTCCGCACAAATTACTTTGTGCAAATTTTTAATTTCTTGAGTAGGAGTAATCGTCCTAAGGTGCAGTTTAATTTATATGCTGAAACCCCTCAGATACCACTCACTGAATTTTGTGACATATGCATGATTCCTTCTGATGGGGATTTAGTAGAGACTAGGCCCACGGAGTTTGATGGTTTTTTACTTTACTCTGACAGTGGGGGATGAGAGAGAGGTATCAGGTGTCACTACCACTAGCTTACACTTTCTGGCTGTACATTATTTGCTTTATTCATTACGAAGTGTTTTCTTGCTAGAGAGAAGGTAGGTGCACTCAGTGCCCCAGACTTCCCTGTTTTACACCATGCACTTTACGACGACGACAACACTTGTAGCTTGGGAGCTATTGTGGCACGTAGCCTCCACATTAACAGATCCAAGGGAAAAATACATGGTGGTATTTACGCTACTCGCTTGGCGACTCACTTTAACATTCAGATATGCCATCATGATTATCCTTTGCCCAAGGTTTACCTAGATCACGCGACTATGGCACACCACCACTTTATTGATAGCGAGAACACTGACATTCCTGTTCCTGATAACCTGGTTTTCAGTGTGGACACTCGTGATATTAGTCCATTGCCTACACCTGCTTTGTTTGATCCTATTGTGAGGGGCGGATATAGGATTATGCCTGAGGACATTATTGCTTACCAGAACAACCTGGCTACTGCAGAGGAGGAGCCTCAGGAGTGGGACCCTCAGGTACGCACTCCCCAGCACTTCAACATAGGACCTCATGGTTTCTTCGAGTGGTGATTACCAAGTTAGGCCAAAATCCTAAGCTCGGGGGAGTACATATTTCCACCGACATTACATTCATGTTCACACAGTTCATTCCAGTTGTCGGTGTCTACACTCTTTCATTGTATTATCCATGCTAAATTTATTTTCTTGCTTTCTTCTTGTGTGTTTGAAAAACTTTGAGAAAATCCAAAAATATATTTCCTGCTTCTTTTCGGTTTTTCTTCCTAGTTTAAATTGTTGTAGCACTAAAAAGAAAACTCAAAAAGATTTCCTTATTCTTGTTTTACTTGTTTGGAGCTTTCCCATGTAAATAGTCTTTCTTGTTTTTGTTTTTCCCTTTTATTTGCTCGTTCAAGAAAAACTAAAACTCCAAAAAACATTTTAGTGTGTTTCTCTGAATTTCTTTTTCTTTCTATTGAGTCATACCGAGGATAAGACCATGATGAAAAAGTTGAGTGGCTCTCATATGCATTATTGTTGATCTAACAAAGAGCCCATATTACCTTGTCTTCTCCTTTTGAATAAAATGTTTGCAGATTCTAGCTTAGTCCACGACACTCTTGCACTATTATTATTTTCATATCTTACGGTCATGCAAGTGAAAGGCAATAATGACGATATTTGATGAACTGGCTGTGGCAGAGAGAAACAGATATGAACTTGACTTTTTCTGTTTTTGCAAATATGTTTAACCTAGTATCCATGATTCAGCCTATTATGATCGAACATGTTCGCAATGACAATTAGATTATAGTTTCTCATGCCATGCATAAGTAGCTAGGAGTGGATAATGATTTATCTTGGATGTCAACATGGTGTTAAAATGATTGTGATGTAGTATGATGATATGGTATCCTCCTCTGAATGTTCGAGTGGCTTGATTTGGCACATGTTCATGCATGTAGTTGAATCAAAACCAACATAGCCTCTATGATACTTATGTTCATGGTGTCCATATCCTACTCATACTGATATCCAATGTCTATTATGCATAATGTACAATCATGACCATTGTTGCTCTATAGCTGGCCGCTTCCCAACCTAATTGCTAGCCTTCGCCTGTACTAAGCGGAAATACTGCTTGTGCATCAAAATACCGAAACCCAAGTTATTCTAGATGAGTCCACAATACCTACCTATATGCGGTATTACCCTGCCGTCCTAAGTAAATTTGCATGTGCCACCTCTAAAAACTACGAATAAATATCCTTTTTGTGTGCCTGGATTGTTCATGGAGTGACAAGGGGTAGTTAGTATCTTCCATGCTAAACGGGTTATTCTCATGACGAGTGTTTATTCACTTGTCCTTGCAAGAGAGGGGTGGTAATAGGCATTCCTAGTCCCAAACTGCAAAAGAAAAGAGCTTACAAATAATCAAACAAAAACTCCTACGGAGTAATAACCTTTACTTTATCGCTTGAGAACCGCTACTAATGTGTTTAGCATGGAAGATATTGATAACTGATGGTCGCAAAGTAAATATGAAGGGTGCATTTCTCAAAATTTCATTTACCTCTATTTTAAAAACTTGAGCTCTGGCACCGCTGCAAATCACTGCTTCCCTCTGTGAAGGGACTATCTATTTACTTTCATGTTGTGTCATCACCTTCTCAAATAAGCGCCACAACCTGAGAGCACTATTGTCATCCTCATGCATTGTGTGTAGCTAATGTTGGGTGCATCATGACTGGATCTTTTCTACCATGAATTACAATGTTTAGTCACTGCTTGAACTTTGGAGGTGCTCTGCATTTATGTTTTGCGGTCTCAGAAAGGGATAGTGAGATACCACTATTGTCATATTATATCATGGTTGTTTTGACAAAGTGTTGTTGTTTGAGATATCTTATTATTGCTCGCTAGCTGATTATGTCATTGATATGAGTTAATATAATTTTTAAGAGTTATTGCCGACATGGTCAGTTATAATGTTGGCTGAAAACATGGGTGCTATTCAAGCTTATTTATGCAAACAAGAGCAAAAAAGTTCGTAAAAGTTTTTCTTTTTCACTTTCAGTTTATCAACTGAATTTCTTGAGGACAAGCAAAGGTTTAAGCTTGGGGGAATTGATACGTCTCCATCATATCAACTTTTCCTAACACTTTTCCTCTCTTTTGGACTCTAATTTGCATGATTTGAATGAAACTAACCCGGACTGACGCTGTTTTCAGTAGAACTACCATGGTGTTGTTTTTTGTGCAGAAATAAAAGTTTTCGGATTGGAACGAAACTTTGCGAGGAATTTTTATACAAATAAAGGAAATTTCTGGAGCCAAGAACCACCGGAGGGGGCCACCTGGGTGGGCACAACCCACCAGGGCGCGCCCCCCTCTAGGCATGCCCAGGTGGGTTGTCCCCACCTGGTGGCCCCGCAGACCCTCAAACCGATGCTATAAAATCACATATTTCCAAAAAAAAATCAAGGAGGAAGAATGTCACAGCCCTAGAAATCTTCTTGTAATTAGTGGAATTGCATCCATGCATCATTTTCAATTTCAATTAATCTGGAAATGGGGATGCTTAAACCCTAGCACCAAATGAATTCAACTAGGGTCAAAATAAAATCTTATTCATTGAACTCAAAATGCCCTCTAAAAATGTTCAACATTTCTGGTTTGAGGTCGAAGCATCTACCAAAAATGGTTTATATTTTTACTGGACATATTTGGGATTTGAATTAATTCGAACATATTTGAATTGGAGCTATTTAAATGCTATACATATTTTAGATGCTCCAAAAATGTTGGAAGTTGTTATGGGTCACCCGAATAATTCAGACATCACCCCTAATTATTTCCAGGATTTTATAACATGGTTTAGTATTTTACTAAATCAAAACAAAACAGAAAAAATAGAAAACGGAAACAAATAAGAGAGGGAGAGAGTTACCTCGACCTACCTGCTATGCAGCCCACCTGGCCGGCCCAGCTGGCAGCCCAGCCAACTGGCCCAGCCCACCACTGCCTCCTCCCCTGTCGTCTTCCTCCTTTGCCAGGAGGACGGGCACGTGCCCGACGCGCGCGCACCGCCGTGCGCCACCTCCTGCTTGCCGGCGAGGGCCTGGACGCCTCCACGACGCCACGCAGCCTCCCTGGTCCCTCTCTAACTCTCCTCGTGCTCCTTCCCCTCCTCTGGCTCTCTCCCTCGCACCACCCGAACGCGCCCGCCGCCGCCGACGTGCACCACCGCGGCCACCGTCTCCCCCTCGCTTCCTTGACTGGCTCAAGAGCTCCGCCTCGTCCCCCTCTTCCTCCTCACCAAGATGTAAGGCGCCGGAAGCCCCTGGACGCCGCCAGCTCCGCCGTTCCCCTCCTCGGCCACCGAGGACCGCCGGCGTCGATTCACCGCCTCTCAAGCTTCCCCGAGCACACTGGCCATCCCTACAACACCGCTGTGAGCCCTCGAGCGTTTTCCTCCTCTCCCCGCGCTCGTCCGCGTCCTCTAACCACCATGGCCATCGGAGCCGATAGCTCCTCGCCGCCGGCCATGTCGCCACCGTGGCCACGGCCGTGCAAGCTTGCACCCGAGCTCACCACTGCACTCAGTACATCCCCACGAGTCGAACGCGGCCACCCCTCGTCCTGTTGTGCAACCTAGCATGTTTTCCGCCGAGGCCCGAACTCCGGCCGCCACGGACGTGCTCGCCGCCATTGTTCCCGGCCAACCCAGCACCAACCACCGGCACCGTTGGATGCGCCACATCGGCAGCTACCTGTAGCACCCACCCGCGCATCGAACCGTGGCCGGAGCAGCGTTTCCGACGCTCTCCATCGTCTCGGCCTCGCCGGCGACTCAACACCGGTAGGTTTGACCCTGCTGGCCAGGGGTTTGACCCCGCTGACCAAGTTGACCCCGGGTGGGCCCAGTTTGACCCCTTGGGTCATTGACGCATGGGCCCCAGGCCACTAACTAAACTAGGTTAGTGTTAGTTTAACGCTAATTAAATTTAGTTAGTTTAACTAACTACTGACAGATGGGACCCACTGGTCAGGTTTAAACTGGACCGGGTTAGTTGACTTGATGAGGTCAGCATGACGCAATGCTGACGCAGTAATAGGCTTTTCTGGATTTATTCTTTTTCAGGTAATTTCAGAAAATAGTGCTAACTTCTAAAAATCATAGAAATTCAACTGTAACTCCAAATCAAACAAATTATATATGAAAAATGATCAGAAAAATGCAATCTATCCATCGGTATGATTCTCATGCATGTTGGAACAACCTAAACTTGTTGTTTAGGACAATTCATTTAAATGGTATTTAAACTCTCACATATGGAGTTTGAATTTGAACCTAGGGTTCAAACCAACTCCATTTAACATGTTGCTAGTTGCATTACCTCAAACCACAACATATTGCCATGTCATGATCATGCATCATATTGTCGCATTGCATTTATTGTGTTCTTCCTTGTTTGCCGGTATTTGTCCCCTCTCGATAGACGTGGTGCTGACGATGAGTTTGATGACACCGATGAAGAACTATACTATCTTCAGGAGTGCCAGGCAAGCAAAACCCCCTTGTTCATTCTGATACAATCCCACTCTCTCGCTCCTGCTCACTTTTACTACATTAGGACAACAACACTTCAACTGATACCTGCTGCGGTAGTTGAACCCCTTTCCTCTGCATGACCTGTCATTGCCACAGTAAATAGATGAAACCCACTAGTATGAGTAGGAGTTGTTTGAGCCCTGATGTGCCTACTCATTCATGTTTGTTTGTCATGCCTGCTACTTCTTAGAGTTCAGTCGGGTCTGATTCATCAGAGATGAATCGGAGGTGTGTAAACATGTCCTACTGTGTGAGAGCTAAGTGTGTGAACACGATTTGGTAAAGGTAGAAGTGAGAGGCCATGTAGGAGTACATGGTGGGTTATCTCATTGAAGCCGTACTTAGGAACTGAGTTCTGTGTTTGTGATCCATGAAACAGTTACTACCACACATTGGGATCCTTAATTGACTCTCTCGGCTTCTTAATCACCCTTGTCCTCTGTCCAGGAGTTGCAAGTAGTTTCTGGTGTTTGTAGTATGCTGGAGGCCGTGGGCAGCGCTGACCGGAGGGGTGGGTTGTGATGCGGTAGGCACGTGGTCGGGCATGCCGGGCGCCCGTTTGGTGTCTCCGAACCCTGTACACATCGTTCGGAGCCGTATGTGGAAACCTCGGCTGGACTCCCTTCGGATGGAACCTGAATAGGCGATAAACCTGGACTAGAGACTTGAGTGTTTATGTAGGCCTTGGCCGACACCCTCGCTGGGCTTCTACTTGAAGGTTGCCGAGTACATGTCATGTAAATGGCGATAAGTGGTGAGAGTGTGTGTGAAGAAGTACACCCCTGCAGGGTTAACATCATCTATTCAGATAGCCGTGTCCGCGATAATGGACTTCTGGGTTGCCTATAACAGTTCATAGACAAGTGAAAGTGGATACTCTAAAACTCGCAAGATAAGCGTGAGTGCTATGGATGGCATTCTCGTAGGTAGACGGGAGCGGATCCATAGTGGTGTATTGATATGGTGAATATGTGGACTCATGTGCGCCACCTCAAAAGAGTTACCTGCAATCATAGTTTAGGATAGCCACTGAGTCAAAGCTGGCTTGCTGTAGTTAAACTCCACCACCCCTTTGTCGATACCGATGCATATGTAGATAGTTCCGATGTAAGTCTTGCTGGGTACATTTGTACTCACATTTGCTTATTTTATGTTTTGAAGAGAGACATCAGTCTCGCTAGTAGTTCCGTGTGGACTTCGACGTTTTGCTTGATACCTCAGCGACGATCTTGTGCCCTCGGCAGGATCTAGTAGATAGTCAGGCTTCTCAGCCTTTTCCATTTATAGATGTCTGTACTCAGACATGTTAAGCTTCCGCATGTGCTTGTTGCTTGTATGCTCTAGATGTTGGGTCATGAGACCCATGTTTGTAATATCTCGCTCCTCGGAGCCTAATGAATAAATACTTGAGTCGTAGAGTTATGTTGTGATGCCATGTTGTATTTACACATATCGGGCATATTGTGTGTATGATTGAAATGCTTGGTATGTGTGGGATCCGACAATCTAGTTGTTTATCCTTGGCAGCCTCCCTTATGGGGAAGTGTAGTCTAGTGCTTCCATGAGCCATAGTAGTCCGCTACAGCCCGGTTCACCGGAGTCCTGCTAGCCCAGCACTACTGCTCGGGACACTTGACTGGCCGGCATGTGTTTCACTTCGTTCCTGTGTCTGTCCCTTCGGGGAAATGTCACGCGGTGACATCCGGAGTCCTACCTAGCCTGCTACAGCCCGGTTCCCTGAGTCCTATTAGCCCAGTGCTATAACCCAGATTCACACGCTGCTGACCGACATGCTCGATGTGATTCATGTATGCTTGTCCCCATGGGTTAGTGCCGCTTGGGTTCACGACTAGCCATGTCGGCCCGGGTTCTCTGTCATATGGATGCTAGCGACACTATCATATACGTGAGCCAAAAGGCGCAAATGGCCCCGGGCCATGGTAAGGCGACACCCGTGGGAATACCGTGTGTGAGGCCGCAAAGTGATATGAGGTGTTACCGGCTAGATCGATGTGACTTGGAATCGGGGTCCTGACAAAGAATTATCGTGTTTCACGAGTTGGAGCTGCGCCACCTCCTGTTCTTCATTGGGAGGCTCGATATAGAGTCCGTTTGGGGCTCCGGAGAGGGGGATATTTGGTCTTCGTCATCACCAACCCTTCTCCATCGCCAATTCCATGATGCTCCCCACCGAGAGTGAGTAATTCCTTCGTAGGCTCGCTGGTCGGTGAGGAGTTGGATGAGATTCATCATGTAATCAAGTTAGTTTTGTTAGGGATTGATCCCTAGTATCCATTATGTTCTAAGATTGTTGTTGCTATGACTTTGCCATGCTAAATATTTGTCACTTTGGGTCTGGGTGCCATGATTTCACATCTGAACCGTTTATGTTATCGCCATTATATCTATGTTCTTGATCCGATTTTGCAAGTTATTGTCACCTACTACGTGTTATGATCCGACAACCCAGAGTGACAATAGTCAGGACACTTCCCGTTGATGAACGTAGTTTGAGGAGTTCATGATTCAGTGTGTCTTAATGCTTTGTTCCGATTCTCTATTAAAAGTAGGCCTCAATATCCCTTAGTTTCCAATAGGACCCCGCTGCCATGGGAAGGTAGGACAAAACATTAAGATTTTCCTACATATTGATCTTGCTAAGTTACTACCGCTGCTGTTACTATTGGTACTGCTATAAAACTATTACTGTTACCGTTACTGTTGCTGCTACCACTACTATCAAAGTTATTACTCCCTCTGTCCCATAATATAAGAGCGTTTTTGACACTACACTAGTGTACAAAATGCTCTTATATTATGGGACGGAGGGAGTATATTACTGTGCTACTGATCACTTTGCTGCAGATAGTTAATCTCCAGGTGTGATTGAATTGAAAACTCAGTTGCTAATACTTGCAAATATTCTTTGGCTCCCCTTGTGTAGAATCTATAAATTTGGGTTGAGTACTCTACCCTCGAAAACTATTGCGATCCCCTATAATTGTGGGTTATCAACCAAGAGAGCAGGACTTGAATCATTGTCACAATAGACTTGAGAATCTTCTTCTTCAGTCACCTGACGGTGCATGGCGACGTGCTCGAAAGCTTCCATCTCCTGCTCACTATGGAGTCGTACGTGCCATCATCATTTGCAATCATGGTGCGCCGGTTGGTGCATTGGAAAGACTTGTGTCCACGTCCACCACATGTGAAGCACTTCAGAGAACTTGTCTTGACGGGATCATCCAGTGGTGCCGATGAAGAGGGAGTCTTGTTATTGTAGTTGCTTGCCAGAGGACGTGTCGAGGAAGGCGTTGTTTGCTTGGAACTTGACTTGTCACCGGTACTTGGTGATGCTCTAGTCGAGGTAGGAGGTGTCGTAGTTGAGGGAACTTGAGTGTAGGAGCCGTAGTTATATAAGGGAATTGATCGTGGAAGGGAACGTAAGGCTATTTTTACTCCTTTACCTTATGCCCTTCTGTTCTGAGTCAACCTCTTCTTTTCTACAGGGAGTAAGAACTAGGCTTTCTCATCTATCTATCAGGATGACATGTTACTAATCCATATACTTATAGAGTTGATAGTTTCAAGACCCAGTTCAGCTTCTACTACTTCTGTGTGATCATAGCTGGCCTCAGAACCTAGATATTGTGATGATTGAGTGGTCATGCCACTATTTCGCAGGATGTCTCAAATATTTTTGAGCATATACAGTCGTTATGCTGTCCGAGTCGTCCCAGGTTTCTAAACAATCTGATGCATTTGCAAAATCGTTTCCCTCTGGTTTCGAAGTTCCTTTAGGCCAGGTTAATCACACTAATTGCTGAGTTGAGGTACTCTATTGCCTCGACATATATGTTGGAGCTATTATTATGACCCTAGGCGTTTTAGGGAGTCACCTAGTAATCTAGCCATGTTTTTTGTTCCCGGTGTGATGATTCTGGCCACCATTCTCGAAAGCATTCCGTGATGCCATTTAGTAGTAGGTATTCTATACCTGGGTTCTTGAACCCGAGATTCACCCTACTTACCTCCTGTTGATAGTGTTTGCTAGTTCCTTAGGATATTAGTAACCTTTGCGATAGTCCTCAAGGTCCGTGGTAAATCCTTCTTCCAATACCATGAACCATTATGGTAGAAGTTCTTTGAGCCAAAAGATCACAACCAGGGTGCTCTTGAGGGGTACTCCATTCTATGTTGTGACTCTGCCAATCCTACCTTTATGCATGGGTTATCCGGAAGAAATATGTTGAACTTGTTCGACATACCAACCTATGTATCCACAGCTCTGAATAATCGTATGTTCCTTTGAGTTGTCTCTCTTTAGTTGTATTCTGATCTCTGTCTATCAATTGATAGTCAGGACTAGTTGTGCATTCCTGTTATCGATGCCTGTGATTCTCGTGGTCCGTCAAGCCATTCTATTTTGGAGTGACTAAGAGAAACAAACTCCAGCACCTCATCCATTTCTTGGAGTGGTCAAAGTAGTTGTATTCCGCATATCAAAATGCCAATCCAGCTTTTGTTCTGTTCTACCTCGGAGTATTACCCCCTTTATGTCAGGATTGTCATGAGAATTGCACCATCTCTTATACATTCTTGACGCAGTGATACTTCTCGCCATCATCATTCTCTCCTCAGTTACGTGTTGTAGCAACCGGGATACCGACAAGTGAACCATGATGTGTGAAATCAATACTCGTAGCAACTAGTTGCTTGGTAGTAAATGGACAATATTCTCATTTTCAGCGTGTTGGGTTTTGACTCATCATTCTAAGATAGATTGTGCTACATAGACCTTATTTCTGGTGCACCCTTCGATCAATGAGTTAGGATTATTCAATCCCTTGCTTATTTGATCATATCGTCTTGCTCTGAAAAGCAATATTGTTCTCGAGCTTAGTAACATATCGGTGGTTCGTGATGTTCCGAATATCTTCTTGGAAGTGTTACCGGGTTGTCACCTGGCCGCTATGTTGAGTTCGTGATCAAGTTGGTTTTCTTATAAATCACTGCTTCTCCAAGAATCTGTGTTGGATATCCCTGAGCTAGTTGGTTGAGCTAGACAACAACCTGGAGAGTTGGAAGATAAAAGCTTGTCTGACTTAGTTCATGTTAAGGGATATCTTTTTGTGCGTGTGTGTGTTGAAGAAAGACGATATCTCCATCGATTGGTCCTCATGATCAGTTGTTGGATCTATTGCCTTGTCAAAACTTTGACTCGAGTGTGGGCTATCGTCGAGTCAAATCAGAACCAATGATGTTCATAATGTTGTCTTACTCGTGGTTGATCCCTCGAGCGTACACCATTACATCTTTGGTCTGACCAATGCTATCACCGTGTTCACATGATGGTGGAAGTCCAGTGATATGGAAACTCTGATGAGTTGCTGTTGAGCCCATCAGCAGTATTTTGTCTCCCCCATGATTCATGTTGAACATTACACTAGTATTGGAAACTTTGTAAGCAATGCCTTCGTGTTCCGTTCATGAGGCATATGATTGGGTGCAAGAAGTGACTTTCTCCAAGTTCACATGCATTAGGGGTAAGTTGTTGCCATGCATTTGAGATAGGTTTGTTTTGTTTCCCTTGGAATCATCCCAAATCAGTCATGCATACGTGCGAAGTATTCTATGGTTTGGTAGATTAATTACCTCCACTCCATATGTGTTCCTAGCACACCAAGCCACCGATTGATTTGTTCAAGGAGAAGATGTTCCTTCTTAGGATCCGGACTTATGCAAGGGCTTCGATATCCTCGATGGTGGTTCCCAACCAGAACTCGGTAGTGTTTTCTTTATAAGACTACTATGTGGTCATTCTTGTCTTGGACAACATGCTCACATGTATGTAGCAGAACGGGCTCATGTTTTGGAGCCTGCTATCGTAGTTCATATCCCCAGAATTTCGCAACGTCATCTCGTCGATTTGTGTTGCAAACTTTCTATTCGGACATGCTGAGTCTAGAATATCCTGACACCAACCAGATCTGAATCTCAGGCAGATATGATGGTTGGAACATTCCCAACATCTACATTTTGTTTCCAGCTTGCACCCGTCATTGTGTTAGTCTGACATGGGTCCCTTCCATTTCCGATGATAGGCAAAAATCATTCATTGCGTTGTCTTCAACAAGGTAATCCACATCATCCATTCTGGTATGGGTATGCCATTCTTTCGAATTCGTTCACACGATCGTTTATGATTGCCTTAGGCTGGTATAAAGAATTTCAATGATCTCTGAATCAAAAAGTAATTCTTTTTGCCACTTAAGGGAATAGTTCTTCGAGTCACCTTTCGAAGGTGCCCCGTTACGGGATCATGGAAATTATTTCCTCGCCACCTTGACACCATCCACCATCTTTGTAAGCGTGGAATTGTTGCCCACCAAATCAAACCCTGTCGTTTGTTCTTCCATCCCTCTCGATGTGTTTCGTGTCTCAGCTCGAGAGATGTTTCAATGTCTCACTCGATGAGTTGATCCTGAGTTGTTCGATCTTCTTGAAGATCGATCCTTCTGGAGTTCTCCCTTTCCTCTCATTGTCATGTTAGTTGGAGTTCTTAGAGCAAGACATTGAGACAAAGATGCTGATCGTGTCAACGTTCTTATGAAGTGCAACCTCGATCGTGAAGACCGTGTTAGCTTGTGCCCCCTCTGTCTTCTTACTCACGTCTTGAATCTCGAGACGAGATTCTTTTTTAGTGTGGGTGAGTTGTCACAGCCCTAGAAATCTTCTTGTAATTAGTGGCATTGCATCCATGCATCATTTTCAATTTCAATTAATCTGGAAATGGGGATTCTTAAACCCTATCACCAAATGAATTCAACTAGGGTCAAAATAAAATCTTTTTCATTGAACTAAAAAATGCCCTCTAAAAATTGATGAGGACATGACTACCTTGGATACGACCAAAAATATTGCATACATGCATATTTGTCAGGTGATTTCTAGTGCAAACTATTCAATAATCTATTTTTGTTATCCAGAACAAAAATACTTCACACACTTTTGTGTTTTGTCTAATTGTAGGTGTATGGGACATTTGTACAACACACATATGAAGATAAGGGAGAAAGAGATGTTTACTTGCTGTTCAAAAAGTTCTTTCACGTCACTTTTGGTCCAAGAGAAGATAGAGTCCAAGTCTCTCACGTTCTGGATTCAGATTCGGACTGCACAGACATACCTGACTCAAAACGGCAATAACTTTTTCATACGGACTCCGAATTGGGTGATTCTTTATTTTTTGGAAACTAGATTTCGTCCTCTTTCCACTCCAATTGGAATCACCTTTAAATCCGTCCGGAGCATTGAGATATGGACGAAACAATCTGACGCTGCAGCAGAATCCGAATCAAACAACAAGTCCAAAGGTGTTGCACCACCTCCACTTGGGCCCATGAGCCTTGTACGACCTAGGGTTGGTTTTAGGCTGCCTTGGGACGTCCTCCCACCTCCTTGGCCGCCACCCCTTGCTCCTATATAAGTAGATCCATCTAGTAGCTTTTTCCTTGGGATTTGTTTAGTTAAAAGTTAGCCATTGCAACTTCGTGTACTTCGTTTGTGTCCAACGACCAGACCAAGACCGCTTCTGGATCCCCACCTTTATCAATACTTCATCCATATTTGCAATATTCAGATTGCTTTTATCATATTCTTGCTTGTTCTTCGATTGCATGCAGGAATAGACCTTCGTGGTCAGGCTGATCGTGCTTTCGGCATTGTCGGTAACCTCACGGAGATTGGTTTAGCGATTGCTAAGGCGCAACGTCGTGCACGTTTGTAGTCGGATCGTCAAAGTTGTCTCCACAAATCGATAGTTATCATCTCATCGAAAGATCGGGACACCCCGCCTCTATCAAGTGGTATCAGTTTTCAGGTTGCTCGGTGAGAATTTCCAGTTTTCCCTAGATTAGATCTATTTTTCTTACCTATTGTCCAAGAAAAAGCCACAAAAAAAAGTTAGATCTATTCATCCTTTTGTCCAAGCCAGTCTGAGCCTTTGCAATTTTCTTTTCATTGTTTGCATTATTGAATTATTGGTTGCATCGTCGTGTCGAGTTGCTGGTCTTAGTGTCTAGTTCGTTTAGAGTTTCGAGTTCTGTTCACATTAGTCACGCCGCCGCTGCATCATTATCCCTTCCGTTGTCCACCACCCATCCATCAATTTCCACCACGTGCTACCCACCGTTCATTGTCTAATCATAGTTGAGATCGTTCACATCTTCGCCTGATCCAATCTGCATCTTATCTAGTTTGTCTTGGAAAGAGGGAGAAAAAAAAAGACAGAGAAAAAAAAGAGTGAAAAAAAAGAAAAAAAAGGTCAGAGAAAAAAAAAGAGAAAGAAAAAGAGAAAAAAAAAGTGTGAGGAGAAAAAAAAGAGAAGAAAAAAAAATTCGGATCTATCTAGACTCAATCTCGTAGTTGAATTCGGATTCGAATCTGTTTTGTGCACTGTTCAGTAAAACAGGCATAACTTCCTCATACGAAGTCCGTTTTGGCTCCACGAGTACACAAATTAAAGCTAGCGACGAGCCGCATCTAAATAGTTGCAGAAGCTAGTTCAATATTTGACACCTCAAAATCGTCTTCTAAATAGGTCTTTTTGCCCTCCGAAGTTCGCGGACACAGCTTCTTCCAGTTTTCAGGCCAGTTTGCGAATTCTTTGACTCCTCATATCAATTCGGAATTGAGTGATTCTTTTTGCATTGGAAAGCTTGAGCTAGTAGCATTCTTTGAAAAAAGTTATCAGAAAATTTGCTCAAACTTTTCAAGAGGAAAGTTGGAGAGAGAGTTGTTGTATATCCTGCTTGGCAGTTGTTTCACATCATTATCTTTACTGCTATTGTGATCTTCACTTATATCTTGCTGTCCAGAGCTACTTCATATCCTTTATTGATGCTAGTTTTGCTACGCCGTGACCTCATTAGTGTTCTAGGCTCGCGTCTCTAGTCCGGTCTAGCCTAGGACCAGCACAGTACCGTCGTTGAGCGTTTATTCAACATTGCATCTTTGAATTGATTATTGCTAATCTTTTGCTACCATATATAGCCAACCCAGCTCCACATATTTCTACACCGTGTATACATACGTTCACCTGGCAATCGCTTTACTCAATCTTTGGAGTTATTTGACACCGCTGGTTGCCGGTCACCACCTGCTGCATGGTAAGAACTTGTAAGACTTTGATATTTGCTATACTGTGAGCGCTTTACCACCACATCCTAGTAGTTCATAGGAACATTATTCTCGGATTTTGTTTCTTGTTTTTCTACTAATCATGACAGGTTCCGGAGACAGAAGTTCTTGGACGACGGACACAACATCACCATCACGAGAGTTGGGACAACACACACAAGCACATGGTCAGGTTATCTCTTTATCGTCATTTGAGGGTAGATTTAATCCTGCTATTTATCTAGCTTGGGAGCTTGAAGTTGAACAAGTTTTTAGTCACCATGACTTTTCTGAACTTGAGCGAGTACGAGCTGCCACTAGAGCATTTACTGGTTTTGCTTCTGTTTGGTGGAATGTGCATTGTAAGAAAAACATTGATAACCAACCCACAACTTGGAAAGATTTGAAAGATGTAATGAGACAACATTTTTTCCCTCCTTACTATCGTCGTGAATTGCTTCGCAAATTTGAACAATTTAAACAAGGCAACAACACTGTTCATGCTTACTACCAAGAGTTCAAATCTTATATGCATCATTGTGACATAGAAGAATCTAAGGATGATACAATGAATAGATTTTTTGGTGGTTTGAACCATGATATTCAGGCAAGATTTCAGTATATTCCCCGTTGCATTACTGGTATGTATGTTCGTGCTTGTACCTTTGAGAGACAGATGCAGGAGGATGCATTGGGTGACTACAACGACTACTATTCCAATTCGTGCTCACCGCCGCCGGTTGGTTCCTCCACAGTTGCACCTACTAGAGCAGCCCCACCTCGGATTGTGAGCGCGACATCATCTCAAGAGTATGGTGCATTGTCAACGTCCGTACCTACATCAGCTACGTCTTTGCGACAAGGTAACAGTAAAGATATTGATGATATAACTTCACATGAGAATGATGCATCCCTAGTTAACTTAAATGCATCATGTGTTCAGTTACCTGGTGATTTGAGCACAACACCTATTTTAGAGAATCTTGATACTGTCATGAATGCGTCATGTGATCAAACAACTGAAATACCAACAATTTTGAGTGCACCCATTGAGTTAACCGTTGATGCAAAAGAATCAATGTTTAATCATTTTGATATGACCTCTAATCTTGGTGATGATTCTGTGACCAAAGACTTATTGCATGTTTGCCTATTTAAGCATGTTGTAGCATGTAAATTAGATGCAAGTAAGGTTTATTCACCAATGTTGGGATGGTTTAATGATGAACATTGTCAATCTTTTGATATGAATAAGAGCATCACTTATATGTGCAAATTGAGTTGCAATATTTTCATGTCTTCTACTTCTAGTGATAATATTTTGGCTTCAGATTGTATGAACTATGCAAGTTACTCATCTATACATGTGTCATATGTGCAAAAACCAAGGGAAGTAAAAATGGATGACATATACATATACAACATGTACACCTTGTCTCTTTTGTTAGACACATTTCAGATTAAGCAACGCCGAGGACGGCTTTTTTTTTCAAGAAGGGGAGGATGATGAGGACATGACTACCTTGGATACGACCAAAAATATTGCATACATGCATATTTGTCAGGTGATTTCTAGTGCAAACTATTCAATAATCTATTTTTGTTATCCAGAACAAAAATACTTCACACACTTTTGTGTTTTGTCTAATTGTAGGTGTATGGGACATTTGTACAACACACATATGAAGATAAGGGAGAAAGAGATGTTTACTTGCTGTTCAAAAAGTTCTTTCACGTCACTTTTGGTCCAAGAGAAGATAGAGTCCAAGTCTCTCACGTTCTGGATTCAGATTCGGACTGCACAGACATACCTGACTCAAAACGGCAATAACTTTTTCATACGGACTCCGAATTGGGTGATTCTTTATTTTTTGGAAACTAGATTTCGTCCTCTTTCCACTCCAATTGGAATCACCTTTAAATCCGTCCGGAGCATTGAGATATGGACGAAACAATCTGACGCTGCAGCAGAATCCGAATCAAACAACAAGTCCAAAGGTGTTGCACCACCTCCACTTGGGCCCATGAGCCTTGTACGACCTAGGGTTGGTTTTAGGCTGCCTTGGGACGTCCTCCCACCTCCTTGGCCGCCACCCCTTGCTCCTATATAAGTAGATCCATCTAGTAGCTTTTTCCTTGGGATTTGTTTAGTTAAAAGTTAGCCATTGCAACTTCGTGTACTTCGTTTGTGTCCAACGACCAGACCAAGACCGCTTCTGGATCCCCACCTTTATCAATACTTCATCCATATTTGCAATATTCAGATTGCTTTTATCATATTCTTGCTTGTTCTTCGATTGCATGCAGGAATAGACCTTCGTGGTCAGGCTGATCGTGCTTTCGGCATTGTCGGTAACCTCACGGAGATTGGTTTAGCGATTGCTAAGGCGCAACGTCGTGCACGTTTGTAGTCGGATCGTCAAAGTTGTCTCCACAAATCGATAGTTATCATCTCATCGAAAGATCGGGACACCCCGCCTCTATCAAAAATGTTCAACATTTCTGGTTTGAGGTGGAAGCATCTACCAAAATTGGTTTATATTTTTGCAGGACATATTTGGGCTTTGAATTAATTCGAACATATTTGAATTGGAGCTATTTAAATGCTATATATATTTTAGATGCTCCAAAAATGTTGGAAGTTGTTATGGGTCACTGGAATAATTCAGACAACACCCCTAATTATTTCTAGGATTTTATAACATGGTTTAGTATTTTACTAAATCAAAACAAAACAGAAGAAATAGAAAACAGAAACAAATAAGAGAGGGAGAGAGTTACCTCGACCTACCTGCTATGCAGCCCACCTGGCCGGCCCAGCTGGCAGCCCAGCCCACCACCGCCTCCTCCCCTGTCGTCTTCCTTCTTTGCCAGGAGGACGGGCGTGTGCCCGACGCGCGCGCACCGCCGTGCGCCACCTCCTGCTTGCCGCCGAGGGCCTGGACGCCTCCACGATGCCACGCAGCCTCCCTGGTCCCTCTCTCACTCTCCTCGTGCTCCTTCCCCTCCTCTAGCTCTCTCCCTCGCACCACCCGAACGCGCCCATCGCCGCTGACGTGCACCACCGTGGCCACCGTCTTCCCCTCGCCTCCCTGACTGGCTCAAGAGCTCCGCCTCGTCCCCCTCTTCCTCCTCACCAAGATGTAAGGCGCCGGAAGCCCCTGGACGGCGCCAGCTCCGCCGTTCCCCTCCTCGGCCACCGAGGACTGCCGACATCGATTCACCGCCTCTTGAGCTTCCCCGAGCACACTGGCCATCCCTACAACACCACTGTGAGCCCCCGAGCGTTTTCCCCCTCTCCCCGCGCTTTTCCGCGTCCTCTAACCACCATGGCCATCAGAGCCGATAGCTCCTGGCCGCCGGCCATGTCGCCACCATGGCCACGGTCGTGCAAGCTTGCACCCGAGCTCACCACTTCACTCAGTACATCCCCACGAGTCGAACGCGGCCACCCCTCATCCTGTTGTGCAACCTAGCATGTTTTCCGCCGAGGCCCGAACTTCGGCCGCCGTGGACATGCTCGCCGCCATTGTTCCCGGCCACCCCAGCACTAACCACCGCCATCGTTGGATGCGCCACATCGCCAGCTACCCGTAGCACCCACCCGCGCATCGAACCATGGCCAGAGCAGCGTTTCCGACGCTCTCCATCGTCTCGGCCTCGCCGGTGACTCAACGCCGGCAGGTTTGACCCTGTTGGCCAGGGGTTTGACCCCGCTGACCAAGTTGACCCCGGGTGGGCCCAGTTTGACCCCCTGGGTCATTGACGTATGGGCCCCATGCCACTAACTAAACTAGGTTAGTGTTAGTTTAACGCTAATTAAATTTAGTTAGTTTAACTAACTACTGACAGACGGGACCCACTGGTCAGGTTTGACCTGGACCGGGTCAGTTGGCTTGCTGAGGTCAGCATGACGCAATGCTGGCGCAGTAATAAGCTTTTCTGGATTTATTCTTTTTCAGGTAATTTCAGAAAATAGTGCTAACTTCTAAAAATCATAGAAATTCAACCGTAACTCCAAATCAAACAAATTATTTATGAAAAATGGTCAGAAAAATGCAATCTATCCATCTATACCATTTTCAGGCATGTTGGAACAACCTAAACTTGCTGTTTAGGACAATTCAATTAAATGGCATTTAAACCCTCACATATGTTGTTTGAATTTGAACCTAGGGTTCAAACCAACTCCATTTAACATGTTGCTAGTTGCGTTAGCTCAAACCACAACATATTGCCATGTCATGATCATGCATCATATTGTTCTTCCTTGTTTGCCGGTATTTGTCCCTTCTCGATAGACGTGGTGCCAACGATGAGTTCGATGACACCGATGAAGAACTATACTATCTTCAGGAGTGCCAGGCAAGCAAAATCCCCTTGTTCATTCCGATACAATCCCACTCTCTCGCTCCTGCTCTCTTTTACTGCATTAGGACAACAACGCTTCAACTGTTATCTGCTGCGGTAGTTGAACCCCTTTCCTCTGCATGACCTGTCATTGCCACAGTAAATAGATGAAACCCACTAGTATGAGTAGGAGTTGTTTGAGCCCTGATTTGCCTACTCATTCATGTTTGTTTGGCGTGCCTGCTACAACTTAGAGTTGAGTCGGGTCTGATTCATCAGAGATGAATCGAAGGTGTGTAAACATGTCCTACTGTGTGTGAGCTGTGTGTGAACATGATTTGGTAAAGGTAGCGGTGAGAGGCCATGTAGGAGTACATGGTGGGTTGTCTCACTGAAGCCGTCCTCAGGAACTGAGTTCTATTTTTGTGATCCATGAAACAGTTACTACCACACATTGGGATCCTTAATTGACTCTCTCGGCTTCTTAATCACCCTTGTCCTCTGTCCAGGAGTTGCAAGTAGTTTCTGGTGTTTGTAGTATGTTGGAGGCCGTGGGCAGCGCTGACCGGAGGGGTGGGCTGTGATGCGGTAGGCACATGGTCGGGCATGCCGGGCTCCCGTTTGGTTTCTCGGAACCCTGTACACATCGTTCGGGGCCGTATGTGGAAACCTCGGCTGGACTCCCTCCGGATGGAACCTGAATAGGCGATAAACCTGGACTAGAGACTTGAGTGTTTAGGTAGGCCTTGGCCGATACCCTTGCTGGGTTTCCGCTTGAAGGTTGCCGACTACATGTCATGTAAACGGCAATAAGTGGTGAGAGCGTGTGTGAAGAAGTACACACCTGCAGGGTTAACATCATCTATTCGAATAGCCGTGTCCGCAGTAATGGACTTCTGGGTTGCCTATAACAGTTCATAGACAAGTGAAAGTGGATACTCTAAAACTCGTAAGATAAGCGTGAGTGCTATGGATGGCGTTCTCGTAGGTAGACGGGAGCGGATCCATAGTGGTTTATTGATATGGTGAATATCTGGACTCGTGTGCGCCACCTCAAAAGAGTTACCTGCAATCATAGTTTAGGATAGCCACTGAGTCAAAGCTGGCTTGCTGCAGTTAAACTCCACCACCCCTTTGTTGATACCGATGCATATGTAGATAGTTCTGATGTAAGTCTTGCTGGGTACATTTGTACTCACGTTTGCTTATTTTATGTTTTGCAGAGAGACGGTGGCCACGCTAGTAGTTCCGTGTGGACTTCGACGTTTAGCTTGATACCTCAGCTACGATCTTGTGCCCTCGGCAAGATCTAGTAGATAGTCAGGCTTCTCAGCCTTTTCCATTTATAGATGTCTATACTCAGACATGTTAAGCTTCCGCATGTGCTTGTTGCTTGTATGCTCTGAATGTTGGGTCATGAGACCAATGTTTGTAATATCTAGCTCCTCGGAGCCTAATGATCAAATACTTGAGTCGTAGAGTTATGTTGTGATGCCATGTTGTATTTACACATATCGAGCATATTGTGTGTATGATTGAAATGCTTGGTATGTGTGGGATCCGACAATCTAGTTGTTTATCCTTGGCAGCCTCCCTTATGGGGAAGTGTAGTCTAGTGCTTCCATGAGCCATAGTAGTCCGCTACAGCCCGGTTCACCGGAGTCCTGCTAGCCCAGCACTACTGCTCGGGACACTTGACTGGCCGGCATGTGTTTCACTTCGTTCCTGTGTCTGTCCCTTCGGGGAAATGTCACGCGGTGACATCCGGAGTCCTGCCTAGCCTGCTACAGCCCGGGTTCCCGGAGTCCTATTAGCCCAGTGCTACAGCCCGGATTCACACGCTGCTGACCGACATGCTCGATGTGATTCACACACTGCTGATCATATACGTGAGCCAAAAGGCGCAAACGGTCCCGGGCCATGGTAAGGCGACACCCGTGGGAATACCGTGCGTGAAGCCGCAAGGTGATATGAGGTGTTACCGGCTAGATCGATGTGACTCGGAATCGGGTCCTGACAAAGAATTATCGCGTTTCACGAGTCGGAGCTGCCGCCACCTCCTGTTCTTCATCAGGAGGCTCGATATAGAGTCCGCTTGGGTCTCCGGAGAGGGGGATCTTTGATCTTCGTCATCACCAACCCTTCTCCATCGCCAATTCCATGGTGCTCCCCACCGGGAGTGAGTAATTTCTTCGTAGGTTCGCTGGTCGGTGAGGAGTTGGATGAGATTCATCATGTAATCGAGTTAGTTTTGTTAGGGCTTGATCCCTAGTATCCATTATATTCTAAGATTATTGTTGCTATGACTTTGCCATGCTTAATATTTGTCACTTTGGGTCCGGGTGCCATGATTTCACATCTGAACTGTTTATGTTATCACCATTATATCTATGTTCTAGATCCGATTTTGCAAGTTATAGTCACCTACTACATGTTATGATCCGACAACCCAGAGTGACAATAGTCGGGACACTTCCCGTTGATGAACGTAGTTTGAGGAGTTCATGATTCACCGTGTCTTAATGCTTTGTTCCGATTCTCTATTAAAAGGAGGCCTCAATATCCCTTAGTTTCCAATAGGACCCCGCTGCCATGGGAAGGTAGGACAAAACATGTCATGCAAGTTCTTTCCATAAGCACGTATGACTATTTACGGAATACATGCCTACATTATATTTATGAACTGAAGCTAGTGCCGTATCGCCTAAGGTTGTAACTGTCACATGATTAATATCATCCAACAAATCGCTGATCCGATGCCTACGATTTTCCTACATATTGATCTTGCTAAGTTACTACTGCTGCTGTTACTATTGGTACTGCTATAAAACTATTACTGTTACCGTTACTGTTGCTGCTACCACTATTATCAAAGCTATTACTCCCTCTGTCCCATAATATAAGAGCGTTTTTGACACTACACTAGTGTCAAAAATGCTCTTATATTATGGGACGGAGGGAGTATATTACTGTGCTACTGATCACTTTGCTGCAGATAGTTAATCTCCAGGTGTGATTGAATTGAAAACTCAGTTGCTAATACTTGCAAATATTCTTTAGCTCCCCTTGTGTAGAATCTATAAATTTGGGTTGAATACTCTACCCTCGAAAACTGTTGCGATCCCCTATACTTGTGGGTTATCAACCAAGAGAGCAGGACTTGAATCATTGTCACAATAGACTTGAGAATCTTCTTCTTCGGTCACCTGACGGTGCATGGCGACGTGCTCGAAAGCTTCCATCTCGTCCTCACTATGGAGTCGTACGTGCCATCATCATTTTCAATCATGGTGCGCCGGTTGGTCCATTGGAAAGACTTGTGTCCACGTCCACCACATGTGAAGCACTTCAGAGAACTTGTCTTGACGGGATCATCCAGTGGTGCCGATGAAGAGGGAGTCTTGTTCTTGTAGTTGCTTGCCAGAGGATGTGTCGAGGAAGGCGTCGTTTGCTCGGAACTTGACTTGTCACCGGTACTTGGTGATGCTCTAGTCGAGGTAGGAGGTGTCATAGTTGAGGGAACTTGAGTGTAGGAGCCGTAGTTCTTGGAAGATTACTTGGCATATTTGAAGTCTTCTTGTACTTGTCGCTCCGCCTTGGTCGCTTGATGAAGTAGCTCGAGAAGGTTGGAGTAGGATTGGAAATCAACGTTTATAGGGTGGTTGAGTCCGTTCAAGAAGCGTGCCATTGTTTGCTCATCATCTTCTTTGAAATTGGCTCTTATCATGGCAATTTCCATTTCTTGATAGTATTCTTCCACCGTCTTCGTGCCTTTCTTGATGAGTTGTAATTTCTTGAAGAGATCTTGGGTGTAGTATGTAGGCACGAAGCGATCTTGCATGACGTCCTTCATTTGTGTCCAAGTGGTGATGGGTGGCTCATCCTTCTCGCGGTGTCGCTCGATCACTTGTTCCCACCAAATGAGGACATAGTTTTGCAACTCAAGGGATGCCATGGCGATATTCTTTTCCTCGTTGTAGTTGTGAAGACGAAATATCTTGTCGACTTTCAATGCCCATGAGAGATATTCTTCGGGATCATTGCTTCCGGAGAACTTGGGCATTGTGAACTTGAGCTTGCCGTAGAGGAATTCTTCATGATAGTGACGGTGTTGATGTCGCTCTTGGCATGGAAGAGGGTCTTCAAGCACTCGGCCCGCTTGGTGTCACTCTTGACATGGAGGAGGATATTCGTCGTGATAGCCCTCTTGGCATAGAGGAGGTCGAATTATATGTGCCTGGTTTTGCCTGTCTTGTTGTTCCTCATGTCGGGCGGATTCTTCTTGTCGTGCTTGACGAAGTGCTTCCTCTTGCTCACGTACTTGACGATTGCGTTGGGCAATGACTTGAGTGGACTCTTGGAGTGCGTCTTGAGCCGCTTGAGCTTGAGCTTCACGACTTTGTTGCTCTTGCCAGATTGCATCACCATCTTGAGATGCTTGACATGGACGATGTGGTGGTAGTTGTTCTTAATCCCTGGCTTCTCATTCTTGGCGTCGTGCCTGGTCACATGCTCGAACTCGGTCTTGTAGGCCATTGCCATGGAATGTATTTTATTGCGCTTGGAGGTCTTGAGTGTTGTCGCGTCGAGGAGGACTCGCATCGAAAGAATAATATGACGACGAGTGGCGACTTGAGTCCCGCCGTCTTGGTGAAGAGGTTGAGGAAGACGCGCGGCTGACGATCATGTTATGGAATTTGTCCATTTGTTTGGAGAGCTTGGCATCAAGGTAGTCCAATTGTCCTGCTTCTTATTGACGGAGGTCGGTGGAGAGTTGCTCGATGTGATCACCCAAAGCTTCACTCTCTTGATGTAGATCTCATTGTGCAATGAAGAAGTGATTCTTGGTGACATAGTCGCGTTCGTCATCTTGATCCTCGAAGAGCGGGTTCGCCGAACAAGTAGGCCTATCCATCATGTTGAAGTGGTGGTGAGTAGGAAAATGAGAGAACAATACCAAAGTTACCTTTTCCGAAGATTGTGGATGCAACAAGTACGATCCAACGTGATGCTATAATAGTAGAATTGGTATAGGGTTTTGTTTCTCACACCTAAAAGTAAAAAGCTTATGGAGGATCTTGGTTAGGAAGTGGCACAAATAATTCAAGCAAATGTTAGTCAAGATGTTGAAGAAGTTGAAAAGATGCACAAATTGCAAGTAAGATAAATAGATCAAACCCAGGGATATCACTAGGAACACGCACACGGAAGATAGATGGGATCCGCAAACCAAAGGGTGAGCTCTAAGAGGCACGGAATGCTCTTGTTGTACGGATACTAGAGAGACGCTAGCTCGATTGCTCTAATGGGCTAGATACTCTAGTTCACCAACTTAATAGAGAAACGGGTCGTCTACTCTCCCAAGTATGCTTATGTATGTAGTGGCCAAGATGATGTAACTATTCTGTGAGGCTTGATGCTATTGCTTACAAGATCTTTGCTTCTCTTCTTTTTCTTTTTCTTAAACGCTTTTTTTGACTATGCCACAATGCTTGCAATGCGAGCCACAATGCGAGATAACAAGTAGTATATGCATGGGAGAGACTTAACACTAAAGGTGCACTAAAGGCGTGGACCGGCAATTCTCAACTTGCTAGTCTTGATGGCTAAGCTACACAAAAGAGGCTTGAGGCTATCAAGGTAATGCAAGGGTAATACAATGGTGTCGTTGAGGTTACCGTCCTTGCTTACAGTTGGTATGGAGACGGGGTGGCTGATGTCAAAGTGGAGTCCAAGCCGATGACGAGTGGCGGTGATGACGAAGTCAAATCGTGCCTAAGTAGCTGAAACACCTTAGGACACGTGTGAACCGCAACTCAAAATCTCAAACACCCACTAGAAGTATTGTGGAAGATCAAAAGTGGTGGTGGAAAGGCAAAATGGTGGAAAACTGGTGATGGCCGAACTGTTCTGGAAGGTCCGTGCACATGGGGTAAGTGATGCCCGTGTGCACGGGGTCCCGATGGCCCGTGCGCACGGGGTGTTTTGGAAACTCAAGAACACCTGCAGATCCATGGGGATTTTTAAATTTCTGGCCGAAATTGATGGCGGTGAGGGTGTGGAAAGATGGTAAGGGGTAGATCTACTTGTCAAACACCAAATTCGTGCAACCAAATATCACAAGATCCAACAAATTGCAAGAAAAATTTTGGGGCTATTTTTGGTGGGGATTTTCAAATTAGGACGAAAAACAACAAAAACAAGCTAGCGAATGGGGGGTAGGGACTCCAAGATGTGAATCAACCTTGCTCATGATACCAAGATGTTGTAGGGTGAAATCCTAAGCTGGATCCTTTCACATTTGGAGGGGTAAAGGGATGAACACCAAGAACACAAAGAGGAATTCACTCCAACAAAACCCTATCACACATCCACCAGAATAGCAAACACATAGATCCACAAGATTACAAGCACAATCAAAGGAGACAAGCACTAGGTGAGGTCTTGATGATAGTCTTCTCCAAGAGGAGGTCTTGAAATCCACAAATGGATCCTCTCCTAAGAGGTCTAGATCTCCAATGGAGTGGTAGAAGGAGCAAAGCTCTCAAATATCTCACATTTACTTTGCTAATTCTAAACATAACCCTAAGTACGGAATATATGGGTTTGGGGGCGAAGTGGATGAAGGGGAGGTCGAAAACATGATCTCAGCTCACCATCCTTTAGGGCCCATGCGCACGGGGGTACCGTGCGCACGGGGTGCTACAGCCTTAGTTCCCTGTGTAGCCCGTGGGCACGGGGTCGCCTGGGACCGCCTGTCCTGCTCCTTTGGGACTCCTTCATCTTCCTCAAGTTCTTGGGGGGCTTCTCCTACTCCCTGGTGATACTCCTTAGCAGCTTGGGGGTGTTCCTTTTCGTACCTAATGATACATAGTGCATTTTAGGTAGCACCCAAGTTCCATTCGTGTCCATATGCATGTCAAGTAGGAAGGAGTTCACCTCGGTTTCCATTGCGCGTGCTCAAGCTCTTGTCAGAGGACCACGTGGTGCTTGATGTGTTGGTGTAGAGTTCATGGGGATGATGGAAGGATGATCAGCATCAGAACTTGTCGGAGGTGTCATACCTCTTAACCCGGGTATGAGCCTGAAATACCAATTTCAGCTCCTAGAACACCTCATATGCTCCGTGGTGCTCAAAACATCTTTGGAGCCCTGGTTCTAAGCCGTAAAGCTTGGCGCATGTCGTGAGAAACCACTGCCACCTATGGGACCAAGAGCCCCTTTCTCGTTTGGCGAGGGGATGTCACGTTGCACAAAGTGTCGAGGAGCGTGGAACAACACGACAAAGATCACACGGGCAGTCTTTACCCATGTTCGGGCCGCCATGAGGCATAAAACCCTACTCCTGCTTTGGTGGATTGGTGGTGTAAAAATGGTGGTGAGCACAACCCACTCGCCCGGCAGGGTTGCCTCGGGGCGAAAACAGTTACACGGGTATGAGTGTGTGAGGGGATGGATTAGCCCCCCTTTCCCAGGTTGCCTTGGGCCTCCTTTTATTTATAAATGGGTCACCACAGTGGCAAATCAATCATTATGCACTGCTTAGATAGCAAACGGTGCTATCATACCTAACTCTCCAGGCTGGCACAGCGCATTAAATGCGCCGCTCAACGTCACATCACAGCTTGCCCGGCAGGCCCTGCCGGGCTGTTTTGCCGGCTTCGCGCCTGCTTGCTTGACACGTCATAGGATGGGTGTCGCTCGGAGGTATTTTCTGTAGGAAGTGGATGCCATGTGGCAAATAGCAGCCACTTAGTCAATTCGGAGCTTGACACCGCACTTATCGAGGACGTGCGTCATGATGAGGTGGTGCGGTGGGGTGGTTCTGCCTCTCTAAGCCCCAGCAGGCCTGCCGTTACGACCCGAAGGCTTGCTTCCGGGGGTAACCCCATCCTTGCCAGGCTCGCCTGCCCATCAAGGGAGTTTTTCCCTTAGCAATATCTTGCTTCTCTGTCTACTCTTGGTCCACTTGTGCTGCACGCCGGTCCTTTTGAAGAACTGACCCCTTGCGCTCCAATCTGACCTTGGTGTTGCAATCTTGTTCTCGTGCTTGTGCACAGTCTGGGCAATAGACCCAGGGTGTGTTGCACTGATAGAAGCCCCCGGGCCTGGCCCGAACACGCTGCCGGGCATCGTCGGGGTAGGCCCTAACAAGTGCACAGGCAGGGGCGTGGAAGTGGCTGGCCCGTTGAGATCTTCTTTGCTTCTTCATTAACTTGTGTCCGTGCCAGTTTCCGATTTTCCCGCGCATCGTGCTGAGCGTTATGGAAAGAAACCGATCGTGGCCCGTGGATTGCCCACGCCCCACGATCATAGGGCGGAAACTACCATTCCACTCGCCTCCCGCCCTAGGTGCATCCGCCATGTGTGCCTCATGCGTTGGGTATGGTAGGCAATGGATGTGGAGTGCGTGGGGACGGGTGCCATTGCAGAAAACCAGGCGCCGTTGGTTGGTGTAGAGGGTCGGCTCCGATTTCCTGAGCCATTGAATGCGTAGGGAGGCCCTATTGGAGGAGCAGGGCGGTTGCCTCCTGGGTGAGGGGCCAGCTCCCTGCATCGTCCCTCTATAAAAGGTGGCAGGGATGGTGCGTTTACACACACACTTTCCTTCTCCCCTTTCCAACTTTGACTGCTTGTCATGGCGAGAGGGCATGGACGTGGTGGCGCTCCAGCGGCGGCGACGAGAGCTTCTGCTCAACATCGTATCCCCCCTCCTCTGGACAATGCGGTGGTGGAACCCACCGTGAGAGGAGGAGGGAGGGGCGAGGTCATGGTCGTCGTGGTGCTCAAGGAGGAGGAGGACAGGGCGATGCCCTGATTGCGCCTCTGCCGAACGCTCCCCCTCCATTGGAAGGCCATGTCGGAGATCAGCCACTAGAGTTGGTCATCATGTTGTATGAGCCTGTTCGCGGCCGTCTCCGCATCCCTACCCCATTCGCCATGGCAATGGAGCTCGAACAACCGCGCGCACTGAGATTGCACATGAGGGGCTGCGGGAATGGCAGCATATGAGTGGATGTAGATTTCCGCGCCGCTCACGTCATGTACTTCCGCCGAGGCTGGAAGACCTTTGCTCGTGCCCATAGCTTGTCGGAAGGGCACGTCCTCCATTTTAAGTTAATGGAGGACGGTTTCCTTTCCGTCAATGTTTTTGGGAGCTCGAGTGCTCGCTTAGGGTGCTGCGTGACGAAAGCTCCTCCTCGAGCGATAACGATGAGGAGGATAGTGATGGTGATGACGAGGACACCGATCGGGAGGGCAATGTCTTTGACTCTGGCTGAGCATCAGCCGGACCATCACCGTCAGGCGGCGGCAGCACCATCTGCATCTGCACCTCCTCTCCGACAAGGTGATTTGCCGGGGAGTTGGGAGCAGAGATGGGGGTGGTGGCTCCGGCTCCTCCAGCAGCCTTCCAGCTAGAACCCAACAGGCTTCCTCATGGGCTGCATCTCCGTTAGCCCTGCCGCGTCTTGCTGGCCCTGGTGGTGGTGGTTGGCGGGTCCTCTCCACCATGCTCTCGATCAATGCCTTCGCTAGTGCCCTCCAGCCCCGACCATGCTACCTCTCCTGGAGCCCCACAGGGTCAGGCTGGGCTTCTGCGCAGGCACCCGTTTTGCCCTCTTCACCTCCTGCTGCAGTGCCTAGGAGGAGAGGGACAAGAAAGGGCATTACGAGGCACTTACATTTTTTCAATCTTAAATATGTAGGCACTTGCCAAATATTAGTTCAAATAATGCAATCTCTTGAATCCATGTCTGTGTCCTGTAAGGTTTGTACTTGTTTGATCAGCATATTAATGAAAAAGATGAACCTTGTCGGGGACTCGTGCATTTATATGTCCATGCAGAGGTGGAATGCATCTATATTTTTAAACAAAAGAGTTTCCCCGGTAGGCCATCTTGCCGGTAGCTTCTATTTTGTTGCTGGGGAATTAAGCCTACCGGGCACAAATTGTGATGAGGAGCCCGCCGCCAATATTTTTTTATCAAAGGCCACTACGACCATCCTGACCGAAGCAATGTTCGCGTCAAGGGATGGAAGCACCTAAATTTCAAAAGGCGGTGATGTTCTCTTATGAACAAGTCTTTGCTTACAGAACACATATGCACAAGAGATAGAACTTATCTATTTGGCTTGTTGGAGATCACAGTGTTGGTTCATCTTTCCAGCTTCCCTTAGAGGCCAAGTTCTCGGCAGGAACCTACAGTTCTATGCAGATGGAAATGATGCAAGATGCGATGTTATCTACATGAACATGCAATGCTCATGAAATGCTTATGCATGCATGCAACTTATCGGGGCCCCCCAGCGCTTCATTTATTTCTCTGTTGCTCAGGGTCTGCGCATGGCTTTGTACAAGGGGTTATATGCAACTGAGGCAAGGCCTATACAAAAGGGTGGCTGCTGGGCAGGGCCCGACAGCCGCGCCTTATGGGTAGAACTTGCGGAGATGCTCAATATTCCATGAGTTTTGCAATTGAATGCCATCTCCGGTCTCCAGATGGACTGCGCCAGGTCTGGTGATTCGAACTACCCGGCAAGGGCCTTCCCACTTTGGCGTCAACTTGTTTGTACCCTTGGCAGACTGAACGCGCCTAAGGACAAGGTCACCTTCCTCAAAACACCAGGCATGAACCCTGCAGCTTTGATAGTGACGCATGGCTTGCTGGTAGCGTGCAGCACGCGTAGCAGTCCGGAGACGGTTCTCCTCGAGAAGCACAGTGTTGTCACGCTAGTGCTATCCTGCGCTACTTCATCGTAGGCAAGCACTCGAGGCGACCCGTAAATGAGTTCCATGGGGATAACTGCTTCTGCCCCATAAACTAGGGAGAAGGGAGTTTGCCCGGCAGCTCATCGATCCATCGCCTGCCGCACTTCTGCAATGTATCAAATGTTCTTGTCTTGAGTACTTGCAACACTTTAGGGTTCGCCCTCTCAACTTGTCCATTGCTTCTAGGATGTGCAACAGAGGCAAATGAGATCTTGCTTCCGAGGGCATGAACGTATTGCATGAAGGCGCGACTCGTGAACTGGGTGCCGTTGTCGGTGATGATCCGGGCAGGGACCCTGAAGCGGCACACAAATCCTTTTAAGAACTTGATAGCTTACTGAGCGGTCACCTTTCTCATGGCATCTACTTCCTGCCACTTTGTAAACTTGTCGATGGTAACAAACAAGAATTCAAAGCCCCTGGCAGGTCGGGGGAAAGGGCCGAGGATATCGAGCCCCCAGACCAGAAACGACCACGACAAAGGGATTGTCTGAAGTGCTTGTGCAGGCAGATGGATGTTCTTGGAATGGAACTGGCAGGCTTCACACTTGGTGACTAGCTCGACCACATCTTGGAGGGCTGTGGGCCAATAGAATCGTTGCCGGAAAGCTTTCCTAGTTAAGGCCCTTGATCCAATGTGGGAGCCGTACATGCCTTTCTGTATTTTTGCCAGCAGTTCCTTTCCTTCTTCCCGGCAGATGCACTTCAATTTCACACCGTTGGGCCTTCTTCTGTATAGATTGTCATCGACAAACTGATACATACTGGCCCTCCGGGCTACTCTTACAGCTTCGTCTTGCTCATCGGGAAGTTCTCCAGTTTGGAGGAAATGGACTATGTGCCTTGCCCAAGTTGGAGCCCGGGGCTTGGCAACAAGGACTAGCGGCACCTCCTCATCTGCGAGAGCGCGTTCCTCGACCGCGGGGACCAGTGGCCCGGCAGGAGAGCGTAGCCCGACAATCGATGGGGTGTTGTTTTTGGCAGGGTCCCTACCAGGAGCCCCGGGAGGGTCTACCCGAGAGGCTTACCGGAGTCCAACTTCCTCCTATTTCGGGCCATTGTTGCCGGGGATACGGAGGGCTGAGTACGATGGAGAACAAAAGTTCCTGGTTCCATAGGAAGTTTTTGCACAACACACTTTGACAGATGATCAACTATGCTATTTTCCGCATGGGATACGTGCTCTGTTTGCAATCCGTCAAAGCGCTCCTCCAATCTTCTCACTTCCTCAACGTATGCCTCCCTCAATGGACTTTGGTAATCCTTGTTGACTTGTCTCACCATAAGTTGTGAATCTCCTCGAATGCTCAGCTTCTTGATTCCCTATCCTGTGGCAATCCTGAGCTCGGCAAGGAGCCCTCCATACTCTTTTGTATTGTTGGTTGCCTCCTCCCGGGGAAAATGCATCTGGACGACGTACTTCAAGTGCTCCCCTATGGGAGCAACGAGAAGCACGCCAGCCCCTGCACCTTGCAGGGAGAATGCAGCATCAAAATACATGATCCATTCTTGGGGTGCTTCCTTGCTGGGGGTAACTGTTTGCAGTACTTCTTCATCAAGGGTTGGCTTCCATTCTGCAATAAACTCTGCCAATGCCCTGCTCTGAATTGTTGATGCGCTTTCAAATTTCACGCCAAAGTTGGATAACTCCAAAGCGCACTCCACTATTCTACCAGTAGCCTTAGGGTTTCAGAGTATCCTTTGTAGTGGAAAGCAGGTGACAACCGTGATCTCATGGGCTTGGAATTAGTGGCGCAGTTTCCTTGAGGCCATGATGAGGCCAAAAATCAACTTTTGCACACTAGAGTACCTCGATCTAGCCCCCTGTAACAGGGAACTAATGAAGTATACTAGGCGCTGCACCACTTTCTTCCTTGCCGCGTCCTTGGGGTTGCCCCTACTGCTGTGCTCTTCTTTGTCCTGATCCTCATCCGGTCCTGCTGGGTTTTGCTCACTCTCTGCTTCATGTACTTCCCGCTGTGCCACTAGGGATGCACTAACGACTTGATTAGTTGCCGCTAAGTATAGCAGCAACGGCTCCTGTGGTTTAGGAGCAACCAAAGTGGGCACAGAGGACAAGTAGGTCTTCAAATCTTGTAAAACTGCGTCTTCTTCCGGGGTCCACTTCATGGGCCCTGCCTTCTTCAAAATTTTGAAGAACGGTAGTGCGCGCTCACCAGACTTGGAGATGGATCTGCTAAGTGCGGCAATGCACCCTGTCAGACGCTCACATCTTTGACTGTCCTGGGTGCCTAGATCTCCTCGATAGCTTTGATCTTGTCGGGGTTGGCTTCGATCACACGTTGGGACACAAAGAACCCAAGTAGCTTGCCGGAGGGAACGCCAAGCACACACTTCTTGGGGTTTAGCTTCAGTTGATCTTGTGTAGATTAGCAAATGTCTTCTTCAAATCCTGGATGAGGGTTGATCTATCCTTGGTCTTGACCACAATATCATCGATATAAGCCTCAATGTTTCTGTGCAACTGTGGCTCAAAACTAATCTGGACTGCTCTTGCAAAAGTGGACTCAACACTCTTTAACCCGAAAGGCATGCACACAAAGTATTACGTACCACATGGGGTGATGAACGAGGTTTTCTCTTCATCTTCCTTGGACATGAAGGTCTGATGATACTCGGAATATGCATCCAGAAAGTGAAGCAAATCACAACCTGAAGTGGGAGTCCACAATCTGGTCAATGCACGGCAAGGGAAATGGGTCCTTCGGGCAAGCCTTGTTGAGATATGTGAAATCCATGCGAAGCCTCCATTTTCCATTAGCCTTGGGTACGACCATTGGGTTTGCTAACCATGTCAGATGTAGTGCTCCTCTAACCAGACTAGCTGCCTCAAGCTTCTTAATCTCTTCGGCAATGAACTGCTACCTCTTCAAGGCCTACTTTCGAACCTTCAGCTTGACGGGTCGGGCATGTGGGAGACAACAAGGTGGTGCTCGATTACCTCCCTGGGAACCCCGGGGATATCAGATGGTTGCCAGGCAAACACATCAATATCCGCCTGTAGGAAGGCAATGAGCGCACTTTCCTATTTGTCATCAAGGGTGGCGCTGATAGGGAAGGTACCATCAACGCCAGCCAGCCTTGCCGGGACCTTCTTCACATGTCGTGCAGCGACCTTGGATCTCTTGCTGTTGGAACTCTCCGGCAAGTTATCAACAGGCGCAACACAGTCCGAAGAGGTACGCTTCCCAGATTCCTTGTTGGTGTCCCTACTATCCTTCTTCTTTCCTCTGTTTTCCTTGGCGAGGACTGCTACTGTCGTGGCCTCTGCCGCAACTGCGTCCTGATAAATCTTATCCACGCAAATGACTGCGTCTTTCTCGTCTGACGGAATGGAAATGACTCCTACCGGCCCTGTCATCTTCAAAGTGTTGTAGGAATAGTGGGATGCCACCATGAATTTTGCCATAGCTGGGCGTCCAAGGATCCCATTGTATGACAGGGGGAGGTCGACCACAGCAAACACAACTTTCTCAGTCCGATAGTTTGATTCTCCCCCAAATGTCACTTGCAACGTGATCTTTCCCTTAGGATGACACATGCCGATATTGACTCCTTGAAACGTGCCCGTGACCTTTAGTTCTTCCTCTGTTATTTGAAGCTTGTTGATAACCTTCGGGGAAATCAGATTCAACTTGGCCCCGCTGTCAACCAACATCTTTGTAACTTTGAGGTTGCGAATCGTTGGAGAGACCAACAACGGAAAACACCCTACCGCGGTGGTGCGGTTAGGATGGTCCTCTTCATCAAAGATGATGGGCGTGCGCGACCATTTGAGCGGCTTCCGAGACTCTACCACTGGCTCCACGGCATTGACCTCACGCGCCCACCGTTTAAGTTGGCGATGAGAGGAGTGCAAAGATGCACCCCCGTCAATGCACAGGGCGTCAGTGGCCTTCTGGAATTCCTGCTCGCTCGTTTCCTCTTAATCCCCTCCATCACTCTAATCATTGCAAACTTCCTTCTCTCGGTCCCTGGCGCGTTTTCCTTGGTTCTAAAAAGCCTTGTCGGGGTGATTCGCTTCATTGCCTCGGCCCTTCCCTCCAGTGCCATTCTGACCTTTTCCTTATCACGCTTCTCATATTCAGCCCTCTGCCTCTTGACGAGCTACTCAACCTGATGACACTCTTAGAGATCGTGGCCTTTGGTCCGATGGATCTTGCAGTACGGCCCATCGCCTTTCCCAGCCCTCTCGGCAGCCGCAACCTCCCGCTAGTCAGCGCACGCGGCAACTTCCTTGCCAGGGCTTTGGCCTTAGCCTTCTTGCCGATACTAAGCGTGCCCGATCCTTCGACGGTCATCACTGCCTTATCCTTGCGCCTCTTGTTATGCTTCTTGTTCTTCTTCTTTTGACCGGTGGATTCATCGTCATCCTCTGAGTAGATGTCGATGCAATCTTTCTCTCTAGGGAGTTTCCTTCCCTCCTCCACCCGAGCGCATTTGTCCACCAAGGTGTAAAGCTCCTTCACAGTCTTGGCAAACCACACATTCATCTTGGAACGTATCCTGTGGTTGCGAACATTGCATTGGAAGGCAACTATCACAGCCGTCGGTTGGATATTTGGAATATTTCTGTGGACTCTGCTGAATCTCTGCAAATATTTGCAGAGAGTCTCTCCTTCTTTCTGTTGGAGAAGCCGCAAGTCACTGGGTTGTCCTGGTTCTTGATGGCCACCCGTGCAGGCGCCAATGAACTCATGGCACAGGTTAGCCCACAACGAAATGGAGTTCTCCGGCAGGTGCATCGGCCAAGACCTCACATTGGACTTGAGTGCCAAAGGGAAGTAGTTGGCAAACACCTTCTCATCTCTTCCTCCGGCAGCTTGAGCAGCGATGGTGTAGATGCTCAAGAACTCTGCCGGGTTCAGCCTCTGATCATACTTCTTGGGTATCTCTGGCTTGAACATGCGAGCGGATGGCCAACAGACTTGTCGTAGCTCACGAGTAAAGGAAGGGCACCCAACCTCAAAAGGAAGGCACCCGCTATCCTTGAGCGCAGGATCGTTGACGTCAGGTCCATTGCACCCATTGGTCCGACGGTGGTCATCACGGCGTTGCTCGATGACAATGCGCGCACCTCCCTTTTGCCTATCCTCCGGGGCTCGCCGTTGGCAAGAACGTGCTCGAGGGTAAGAAGTGGCCATAGAGACATCGTCGGGTTCTTGATTCCGTAGCTCCCGCGCTGGTTGCCATGTTGGGGACTGCACAGTGAGGGTGGCCCCTTCCGTACGGCCAGCAGCGCTAGCTATTGTCATCTGATAGAGGCGAGGGTGTCCCGATCTTTCGATGAGATGATAACTATCGATTTGGTGGAGACAACTTTGACGATCCGACTACAAACGTGCACGACGTTGCGCCTTAGCAATCGCTAAACCAACTCCAAGAGGTTATTGACCACGCCGGAGCACGATCAACCTGACCACGAAGGTCTATTCCTGCACGCAATCGAAGAACAAGCAAGAATATGATAAAGCAATCTGAATATTGCGAATATATATGAAGTATTGATAAAGGTGGGGATCCAAAAGCGGTCTTAGTCTGGTCGTTGGACACAAACGAAGTACACGAAGTTGCAATGGCTAACTTTTAACTAAACAAATCCCAAGGAAAAAGCTACTAGATGGATCTACTTATATAGGAGCAAGGGGTGGCGGCCAAGGAGGTGGGAAGACGTCCCAAGGCAGCCTAGAACTAACCCTAGGTCGTACAAGGCCAATGGGCCCAAGTGGAGGTGGTGCAACACCTTTGGACTTGTTGTTTGATTCGGATTCTGCTGCAGCGTCAGATTGTTTCGTCCATATCTCAATGCTCCGGACGAATTTAAAGGTGATTCCAATTGGAGTGGAAAGAGGACGAAATCTAGTTTCCAAAAAATAAAGAATCACCCAATTCGGAGTCCGTATGAAAAAGTTATTGCCGTTTTGAGTCAGGTATGTCTGTGCAGTCCGAATCTGAATCCAGAACGTGAGAGACTTGGACTCTATCTTCTCTTGGACCAAAAGTGACGTGAAAGAACTTTTTGAACAGCAAGTAAACATCTCTTTCTCCCTTATCTTCATATGTGTGTTGTACAAATGTCCCATACACCTGCAATTAGACAAAACACAAAAGTGTGTGAAGTATTTTTGTTCTGGATAACAAAAATAGATTATTGAATAGTTTGCACTAGAAATCACCTGACAAATATGCATGTATGCAATATTTTTGGTCGTATCCAAGGTAGTCATGTCCTCATCATCCTCCCCTTTTTGAAAACAAAGCCGTCCTCGGCGTTGCTTAATCTGAAATGTGGCTAACAAAAGAGACAAGGTGTACATGTTGTATATGTATATGTCATCCATTTTTACTTCCCTTGGTTTTTGCACATATGACACATGTATAGATGAGTAACTTGCATAGTTCATAAAATCTGAAGCCAAAATATTATCACTAGAAGTAGAAGACATGAAAATATTGCAACTCAATTTGCACATATAAGTGATGCTCTTATTCATATCAAAAGATTGACAATGTTCATCATTAAACCATCCCAACATTGGTGAATAAACCTTACTTGCATCTAATTTACATGCTACAACATGCTTAAATAGGCAAACATGCAATAAGTCTTTGGTCACAGAATCATCACCAAGATTAGAGGTCATATCAAAATGATTAAACATTGATTCTTTTGCATCAACAGTTAACTCAATGGGTGCACTCAAAATTGTTGGTATTTCAGTTGTTTGATCACATGAAGCATTCATGACAGTATCAAGATTCTCTAAAATAGGTGTTGTGCTCAAATCACCAGGTAACTGAACACATGATGCATTTAAGTTAACTAGGGATGCATCATTCTCATGTGAAGTTATATCATCAATATCTTTACTGTTACCTTGTCGCAAAGACGTAGCTGATGTAGGTACGGACGTTGACAATGCACCATACTCTTGAGATGATGTCGCGCTCACAATCCGAGGTGGGGTTGCTCTAGTAGGTGCAACTGTGGAGGAACCAACCGGCGGCGGTGAGCACGAACTGGAATAGTAGTCGTTGTAGTCACCCAATGCATCCTCCTGCATCTGTCTCTCAAAGGTACAAGCACGAACATACATACCAGTAATGCAACGGGGAATATACTGAAATCTTGCCTGAATATCATGGTTCAAACCACCAAAAAATCTATTCATTGTATCATCCTTAGATTCTTCTATGTCACAATGATGCATATAAGATTTGAACTCTTGGTAGTAAGCATGAACTGTGTTGTTGCCTTGTTTAACTTGTTCAAATTTGCGAAGCAATTCACGACGATAGTAAGGAGGGAAAAAATGTTGTCTCATTACATCTTTCAAATCTTTCCAAGTTGTGGGTTGGTTATCAATGTTTTTCTTACAATGCACATTCCACCAAACAGAAGCAAAACCAGTAAATGCTCTAGTGGCAGCTCGTACTCGCTCAAGTTCAGAAAAGTCATGGTGACTAAAAACTTGTTCAACTTCAAGCTCCCAAGCTAGATAAATAGCAGGATTAAATCTACCCTCAAATGACGATAAAGAGATAACCTGACCATGTGCTTGTGTGTGTTGTCCCAACTCTCGTGATGGTGATGTTGTGTCCGTCGTCCAAGAACTTCTGTCTCCGGAACCTGTCATGATTAGTAGAAAAACAAGAAACAAAATCCGAGAATAATGTTCCTATGAACTACTAGGATGTGGTGGTAAAACGCTCACAGTATAGCAAATATCAAAGTCTTACAAGTTCTTACCATGCAGCAGGTGGTGACCGGCAACCAGCGGTGTCAAATAACTCCGAAGATTGAGTAAAGCGATTGCCAGGTGAGCGTATGTATACACGGTGTAGAAATATGTGGAGCTTGGAAGGCCAATATATGGTTGCAAAATATCAGCAATAATCAATTCAGAGATGCAATGTTGAATAAACGCTCACCGACGGTACTGTGCTGGTCCTAGGCTAGACCGTGCTAGAGACGCGAGCCTAGAACACTAAAAAAAATCACGGCGCGACGCGTAACAAAGGCGGAGCACACTCTGAATATCTTGTTTTTCTTCTTTTTTCACGGAATTTTTTCACTTTTTTTCTCTTTTTTTTCTCTCTTTTTTTTCTTTTTTTCTCTCACTTTTTTTCTTTCTCTTTTTTTTTCACAAACAAGCTAGATAAGATGCAGATTGGATCTAGTGATGACGCGAACGGCCTGAAGTATGATTATGACAATGAATGATGGGGAGTACGTGGTGGAAATTGATGGATGGCGGTGGTGGACAACGGATGCAATAATGACGCGGTGGTGGTATATGGCAATGACAATGAAGATGGTGCGGCGGTGGCGTGACAAACTGTGAACAGAACTCGAAACTCTAAAGGACTAGACACTAAGACCAGCAACTCGACACGACGATGCAACCGATAATTCAATAATGCAAACAATGAAAAGAAAATTGCAAAGGCTCAGACTGGCTTGGACAAAAGGATGAATAGATCTAACTTTTTTTTGTGGCTTTTTCTTGGACAATAGGTAAGAAAAATAGATCTAATCTAGGGAAAACTGGAAATTCTCACCGAGCAACCTGAAAACTGATACCACTTGATAGAGGCGAGGGTGTCCCGATCTTTCGATGAGATGATAACTATCGATTTGGTGGAGACAACTTTGACGATCCGACTACAAACGTGCACGACGTTGCGCCTTAGCAATCGCTAAACCAACTCCAAGAGGTTATTGACCACGCCGGAGCACGATCAACCTGACCACGAAGGTCTATTCCTGCACGCAATCGAAGAACAAGCAAGAATATGATAAAGCAATCTGAATATTGCGAATATATATGAAGTATTGATAAAGGTGGGGATCCAAAAGCGGTCTTAGTCTGGTCGTTGGACACAAACGAAGTACACGAAGTTGCAATGGCTAACTTTTAACTAAACAAATCCCAAGGAAAAAGCTACTAGATGGATCTACTTATATAGGAGCAAGGGGTGGCGGCCAAGGAGGTGGGAAGACGTCCCAAGGCAGCCTAGAACTAACCCTAGGTCGTACAAGGCCAATGGGCCCAAGTGGAGGTGGTGCAACACCTTTGGACTTGTTGTTTGATTCGGATTCTGCTGCAGCGTCAGATTGTTTCGTCCATATCTCAATGCTCCGGACGAATTTAAAGGTGATTCCAATTGGAGTGGAAAGAGGACGAAATCTAGTTTCCAAAAAATAAAGAATCACCCAATTCGGAGTCCGTATGAAAAAGTTATTGCCGTTTTGAGTCAGGTATGTCTGTGCAGTCCGAATCTGAATCCAGAACGTGAGAGACTTGGACTCTATCTTCTCTTGGACCAAAAGTGACGTGAAAGAACTTTTTGAACAGCAAGTAAACATCTCTTTCTCCCTTATCTTCATATGTGTGTTGTACAAATGTCCCATACACCTGCAATTAGACAAAACACAAAAGTGTGTGAAGTATTTTTGTTCTGGATAACAAAAATAGATTATTGAATAGTTTGCACTAGAAATCACCTGACAAATATGCATGTATGCAATATTTTTGGTCGTATCCAAGGTAGTCATGTCCTCATCATCATCGCTTGGGGAGGCCGCGGTGGGTGTGAGCCCCCAGCCTCGGTGAAGCCAATCAGATTATGAATGGTGGCTCTCCATTCATCCATCTGATTGGCCATCGGTGGGAACCTCAACAGCAGTTAGGCCCGCACCATGGCCTTTGTAGAGGTGCTTGACATTGGTGATGATGATGTAGATCGTATCGTCGCCCGACTTCTGACGGTGCTGGTGGCGATTGCGTCGCGCCCTCGCTATTGTGAGCCAACCACTTGGATGGCACGGTGACGCGGTGAAGGCGCTTGAGGGCGAGTGGCTCCATTGGGCACAGTGGCTGGGTCAACACGCTCCGGGGGAGGTGCGCACTGTGCGGGCGCGCCCATGGCGGGGGCGGCCGGAGGGTGGCGATTCTGCCCAAACCAGGTGCCACCACTGTGGCTGTGCCCTTCGGCGAGGGGAAGAGGTACAGATGGAATAACCCCCTTGTTCGTACCTCGTGGAGCATGACCACTAGGATGTTGCTGATGGTGCTCTCCTCTGGTGCCTCCCGCTCCTGCTTCAGCCATGTGGGAGGTGGTGACAATGCCGCCAACGTCGACCGCGTCCCCCGAAGCGCCCACATCCTCCTATGCCTCTGTGTTCCCCACGGCGTTGCCAACCACGAGTGGCAGAGCCTTTGAGGTGGACGGGTGAGCTGTAGCACCGGGTTTCTTCTTGGGCGCCATAGTCGATGGAGCCGTCGATGATGAAAATGGCGATGAAGATGACGCGCTGCTCACACTTTCAGGTTCGTGCAAGTGACCCCCTACCTGGCGCGCCAAAGATGTCATGGGAAACCACGACCACCCATGGGACCAAGAGCCCCTTCCTGGTTTGGCCGGGGGATGGCACGTAGCACAAAGAGCGGAGGAGCGTGAAACAACACGGCAGAGATCACACAGGCAGTCTTTACCCAGGTTCAGGCCGCTGTGAGGCGTAAAACCCTACTCCTTCTTTGGTGGATTGATGGTGGAAAAATGGTGGTGAGTGCAACCCACTCGCCCGGCAGGGTTGCCTCGGGGCGAAAATGGTTATGCGTGTATCACTGTGTAAGGGGATGTACTAGCCCCCTTTCCTAGGTTGCCTTGGGCCTCCTTTTATAGATAAAGGGGTCACCACAGTGGCAAATCACTCATTATGCACTAATTAGATAACAAATAGTGCTATCATACCTAACTGTGCAGGCTGACAGAGCGCATTAAATGCGCCACTGAACGTCACATCATAGCTCGCCCGGCAGGCCCTGCCGTGTTGTTTTGCCAGCTTCACGCCTGCTTGCTTGACACGTGCATGACGAGTGTCGCTTGGAGGTATTTTCTGTAGGAAGTGGCTGCCACGTGCCGCATAGAAGCCACTTAGTCACTTCGGAGCTTGACACCGCACTGATCGACGTCGTGCATGGTGATGAGGTGGTGCGGTGCGGTGGTTCAGCCTACGTAAGCCTCGGTAGGCCTGCCGGGACGACCCAAAGGCTTGCTTTCGGGGGTAACCCCATCCATGCCAGGCTCACCTGCCCGACAAGGGAGTTTTTTCCCTTAGCAATATCTTGCTTCTCTGTCTAGTCTTGGTCCTCTTGTGCTGCACGCCGGTCCTTTTGAAGAACTGATCCCTTGCGCTCCAATCTGACCTTGGTGCTGCGATCTTGTTCTCGTGCCTGTGCATAGTCCAAGCAACGAACCCAGGGTTTGTTGCACCGACAGCGCACTAAACTATCAAGTAACCTTCATTTCTTGTCTGCAAAACGTTCATAGTGTCCAGGTTTGCGGGAGCGGGTGGTTCACCTAGCTGTGCATCAAGGACATAAGCCTTCTATGCATCACTGAGGACAATCCCCAAATTACGGACCTAGTCCGCATAGTTGCTTCCATCACCTTTCAACTATTCTTTCTCTAGGAATGCATTATTAAAATCCAATGGAGCTACAGCGCGAGCCATTGATCTACTACATAATTTGAGAAGATAATTTAGACTACGTTCATGATAATGGGTTCAGTTAATCATATTACTAATGAACTCCCACTTAAATCAACATCCCTCAAGTTGTCTAAGTGTTGCATGATCCAAATCAACTAATCCATGTCCGATCATCACGTGAGATGGGGTTGTCGTCAATGGTGAACATCTCCATGTTGATCATATCTACTATATGACTCATGTTCAAACTTTTGGTCCTTCATGTTCTAAGGCCATGTCTGTGCATGCTAGGCTCATCAAGTTTAACCCAAGTTTTTGCATGTGCAAAACTGGCTTACACCCGTTGCATGCGAACATGGAGTCTATCACACCCGATCATCATGAGGTGCTTCGAAACGACAAACTTTCGCAATGGTGCATACTTAGGGAGAACACACTTAATCTTGAAATTAAGTGAAGGGATAATCTTATAATGCTACCATCATCCTAAGCAAAATAAGATGCATAAAAAGATAAACATCACATGCAATCAATACATGTGACATGATATGGCCATTATCATCTTTTGATCGCCATCTCCAAAGCACCTAGCATGATCTCCATCGTCACTGGCATGACACCATGATCACCATCATCGTGCTGTCATGTGGTTGTCTCGACCAACTATTGCTTCTACAACTATTGCTAACTCATAGAGATAAAGTAAAGCAAGTGTCGGGGGTTGGGTGCGACATATGCCAAAGGATGGCTTATCATGGTGGGAGCGAGTAGAACGTCACCGGTGCCTGGAAGCGGGATGAGGCGTAGACACGCACGCCGGCGAACTTTACACAGGTTCGGGGCTCTCCGTGGATATAACACCCCTAGTCCTGCTCTGCGGGGTCTCCGCATGTTCACTAAGGCAATAGTGGTACAATGGTGCTCCTTGAGCTGTTTGATAGAGGTGGAAGAAGGCAGGCACGCTCTCTCCTCCTCTAGGTACGAGTCTAGTTCTAACAGGTTCCAACCCCTTGCATGGGTGCCCTGGGGGGTTTATATAGGCCTACCCCCTAGGGGTACATTGGTAATCTGCCGGGCGTAGGACCCGGCTGTCAGTGTCTCTCGCCGCCGGCTTCTCCGCTGGCTGCTGGGGCCCGCCGCCTGGTGGGCCCCACTGACTGGTCTGTTATGGAGCCGACAGGCCGCTCCCGCCGCTCGCGGGTCTTGCCGGCTGCTACTGTAGCCGTGATGCTAATGATGCAGGCTTGGTCGGGGGAGTGTGGCTACAGTCCCACCGCCTGGCGGGCGATTACTGTAGCCACACCGCGTCTCATCTGGTTGATGGTGCACGGGGCCCGAGGGGGGGATAAGCCGCCTGCTGGAAGCCGGCTTCCCTCAAGTCCGGCTGCCTTGGCATCCTCCGTCTTCAAGGATCTCACTGCCTGGTAGGCCCGCCGCCTGCAAGCCGTACCGACAGGCCGTCGTGGGAACAGGGCTCCGCCTGTCAGGAGTGACGTTTAGGGGGGAGAGGCAACAGTGCCGCGTCGTGCGGGGATCCCCGCCTGTACAGGGCACTGTGGCCACGCCCGGCCCTGGATTCGGGGGGATGGGTTTCGCTGTAGCCATACCCTGTCTTATCTCTTTGATGAGGGCGCAGACTTTGAGGGCGCCACGGGCCGACTACTAGGGGCCGGCCTCTCTGGAGGCCACCCACTAGGAGTCGGCCTGTTGTGTTGCCGTCTTCTGGAACTCGGCCGTATTCTGACAGTTGGCCGTTTGGCCAACCGGCCGCCAGAAGGCGGGGATCTATCTTGACGTCTGGAGAGGCGCAACCAGCCCCGATGTCTTGAAAGGTTCGGGGGCTCGAGTTAGGCTACCCGTGGCCCATTACTCCGACAGTAGTCCCCGAAGCTGGTGAGGGGCCACGGTTGAGGAGCCGGGGAGCCTCAACAGTTTCCTCCTCCAGGTGCTCTGAAGGAAGCTCCATTCGACTTCTGGGGAGCCGGTCGGCAGGAGTCGGGTACGTCCAATCGGATCCTTCTGGGATTTCGAATGCATCAGCGGGAACCAGGTGGCGTGCTTGCTAAGCTTCTCTGCCCGCCGCCCGTCGTGGGCGTGCCACATGGCGCCGACCAGCCAGGTCGGCCTGCCAGCCCACGCACGTGACGGAACGCGACCGCAGGCCGGTCCGCCACCACCGGGCCTCGGCCTGCGAGCGGATCCGCTGCGGCCGAGGCGGGCGGTTGGGTTTCCCCGTAGAGTTACTGCGCGCAGTAACCCGCACGTTAAAGGAGGGAGCGCGGGGTCGTGGGCACAGTTAATCCCATGATCCCATGCCCACCCCCTCGGCTTCGTAGCCCATAGGCTATAAGTAGGGAGAGGAGAGGGAGCGGCGAAGCACACGCGCCCCTCCGCCCCACTCTCCCTTCTTCTTCTTCCTCTCGCCGCAGCACCCCAAGCCCCGCCGAAGCGCTGCCGCAGTTCGTCTCCGTCGAGTCCGTCCGTTAACCTCTCGCCCCCATGGTGCGCTCCGGAGCCTGGGACGGCTCCGTAGTCCACGAAGACCACATCGACTTCCTCCGCTAGACGTGGCGGCTGCCCAGCAAGGACTACGTGAGGGTTCGCCTCGCGCCGGAGGGGGAGATCTCGCCAGCGTCGGAGGAGGGCGAGCGGGTTGTCTTCTGCTCGCACTGCCTGCGCGGCCTCGGCCTGCCGGCGAGTGGCTTCTTCCGGGCCTTCCTCGAATTCTACAATCTCCAGCTGTACCACCTCACCCCGAACACGGTGGTGCTACTGTCCGCCTTCGTCACTCTATGCGAAGGCTTCCTCGGTGTCTTCCCCTCTATCGAGCTTTGGGGGGAGTTTTTCTACACCAAGCTCGACACCGTCGTTGCAGGCGTGCCGGCTCAGTGCGGCGCCTTCATCGCCGTGCGGAGGCCGGGAGGCGACAATCCATTTCCTCCCATCACGCTAATCCAGTCGGTGAAGATGTGGCAGCAGTCGTACTTCTACGTGAAGAGCGTCTTTGTGGAGGGTGACTGGGTCAACCTGCCGGCTTACGCCACCGGCCCGCCAGCCGGGAGGCGGCCCAACTGATCATACCGAGCCAAGACACTGTCGCCTTCTTCAGCCGCTATCGCGCATCTCCGGGTGTTGGTACAGTCGGAGGGCCTAACCGGGACCGAGTTGCTGTCCGCCTTCGTGGTGCGCCGGGTGCTCCCGCTCCAGGGCCGCCCTCACATGATCTGTCAGATGAGCGGGCATCGGGACCCAAGCCGGCTGTGCACCAAGGAGATGCCTCGAGTAGAGGTAGCTCATATGGTGAACTACCTTGTGAACTGCAAGCTCACGGAAGAGTGGCGGTTCGACAAGGAGCCGTATTCTCGCGCCGACCCCCCGCATATGGTAAATTACCTTTCCTTCTCTCTCTCTCTCTCTTCTTTTTGTTGAGTTCCGTTTGTCCAACCTGACCAACCGGCTCTTCGAGCAGAGCTCCCTCCTCCAGCTGGCAGCCAGCGCCGCAGGGCCAGAGCGCCAATTTCTCCCCGACCGTGTAGAGAGTGATGTGGATGACACTGACTTGGGGGCGGCGGCCTTGGAGGACGACGCCGAGGGAGGGGGCGGCGCAGCAGGTGGCTCAGGTCTCGAAGCCGGCCTTGAGGACTGGCCAGACGACGACGCGGGGAAGTCGTCCCGCGCCGCCAGCCGGGGTCCGACCAGCTAGACGCGAGCTCGTCTGATGCGTCGGCAGCCCGAGGTGGCGCAAAAAAGCGCAGGGCCGCGTCGAGCCTGTTCGGCAGCCGGCCGAAGAAGCCCAAGGGCTCGGCCGCGGCAACGAAGCGGGATGAAGCGGCCGCGAAAGCCATCCACTTCTCCAAGGCGGTGAAGGAGCCGCAGCTGGTTTCCGCGTAAGTACTGTGTTCCTCTCGTACTTTCTCCTTCCTTGTTGATCTTGTCTGAGTTTCTTCGCTTTGTTTCCATTGATCTAGGGCCCCGCTCTCTCTTGAGAAGTCGACCGCTACCTCCTTCGTGGGGTCGACGGAGACTTCCACAGCCACCTGGTGGATTGATCCGATCGCCGACCTCCGGGAGGCGACGAAGCAGAACACGCTGGAGGCGCGCAAGGAGCAGGAAGCCGCCCACCTGGAGAAGGCAGAGGCAGACAGGGCGGAGTCCACCGCTTTGAAGAAGCTGGCGGAGGCCGAGGCCGCCACCGCGGCGCAGAAGCAGGCCGAGGAAGCAGCACGCCATCAGTCGACGATGTTTGTCACCCCCCTGAACTCTGCGCCGCCACCACCGGAGTTCATGGCGCAGACTAGGGAAGCTGGTGGCGAGCACCCTATCATGGAGAGGGACAGCGGTGATGTCGCCATGCCGGACGTAATCGTGCCCCCGCCACCACCTTCTGAGGAGGCGCGAGACAAGCAGCCGGCCGACCCGCCGGCGCCACCAGCCGGAAACGAGATGGTGACGGGCCCGACTCCCGGGATCCGCACACCCTTACGCTGCCAGCTCGCGAAGGCAGCCTCGGCGCCACGCCCGCTGGAGACTGGCGCCGCAAGCTCCTTTATCCTGGACATCAAGGCGACCAGCGCCGCGCCCACTTGGTGAGTGTGGGGAGGTAGGACGGGCCCTCTGAACAAGGCGATCCTGGACATTCAAGCCAAACTCCGCGCCGAGGCCGACTCTCTCAAGCACTGCAACAAGGCGTTCCTGGAATCGCGAGAGGCCATCCGGGTACGCTTCTTGCTTCTTCGTTTTTAATTCTTGTATTGCTTCGTGGGGGCGCGCCAGCGCACCCACTGGGTGTAGTCCCTGAGTTTCTGGCCGGCTGCTTAGCAGGCGACTCTGAACCTTAATTAGCAAGCTCCGAGTACTAATGTCTTTGCTGCAGGACTATCATAACCTCCATGCGACCGCCTTCAACTCCAAAGTCCTGGAGTTGGATCAACATGCTGTCGACTTGTCGGAGAGCCGGAGTAAGTCTTTTTATTTCTCTGTGGGGGCGCGCTGGCGCACCCGCGGGCTGTAGTCCCCAAGATTCAGGCCAACTGCTGAGCAGTCGGGCCGGATCTTCCTGGCAACTTTATCTTTCTTCGCTGATTGTTGACGTCCTTTCTTCTTCTTCTTTTGTAGAAGCCAATGCCACACTACAGCAGCAGCTGGGAGAAGCCAACACCACGTTGCGCTCCAAGGAGGTGGACTGCAACAAGCTGGCCGAGGAGCATGACCGGTTGGTCACGCACCTGGCGGAGCAGGCGGAGCTTCTCAAGAAGGCCCAGAAGGAGGCGGAAGACAAAGAGACCGGCCTCCTTGCTGAGTTCGCGGCCGAACGCTCCGCCTAGACCGACAAGGAGGCGATGCTGACTACCAGCCTCGGTGAGGTTGAAGACATGGTCAACGGTAGGCTGCCTTCTTTACTCTTTCTTCAAACTGCCGGCCTCTGATCAAGCCGACTTCTTGTTTCTAATCTGACTCTTAGCTGTTTTGTCTGAGCAGACTTCTTCCCAGGTCACTCTGGCGCTGCCAACCAGGCTATCGAGGCCGACCGCGAAGGACGGAGGGCGGAAGGTGAGCAGATTGCTGCCGAGACCCCCCGTACTTTTGGCGAGCAACTTCTCAGCATCCAGGCTCGTCTTCGGCCGGCTCATCGGATGCTGTGCCGCCTTTAGCGTGTTGGCGCCCAGGCGATCGCCGCCCTGTGGCCAGACATGCCGGCTCCATGCACACCTAGCTGGAGCGCCGACTGGCTGGAGGTGCCGGCCGACCGTCTTGAGGCGTGGAAGGGCTCCTCGGCCCGGGCCGGAGCGCACCGGGCCTTGGAGTTCGTCAAGAGGTGGTACCCTGGGCTAGATCTAGCCCAGTTGACCATGTTTCGACTGGAAGCCCAGGAGGAGATGGTGGCGGTGGAGGATGAACTTGTCAAGCGAGCGGCGGAAATCGCCTAGTACACCAACACCAGCATCTTCGTCCCAGAGCTGGCCGAGAACGGTGCCGAGGCGCCAGTGGAGTGGTTTGGGCTGAACCCAGAGGATGGCAAGGACTCGACTGAGGTGATCGACTCCAGCAACGAGGGAGAAGACGAAGAGGAGGAGGAAGGTGAAGAGGGGGCACCAGAGGTCGGAGCGGACGGCCAGCCTCAACTCGACCGCGCCCCCAGCAACGAGCCGAGCCCGAGCGAGCTGGCTGCTGCTAAGGGCGACCAAGCAGAGACCGACCAGCCGATCGCCCAACCAGCCGGCACCACCGACTCCACCATTCCGCCGACTCCGTCTGCTGCTTCCTAGGCTACTATTTACCTTTGCTTCTTCCTGCTTATCGGTCTCAACAACTTTGTTAATTTCGCACAATCCCACCCGCGGGGTGTATTTCAAACTCCTGTTGAATATCGGCCAAGGGCCTTTTGATGTGTAAATATCTTATCCGAGTTCTATCTTTCCTTGCTTTTTGCTCTTTTGGATTTTTTCCTCTGCCGCCTTCCCTTGGTTGCCGTCTTGCCAGCCGAACAGCCGCTCTGCGGACTATGGCTGGGTCAAGTACTTAGCCACTTTTTGGAAGGCAAGTAAGAGTTTTCTGGCAAGTTAAGTAGAAGCCGGCCGGCCGGCTGCTCGGCAGCCGGTCGGTGAGGCGAGAAGCCAGCTTGGACTATGTGTATGCTTTAGGTACTTAGCCATTTTCATGCAGACACCCTTTTCGCCTTAGCTCATGCCGACCGAATAGTCGCTCTGCGAGCTGCGGCCTTTGGCAGGAGAAAGCTAAGGTGCCAACACATTACTTGTCCGGCTGGAGGAAGCATTTCATAGTACAAAGCGGCAAGTCCCCGGGTCGACTGGTCGAACCCGGTGCCGGACGGTCTAATGGGATAACATAAATGACAGGCGTAATACTTATCATATAGATAACAGAGGGCAGTCCCCGAGCTGTTCTCGAGGGACCCAGAGTCTTCGTACTTAATACAAAAGTTGGAGTGGTACATACTTCTTTTAACTGTAAAACCTTCGAAGGAGATTCACATTCCATGGCCGCTCCGTCTCCTTGCCGGAGTCATCTCTTTTGCGTGCTCGAGGCTTCTGAGCGTCGATGAGGTAGTAGGAGTCGTTGCCCAACACCTTGCTGATGATGAATGGGCCTTCCCAAGGTGCCGAGAGCTTGTGCTGGCCGGCTGTTCGCTGGATCAGCCGGAGCACAAGGTCTCCTTCTTGGAAGGATCTTGGCTTGACCTTTCGGTTGTAGTATCAGCGCAGACTCTGCTGGTAGATGGTGGACCAGCTGAGTGCCAACAGCCGGCCCTCTTCCAGCAGATCGACGCCGTCTTGTCATGCTTCTTCTGCCTCCTCTTCGGTGTACATGGTGACTCGAGGGGAGTCGAATTCTATGTCTGTCGGGATGATGGCTTGGGCACCGTAGACGAGGAAGGAAGGAGTGAAGCCGGTTGACTTGTTCGGGGTTGTGCGCAGACTCCAGAGGACGGCCGGTAGCTCGTCGAGCCAGCAGCCGGCCGAACGCTCCAGAGGCTCGACCAGTCGGGGCTTGATGCCAGACAAAATAAGGCCGTTTGCTCGCTCCACTTGGTCGTTTGACTGTGGATTGGCTACAGATGCTAAGTCCAGTCGGATGCCCTGCGTCGCGCAGAAATGGGCCAAGGCGCCTTTGGCGAAGTTCGTGCCCTTGTCGGTGATGATGCTGTGTGGTATGCCATACCGGATGGTGATGTCGGAGATGAAAGTCACAACAGTCGGACCATTAAATTTCTTGATTGGTTTTGCTTCTATCCACTTTGTGAACTTGTCCACCGCGACAAGCAGATGAGTCATGCCACCTCGTGCTGTTTTGAATGGTCCCACCATGTCCAGGCCCCAGACAGCAAAGGGCCAGTCAATGGGGATAGTCTTGAGTGCAGAAGCCGGCTGATGAGGCTTGGTGCAGAACTTCTGGCACCCTTTGCATTTCTGGACCAAGTCTTTGGCGTCTTCTAGAGCACTCGGCCAGAAAAAACCATGGCGGAAAGCTTTGGCAACAAGTGCTCTTGAAGCTGTGTGGTGACCACCCTCGCCTTGATGGATATCTTTGAGGATTGCTTGGCCTTGCTCTGGCTCCACGCAGCATTGGTAAATACCTGTGACGTTGCGCCTCACAAGTTCTCTGTTGACGATGGTGTATGCTGCTGCCCGGCGTTGCACTTGTCTGGCTGAGATCTCGTTAGTCGACAGCTCTTTTTTCACCAGAAAATTGAGGATGGGCTGAGCCCAGGAAGGCGCTGCAACTTCTTCGACTACTAGGACTACCACTTGTATGAGGGCGGTTGGGCTGGGAGGCGGTGGGTTGGAGTCGGCCGCCGCTTGCTGGATTGATGAAGTCCCCGGGCCGACTGTTGCAGTCCCCGGGTCGGGCTCTGAGGTCCCATGGCCAGGTGCGACTGCCGCAGTCCCCGGGCAGTCTACCGAAGTTCCTGTGCCGGCTGCTGGGGCTCTCAAGTTGGATCCGACTGCTTCAGGAGGAGCCGGCACAAAGATGGAATCCGACTCGGGCGATGGTTTAACAGACGGCTTGAGGAGGCGTTGCATGGCAACGCCGGCTGGTATTGCTTGCCGGGTGGAGCCAATCCGTCTCAAAGCATCGGCTTGCTCATTGTCATTTGTTGGCAGGTGGAGGAACACACACCCTTCAAAGTATCCACTGAGTTGCTGTACGAGTAAGCGGTAGCTGGCCATATTTGCATCCTTGGCGTCCCAGTCATCCGATGACTGCTGGACCACCAAGTCGGAGTCTCCATAGCACAGGATCCGGCGAATGCAGAGTTCCTTGGCAAGCCGGAGCCCGTGTATGAGCGCTTCGTATTCAGCTACGTTGTTGGAGGCGGCAAAGTGAATTTGCAGCACATATCTGAGCTTGTCGCCTTTGGGAGAGGTGAGGACGACACCGGATCCCAAACCGGTGCGCATTTTTGAACCGTCAAAATGCATCCGCCAATGGGTGGAATCTAGCGCTGGCGGCAGGTACTGGGTCTCAGCCTAGTCGACGAGGAAGTCGGCCAGTGCTTGTGACTTGATGGCGGTGCGAGGCTGGTAGTAGATGGTGTAGGGGGCCAAATCTATGGCCCATTTGGCCACTCGGCCCATGGCATCTCGGCTTCCAATGATCTCGGCAAGCGGAGCTGTGCAGACCACAATAATTGGGTGCTCTTGGAAGTATGGCTTCAGCTTGTTGGGAGCAAAGTGCACGCCATAGCACATCTTCTGGTAGTGGGGGTAGTTTTGCTTGGAGGCGGACAACACTTCACTTAGGAAATACACCGGTCTCTGGACGGGTAGTGCTTTGCCTTCTTCTTTGCGTTCTACCACTATGACCGTGCTGACCACCCGGCTAGTGGCGGCGATGTAGAGGAGCATGGGCTCCTTAGGAGTCGGAGCCTCCAGGACAGGCGGAGTGGTGAACATATTTTTGAGCTGGAGAAAAGCTTCGTCGGCTTTATCGTTCCACTCGAAAAAGGTGGACTTCTTCATGAGCTGGTACAGGGGAAGGGCCTTCTCGCCCAGCCGACTGATGAAACGGCTGATGGATGCGAGGCAGCTGGTGAATTTTTGCACGTCCAGCAGTCAGTTGGGCACCTCCATCCTCTCGGTGGCCTTGATCTTCACAGGGTTGCACTCTATGCCGCGCTCTGAGACCAAGAAGCCAAGAAGCTGGCCGGCTGGTACTCCAAAGACTCATTTATCCGGGTTGAACTTGATCCGAAATCGACGCAAATTCTCAAAGGTCTCCTTGAGATCTTCTAGTAGCGTCCCACGCTTCTCCGTCTTCACCACCACATCGTCCACATAGACATGGGCGTTTCTGCCGAGTTGCTTGAGGAGACACTTCTGCATGCATCGTTGAAACGTCGTGCCAGCGTTTCTCAAGCCGAACGTCATGGTTAGGTAACAGAAGGCTCCGATTGGCGTGATGAAGGCAGTCTTCAGGCTGTCGGCCGGGTTCAGCTTGATCTGGTGATACCCGGAGTATTCATCCAAAAAACTCAATAGCTCGCATCCGGCTGTAGAGTCAATCACTTGGTCGATTCTTGGCAGAGCAAATGGGTCTTTGGGGAATGCTTTGTTGAGGCTGGTATAATCAGTACACATGCGCCACTACTTGTTCTTCTTCAGCACTAGGACCGGGTTGGCTAACCACTCTGGAAAGAACACCTCCATGATGAAGCCGGCTGCCAGAAGCCGGGCTATCTCTTCTCCAACAACTCTTCTTTTCTCTTCTGACAGGCGGCGCAGGGGCTGCCGGACTGGCTTGGCATAAGGTCGGACGTGTAGCTTGTGCTCGGCGAAATCCGTTGGAACACCTGGCATGTCCTTGGGCGACCATGCGAACATGTCCTGATTCTCACGGAGGAAATCGACGAGCTCGCCTTCCTATTTACTGTCAAGGTTTGCACCTATGATAGCGTACCTCTCCGGGTGCTCCGGGTCCAAGGGTATCTTCTTTGTTTCTTTGGCCGGCTTGAACGAGCCCTCGGCTTCTAACTCCTTGGGGTTGGGGGACATTTCCGGCTGCTTGCCTACCATTGCCACAACCCGGTCAAGGAGCCACTTCTCCACTGCGATCACGGGGGACTCGGCCAATCGGCTGCTCTCTGCAGCACATGCAAATGACCTCCTGTAGTCTCCTGCTATGGTCAGGATCCCCTTGGAGCTCAGCATCTTCATCTTTAGGTAAGCATAATGGGGAATTGCCATGAACTTGGCCAGGGCAGGTGTCGGTGGGAACGACACCTATGGGATCACAAGAATCCCTACTACGGTTGCGGGGCGAGGGGTCGTGAGAAGAGCGGATCAAACAGATAGCACACGGTTCCTTTACCCAGGTTCGGGCCGCGAGGATGCGTAGAACCCTACTCCTGCTTTGGTGGATTGTATATCTGTGTTCTTGAGCTAGCTATGGGGCGTGAGGAGCTCCAAAAAGCCGAATCCTCCTCCTGGTTGCCTTGGGCCTCCTTTAATAGGGAAAGGGGTTGCCACAGTGGCACACAGGAGGTGGAAAGGGTACAGTGATGCGAGGTTATCCCTCGCATTACATGACAAGGTGCATTTAATGCGTCTTGCTTAGGTGTCTTTGCTTTGGGGATGGGGAGAGCCCTGTCTCGTCCGTCGCTGCTCCCTTTCGCGTTGACACGCGCCCTGGCCAGCGGTGCCCGCGGTGTCATGTAGGCAGGCAGGCAGCTGAGGTGGCGCAGTGGTGGGTCTTCACGAAGATCTGCATCCCGCCACGCAGGTGCCTGCCCAGCTGGTTGGGTCGGCAGCTGCATGCGAACGGCGGTGGAGGTCTGATTGTCATGGGCCTGATGGTGGCCCTACGGGTGTTCATGGCAAGGGCCTTGCTGTGGCCCCGGCAATGGTCTTGCCGTGGCACCTGGTCTCATCCCCGGCAAGGCTCTTGCCAGGGGCCTTGTGGTCCTCCTTGGCTGGGATCCTGCCAAGGATCATCATCTTATAAAGTGTGTATCTGATCTTGAATGTCTTCACAAAGATCTACATGCCACCACGGGGATGCCTCCCGAATCCTTGCCCCATGGGGGTAGTGGACTCAAGGGTGACCCGCTCCGTAGGTGTGGGGCGAGCTACCACGGCAAGGGTCTTGCCGGGTTTGCTAAAACCGCCTCCCGGCAAGGATCTTGCCAGGGGGGTCCGCTTCGTCCCCTTTGCTCCTTGTGGTCTTGGTCTTGGCGTTGTTCTGCTTCTCTCGAGCTTTGGCCTTACCTCGGCTCACCTCCCTTGCCTTGCTCAGTGTGGTGGTCCCCGTGGCTCAGACTGCCCGTGCACAGTTATAGGGGCACAAAAAGTGTACCCCTCTTTTTTGTACACCGACAGGAGCCCCCGGGCCTGGGCCACACGTAAGCGCAATCGCGTCGTTCGGCTAGGCCCAAAAATGGTGCGTGGGCAGGCGGGGTGGTTTTTACCGCGGCAAGTCTCTTCACGCGCTGCGCTTCCGATGCTTCCCGCGCGTGGCACGGCGTGGGGAGGCGTGTGTGACGTGGGCGGCATGCGTGGGGTTGCTTCCCACGGGCATGCGTCACATCACAGTTAATGTGAAAGGAGGCGGCCCGCGTTTCCCCCCATAAGAAGGAATAACCGTGGGCGCGCCGCTCACTTTCTCCTCTTCCCTCGTGCCTTTTCCAATCTCAGAGCCGCCGTTCCCTCTCTTCCTTCCTCCCTAAGCTTTCATCGTCGCCCGCCGTCGCCGCTTTGACACCCCCCTTCCTCAACCCTCTAGACTTCTCGGCCGCCGTGGCACCCAAATCCGCCAAGGGCAAGGGGGTGGCTAAGGGCTCCGGGACCGTGGAGCCGCCGGAGAGCACGCTGTTGGGGGACCGGACGAAGTCCGCCTTCTTCTTCCCCTCGACGGTTGATGTTCATGAGCTCCGGGCCTCCTTCAAGCCCCTATGGGGAGTGAAGATGGGGGGAGAGGATTCGGGACACCCGGCGACGCGCGTCATTCCTGCCGCTTGCGCTGATCCTGCCCCAAATCGGTACCCCTTCTTCGTTGATTATTTTTCTTGCGGGTTATGCCCCCCTTTCTCTGATTTCTTCTGCGACATCATGCACACCTTCGGTTTTCGCCTCTTGGATTTTACTCTGAATGCGGTGGCGTGCATGTCTTTCTTTGCGCATCTCTACGAGGGCTTCGCCAGGGTGCAGCCCAACACGGCGCTCTTCCGCCATTATTTCTATCCCCGAATCCAGACGGGAGGTGCCATCTCTGGTTGTGTCACCTGGATCCCAAGATCCAAGGGGGCGTACCCGGACGGTGCCGTGAAGGAGAGGTGGGATGAACGGCGTGACCGGTGTTGCTGGATTGAGGACAAAGATCCGCCGGAATTTTGCAAGGTCCGCCGAGTGCCGCCGGTCTGCGGCAGCGATTGGGGTGATGTCGACGCCGCCGACAGGAGGCTTACTATCGCCACCACCAGGATTCTTCGGCTGACCCGGGCTGGGCTCACCCTTGAGATGATCGGGGCGGACTTCATTCGCCGCCGGATCGCCTCGTTTGCATAATAAGGGGAGGCCAGCCTGGATTTTTACGAATCCGACGAACATTATGCGGCTCCGCCTTGGCCTCGACAACAACTTCACGGTGATGGCGCATGCCCACTTCTGCCAGCGGCTCTTTCAGCTGGATGTGGGTCGCAACGGCGAGGTCGAGCTGACCGACAAGGCCGCAAGGGCTACCGTAAAGGCCGGCAAGGCCGTGAAGGGGTTGTTCTTCAAGTTGCCAGCGGGGGTGGTCCCATTGTGCAATAATTCACGCCGGTCCGAGATCATCGCCATGATGTCGGACTGCAACGCGCACGGCCCCGTCCCGAGCTGGAGGGAGCCGACGGACGCGGATGTGCAGCAATTCTTCGACACCTTGATTGAGGTGTACGTCAATGCTGACGCCGAGCGGTGGCTTATCATGGACACCGCTGTCAGGACCCCGATTCCAAGTCTCATCGACCCAGCCGGTAACACCTCATATCACTTTGCGGCCTCACGCACGGTAAACCCATGGGTGTCGCCTTACCATGGCCCGGGACCGTTTGCGCCTTTTGGCTCACGTATATGATAGTGTCGCTAGCATATATATGACAGAGAACCTGGGCCGACATGGCTAGTCGTGAACCCCAAGCGGCACTAACCCATGGGAACAGGCATACATGAATCACATCGAGCATGTCGGTCATCAACGTGTGAATCCGGGCTGTAGCACTGGGCTAACAGGACTCCGGTTACCCGGGCTGTAGCAGGCTAGGCAGGACTCCGAATGTCACCGCGTGACATTTCCCCGAAGGGACAGACATAGGAACAAAGTGAATCACATGCCGGCCAGTCAAGTGTCCAGAGCAGTAGTGCTGGGCCAGCAGGACTCCGGTGAACCGGGCTGTAGCGGACTACTATCGCTCAGGAAGCACTAGACTACATTTCCCCATATGAGAGGCTGCCAAGGACAAACAACTAGATTGTCGGATCCCACTCATACCAAGCATTTCAATCATACACACAATATGCCCGATATGAGTACATACAACATGGCATCACAACAAAACTCTACAACTCAAGTACTTTATTTAAAAGGCTCCAAGGAGCCATACATAACATGTTCATACAGATAGGCGTCACATGACCCGACAGTCAAGTCATACAAACATACAAGCACATGCGGAAGCAAACTAGTCTGAGTACAGACACTAGAAAGAAAGAAGGCTTGACGAAGCCTGTCTATCTACATCGGCCCTTCACAAGTCTTGGATCACCACCTGGGTGGCTAGTCACTCGTCAACGTCGAGGTCTACATAGAACCCATTGGAGGGGGCGTTGTTGTCGTCTGAAAACATTAATTAAAGCAACATGAGTACGGAGGTACTCAGCAAGTCTTACCACAGAATCCTACTATACATGCACATTCTCAAGAAGGTAGTGGAGTTATTGCAGCAAGCCAGCTTTGACTCATGGCTAAGCTATCCTACGATGGACACAACTTGTAAAGCATTTGACGCACACGAGTCCACTAGTCACCAACACAATACTCCACCGTGGATTCTCTCTGGTCAACCTACGAGAGGGCCATCCGCGGTACTCACACTTATCTTGAGGCTTTTAGTAGTATCCATTTACTTGTCTATGAACTGTATAGGTGACCAAGTAATCTTTTACCGCGGACGCGGCTATTCGAATAGTTTTATACCCTGCAGGGGTGTACTTCTTCACACACGCTCTCACCACTTATCACCGCTACACGATGTGTACTCGGCAACCTTCAAGCGGAAGCCCAGCGAAGGTGTCGGCCACGACCTGGCTAAACACACGAGTCCCTAGTCCAGGTTTATCTCCTATTCGGGTTCCATCCGCATGGAGTCCGCCCGAGGTTTCCACTAACGGCCCCGAACGATGTGTGCAGGGTTCCCGAGACACCAAACGGGCGAATCGGTACACCGGGCCACGTGCCTACCGCAACACAGCCCACCCCTAAGGTCAGCGCTGCGTGCGGCCCCCAGCATGCTACAAACACCAGAAATTACTTTGCATCTCCCGGACGGAGGACAAGAGTGGTTAATAAGTCGAGAGGGTCCATTGGTTTCGGGCCCAATGCGTGGTAGTAGCTGAATCTTAAATCACACACACAAATCTCAGTTCTTAGGGACGGCCTCAATGAAACAACCCACCATGTACTCCTACATGGCCTCTCATCGATACCTTTACCAAATCATGTTCACCACTTCACTCTCGTTACCGACACAACTTTTCACTCTAGTTCATCACCCCGATGAGCCAGACCTGACACAACTCTAAGCATAGCAAGCATAGCATGGTTGGAAACACAAATATGGCTCAATCAACTCCTACACATGCTAGTGGGTTTCATCTAGTTACTGTGGCAATGACAGGTCATGCAAAGGAAGTGGATTCAACTACCGCAGCACACAGCAGTTTGAATCGCGTTGTCTTAATGCAGTAAACAAGAGCAAAAGCGAGAGCATGGGTTTGGATCGGAATGATCAATGGGTTGCTTGCCTGATGGAGTGGTAGTGGGATACTGCCCTTCAGTTGGATACCCATGAATATCCTCGGAGGCAGAACCTACCACAAAGAACACATCAAAACACAATCACCACATGGCAATATGCAACAATATGATGCATGCAATGACATAGCAAAATGGTGTGTGATAAGTCTAGTGCAACTTGGAACAGAATGGTTTGAGTCCATTTGAACCAAAGATTCAAATGATCACCCAAAATAATAAGTGATATAGGTGCATTAGCTTGCTTCACCTAAACAGCAAGGTTAAAGTGTTCTGACATGCATGAAACTAGTGCAGATGGAAAGATTGGATTTTTCTGATCAAATTTCATATATAAATCTTTTCATTTGGAGTTACAGATTAATTTCTATGAATTTTTTAAGTTTGAACTATTTTCTGGAATTTCCTATATAAGAATAATTCCAATAATTGAATTAATGCGTCAGCATTGCGTCAGGGTGACGTCAGTGGTCAACGGGGACGTCCAGGTCAACCTGACCAGTGGGTCCCGCGTGTCAGCAATTAATTAAACTAACTAAAATTAGTTAAAACTAATCTGGTTAGTTAGCAGAGGGGGGTCCCACTTGTCATAGACTCAGGTGAGTCAACTTGGGCCCACCAAGTCAAGGTCAACGGTCGAACCCGCCGGTGTTTAGCCGCCAGCGAGGCCAGACGTGGTGGTGGAAGTGCATTAGCACGTTCCGGCGACCAAATGGACGGCGGAGACCTTCTACGGGTAAATGGGAGCATGACACGGTGTTTGGTGGTGGTGGTTGAGCTCGGGATGGCCGGGAACATCGCCGGCGACGAGCTTAGCGGTCGCCGGAGTCGGGTGAAGACGAACCCGAGGCTATGGGGCACGGCAAGGTGCGTGTAGTGGTGCTACAGACTCCTGGGAATGCGGTGAAGTTAGTGGACAAGGTGGCGTGGCCAGTGGTTGGCCGGAGACACGTAGGCGACGAGCTCCGCGGCGGCGCGTGCGAGCGAAATCCGTGTGCTCGCTGTGGTGCACGAGAAGGAGAGCGGAGAGGATGGGGAGGTGGCTAAGCTCACGGCGGTCATGCAGAGACAGACGGCGCGGTCGGGGATGAGCTGATGCGGCGGCGACGTTGAAGGGGATCTCCGGTGGTGGTTGACGAAGACGAGGTCGGTGGAGTCGTTGCAGAGTGTGCGAGCGCTCGGGGCTCGGCCTGCTCGATGTAGTCGACGACGGTGGGGCGAACGGACACGGTGGCGCGGCGCGGGGACGACGGAGGGCACGGCTACGGTGGTGGAACGGCGGCGGCTGCGTCGGCCATGGCGGAGGGGAGCAAGGGAGAGAGGCAGGGGGCGAATGAGGTGTCCACGGGGTCGGGGCAGCGACGTGTAGCCTGATCAGCGTCCGGGCGCGCGAAGCGGCAAGCTGCTGGCGCCGTGGCGAGCTCGCGCTCGCCGGCGTCATCTCTCTGCCTGCCTGGCGGGGACGAAGCAGCTGGCTGGCATGGGCTAGCACTGTGCTGGGCCGCCAGGTGGGCCGGCTGTTGGGCTGCGGCCAGGTAAGTCTCTGCCTTCCTTTTAATTTCTGTTTTCTATTTTTCTCTAAGTTTGAGGCTTTATTAAAAATAGCTAGGCACTTCCAAAAATGCTGAAAATAATCAGGGGCTCTGTTTGGAATATTTCCAATAGCCCACACTTATTTTCAGAATTATTTGAGCATCTAAAATATTTACTAGCATTTAAATGCCCAAATGCAACTTACATATGATTTAATTCAATGACCTTCTATTGACCTAGAAAATTGTGCACCAAATTTTCCTGAGGTTCTAACCCAAGACAAAGAGGGTGAACTTTTTAGAAGGGCATTTCAGGTTCATTGAAAAATATTTTTAGTAAACCTTAGTTGAATTCAAGGGGGTGCTGGGGGTTCTGCCTTCCCCATTTCAAGTTTCTGGTGAAAAGTAAACATGATGCAACACTCTAGTGCATGGATTAGCTAGGATGTGACAACTCACCCCCACTCAAAAGAATCTCGTCCCGAGATTTAGGATGCGTCGGGTAGAAGGTAGGGTACTCAAGTCGAAGATGGTCCTCCCTTTCCCAAGTAGCTTCTTGCTCGGAATGGTGTGACCATTGAACCTTGATCAACTTGATATTCTGGCGTCGAGTGGTACGCTCGGCTTGATCAAGGATACGAACGGGATATTCTCGATATGTGAGATTATCTTAGAGATCAAGCACTTCGTGGTCCACTCCACAGATAGGATCCGAGAAGCAACGCCTGAGTTGAGAAACGTGGAAGACATCATGAACTCTGGAAAGATGCGGGGGTAGTTCCAACTGGTAGGCAACTTCCCCTCGTTTGGCATGAATGCGAAAGGGTCCAATGTAACGAGGAGCCAATTTGCCTTTGATACCGAATCGATGGGTTCCCTTTAAAGGTGTAACCCGAAGGTAAGCCTTCTCGCCAACTTCATATGACATAGGCTTATGCTTGCGGTCATATTGGCTCTTTTGACGAGATTGGGCTGTTTTCAATTTCTCACGAATAATGCGAACCTGCTCTTCTGCTTCCTGGATCATATCCGGGCCAAAGAGTTGTCTTTCCCCGGTTTCTGACCAGTTAAGAGGCGTTCGACATTTTCGTCCATAGAGAACTTCGAAAGGAGCTAGCTTGATAACTATTGTTATAAGCAAATTCGGCGAATGGAAGACATTTCTCCCAATTCATACCGAAAGAGATGACAGAGGCTCAAAGCATGTCTTCCAGGATTTGATTGACTCGTTCTACTTGACCACTTGATTGAGGATGGAAGGCGGTGCTAAAGGAGAGACGAGTCCCCATAGCATTTTGGAAACTTTCCCAAAATCGAGATGTGAAGAGACTTCCACGGTCTGAGTTAATCTCCAATGGGACACCATGAAGAGACACTGTTCGAGAGATGTACAAGTCAGCTAGCTGGCTAGCGGTTATGCTCTCACGAACGGGTAGGAAGTGGGCTACTTTGGAAAGACGATCGACAACGACGTAGATAACATCTTTCCCTTTCTTAGTACTGGGAAACCCGGTAATGAAGTCCATACCGATTTTATCCCATTTCCATTCAGGAATAGCCAAAGGTTGAAGGGTGCCAGCAGGTCGTTGATGCTCTGCTTTATCACGACGACAGATGTCGCAATTAGCAATGTATTGAGCGATTTCTCTCTTCATCCTAGTCCACCAAAACCTCTGGCGTAGATCTTGATACATTTTAGTACTACCAGGATGAATGGTGAGAGGGGATTCATGAGCTTCCTTAAGGATCAATCGCCTCAGGTTGCGTACCTTGGGAACCACTAGACGGTTTCCAAAGAACATGACACCTTGATCATCAATGGAGCAACAATCCGCGACTCCTTTCTTGATGTTTCTCCTGATACGGGAGATTCCTGGATCTACCTTCTGTGCTTTGATGATCTGATCCGTAAGGTTAGGTTTCGCCACCAGGGTGGAAAGTAATCCTCGAGGAACAATGTGAAGATTAAGCTTACGAAATTCCTCGTGGAGAAGTGGTTGACTTTGTTGTAACATCAGGTTGTTACTATAGGATTTACGACTTAGTGCATCAGCCATGACATTGGCTTTGCCTGGGGTGTAAGTTATTCCTAAGTCGTAATCCGTAATCAACTCAACCCAACGCCTTTGCCTGAGATTCAAATCCGGTTGGGTGAAGATGTATCTCAGACTTTGGTGATCAGTGTAAATTTCGCAACGACTACCAAGAAGGTAATGTCGCCAGGTTTTGAGTGCATGGACTACAGCTGCAAGCTCTAGATCATGTGTGGGATAGTTATCCTCATGTGGACGCAACTGTCGGGAAGCGTAGGCAATCACCTGACGATCTTGCATGAGTATGCAACCTAGTCCTTGTCGCGAGGCGTCGCAGTAGATAACAAAGTCCTTAGAAAAATTGGGTGGTACCAGTACAGGAGCAGATGTCAGGCGTCTTTTCAGTTCCTGAAAGCTGAACTCGCACTGTGGGGTCCACTCGAACCTTTTATCTTTGTTGAGGAGTTCAGTTAGAGGCTTAGCAACCTTGGAGAAATTCTCGACGAAGCGGTGGAAATAGCTCGCTAAACCAATAAAACTCCGAACTTGCTTGACCGTTTCAGGTGGAGTCCAGTCAAGGACGGCTTGAACTCGCTCGGGATTGACAGCAATGCCCTTACCAGAGATTACATGGCCCAGATAGGTCACTTCTGGCAACCAGAATTCACACTTAGAGAATTTGGCATAAAGGCGATGCTCTCGAAGTTTCATCAATACTAGCCTTAGATGTTCGGCATGTGCTTTCTCATTCTTGGAATAGATGAGTATATCATCGAGGTATACCACGACGAATTTATCCAAATACTCCATGAAGATCGAGTTCATTAACCGAGAGAAGGTGGCTGGAGCATTGGTTAAACCGAAAGACATGACGGTGTACTCGTATTGGCCATAACAAGTAACAAAGGCCGTTTTAGGAATGTCCCCGTTCTTGATTTTGATTTTATGGTAGCCTAACCTCAAATCCATTTTGGAGAAGACTGAGGATGTAACGCCCCGGATTCGATGCGCCAGGTGCCTGCCAGTTATTCGTCGTCATTGCCATGTCATTTGCTTGCGTGTTGCATTTTGCCATGTCATCATGTGCATCTCATTTTGCATACGTGTTCGTCTCATGCATCCGAGCATTTTCCCCGTTGTCCATTTTGCAATCCGGCACTCCTATGTTCCACGGCGCCCCCTTTTGCCTCTTTTCTTATGCAGGTGTTAAATGGTCTCAGAATGGATCGAGGGTTGCCAAGCAGCCGTGGTATAGCACCGGTAGACCGCCTGTCAAGTTTCGTGCCATTTAGACTCCGTTTGATACTCCAACGGTTAACCGGGTAACCGCAAAGGCCTCTTTTGTGTGCAGCCCAACACCCCCTTCAAAGTGGCCGAAAAACCCATCCAAAACACCTCCATCTTCTTGGTCGTTCGATCACGATCGTGTGGGCGAAAACCGCACCTCATTTGGAGCTTCCTAGCTCCTCCTACCTATAAATATGTGACTCCCCCCAAAAATCCGGATCCACTCCAACCCTAACCCTAGCCACCGCTCCATCCACGCGCCGGACACGTCCGGGCCGCGCGGGACGTTTCGCGCCGCCGCCCCGCAGCCACTAGCGTCGTGCCACGTGGCCCCGTGCCCACTTCCCCGCCGAATCCCACCAGGCCCGCCGCCGTCCCCCGCGGCCCGCAGCGCCCCACGCGCCCGCACCGCCTCCACGCCGCCCGCGCCTTCGCCCCGCCGCCACCGACCCACGTTGTCGTCGCTGCCGCCGCCCGCGCCCGGATCCGGCCCCTGCCGCCGGATCCCGCTTCTCCGGCGCCACCACGTCCTTCTCCGGCAAGTCCAGTGACGAACTCCGGCCGCCTCGGTTCGCGGGCTGAAGAACCCTAGATCTGGGAAACGGTTGACCTCGAATTTCCTTAAGTCCTGAAATATTTCCATTCTGGTCCCCTGTTCATCGCATCATAACTCCATGTGTGATGCTCCGTTTTGCATGCATGATATATGGAGATGTTCATCTCGTTGTGCTCTTCATTGTTTTCCATTGTGCCATGTTTGTTTGAGGTGATCTTGATGTTGTAATCATCATTGCAAGACTGCTAAATGATGTTAACTGCTCCCTGTTATTAGAAAATGCTCATTTGTCATTTTTGCATATTTTTGTGTGATTTTCTTTTGAGCAAGAGGTCTACATGTGTTATTAGATACAACATGGCATCTTTGCTGTCGAGCAACCCATTCTTCATGATATGCCATGTGTTGATTGTTTCAAGCTTGCAAAGTAGCCTTCGTGATGTTGGTGATTTCAGAGACTTAGAATTTCACTAAGTCTTTGTCTGCTGTTATTTTTATGCCATGTATGCTACAGTGAGATCCATGCCTCTTTTGAGTATGTTCAGTAAGGATGTTTTGTTCATATGGTTATGATCTATCCATCCATGCCTCTTTTGTATTTATGGAGTGCTCTAGCATGTCTTAATCTTGCTCTACTTTTGCTATAAAATGTTCCTGACAGATTGTTTACATGTTATTCAATATTGCCAAGGTTGTTGTAGTTGATCCATGCATGCTATGTTGTTCTTCTTGCCATGCCTACTTGCTGGGTGTATGCTTAGTTTGTCATGAAATGACTCGTGGTGAGTGCATTGAGCTAGTTTACATGTCTACTTGATATCTGATTTTGCCATGTCCAGTTTTCTGCTAAGTCTGAAATCTGTAACGAAACTTGCTATGTTTACTTGGGTGCCATCATATCTTCTGATCCCTTTTGGGTCATGGTCAGTACGGGACTCTTGTTATATGCTTTGAGTAGATTCATGCCCTGCTCTAGTTTGACATGATAGCTTGCCGTAACATGTCGTTTTATAGCTCCAAACATTGCAACATGATGTTATTTCTGCCATGTCCTGTGAATTCTGCCAAGTCTGTGAACCTGTTATTATTTACAATCTTGCCATGTCCTTTTGAGCATGTTCTATTAGTTTCTGGAGATACCTCATTGTTCATGTTTTGTTATGATTTACCTGTACATCATGTGCATGTCTTTTATTTTCATGTTGAGATCCTGTAGTTTATTGTTTGGATGCTTGCAATATGCCTAGTTGCTGTTTTAGACAGCTTGTCCTTTAACCTTGTATAGTGTATGTGTTGAACCGTTGCTCCGTTTTGTTTGTGCTCTATATGAAACTTGCTTATTTTTGCATTAGCTTCATATTACCTTGTTGGATCCATGTTCTGAGGTGTTTTCTTGATGTTTGAATGCATTTTGCATCAATGCCATACTTAACTTGTTTTGCTCATATCTTCTAGGCCGTAGCTCCGAATCTAATGAACTTTGTATGTAACTTGACTAGAATTTCGTGTAGATCATCGTGGTGCATCTTAGCTTGCTGTTTAACAACTTGAACATAAGTTTTATTCAGATCTGGACCAATTTCGAAATTTGCTTATGAGGACTTACCGGTATTGCTATATGTTGTTTCCGGCCTCATTTAAACTTGCTTTGATGTGTTGCTCTTGAATGCATCATCTCTTGCCATGAGTAGCTTCATGTAGTTTTGCCATGCATCATAATTGGTTGAGCATCATGCCTTGTTCATGTGTGGTGTGTTTACGATGTTGTGTGCTTATTCTCGATAGTTCCCGTTTCATTGCGATCGTGAGGATTCGTTCATCTATGCTTGTTCGTCTTCGTGGCTACATCTTCTTCGTGGACTCGTTCTTCTTCCTTGCGGGATTTCAGGCAAGATGACCGTCACCTTGGATCTCATTACTATCATTGCTATGCTAGTTGCTTCGTTCTATCGCTATGCTGCGTTACCTACCACTTGTTCATCAAGCCTCCCAAATTGCCATGAACCTCTAACCTTTGTCACCCTTCCTAGCAAACCGTTGTTTGGCTACGCTTTTGCTCAGCCCCTCTTATAGCGTTGCTAGTTGCAGGTGAAGATGATGTTTGCTCCATGTTGGATTATGTTTATGTTGGGATATCACAATATCTCTTATATTATTAATGCATCTATATACTTGGTAAAGGGTGGAAGGCTCGGCCTTATGCCTGGTGTTTTGTTCCACTCTTGCCGCCCTAGTTTCCGTCATATCGGTATTATGTTCCCGAATTTTGCGTCCCTAACGCGGTTGGGTGATTTATGGGACCCCCTTGACAGTTCGCTTTGAATAAGACTCCTCCAGCAAGGCCCAACATTGGTTTTACAATTTGCCTCACCTATGTCCTTTTTTTTCCTTGGGTTTCCGGAGCCCGAGGGTCATCTTTATTTTAGCCCCCCCGGGCCAGTGCTCCTTCGAGTGTTGGTCCGAACCGAGCAGCCTGCGGGGCCACCACGGGGAAACTCGAGGCCTGGTTTTACTCGTAGCTTGACTTATCCGGTGTGCCCTGAGAACGAGGTACGTGCGACTCCTATCGGGATTTGTCGGCACATCCGGGCGGCTTTGCTGGTCTTATTTTACCATTATAGAAATGTCTTGTTATCGGGATTCCGAGACTGATCGGGTCTTCCCGGGAGAAGGAATATCCTTCGTTGATCGCGAGAGCTTATCATGGGCTAAGTTGGGACACCCCTGCAGGGTTTGAACTTTCGAAAGCCGTGCCCGCGGTTATGTGGTAGATGGGAATTTTTTGATATCCGGTTGTAGTAAACTTGAAGTAAACTATTCTAAAATACACCAACCGTGTGCGTAACCGTGAGTGTCTCTTTTCGGGGTTGGTCGAGAGGAGAACACGATTTTTGGGTTATGACTGACGTAAGTAGGAGTTCAGGATCACTTCTTGATCATTGCTAGTTGTCGACCGCTTGCTTTGCCTCTCTTCTCGCTCTTATTTGCGTATGTTAGTCACTATACATGCTTAGTCGCTGCTGGAACCTCACCACTTTACCCCTTCCTTACCCCTTTAAGCTTTGCTAGTCTTGATACCCATGGTAATGGGATTGCTGAGTCCTCGTGGCTCATAGATTACTACACCACCAGTTGCAGGTACCGGTTATGCGATGATCATGACGAGAGAGCGATGTTCACTTGTGTTGGAGTTCTTCTTCTGCTTCTTCTTCGATTGAGGGTTAGGTTCCTGGTCGGCAGGCTGGGCTAGCAGGGTGGATATTGTTTGAGTTTCTGTTTATGTTTCATCCGTAGTCAGATGTTGATCTTGTATATGATGTGTTATTGTATTTATGTGACATTGTATGTCTTGGTTGTATCCCCACTAGTATATAATGTTGATGTAATGATATCCACCTTGCAAAAGCGTCTTCAAGATGCACTTCTATCCTTGGTGGGACCTTTGAGTTCCTTTAGGATAGGGTCGCATCTTGGGCGTGAAAAGTTGGTATCAGAGCCTCGACCGACCCTAGGAGCCCCCTTGATTGATCGTGTAGTTTGGCCGATGTCGAGTCTAGAACAAAACTTTTAAGAGTCTAGTTATATCGAAGAGTAGGAATTCATTTACTCCTCTGCCCCTTCATCGCTCTGGTGAGAAATCTTGACGTAGGTGTTTTGAACTACTCTTCCCCTTCAAATTTTTCTTTAGGATCATGCGGTTAGTTTCCATTCGTTGTCCTTCCCCTTTTGTCTGGTGCGTTTCTTGTCAAGGTGATTCAAACCTCTTTGTCTTTTGCGAAATCAATCCTTAGCTCCTCCTCCAGGATGTTGTTTCACTGTCCGAAGTTGTCCTTGTTTTCCCACCCGCCCTCCCTTCTTCTTCTCGTAACCGGAGTCCGTAATCGAGTATCCATCCTACTCGTGCGGAGCCTTTTGCATTCTCTCCTCAATGATTTCAACCGGTGCTTTCTCTTCAAGTTATTCGTCGGTTCCCCATTCAAGTTGCCTATGTTTTCTCCCTCTCCCACCCCTTATATTCTCGGAGCCTGAGCCTCTATTCGAGCATCAATTTCATTCGTGCGGAGTATCTTCAATTTTTTCTCAATTGTCTCAACCGGTGAAGTCTCGTCTAGTTCATCATTGTTCGTCGCATTTCCTTTCCGGTGGATCCAATTCAAGTTTTCGTTGTTGATCATATTCTCTTCCTTGATTGAAGTGTTCTCCCCGTGCTCGTTCATCCTCTCGCCATTCTATCATCCCGGAGTGATGAAGACATCTCAGAAGATTCGTGTTTGCATTCAATTAATTCGAGGTTTTCACCTCATTCAAATCTTTCAGTTGTTCCAGTGCATCATTTCTCATTCATCAATCCTTTCCAACGGTGTTTCTTTTCAGTGGGCCCTAACCCATAGGTATTTTCCCAGGATCTAACCTGACTCTTCTTATTTTCCCGGAGCTATTCTCAAATTCTTTTCGAAGTATGACGTAAGTATGAATTTCATCAGTCAGATGCCTTCTCCAAGATCGCTTTCAAATTCTTTCATCTTCGAGTCAATCTTTTCTCTTTTCATTTTCCTGGAGTATCTCAACAATTTTGATGGTGTTTCTCGTCGTCATTCTCAACATTTGAAGACCGAAGAAGAATTTCTCGTAAATCTTGTCCGTTCTCCCGGAGATCCGCGGTGCTAGCTCATTGTTATCCTATCAAATGGTTTCCAGTCGGGCAATTCTTTTCATCCATCCGGAGTATTTCAGGAGTTGTTTTTCCGTCTCGATCATCCGGAGGCCATCTTTTCAGAATATTTCATCATTCCAAGTTTTCCAGCTTTGTTCGCTCCTATATTTGTACCGGTGCTTCGTTCAAGTATTCTTCAATCAATTCGCGATCCCTTCGTTCTCTTGTCTCTTATTCTCCCTCAAGTATCTTCGTGCTTTTCAAATTCTTTCTGGCGATTCGTTCTCTTCTCTTCGTTCGTTTACATTTTCACGGTGGTTTGTTGAAGATTCCTTTTCCCGTTCTTGTCACATATATTGATTCGTTCTTTCCAAATCTTACTGGTGGTTCATGAAGACCTTCCCAAACTTCGCGCTATATCTCCCCCTTTTATCCTTTCCAACGCGAATAAGTAGTATGCAAATCCATTGCTTCTCATCAATTTAATTGGTGGAGGATGAGCATAACATAATTCTTATTCCGCTTTCATCAAGTTGATTAATTCTTTCCTTTCGGAGATTGTTCATGTCGAATAATTTCTGGGTTCTAAGTTGTTCGTCTTTTCTTTTCCGGAGTTCCAAGTCTTCTCGCTTGTCTCGTTGAAGATCCATCGCAAGGCTTTAATCTTATTTCTTTTCATCCTTCAATTCTATCTCATCATCCTTTTGTTACCGGAGATCTTCACGGTGGTTCGTCAGGATTTAATTCATGCTTCAAGTGTTCATCAAGATTCTTGTAGGCGAAGCTCAAGTATTCTTCTTCTTGCTTCGCGAGGTGCAACTAATTCTCCGTATTCTTTTGAAGTGGAGTTTTGCATCTCTTCGTTCTTATCAGCTATGCAATATTTTCCTCTTGTGGTCGGTAATCACCTCATAATTTTGAGATGTTATCCATAAGTCCACAACAATCTTATTCTTTTGTTGTTGATATTATCAACAACTCCGTTCAATCCGTCCTTCTAAGGTTGCTTTCTATTTCATTCGTGGTAGAAGTTGTCATCTTCTTCCCTGTTCTTTTCATTCAACTCTTTCAAGCCTTCCGGAGGCATTGTGTTGTTCCTCTTGTCAAGTATCATTCCATCTTCTCAAGATCATGTTCTAACCTTTTCATGTTCAGCCGGAGTGCCGTCTAAATTCTTTCATTCTTATTCTGCTTCTATCTTGTTCTAATCGGAGTGGTTTCGAATTCATTTTTGTTTCGGAGCTTTGATTCTCGTCATACTCGTCGTTTCTTTTTTCCTACTCGAGTCTTCTCAACTTTGTTCTTTTTCCTTCTTGCGTTCTTGTTTCACCTCATCCCCTTTCCCCCAGTCTCGTTTCTAAGATCTCGGGACGAGATCTCTTGTTAGTAGAGGAGAGTTGTAACGCCCAGGATTCGATGCGCCAGGTGTCTGCCAGTTATTCGTCGTCATTGCAATGTCATTTGCTTGCGCTTTGCATTTTGCCATGTTATCATGTGCATCTCATTTTGCATACGTGTTCGTCTCATGCATCCGAGCATTTTCCCCGTTGTCCATTTTGCAATCCGGCACTCCTATGTTCCCCGGCGCCCCCTTTTGCCTCTTTTCGTATGCGGGTGTTAAATGGTCTCGGAATGGACCGAGGGTTGCCAAGCGGCCGTAGTATAGCACCGGTAGACCGCCTATCAAGTTTCGTGCCATTTAGACTCCGTTTGATACTCCAACGGTTCACCGGGTAACCGCAAAGGCCTCTTTTGTGTGCAGCCCAACACCCCCTTCAAAGTGGTCCAAAAAACCCATCCAAAACCCCTCCATCTTCTCGGTCGTTCGATCACGATCGTGTGGGCTAAAACCGCACCTCATTTGGAGCTTCCTAGCTCCTCCTACCTATAAATATGTGACTCCCCCCAAAAATCCGGATCCACTCCAACCCTAACCCTAGCCCCCGCTCCATCCGCGCGCCGGACACGTCCTGGCCGTGCCGGATGTTTCGCGCCGCCGCCCCGCAGCCACTGGCATCACGCCACGTGGCCCCGCGCCCACTTCCCCGCCGGGCCTGCCGCCGGCCCCCGCGGCCCGCAGCGCCCCGCGCGCCTCCTCCACGCCGCCCGTGCCTTCGCCCCGCCGCCGCCGACCCGTGCCGTCGTCGCTGCAGCCGCCCGCGCCGGCCGTCGCCTCGTCCGCCGCCCGCGCGCACGTCGGCCCCCGCCTCCGTCCTCCGCCGCCCGCCGCCGCATCGCCGTGCTCCACCGCCCGCGCCCGGATCCGGCCCCTGCCTCGCCGGATCCCGCTTCTCCGGCGCCACCACGTCCTTATCCGGCAAGTCCGGCGACGAACTCCGGCCGCCTCGGTTCGTGGGTTGAAGAACCCTAGATCTGGGAAAAGGTTGACCTCGAATTTCCTCAAGTCCTGAAATATTTGCATTCTGGTCTCCTGTTCATCGCATCATAACTCAATGTGTGCTGCTCCGTTTTGCATGCATGATATATGGAGATGTTCATCTCGTTGTGCTCTTCATTTTGTTCCATTGTGCCATGTTTGTTTGAGGTGATATTGATGCTCTAATCATCGTTGCAAGACTGCTATACGATGTTAACTGCTGCCTGTTATCAGAAAATGCTCATTTGTCATTTTTGCATATTTTTGTGTGATTTTCTTTTGAGCAAGAGGTCTACATGTGTTATTAGTTACAACATGCCATCTTTGTTGTGGTGTAACCCATTCTTTATGATATGCCATGTGTTGATTGTTTCAAGCTTGCAAAGTAGCCTCCGTGATGTTGCTGATTTCAGAGACTTAGAATTTCACCAAGTCTTTGTCTGCTGTTATTTTTATGCCATGTATGCTACAGTGAGATCCATGCCTCTTTTGAGTATGTTAAGTAAGGACGTTTTGTTCATATGGTTATGTTCTATCCATCCATGCCTCTTTTGTATTTATGGAGTGCCCTAGCATGTCTTAATCTTGCTCTACTTTTGCTATAAAATGTTCCTGACAGATTGTTTACATGTTATTCTATATTGCCAAGGTTGTTGTAGTTGATCCATGCATGCTATGTTGTTCTTCTTGCCGTGTCTAGCTTCTATGCCATGCCTACTTGCTGGGTGTATGCTTAGTTTGTCATGAAATGTCTCGTGGTGAGTGTATTGAGCTAGTTTACATGTCTACTTGATATCTGATTTTGCCATGTCCAGTTTTCTGCTAAGTCTGAAATCTGTAACGAAACTTGCTATGTTTACTTGGGTGCCATCATATCTTCTGATCCCTTTTGGGTCATGGTCAGTACGGGACTCTTGTTATATGCTTTGAGTAGATTCATGCCCTGCTCTAGTTTGACATGATAGCTTGGCGTAACATGTTGTTTTATAGCTCCAAACATTGCAACCTGATGTTATTTCTGCCATGTCCTGTGAATTCTGCCAAGTCTGTGAACCTGTTATTATTTACAATCTTGCCATGTCCTTTTGAGCATGTTCTATTAGTTTCTGGAGATACCTCATTGTTCATGTTTTGTTATGATTTACCTGTACATCATGTGCATGTCTTTTATTTTCATGTTGAGATCCTGTAGTTTATTGTTTGGATGCTTGCAATATGCCTAGTTGCTGTTTTAGACAGCTTGTCCTTTAACCTTGTATAGTGTATGTGTTGAACCGTTGCTCCGTTTTGTTTGTGCTCTATATGAAACTTGCTTATTTTTGCATTAGCTTCATATTACCTTGTTGGATCCATGTTCTGAGGTGTTTTCTTGATGTTTGAATGCATTTTGCATCAATGCCATACTTAACTTGTTTTGCTCATATCTTCTAGGCCGTAGCTCCGAATCTAATGAACTTTGTATGTAACTTGACTAGAATTTCGTGTAGATCATCGTGGTGCATCTTAGATTGCTATTTAACAACTTGAACATAAGTTTTATTCTCATCTGGACCAATTTCAAAATTTGCTTATGAGGACTTACCGGTATTGTTATATGTTGTTTCCGGCCTCATTTAAACTTGCTTTGATGTGTTGCTCTTGAATGCATCATCTCTTGCCATGAGTAGCTTCATGTAGTTTTGCCATGCATCATACTTGGTTGAGCATCATGCCTTGTTCATGTGTGGTGTGTTTACGATGTTGTGTGCTTCTTCTCGATAGTTCCCGTTTCGTTGCGATCGTGAGGATTCGTTCGTCTACGCTTGTTCGTCTTCGTGGCTTCAACTTCTTCATGGACTCGTTCTTCTTCCTTGCGGGATTTCAGGCAAGATGACCGTCACCTTGGATCTCATTACTATCATTGCTATGCTAGTTGCTTCGTTCTATCGCTATGCTACATTACCTACCACTTGTTCATCAAGCCTCCCAAATTGCCATGAACCTCTAACCTTTCTCACCCTTCCTAGCAAACCGTTGTTTGGCTATGTTACCGCTTTTGCTCAGCCCCTCTAATAGCGTTGCTAGTTGCAGGTGAAGATGACGTTTGCTCCATGTTGGATTATGTTTATGTTAGGATATCACAATATCTCTTATATTATTAATGCATCTATATACGTGGTAAAGGGTGGAAGGCTCGGCCTTATGCCTGGTGTTTTGTTCCACTCTTGCCGCCCTAGTTTCCGTCATATCGGTATTATGTTCCTGCATTTTGCGTCCCTAACGCGGTGTGTGATTTATGGGACCCCCTTGACAGTTTGCTTCGAATAAGACTCCTCCAGCAAGGCCCAACATTGGTTTTACCATTTGCCTCACCTATGTCCTTTTTCCCCCTTGGGTTTCCGGAGCCCGAGGGTCATCTTTATTTTAGCCCCCCCGGGCCAGTGCTCCTTCGAGTGTTGGTCCAAACCGAGCAGCCTGCGGGGCCACCACGGGGAAACTCGAGGCCTGGTTTTACTCGTAGCTTGACTTATCCAGTGTGCCCTGAGAACGAGGTACGTGCGAATCCTATCGGGATTTGTCAGCACATCCGGGCGGCTTTGCTGGTCTTGTTTTACCATTGTCGAAATGTCTTGTTATCGGGATTCCGAGACTGATCGGGTCTTCCCGGGAGAAGGAATATCCTTTGTTGATCGCGAGAGCTTATCATGGGCTAAGTTGGGACACCCCTGCAGGGTTAGAACTTTTGAAAGCCGTGCCCGCGGTTATGTGGTAGATGGGAGTTTGTTGATATCCGGTTGTAGTAAACTTGAAGTAAACTATTCTAAAATACACCAATCGTGTGCGTAACCGTGAGTGTCTCTTTTCGGGGTTGGTCGAGAGGAGAACACGGTTTCTCGGTTATGTCTGACGTAAGTAGGAGTTCAGGATCACTTCTTGATCATTACTAGTTGTCGATCGCTTGCTTTGCCTCTCTTCTCACTCTTATTTGCGTATGTTAGCCACCATACATGCTTAGTCGCTGCTGCAACCTCACCACTTTACCCCTTCCTTACCCCATTAAGCTTTGCTAGTCTTGATACCCATGGTAATGGGATTGCTGAGTCCTCGTGGCTCACAGATTACTACACCACCAGTTGCAGGTACCGGTTATGCGATGATCATGACGTGAGAGCGATGTTCACTTGTGTTGGAGTTCTTCTTCTGCTTCTTCATCGATTGTGGGTTAGGTTCCTGGTCGGCAGGCTAGGCTAGCAGGGTGGATATTGTTTGAGTTTCTATTTATGTTTTGATGCGGAGCATCCCAAGGTCATCCACATGGATCTACCATCGTCTCACCAAGTGCCTAAAGGACCCATGACTCGAGCACGTGCAAGAGCTCTCGAAACCGAGGTGACATCTCTCCTCTCACAATTCCACTTCGATACACATGAGACATGGATACTACCTCAAACGGAGACGTTGTGTGTACTCAGGTACCAAGGAGTAAACCATGGAGACGCTATGGAGCAAGGAGAACCCGAAGAGGAAGATGGACGTCAAGAGATGGAAGAGAATCCGGCCGCTCCAGAACCAGCGGTACTACCGCTCCCTACAGCGGTACTACCGCTCCCTCCAGCGGTACTACCGCTCCCCACTACCGCACTTCCACTGACGAGCAGTATTACCGCCATGCGCCCGGTACTAAAAAACTGCATCACGAGCGGTACTACCGCTCAACCTAAGCGGTACTACCGCTGACCGCGGTACTACCGCCCTCTGGCCGGTACTACCGCCCTGCCTGCGCGCAGAGAGCGGGCCTAGGGCCCATGTACCCCCACTTTCACTTACCCTTTCGTGGATTTAGACTATAGATACTCCCTCACCTCATTCGAGCTGAGGTTAGCGTTGATTTAGCTCATATATGAGATAGAGCTTCGCTTATCCATCCCGGATCATCTCTTCGAGTGACCGCGGCCCCTCTACGGAGAAGATCCTCGTGGATTCAAGACCTCCTCACGGAGAAGACCCCCATCAAGACCTCCTCACGGAGAAGAACCGGTTACTTTTTATCGTCCTTTGTTGACCATGGATCATCGTGTATCTCTTTGTGTTCATCGATCTAGCATATGTGTGATCTATTTCTTGTTGGTTGAGTGTTTCTCTCGTGTTTTTCCCTCGTTCTTCCCCGTGTTCGTCGTGTTCTTCGAGGGATCTCGCTCCTTTCGTGAAAGATCGGCCGTCTAGGGTTCTACCCTACATCATCTTGGTATCATTAGCCACGTTGATCACGATTTCGGAGCCCCCTCTCTTTGTTTTCTAGCTTGATTTTGTTGTTTTTCGTCCTAATTCGAAAATCCCCACCAAAAAATAGCCCCAATTTTTTTTGTGATTTGTTGGTGTGATGAAGTTTTGTTGGATTTGATCCATGGATTTGTTTGCTTTCGAGTGGATCTAGCATCTCCCCAAGTTTCCCCACTTTCCATCCACGAAATCTCTCCAATTTTGACCTCGAAATCATCCATTTCCGCCCCAAATTCGCCTCCCGTTTCGATCTACGAAAATTCCCGACCCGAGCGGTACTACCGCACGTCCGAGCGGTACTACCGTACCTTGAGCGGTACAAAAAAAAAGTCCGGAATGGTACTACCGCCCCGCGAGCGGTACAAAAAAAAGTCCGGAGCGGTACTACCGTCCCATCGGAGCGGTACTACCGTGCCTGGCGCGGAACAAAAAAAATGCCACGCGGTACTACCGCCCCTAACAGTTTCAGCCTTTCGAGTTTCACCGTTTTGTCCATAACTTCCACATCCGGAGTCCGATTTTCGCGTTCTTTAGCTCGTTGAGTAGCTATTGACATCCTCTATCCACCTAGATAGGTTTCACCAACATTTGACTCCACCAAATTTTTCGAACTTTGGCATCTTTGCCTAGGGTTACCACCACATCCTCCGCATAACCACCACCGACTTCCGCAACCACCAACGCTTTCCGTTACCACCATTTGACCTTTGCTTTGAGAATTTGAGTTGTGGTTTCTGTATCCTTTTGTGTTTCAGCTATCTAGGTACAGTTCGACATCAACATCACCACCGCTCATCTTCGCCACGGACTACTACGAACGGCTACTTCACTTTGGTATCACCTTCACCTTGGATATCATCTTGGTATCGTGATATCGTCATACTCTCTTGCAATTGCATTGATAACCCCATGGCCTTACTTTTGCATCACTTACCCATCGAGACTAGCCATTGAGTATTGCCGGCAACGTGACTTGTGCACATTAGTGTTCATTACTTCCCATTATCATCGTGTTGCATATCTCGGCATCATCACTTGTGTCACAAAGTTGTTGTCGCATACACAATTGCTATCTTAGTTCGTGAAGCATTGCATGAGAAAAGAGCTCAAACATCAACGAGCCAAACAAGCTTTTAAGCAAAATAGGAAAGATAAGCAAAGAGCTCATAAGCAAGAACCATAGCATCATCCAACATTAAGATTGTCATACTCGATCATCTTGGATCAAAGCATAGGAACATCATACATATAGCATACTTGGGATATAAGTCGTTGCATCTTTGCTTAGTAGGTTGTGCACAAGTTCGTATCCGCCTATTGTGCAATCGTGCTAGCGTCTCTCTAGTGTTGTGCAACAAGAGCATCTTGGTGAATTCCACGTTTTGGCTCATCCTTGGTTGCATAACCCCATCTTATCTATTTGCGTGTGTGTTTCCGTGTACCATATCTTGCTATTGGTCTACTTGTTGCATTTGCAAATTTGTGAATCTTTTCCAACATTATTGAATCTCACTTACAATTGCATCAAATTTTTGTGCCACCATCCTAACCGAGCTCCACCATAAGCTTTTACTTGTGTAGGTGTACCGACAAGAATTGGTACCAATTGTGCTATTTCATTGCTACACATTGGAGTCATCTTTGATCCATTGTCAACATTGGTCAAGGTACATTGGAAATTGGTTCTTTCCTTTCTCCCTCTCACATATCTTTGTTTGGAATGATGGATAGGCCAAGTATTTCTACCAATCCACTCTTAATGGAGCAAGACGACGACATGTCTTCCTTCGTCACCAAGAATCAACTATTTGGTGCACAACGGGCTTTGCATCAAGAACAACTTGCTTTGGGTGACCGCATCGACAATCTCGCCACCGACCTACGCCAATCCGAGAATCGTACAAGGGACTACTTCGACAACAAGCTCGACGAGCACAAGGTTGAGAACGACGCAAGAATGGACGAGATTCGAGCTTTGTTGCTTCGTTCTACTCCGTCAACTTCGTCAAGAAGGAGTCGCTCAAGTCGACACTCCAACGACACCATCTCCGGTTCAAGTACACCGACATCGAACACTCTTCGTCGTGCCGTGCGTCAAGATCGTCAAGCAAATCGCAATCCTCTACACGACACCGACTCTCAAGAGCATCGACATCGCCAAAACCAAGCCGCTTTTGCTCAAGCACAAGAACGGCAACGTCAACGACAACAAGAACAAGAGGAGCGTGCGCGACAACATCTAGATGCACAAGACGCCGAGGCAGAACGTCAAGAACAACGACTACGTGAAGCTCAAGCACTTGAGGCGCAACGTGCACTTCGGGATTCAAGTCGTGCCGTAGCCGATCGAGGCCGACAAGCTCGTCTCCAACAAGAAGCACTTTGTGATGAAGCTCAAGAACGACTTTACCAAGGCCACGTGCATCGCCAAGTTCCTCGTCAAGATAGACAAGCTCATCCTCAAGCGCGACAAGAATGTCAAGTCCATCGAGAGCAAGAAGACAATGGACCCAATCATCGCCAAGAGCAACATGAGGAAGTGAACCAACTTCGCCAAGAGCGCCATGACAATGTCAATCCTCAACGACATGGACGTCATCATCCCCAACACAATGAAGAGCAACGATATGGCAAGCTAAAGTTCACCATGCCCAAGTTCAATGGAAGCAACGACCCCGAAGAGTACATCTCATGGGCATTGAAGGTTGACAAAATCTTCCGCTTGCACAACTACGAAGAAGAGAAGAAGATCGCAATGGCATCCCTCGAATTCCAAGACTACGTCCTCATTTGGTGGGAACAAGTCATTGAGCGCCGAGCGGCCAGAGGTGAACCACCCATCACCACTTGGAGACAAATGAAGGATGTCATGAGAGCACGGTTCGTGCCAAACTACTACAACCGTGACCTCTTCAAGAAGCTTCAACAACTCAAGCAAGGAACCAAGAGCGTTGAAGAGTACTACAAGGAAATGGAGATTGCCATGATACGAGCCAACGTCAAGGAAGATGATGAGCAAACTATGGCACGGTTCTTGAATGGACTCAATCATCCTATCAAGAAGATTGCCGATTTCCAACCTTACTCGAACCTCGTCGAGTTAGTGCACCAAGCTACCAAAGCGGAACGGCAAGTACAAGAAGACTTCAAGTACGCCAAGTTCTCATCCAAGTCCTATGGTCTCGCCAACAATCAAGCTTCGACGACTCCAACACCTTCTACATCTACAAAGCCTTCTACAGGCAACGGCGACAAGTCAAGTTACAAGAAAGCTTCGACAAGCACAAGTCGTCCTTCTACTACAAGCAACTTCAATAAAGCTTCATCATCATCTACTCCAACCGATGAGACCATCAAGACGAGTTCTATCAAATGCTTCACATGCGGCGGCCGAGGCCACAAGTCCTTCGAGTGCACAAACAAGCGCACCATGATCCTCAACGACGACGAAACCTATGACTCCATGAGTGAAGGCGAAATGGAAGCTCTTGAGCAAGTGGCCATGCACCGACAAGTGAACAATGAGGATGAAGATGAACAAGTCTTTTGCGATGAAGATTCAAGTCCCGCTCTTGTTGTTTCCAAGGTCTTGACTCTTCAACATCAACAAGACGAAGATCAACGATGCCACATCTTCCACACAATGGCCGGCATCAATGGACGTTCCATCAAGGTCATCATCGATGGAGGTAGTTGCCACAACTTAGCAAGTGAAGAACTTTGCTCCAAGCTCCAATTGGTCAAGATGAAGCACCCTCACCCCTACAAGGTTCAATGGCTAAGCGACACCGGCACCATACAAGTCGAGCATAGAGTACAAGTCTCTTTCAAGAACGGCGCCTATGAAGACACATTGGAATGTGATGTCCTCCCAATGACCGTTTGCCACCTCCTCCTTGGACGACCATGGCAATTTGACCGAGGTGTCATTCACAATGGGCGTACAAATCACTATAGCTTCAAGATGAAAGGGAAAGAGTTCATGCTACGTCCTATGTCTCCAAGCCAAGTACTCGCCGACAAACAAGCCACCCATCGTGGAGAAAATAGTGAGAGAGCGAACCACCAAAAAGAGAGTGAGCGCCACAAGCCCAAATTGAGTGCCTCCACGATGAGCGACAAGAAAAACTTAGTTCTCTTTGCCACCAAACGTGAGATGAGAGAAGTGTGTGAGAACCCATCGAGTGTCCTACACTATGTCCTATTGTGCAAGGACGAGGTCACAAAAACTACCAACTCTCACGATCTACCTTTGGTGTTATCTTCTCTATTGCAGGAATTCCAAGATGTTTTTCCCGACGAGCTACCTCCGGGTCTACCTCCACTACGAGGCATTGAGCACCGAATTGATCTCATCCCCGGAGCGCCGCTTCCCAACAAAGCTCCATACCGCGTCAACCCCGAAGAAACCAAAGAAATACAAAGGCAAGTAAAGCATCTCATAGACTATGGACATGTGCGTGAAAGTTTGATAGGAGGTGTGTTAACGCAAGAGAAGCGCCCCATTGCATACTTTAGTGAGAAACTCTCTGGAGCGCAACTCAATTACCCCATCTATGACAAAGAGCTTTATGCTTTAGTGCGAGTTTTGCATGAATGGGAACATTACCTTCGCCCTCATGAGTTCATCATCCATACCGACCATGAAACACTTAAATATCTTAAGGGTCAAACTAAGTTGAACAAGCGTCATGCTAAATGGAGTGAATTTATTGAATCATTTCCTTATGTCATCAAGTATATTAAGGGTAACGAAAATGTTGTGGCGGATGCGCTTTCCCGTATATGCATGCTTGTCACTACTCTTGAGTTGAATGTCATTGGTTTCGAGCATATCAAAGAATTATATGAACATGATCCTACATTTGCAATACCTTATGCCAAGTGTTTGATGCATACTTCTTGGGAGCGATACTATATCAAAGACGGATATCTTATGAGAGCTAACAAACTTTGCATTCCCGAGTCCTCTTTGCGTTTGTTGCTTTTGCAGGAATCTCATGGTGGTGGACTCATGGGACACTTTGGACGCGACAAGACATTTGCTACGCTCTCTAAGAACTACTTTTGGCCCAAGATGCATCGGGACGTCAATCGCTTCACCAACCGGTGTTATACATGCCGCAAAGCTAAGTCCAAAGCCCAATCTCATGGCCTCTATATGCCACTCCCAATTCCATATCAACCATGGGAAGATATTAGCATGGATTTTGTGCTAGGTTTGCCTAGAACTCGAAATGGCAAGGATTCCGTTTTTTGTTGTTGTGGACTGATTCTCCAAAATGGCTCATTTCATTCCTTGCAACAAGATAGACGATGCTTCACATGTTGCAAATTTGTTTTGTAGGGAAATCTTGCGCCTTCATGGAGTGCCAAAGACGATTGTCTCGGACCGCGACGTCAAGTTCTTGAGTTACTTTTGGAAGACCTTGTGCGCCAAGCTCGGAATCAAGCTTCTCTTCTCCTCGGCATACCATCCTCAAACCGACGGCCAAACGGAGGTGACCAACCGTACGCTCTCCACCCTACTACGCGTGTTGATAAAGAAGAACATCAAGGAGTGGGAAGAGTGCCTACCGATCGCCAAGTACGCCTACAACCGAGCAAGACATTCGACTACCGGCAAGTCCCCCTTCGAGGTCGTCTATGGCTTCAACCCATTGTCCCCATTGGACATTCTACCTCTACCGCTTCAAGAGCGCACAAACATGGACGCGAGTGCCCGAGTCAACTTCCTCAAGAAGATGCATGAAGATACAAGGAACACCATCGAGCGCCAAGTACAACGACTCGCGACCAAGCTCAACGTCAACAAGCAACCCATGATGTTCCATGTTGGAGATCTTGTGTGGCTACACCTTCGCAAGGATCGCTTCCCCAATGAACGCAAGTCCAAGCTACTACCTCGAGCGGACGGACCTTTCAAGGTGCTTGCACGCTACAACAACAACGCTTACAAGATCGACATCCCATGCGACAAGTACTCCGTGAGCGACATCTTCAACATCAAAGATCTCTCCCCGTACCATGGTGATGAGGATTTCGATCCGAGGTCGGATCTTTCCCAAGGGAGGGGAGATGATGCGGAGCATCCCAAGGTCATCCGCATGGATCTACCATCGTCTCACCAAGTGCCTAAAGGACCCATGACTCGAGCACGTGCAAGAGCTCTCGAAACCGAGGTGACATCTCTGCTCTCACAATTCCACTTCGATACACATGAGACATGGATACTACCTCAAACGGAGACGTTGTGTGTACTCAGGTACCGAGGAGTAAACCATGGAGACGCTGTGGAGCAAGGAGAACCCGAAGAGGAAGATGGACGTCAAGAGATGGAAGAGAATCCGGCCGCTCCAGAACCAGCGGTACTACCGCTCCCTACAGCGGTACTACCGCTCCCTCCAGCGGTACTACCGCTCCCCACTACCGCACTTCCACTGACGAGCAGTATTACCGCCATGCACCCGGTACTAAAAAACTGCATCACGAGCGGTACTACCGCTCAACCTAAGCGGTACTACCGCTGACCGCGGTACTACCGCCCTCTGGCCGGTACTACCGCCCTGCCTGCGCGGAGAGAGCGGGCCTAGGGCCCATGTACCCCCACTTTCACTTACCCTTTCGTGGATTTAGACTATAGATACTCCCCCACCTCATTCGAGCTGAGGTTAGCGTTGATTTAGCTCATATATGAGATAGAGCTTCGCTCATCCATCCCGGATCATCTCTTCGAGTGACCACGGCCCCTCTACGGAGAAGATCCTCGTGGATTCAAGACCTCCTCACGGAGAAGACCCCCATCAAGACCTCCTCACGGAGAAGAACCGGTTACTTTGTATCGTCCTTTGTTGACCTTGGATCATCGTGTATCTCTTTGTGTTCATCGATCTAGCATATGTGTGATCTATTTCTTGTTGGTTGAGTGTTTCTCTCGTGTTTTTCCCTCGTTCTTCCCCGTGTTCGTCGTGTTCTTTGAGGGATCTCGCTCCTTTCGTGAAAGATCGGCCATCTAGGGTTCTACCCTACATCATGTTTCATCCGTAGTCGGATGTTGATCTTGTATATGACGTTTTGTTGTATTCATGTGACATTGTATGTCTTGGTTGTATCCCCACTAGTATGTAATGTTGATGTAATGATATCCACCTTGCAAAAGCGTCTTCAAGATGCGCTTCTATCCTTGGTGGGACCTTCGAGTTCCTTTAGGATAGGATCGCATCTTGGGCGTGACAGACGATCCAACGAGCTCATCATACACGTCGTTGATCCTGGGGAGCGGATACTTGTTCTTGATAGTGACCAAGTTGACAGGTCGGTAATCTACAACCATTCGATCCGTTCCATCCTTCTTCTTGACGAAGAGGACGGGGCAAGCCCATGGAGAAGAACTAGGACGGATGAAACCCTTTTGCAAGGACTCATCGAGTTGTTTGTTAAGCTCAGCTAGTTCTAGGGGTGCTATCTTATAAGGTCTTCTAGAGATTGGGACGGTTCCTGGGACAAGATCTATCACGAACTCGACATCTCTGTCAGGTGGGACACCTGGCAGTTCCTCTGGAAAAACATCCAAAAAGTCACGGACTACCGGAATATCTTCAAGGTCTGGAAGGGGGTTGGCATTTAAGGAGTAGAGCTGACGCTCAGACACTCGGGTCAAAACATTGACTGTCTTACCCGATGGATGGGCGAGTTGAACGGTTCTAGTAGAGCAATCAATATTAGCGTAATGGGCTGACATCCAGTCCATACCCAAGATGATGTTTATGTCCGAGGACTTGAGAGCTATTAGTGATGCAAGGAAGACCAATCTGTCGACAAGAATTTCATTCCCATGGCTGATTCTAGAGGTTTGCCATCTAGAACCAGGAGTTTGAATTTCCATGGAGGTGGGCATGTCACTAAATGTGGTGTTGTGCAATCGAGCATAGCTCTCAGAAATAAATGAATGAGATGCTCCAGTATCAAAGAGAACAGTTGCCGAATGGCAATTAACAAGGAGCGTACCGAGAACAACATTGGGATCCTCATGAGTTTCCTCAGCTGAGACGTAGTTGACATGGCCACGAGCAGTGGTGGCTGGCTTGGCGTAGAGCACCTTTCCTGCTGGCTTGCCAGGGCCAACAAACTTTCCGAACTGGTTGGGGTTGTTCTGGGGACACTCGCGGATGTAATGACCCGTATCCCCACACTTGAAGCAAGTTATCACGTTGGGGCGTGGAGCAGCATTAGCAGCGGGGCCACCATAGGTCTTGGGCGGTGCAAACTGCTGGTTGGGGCGAGCTGCCTCAAAGGATGGCCTCTGGGTGAACCTGGGTGGCAGAGCAGTGTTTGGGATCCACACCCGGCGCTTCTGAGATTCAGAGCCGGATGAAGATCCAGAGTCACGGGAGTGCTTACGTGAAGCTTCAAATTAGTCTACCTGTCTCAGCACTGATGGCCTTGTTGACTAATTTCTGAAAGGAGGTGCACTCGTGCAGGCGAAGATCACGGCGAAGCTTGGGGCTAAGTCCCTTGCGGAACCTTGCCTGCTTCTTGGCGTCGGTGGATACCTCTTCAGGAGCATATCTTGCTAGATTTCCAAACTCGCGACTGTATGCGTCCACAGTCAGTCTACCCTGGGTGAAATTGCAGAACTCTTCCCTCTTGCGATCCATGAGACCTTCCGGGATGTGATGTTCACGGAATGCCTCACTGAATTCAGCCCGAGTAGTGATTTGGCCGACCGGGCGCATAGCCTCAAAGTTCTCCCACCAAAGGCTAGCAGGGCCTTCGAGGTGATAGGCAGCAAAGGTAACCTTATCAGCTTCGGCTACGTTGTCAGAACATAGCTTGTGGGTGATGCTGCGAAGCCAGTCATCCGCATCAAGAAGCTCGACGGAATGATTAAACTTCGGTGGATATAGCTTGACAAAGTCATTGATTGACACCAGATCGTTCCTTGGTTGGCATGCAGTATTCTGCTCAATCAGCTCCAGCAAGCGATTGGTCTCATGCTTGTTTCGTTCTGCCTCCAGCATAACTTCGGCCAGAGAAGGCGGTTGAGGCAGATTTTCAGTCCTAGCTGCGCCGGCTTCAGCCTGCGCCGGGGCAGCGAGGTTGTTGCGGGTGTTGACCATCCTAGGAAAACAAAACAACGGTTTAGACAAGGATGGCAAAATTCTGGCAAGGAAGTGCAGAATGTAATGGATAACATGGAATGCAGAGATGTTCATCCGTATGACATGGTAATATAGAAACTGCCATATATACACCAACGGTCATACACCATACATAGTTTAGTACAAGCCCAGTCTAAAGTACAACTACGGTGAAAGACATTACATCTCATCGGAGGCATTCCAAACTCCTATACATTATTTTTCTACACCTCCGGAATTGATACACACCAAGTCATATTCCACAGGTCACATAGGACGGTGGAAATACAACTATTACAATACTAGTGATACTACTACTAACTCAGACAGCTCCGTAGTAGTCCTCATAGAAGTCACCTCCATAGCCTGGAAGTTCAACGTGGTCATCTGGGAACAGACGGTCCTGAGGAGCTTGTGGACCATAGGGGCTAGGATGAGGTCTTGGACCAACAAACGGTGGCCTGCGAGGACCACGGGGTGGGGTGATGCCTCCCACATCACACCAATCCACCATGTCTGGCAGAGAAGATCTCACAGGGTACAAATCCCTCGTATCCATACATCTAGCTTGCACAGCCGGTGCAAACCGAGTCAAAGTGGCCCAATGATCAACACGGGTGTTTAAAAGCTCCAGTCTCAAGGCCCGATTCTCTCGGTCCTTATCCTCGAGCATCTCGGCAGTGGTGCGAGTAAGTGAGTCCTCATGTGTGGTGTCGTGGAATTAACACGTCAGATGTCTTCGTGGAAAGACTTAGTCGTGGAGCCATCGCAACGGGTTAGCTCGAAGGGTTAGACCGGACAAAGGGACACGAGAGTTTATACTAGTTCGGCCCCTTCGATGAAGGTAAAGGCCTACGTCTAGTTGTGATGGGATTGATTGGGTTTCGATGCACAGGGAGCGAATTCGCTCACCTGAGCCTCGAGTTGTTGTTGTCTCTAAACTGCCGCCGGGTCACCCCTTTATATACACAGGAGGACCCCGACCGGTCTACAGAGTCCTAGGCTGACTTATACAAGTGCCAGCCTTGGTCTCTTCCTTTCTTTCTTACATTACAAGTTTATACAAATATGGCGGTTTACCATCATGGGCCCTAAATCACCTATGGACTCTGGGCCATTACGCTTCTCCGTAAAGCGCCATCCTCCGGGTTGTCTTGGGCTTCGGTATAGCTAGGGGTGAACCGGCCCCTCCTGGCCGGTTTACCCTTAGCGGTTATATCCTCAACATTAGGCCCCAGATTGATTTGAACTTGTTTATGTCAATCTTCAATCCTTAGGAACATTAGTAAAATTGATATCCATCTCTGTAAACCGCCATATTGCCTTTTTAGTAAACCACCGTGACGTCATCTTCTGTCACTGCAGCAAGTTATCGTGATGTCACCCCTGCATAAAGATTCCCTTCTCTTTAATTGATTCCCGAAGATCGAGGCGACAACTGTATCCTTTTCTGCCGCTTCGGTCCCCTCGATTTTCGCGCCTGCCATTTTATCCCCTTTCCTTCATAAATAGAGCCAAAGCTCCTTTCATTTTTCCCCCTTTGCCTCTTCGCCTCGTCTTCCTCCTTGCGACTCGAAGAACTCAAGCATCGCCGCCGCCGTCGACCTCGAAGCTCTGCCTCATCTCAGGCCGTCGCATCACCCTGTTTGCACTAGAGCTGCTGCGATATTCCTCCGCCACTGTGTGACTCTGGTAAATACCCCCTTTTCTCACTTATCAGATCTATATTAGGGCTTGAAGTTTTCTTTGGTGTTCGTCAGTGTTCATCGGCGTTCGTCAGTGTTCATCTGCCTTTCCCTTATCATCTCACTGACTCCAGTAATGCCTGATAGCTTCTTTTGCGGCTAGATCTGTAGTTTTACCGCACCGCACCACAACATCTTGCCGTTCCTCGGAAAATTCTTATTTGAACCTACTCTGTTCCGTTTAGCGCCATTGTAGGGCTCAGAAAAAATTTCTTTACTAACCGACGGTAGATCTAGAAATATATCACTCTCTTGTGAAACTTGTTTCTGCAGCACTTAGGAAATTTTAGATCTAACTCTTGCACCGAAAGGCGGTTTAACCTGCGATAACTGATAATTCCTCATATGCCATTAGCCCTCACTTAAACCGCCATATAGTTTTGAATATCAACGCTTGGCTCTTCTTACATGCACTTTGATTAAATTTCCGGTTTAGCATTATATGCCAAATTAATATTGATGAATTCACTTGGATCAGCAATTATAAATTCCCCATTTTCCTTCTGCAGACTGTGATGGCACCACAATTTTCCGCCTGTAATTGGGTCCCATCCCGGATTACCGAGACACAAATCAACAATTTTGTCATTACAGGCGCTTTAGCTCCACAGAATGTTCTTCAGTGGCGAGTTCCTGGTCCTGAATGCCCTCCTGAACCCAAAGAAGGAGAGGTGATTGTGTTCTTGCAACATCTGAGCAGGGGCTTCAGTCCCCACGGATCAAAATTTTTCCGGGATGTGCTTGCCAGCTTCCAACTCCATCCTCAAGATATAGGACCAAACTCAGTGTCCAACATATGTGATTTCCAGGTTTTCTGCGAAGTTTATCTATAGGAAGAACCAACTGTTGATTTATTCCGGGATCTCTTTCACTTAAACCGCCGGACCGAATTCACTGACGGCCCGAACACTGAACTTGGCGGCGTTTCAATTCAGAAGAGGAAAGAAGTTGAATTTCCTCATGCCAAACTTCATAGCCACCCGAAGGACTGGAACCAAACGTGGTTCTATTGTCAAAACACTGCTCCGACCGACGAAAAACCTCTGCCGGGTTACCGGCCATACCGGCTTAGCAATAGCCACCCTTTACCTCCACGACTAACAGCCAAAGAACGTCAAGCCTATGCATCCCAACTTGTTAGACTCCGGGCTTTCATGGCCAACGGTTTAACTGGCATCGATCTTGTCCGCTGCTGGCTTTCATGGTGTATTTTGCCCTTAAGCCGCCGCTCCGGGTTAATGTGTGAATATACTGGCCAGACATATGACCCGCAACGGTTTAATCAAATAGAGATGACTGAGGATGAGGTCACTGAAAGTGTGAAGAAAATACTTGATGAAAGTCTCACTGTGTGCACTCAGGTCGGTCTGCCTCCTTATTATGCCTCCAACAAACTACCAGCGGTAAGCATTTTAACTTTGTATCTTGCCTGTCTCCGCTGTGCTTATAGTTTTATCGTAATAGCTCCTTGCACAACCTCCCAGGCAGACAGCTCCTTCTGGAAAAAGAAACCTCAAGACAAACCGGCCAAAGCTCCTCGGATTAAGAGTAAAGTCACCAAAAGAGCTGGCAAGAAGAAAGCTGCTGAGACTTCTGAACCGCCAGAAGATGTCCATGGATCAAGTGAAGAGGTAGAACTTGACTCCCTTGGCTTTTATTTCATACATCTTATTGACAATGATTGCTCCCAGGATGATGCAGAGGCCAGCCGTGCGGATCATGTTGAGGTAATTTATCTTTCTGACTCAGAATTTGTGCCAGCTCAAAGGCTTCGCCGTGCAGTTCGGAAAGTGAAATGTTCTCACCCTGTTGCTTATGTGGGTCAAAAACTTCCTTTGAAGACATAGCAAACCGAAGGTCGTCGCACAACTCGGCACAGTGGCCAACAGGTCACTTCCTCCGGTTTACCTCTGACACCAACCCGGAAACGCCGTCCCGAGGTTGCCTGTTCTCCTGAAAAACATTATCCTTTGAAGGGTTTTTTTCGATGCCCTCTCAATTCATCTCATTCAAACTATCAGGTATCTTCAAACTCGTCGGGCGGTTCATCCACCACTCAACTGCCTCCATTAAAAACCGTCCCCGGGTAAGCATACAGCTTTTCCTTTTTCCCTTATCTTTATATTGACCCTACTGATCCTTGTCTTGATACTAGCGGCAAAGCTCGTCCGAGTAAGAAGGCTAAGACCAGTACCCCTTCTGGCGAGGTTGAACCGGCAGAAATTCCTGAAGATGCCCGCGAGAGCTTTGATAATCCCATGGACGACTTTATCCCGCCAGAGCCAACTACAAATGTTGATCCGCCAAAAGCTGATCCGGCCATTCATGAGAGCAGCTCCAGTCCACGTGCCACACCTGCAAGTCCAGCTGTTGATCCTCTGAACTCCACAGTCGACCCGCCAATTCTTCCTACTACTTCAATCCCAGAAAAGGATGATGAAGTTGTCGTTACTGGTACTAGTTATACCGCTCCGGGCAATCCGGTCATTCTGGCAAAACACAATGCCAAAGATGAATTTGCTTTCCCAAGCAAAGGGAAAGCAGATATCGATTTGTCAAAGTACGCTCATCTGTCTGTCCAGGAACTTCATTCCGGATTTTTGAACCGGCTTTATGCAAGCCGAGACTCTGAAGCTGATTTGGTGAACCTGATGAAAGAACGCTATGAGGTATTCCTTCTCATCTTAATCTTGTATCCCGTAGCCCCCAAGGGTCGGGTTAAATTATAAAGTTAAACCGGGACTTATAATCCCTTTCATTCTGAGTGCTCCTTTTGAGTGAATATGCATTAGCCCCCAAGTGCCCGGATTAAAACTTGTATTGATCCTGGGGACTTTGAACCAGCAGTAGTAAAGAAGCAATCCGCATTAGCCCCCAAGTGCCGAGTGTATAACTAGTTATAGACTTGGGACTTTGATAGTATATTGATATGCATTTATGACTGACAGGCGGAGATAAACGGTCAACACACTCAAATTGCGGATCTTCAAGAAAGCATCAAATCTCAGCAAGAAGAATCTTCCAAGTCCAAAGGGGAACTAAAAGCCGCTTTAACTTCCCTGGAACAACTTAAAGAAAGCTTCAAGAAAGAACGTGCCAAGTGGGAAACTGAGAAGGACGCATTACAGAAACAAGCTGAAGACGCCCAATCAGCTCTTAAACCGGTGGAAGAAGAGCTTTCCAGATTGAAGCGCCAAGTGAATGCTATGACATCCGCCGTCTTTGGTGAGTACTTACTAAGCCATGAAATATTCCTTGTTTGAGAAACAGCTATTAACAATTCTTATCCGTTGCAGGAAGCCGTATTACACATCTGGGTTCAGATGCACGGGTGAAGCTGAAAGCAACATATACTTTGATTGAACAACTGTATGCTGGTGCCCAACGGGTTATTTGTGCAGCATCTTACAACAACCCGGCCCCAACTCTGATCAAGGAAACACTAGCAAGGCTTTCGATGGTACCAGCCCAGTTAGAAGAAGTGAAGCGATCTGCTGCCAGGGCAGGTGCTTTGTTGGCCCTCACCCGAGCCAAAGCGTGGATAGCTGATCTTGATCCGGCTGACCTTGCAAAAGGCTTTCCAAGCACACAAGAGGACGGGTCAGATTTTGACGATGCCGCTTTGAAAAAGGTGACAAGGGAAATGCATCCTCTGGCCAAACAGCTCGCAGAAGATGCTAACTTAACTATTCACCGGTCTCGTTATGATGCAAATAACAAACGGGTTAATGCTGACTTGCCGGAAGTGCAAAATCTCATCCCGCCAATCCGTAAGCACACTTATGCCCCTGATGTTGATCTGTCAGAACTTATCAGTGAAGAAGCTGTCTTTCAGGTCGTAACTCGGATTGACTGGACAAGCACGGACTTCCAACCACAAGGTGAATATGAGGCTGAACCGGCGCCACATGACCCGTCAACTTCGCAGCATCGTGGCAACGAAACTTAATCCGGCAAGTTGATAGACGCTCCACAGACTTTGTTCAGGGAAAAAACTCCATATTTTGGGCCTTGAAAGCTCCTTGTAATAGGCTAGACAAATATTGTGATCCGGCTGCCATCGTGCACTGGGATATACTTTGCCTTGACCTGTCTGAGATTTTTAATACTCCCTTATGTTTGGTCCATATCATGCAATTTCTGTGCCTGCATAATAGAAATTCTGTCCAGACGGTTTACCGCTGGACAGGTCGAAAGTACCCCTCATATCTTGGCAAGCAACTATCGTTACTAATAACATAGCAATAATAAATCATAACTGTGATAAAATATATTGCTATTAGTTTTACCAATTGTGATATTAGAAGGATGAAAATCCAATTTCCAATATGCCATGATGGTATATGATATCGAACTGGGTTGCAATAAACACCAGACGATTGCTGGAGACAGTGTCAATCCAGACCGGTTTGAGGGATGCCGGGTTACCTTTATTTGAAAGCTTAAACAGAAAATCCGTAAGCCACACCGGGTTAAGAAACACCCGGTTCGTTGTAAACATGATGAAAAGAAATAAAACTTAGCATGACCAAAGAAAACATAGCAAGGCTTTTCAAGGGCTGCCAGGCCCAAACCGAGGCTTTTCATGGGCTGCCAGGCCACTGAGTTAAACCATTTTAGCAAAGCCTTTTAAGATGGGCCTCCAACTAACCAATCATCGTTTTAACTTTGACGAGTTCAGGGTTTCAAAGAGAGTAAATGTCAAACGTTCGACGGGACCTAGATAGGAGTGGCTTACTTGATGAAGGCAGGTTAACCCAGGGTTTTAGGTGAATACACCAGGCTTCCTAGCCATGGGTCGATACCCGGCTACAAGGGTCCTTTCAAACTCTTTGGTATTTGACACAAAGAGCCCCCAAGTAACTTTGTGAGCTGTGCTCAATGGGTGCCTATGTTTGAGCTGTGCTGTGAGCAATCAGACTCTCTTTGGCCCCGTGGGTGTGAAGCTCCCAAGCTAAGTGGTGGCGTGATAGCCGGTTTAAGAGGTAGTACTCCGCTTGTTTAAGCTGAAGCCCCCAAGTTAATAGATATTGGAAGAAGAACAACGGAGACCCTGCTTGATTTAGCAAGGGTTCCGGTTTAATTTATTGATCGTAATATGTACATTGTCGAAATATATACATAAGAAAAGACAGTGGCTTCAGGCATAATAAGGCTGTAGGAGAGCTATGTTCCATGGCCGCTGAGTCTCCTCCTCAGAGCTACGTGAGTCTTCTCGAACGTCAATGAGGTAGTATGATCTGTTGTGCAGATTCTTGCTGACCACAAAGGGTCCTTCCCAAGGTGGGGATAGCTTGTGCATATTAGTCTGGTCTTGAACAAGACGGAGCATCAGATCACCTTCTTGAAAGGTTCTTGTTTTAACCCGGCGGCTGTGATAACGCCGCAGGTATTGTTGATAAACTGCTGACCGAGCCAAATCCATGTTCCGTTTCTCATCTAACAGGTCCAGCGCCTCTTGGCGTGCTTGCTCATTGTCTGCTTCAACATAATTTGCAACTCGGGGCGAGTCGTGACGGATGTCGCTTGGAAGGACAGCCTCTGCCCCGTAAACCATGAAAAAAGGTGTATAACCTGTAGACCGGTTTGGGGTGGTGTTTATACTCCATAGCACTGATGGTAATTCTTCCACCCAACAACCCGGGGTCCGCTTCAGAGGGACCATAAGACGAGGCTTGATACCCTTCAGGATTTCTTGATTTGCCCTCTCCGCTTGACCATTAGACTGAGGGTGAGCCACAGATGCTAGATCAAGCCAGATGTGCTCTCTGTGGCAAAATTCCTCCATCTCTCCTTTAGAAAGGTTCGTACCATTATCTGTGATGATACTGTGTGGAAAGCCAAAACGGAAAATAATCTTTTTGAGGAATTGATCCGCCATAGCTGCGTCACACTTACTGATGGGCTCCGCTTCAACCCATTTAGTGAATTTGTCAACCGCCACCAATAGGTGGGTCTTCTTGTCCTTGGAACGTTTAAAGGGTCCCACCATATCGAGCCCCCAAGTAGCAAACGGCCAAGTAATGGGAATCATGCGTAATTCTTGAGCCGGAACATGAGCTCGACGTGAAAATTTCTGACAAGCATTGCACCGCTTTACCAGATCCTCCGCATCAGAATGGGCTGTTAACCAGTAGAGACGGAATGCTTTAGCCACGAGGGATTTGGAACCAGCATGATGACCACAATCTCCTTCATGGATTTCACGCAAAATCTCTTGCCCTTCTTGGGAGAAACACACCGTTAGAACACACCTGAAACGCTGCAATGCGGTGTAGCCCACCATTATGCACGATCATAGACTTGGACCGCCGGATTATCTGTCTAGCAAAAAGCTCGTCATCTGGTAACTCGTCCCGGTTTAAGTATGCCAAATATGGGATAGTCCAATCCGGAGTGGCATGCAAGGCAGCTACCAATTGGGCCTCCGGATCAGGAACAGCTAAATCCTCCTCTATAGGCAATTTTACAGATGGGTTATGCAAAATATCCAGAAAGGTGTTAGGTGGTACCGGTTTACGTTGAGATCCCAGCCGGCTGAGCGCATCAGCTGCGTTGTTCTTGCGCCGGTCGATGTGCTCCACCTGCTAACCTATGAAGTGGCCTGCTACCGTATCCACCTCTCGCCTGTAAGCTGCCATGAGTGGATCTTTTGAATACCAAGTGCCAGAAACTTGCTGGGCCACGAGATCAGAATCCCCAAAGCATCGAACCCGACTTAAGTTCATTTCCTTAGCCACACGGAGGCCGTGAAGTAAGGCCTCGTACTCTGCTGCATTGTTAGTACAAGGGAACATTAAGCGGAGAACACAACAAATTTTATCACCTCGAGGGGAAGTAAGGACGACTCCAGCCCCCGAGCCTTCTAACTGCCTGGACCCGTCAAAGTGGATAGTCCAGTATGTGTTATCCGGTTTGTCCTCTGGTGTCTGTAACTCGGTCCAGTCATTAATGAAGTCGACCAGCGCCTGAGATTTGACTGCTGTTCGGGGCATATACTTCAACCCATGGGGACCAAGCTCAATTGCCCACTTTGCAATCCGGCCAGTTGCCTCTCTATTCTGGATTATATCACCCAAGGGAGCAGAACTAACCACGGTGATGGGATGGCCTTGAAATTAGTGCTTGAGCTTCCTACTTGCCATAAAAACTCCACATACCAGCTTCTGCCAATGTGGATACCTTTGCTTGGATTCGATTAATACCTCGCTGATATAGTAAATCGGCCTTTGAACAGGATATTCTTTTTCAGTATCCTTTTGTTCAACCACAATTGCCACACTGACTGCACGGGCATTGGCAGCCACGTACAACAATAAAGGCTCTTTATCGACCAGAGCAGCAAGGAGGGGCGGTTCAGTCAACTGCCGCTTCAAATCCTCAAATGCTGCATTAGCGGCGTCACTCCAGATGAATTTATCTGTCTTCTTCAGCATCTGATACAAAGGAATGGCCTTCTCTCCCAAACGACTGATAAATCGGCTGAGGGCAGCAATCCGGCCCACCAAACACTGAACATCATTGATGCACGCTGGTTTAGCCAAGGATGTGATCGCTTAGATTTTTTCCGGATTGGCCTCGATGCCTCGGTTGGATACCAGAAAGCCCAGAAGCTTGCCTGCCGGAACACCAAAAACACACTTCTCCGGGTTAAGCATCATTTTGTAAACACGAAGATTGTCAAACGTCTCCTTGAGATCATCTATCAAGGTTTCCTGCTTCCTGGATTTTACCACAATATCATCCACGTAAGCGTGAACATTGCGCCCGATCTGCTTGTGAAGACAATTTTGCACACAATGCTGATAGGTTGCTTGGGCGCTCTTGAGCCCAAAAGGCATTGAAACGTAGCAGAAAGCTCCAAAGGGGGTGATAAAAGTTGTCTTCTCCTGGTCCTTAACTGCCATTTTAATCTGATGATAACCTGAGTAGGCGTCCAGGAAACTTAAGAGATCACAACCCGCCGTCGCATCAATGATCTGATCAATCCGCGGGAGAGCAAAAGGATCGGCCGGGCATGCTTTGTTCAAATCTGTGTAGTCCACACACATACGCCACGTGCCGTTCTTCTTAAGAACGAGCACCGGATTAGCCAACCACTCAGGATGAAATACTTCAATGATAAACCCTGCTGCCAGTAGCCAGGCTACTTCTTCACCAATGACCTTGCGTCTCTCTTCATTAAAGCAGCGAAGGAACTGCTTGACCGGTTTGAACTTGGGATCAATATTGAGATTGTGCTCAGCGAGTCCTCTCGGTACACCTGGCATGTCAGAAGGCTTCCATGCAAAAATGTCCCGATTCTCATGGATGAACCCGATGAGCGCGCTTTCCTATTTCGGATCCAGATTGGCACTGATACTAAACTGTTTGGATGAATCACCGGGGACAAAGTCAATGAGTTTAGTCTCATTAGCCGGTTTGAATGCCAGGGCCGGGTCATGCTCGGTTGTGGGCTTGCTCGGTTGTGGGCTTCTTTAAAGGGGTCATGTCCGCCGGATCAACATTGTCCTTATAGAACTTCAATTCTTCTGTGGCACAAACCGATTCGGCATAGGCCGCTTCACCTTCCTCGCAATCCAAGGCAATCTTGCGGCTACCATGTACTGTGATCGTCCCTTTATAACCCGGCATTTTGAGCTGTAGGTAGACATAATAGGGTCTCGCCATGAATTTCGCATAAACCGGTCGCCCGAACAGCGCGTGATAAGGACTCTGGATTTTCACCACTTCAAATGTCAATGTCTCAGATCTTGAATCATGCTCATCTCCAAACACGACTTCCAAGGCAACCTTCCCAACAGGGTATGCTGATTTACCCGGTACTACGCCATGAAAAACTGTGTTCGATGGTTTAAGATTCTTATCTATCAACCCCATGCGGCGGAAAGTCTCGTAGTACAGGATATTTATGCTGCTTCCTCCATCAATTAAAACTTTGGTGAACTTGTAACCTCCCACCTGAGGTGCTACGACCAAAGCTAACTGACCCGGATTGTCAACCCGGGGTGGGTCATCCTCTCTGCTCCACACAATAGGCTGTTCCGACCACCGTAGATAACGTGGCACGACCGGTTCAACAGCATTGACCGCCCTCTTGTGAAGCTTCTGATCTCGCTTGCACAGGCTAGTCGTGAACACATGATATTTCCCGTTGTTCAACTGCTTGGGATGATTTTGGTAGCCTGACTGCTGCTGATTCCCCTGATTGTTCTGCTGGTTATTGTTGTGGTTGTTCTGATGTCCTTGATTATTCTGAAACCCAGAGCTTGAACCGCCGGCCCCATTGAAACCAGGGCCTGAACCGCCGGGCGGACCCTGATCAGACCGGTAGAGATCAGAATTTTTGAACTCCCTCATTATGTGACAATCCTTCCAAAGGTGTGTAGCAGGGGCTTCCTTGGTTCCATGCTTCGGACAGGGCTGGTTTAACAAGCGCTCCAGATTCATCCCGCCACCACGCTGGGGCGGTTTACCCTTACGACGCTGCATATTCGTGTTAGCCACAAAATCTGAATTATCTGCCTTGCGCTTACCGTTAATCCCATGGCCTCCTTGGTTATGGTGCTGCTGCCCTTTCGCACCGTCGTTCTTCTTTCCCTTCCCCGGTTTCTCCTCATCAGACTCGGGATCCTTGGTATTATCAGAATCGGCATACTTGACCAAAGCTGCCATCAGTGTTCCGATATCATTGCAATGGCGCTTGAGCCTCCCCAACTTCATCTTTAGTGACTTAAACCGGCAATTGCGCTCCAACGTCAAGATTGCTTGGCCAGCGCTGATCCAGTCCGAAGAATGCAAAACCTCCGAAACCCGGCGCACCCAGTGAGTTGTTGACTTGCTCTCCCCTTGAACACAGGCATCCAGATCTACAATAGACATAGGCTGTTTGCAGGTGTCTTTGAAATTGGCTATGAACTGAGCCTTTAACTGCCCCCATGACTCGATGGAATTGGCTGGTAAGTTTTTCAGCCAAGTACGGGCTGTCCCCTCTAACATCATTGTGAAATATTTTGCACACGCCGCTTCATCCACTCCCAGCATCTCCATTGCCATCTCGTAACTCTCAACCCACGCCTCAGGCGGCTGATCAGCCGTGTAATTGGGTACCTTTCGCGGACCTTTAAAATCCTTGGGCAGTCGTATGTTACGGAGGGCCGGAATAAGACACGGCACCCCCCAGGAACTGAAAGCGACCCAGTGCCCCGGTCTACCGACGCCATTGGCTGAAACGGGGCGGTTTGATGGCGGCCTGCCTCCCTGCATGCTCTGCCATTATCTACCAACTCCTGAGCGTTTATCTCACCGCAGGGCGCATCACGATGCCTGGCACTGCTAGATACTTCCGGTTCATCTATGTGTCTGTTGTAGCTTTTGCTTGGACGGGGGGTTGAATGAATTCTATCCCGGCTGTAAGAATAGGCCTGCTGTTGTACCGCGGTGGTTTGAAGAAGATCCCTGGCCCACCGCGTTTCGATCGCTGCCAATGAGTCACCTTCGATCGGAATAGCCGCCAGACGGGACGCTGCAGCAATCATATTATCCAAAGAGCTTGGGAAGTGATCCGGTGGCGCGGCCACAGGCCGCGGCGGATTGTCCGCCCGTCGAGGTGGTTCTGTCAGCCGTGGATGATTCGGTGCCGTTCTAAGTGCTTCAGTCCGGTTCATGGCTGCTGGATTGCTCGTCCCGGCCCCCGGTGTATTAAAGAGGTTCAAGCCTTCAAAGACCGGCGGCAGGCACGACCGATATTTCCGCCGCATCACCTCGTTTGATGCGTTTTGGTCCAAGGCCAGCCGGTAATTATGTGCCTGTATCAACTGTGACTGGGCATCCAAAGCGGCCCGTTCCTCCGCCATCTTCGCATCTGCAACCGCTAGGTCCTCCTTGGCCTGTGCTATCTGGTCTTTCAGCTTGGCAATATCCGCATTATGCTGGTCCCGTGTCTCCGGGGTAACCACCGCGGTTAGCAAGGTCGCCCAGGCATCCATCAGATTGGAGAGAACTTGAACCGGCCGGCGCCCCGGGCCACCTGCCGCGGCTGCTGTTGAAGATTGCAATGTGGACTGTGTTCCGACCATGTAAATGGCAACCTGGCTCGACGGTTCAGGGAGATCTAGAATGCTACCGCCGTCGGAATATCCCTCGAACCCGTCGTCATGGACTTGATACAGGGACTCAGTTTCACCGGTGGATGACACGCTATCGGAGTAAACAGCTGTCTCACCTTCAGACACCGGTTCAGATCCGGCTCCGTGGACGCACCCTACAAACGCCCGCTTCACGGCAGGCTTGACCTGGGTAGGGCTTGCACGCTGAGCTGTCTCGACGAGGTTAGTGCAGATGTCCAGCTCAGGACCCGGCTCGCCGATCTTGCCAATGAAGACATGGATTCCTCCAAAGGGGACCCGGTATCCGTACTCAATTGAGCCGGTCTCGGGGCCCCACCCTTCGTTGTCGATGTAGAGCTGGCCGCGACGACTCTTGGTCATCCGGACAACCGCGGACCCCTTGAGTCCTTCGAAGCTGCCCTTCAAGAACTCGAAACCATCGTGCGATAGCCCCACGGTGGGCGCCAACTGTCGTGGAATTAACACATCAGATGTCTTCGTGGAAAGACTTAGTCGTGGAGCCATCGCAACGGGTTAGCGCGAAGGGGTTAAACCGGACAAAGGGACACGGGAGTTTATACTAGTTCAGCCCCTTCGATGAAGGTAAAGGCCTACGTCTAGTTGTGATGGGATTGATTGGGTTTCGATGCACAGGGAGTGAATTCGCTCACCTGAGCCTCGAGTTGTTGTTGTCTCTAAACCGCCGCCGGGTCACCCCTTTATATACACAGGAGGACCCCGGCCGGTCTACAGAGTCCTAGGCTGACTTATACAAGTGCCAGCCATGGTCTCTTCCTTTCTTTCTTACATTACAAGTTTATACAAATATGGCGGTTTACCATCATGGGCCCTAAATCACCTGTGGACTCTGGGCCATTACGCTTCTCCGTAAAGTGCCATCCTCCGGGTTGTCTTGTGCTTCGGTATAGCTAGGGGTGAACCGGCCCCTTCTGGCCGGTTTACCCTTAGCGGTTATATCCTCAACATGTGGCGTCAGCATAGATAGCCTGGAGATACCCTTGTGCTCCAGGGAGCGAAGCTGGCATATAACGGAAGTCTGTGTTCCGAAGCAGACCGGTCCTGACTCACATGATGGTCATCATGGAGTAGGCAGCATCCTGCACAGCCATCTCAACAGTGACCCCAAGTCCATAAGAACAGTGGAGGGGCTCGGTAGATCCAAGATAAGAAGGAAATATCCTGACAGTGCAGAAGTATTGGATTTGATTAATGTCTCAGAATTGCTCTTCAACGGTGTATTCCGGATACCATCGGAAACCCGTCTCGATCATAACCCGGACTAACATAGCCGTATGACCAGGCACATCGAGGCACCGTGTCAGGCGAAGCACTTGGTTTTGAGCACGAGTGGCCATCTGAAAGCACAACCACAATGCAAGACATTAAAATTTCTAGGGAAAATTGGACAGCATAACAGCTGTAAATGCTCAGAACAGATTTGAGACATTCACAATAGTTTGCAATACCACTCAACAACATCATATCAAGGTTCTGGTTCAACTGATAACATATCAAAAGTAGTAGAAACTGTACTGAGGCTGGTAACCAACAATCCTATAAGTTACTACAGATTAGTAACACATGAACCTGATAGAGAGAAGAGAGCCTAGTCCTTAACCCACGTAGAATGAGAACAGAATGACACAGATCAGAGGGTATAAGGTAAAGGAGTAAAAAGAGCCTTACATTCCCTCCCACAATCAATTCCCCTACATATAACTAAAGCATTTCTAGACTCGACATCGACCAGTTTGGCTTAGCGAACCTACAGGCAGTCCGGCTCTGATGCCAACGCTGTCAGGACCCCGATTCCAAGTCACATCGACCCAGCCGGTAACACCTCATATCACTTTGCGGCCTCACGCACGGTAAACCCACGGGTGTCGCCTTACCATGTGTCACATCCCTAGTTCTGGTATGCTCAAGGCTAGCTAGTCATGTGTGCATCATGTTTAAATTCCATTTAAATTGAAATGAGGATTTGTGAAACCCTCAGAGATCATTTCTGGAAATGACCCAGATAAAAATTGCTCCAAAAAGGTCCAAGAAAATGCTCATGTTGCCCTCTGGAAATACTGGACAGAGATAAAAATCAAACCAATATTTTTGGGAGCTCATAAGTATTTATTTTGGGCATTTGGAGTTAATGCATAATTATTTGCCTTGGATATATATTGTTATGTATATAAAATATTGTCCAAAAGTTGTGCCATTTGTTGAGGAGCTCTGGAATAATACCATTAGCCCCTACAAAAATTGGCATAATTAAATAAAATGATTTAGTATTATTACTAAATCAAAACAAATGTCAGAAAATAGAAAAGAGAAATAAATGGGAAAACTTACCTGCACTTACCTCCCTGGCCTGGCCCAGTGGCCAACAGGCCGGCCCAGCCGACTGGCCAGCGCCAGTCGTCGTCTCCACCGCGCCAGGAGGACGCCGGGCGCGTGGTCGCCGCACGCCGCGCGCATGCGCGCCACGGCAGCTGCCTGCCTGCCCCTCCCCTCCTCGCCTGGACGTCTGGAACGTCGCCACGCGACGCCCGCACCTATCTCCCTCTCCCTCGCTCTCCCTCCTCCCCTGGAATCCTCCCTCTCCCCACCACCGAACGGGTCATCGCCGCAGCTCACCGCCGACGCGCTCCCCGCCGTCCCCTCGCCCTCTCTCCGAGTCCGGGTGCTCCGCCTCGTCGCCCGCATCGTCCTCGACGTGCCAAGCGACCAGGGACGCGCTGCATCGCCGCCACCATCATCGTCTTCGTCACCGACTGCCCGAGATCGCCGACGACGCTCCGGCCGCACCAGTGCTTCCCCGAGCTCGTTGACGCCTCCGCTGGATCCGCTGTGAGCTCTACTCCGTTTCCCCCTCCTCCCCGTGCTCGTTTGCCCCGTCCAGCTAGCTCAACCACCGCGCCCGCGAGCTCCACGCCGCCGGCCATGGCGCCACGGTGGCCAGAGCCCAAGGCATCCACTTCCACGCGCGTCACCGTGCTCCTGGTGACGCCAGGAGGCCGTAGATGCCCTCCGCAGCCCCCGCCGTGCCCCGCAACTCGCTTCCGTTCAAAGCCGACTCCGGCCGCCGCCCCGAGCTTCGCTTCGGCGAGCTCCGGCGCCCCCGCAGCCTCTCACCAGCTCCCCTGGATGCGGACGACGACGGGCTACGCCCCGGTGGTCTTCGCACGTCCAAACGCCGCTCGCAGCGCAAGTCCGGCGAGTCGCCGCCGCGGTTTTTGGTCGTCGCCGGCGAAACTCTGGCGAGGCTGACGTGGCGTGATTAGCTGCTAACCCTGCCGCCTAAACCACCCCCTAAGCCACTGACCATGGGCCCCAGGGCCAAGTCAAACCCCGGTCAGCGCGGGTTTGACCGGGTTTTAGCCCCTGTGACACTGACGTGTGGACCCCACACGTCAGGTTTGACCGGTCAGCGCCGTTGACCTGCTGACGCAGGCATAACGCAGTGCTGACGCAGTAATTGACTTTCTGGTTTAAAAATAATCTAGAAATTCCAGAAAATTTTATAAACTTCAAAAATTCATATCAATTCAACCGTAGCTCAGTTTGAAATAAGTTATATATGAAAAATCATCAGAAAAATGCAAGCTATCCATCTGTACCAGTTTCACGCATGAAAAACCAAGTTAAACCTGCTGTATAGATGAAAACATATGAATGGCATTTATAAGAACTTACTTTGGAGTTGCATTTGAACCTTTAGTGCAAATGGACCTCAAACAAATGAATGCTAGTTGCATTAGCTCAAACAGTATCACATCTTCATGCCATGTTCATGCATCATATTGTTGCATATGATTGTGTATTGATTGTTGGCACCGTTCCTTCTCGATAGGTCCTGCTCCGGAGACCGATCCAGAGTACCTGTCTGTGAAGCAGTGCCTCCCTTGTTGATCTACCAGGCAAGCAAACCCCCTTGTTCATTCCGATATGATCCCACTCTCGCTCCTGCTCTCTTTTTATTGCATTAGGACAACAACGATTCAACTGCTACTTTATGCTGCGGTAGTTGAACCCATTCCTCTGCATGACCTGTCATTGCCACAGTAAATAGATAAAACCCACTAGTATGTGTAGGAGTTGATTGAGCCATGTTGTGTTCCTACCATGCTATGCCTGCTATTGCTTAGAGTTGTGTCGGGTCTGATTCATTGGGAATGGATTGGAGTGATATAATATGTTCTGATGCTGAGAGTTAAGCGTGTGAACACGATTTGGTAAAGGTAGCGGTGAGAGGCCATGTAGGAGTACATGGTGGGTTGTCTCACTGGAGCCATCCTTAAGCACTGAGTTCTGTGTATGTTGTCCAATGACTAGCTACTACCACACATTGGGTTCCGGTAACTCGACCCCTCTCGACTTATTAACCAACTCGATCTCTGTCCAGGAGTTGCAACTAGTTTCTGGTGTTTGTAGGTAGTGCTATTTTTCTACCGAGTGGCACCCGGCAGGGTGGGCTCAGGACAGACTAGGCACAGGTGGCACGGTGTACCAAGTGGCACCCGGATGGTGGGCTTGGGAACCCTGCTCACATCGTTTGGGGCCGTGAGCGACACCCCGGCCGGATCTCCTTGCGGATGGAACCCGAATAGGCGATAAACCTAGACGAGAGACTTGTGTGGTTAGTCAGGTCGTGGCCGACTCCCTCGCCCGGCTTCCGCTTGAAGGTTGCCGAGGTACATGATGTGTACATGGCGATAAGTGGCGGGAGCGTGTGTGAAGAAGTACACCCCTGCAGGGTTATCATGATTTATTCGAATAGCCGTGTCCTCGGTTATGGACTTCTTGGATGCTTACGTGGTACATAGACAACTTGAAGTGGATACCATAAAATGCTCAAGATAAGTGTGCGTGCTATGGATGGCCTTCTCGTAGTGAGACGGGGATGAATCCATAGTAGTGTATTGATGTGGTGATTAGTGGACTCGTGTGCGCCTTTTCAAAAGAGTTACCAACAGTCGTAGAACAGGATAGCCACAGAGTCAAAGCTGGCTTGCTGCAACTAAACCCCACATTACCTTCTTGATACAATGTATGTATGATAGGATCTGAAATAAGTCTTGCTGAGTACCTTTGTACTCATGTTGCTTTATTTATGTTTTTGCAGCGGAGACTTCGGTCTTACTAGTTACGTGGACTTCGACAAGTAGCTTGTACCTCAGCTACGATCTTGATCGGATCTTGTAGATAGTCAGGCTTCTCAGCCTTTTTCTTTTGTAGTTGTCTATACTCAGACATGTAACGCCTACGCTTGTTGCTTGTATGCTCTGAATGATGGGTCATGTGACCCCTGTTTGTATTTAATGCTATGTGGCTCTTCTGGGCCTTTATCTATATGAGTTTGCGTTATGTTGTGATGCCATGTTGTACAGCACATACTTGCATGTTATGCGTACGTGTAACGTGTATTGCTATGTGTGGGATCCGACTATCTAGTTATTTATCCTTGGCAGCCTTTCATATGGGGAAATGTAAGTCTAGTGCTTCTGAGCGATAGCAGTCCGCTACAGCCCGGTTCCCCGGAGTCCTGCTAGCCCAGTACTACTGCTCGGAACACTTGACTGGCCGGCATGTGTTTCACTTCGTTCCTGTGTCTGTCCCTTCGAGGAAATGTCACGCGGTGTTATCCGGAGTCCTGCCTAGCCTGCTACAGCCCGGGTTACCGGAGTCCTGTTAGCCCAGTGCTACAGCCCGGATAAATACGTTGATGACCAACATGCTCGATGTGATTCATGTATGCCTGTCCTCATAGGTTGGCGCCGCCTTGGGTTCACGACTAGCCATGTCGGCCCGGGTTCTCTGTCATATGGATGCTAGCGACACTATCATATACGTGAGCCAAAAGGCGCAAACGGTCCCGGGCCAGGTAAGGTGGCACCCGTGGGAATACCGTGCGTGAGGCCGCAAAGTGATATGATGTGTTACATGCTAGATCGGTGTGATTTAGGATCGGGGTCCCGACAGCTTTGGTATCAGAGCCTGACTGCCTGTAGGATTTCCAAGCCATCCAAGTCGAAGTTGAGTCTAGAAATGCTTTAGTTATGTAGGGGAATTGATTGTGGAAGGGAACGTAAGGCTCTTTTTACTCCTTATATCTCATGCCCTTCTGATCTGAGTCATCCTATCTTTCCAACGGGGTTAAGGAACTAGGCTTCCTCTTCTATCTATCAGGATCACGTGTTACTACTCCGTAGTCTCTTAGGATTGGTTGATCAGAGTCATATCCCAGTTCAAGTACCTCCGGTGTAGTCTGTTTAGTAATATTTCAGAACCTTGAGTGATGATGTTGAGTATGGTGCTACCCCATCGTTTGCAGGATGTCTCATTTTGAGCATTTTACTGCCGTTATGCTGCCGGAATTGTCCTAGGAATTTGGGAGATACTAAATTCTTGCGCTACCTTCTGCATCCTATAGTTGATGCTGAATCCATCCTCGTTTTCCTTGGTTACGCTCTTCAGGATGTTGCCAGATAAACGAAGTTCTATTGCTCGTAGCCGGAACCACGGAGATGGTAGGGATGAGGATCCTCCCGACCAGTCTTCGTTGGCAGAGTTCATGTTAGAGATGGAGAGGAACAAGCGTGAGTCTAACCGCTTGTTGGCGCTATTGAGGAGAACACCGCACATCAATGCAAAGGGTCTGCAACCATTCATGACTTCATTCGCTTGCACCCACCCACTTTTCATCATTCTATTGAGCCACTCGATGCAGATGACTGGCTCCGTAGTATCACTCACAAGCTCCGTTCCGCGAACGTGGCTGAAGGAGACAAGGTCATCTATGCTGCATACCACCTGGAAGGTCCTGCTAGCCTTTGGTGGCAGAACTACGAGGCTATGCTTCCAGCTGGTCAGATACCTACCTGGAGAGATTTCACTGAAGCTTTTCGCGAGCATCACATTCCTGAAGCCCTCATCGATCGCAAGAGAGAAGAGTTCTGTTGTTTCACCCAGGGTAAGATGGCTGTTGATGCTTACAGTAGAGAGTTTGAGAACCTCGCCCGCTATGCTACAGAAGAAGTGTCCACGGATGCCAAGAAGCAGGCTAGGTTCCGGAAGGGTCTCAACCCCAAGTTGCGTCGTGATCTCCACTTGCACCAATGCAATACATTCCAGGCTCTTGTGAACAAGGCCATTAACGCAGAGACAGCTCAGCTCACTTACGAGGAGTCTCGTAAGCACACCCGTGATTTGGTTTCTTCCTCTGGTTCTAGTTCACAGAAGCGCCGGATTTGGATTCCGAACTCCGCTCTTCCACCCGGTTATACACCGAGGCCATCTTATGTGGCGCCTCACCCAGTTCAGTTACATGCTCCACCCAGACCTATTGGCAGACCGCTTGTCAATGCAGGTCCACGTCCTACTTCAGGGACTTGCTTCACATGCGGAGAGCCAGGACACTATGCACGTGACTGCTCTCAAGCCAGTTATGCTCCACCCCAGCCCGAGAAGTCTGTTGGCTGTGATAAGCCATCACGCAAGATGATCAGTGTCAAGATAGCTCCTACTGAACATGGACGTGTGCATCACGTCTCGGCTGAAGACGCTCATGATGATCCAGATGTCGTTCTTGGTACACTCCTTGTCAATTGCCATCCAGCTTCGGTTCTTTTCGATACCGGAGCATCTCACTCCTTCATTTCTGAAAGCTATGCCAGCTTGCACAACATATCATTTTGTGATATGCCCTCTCCTTTAGTCATTCAAACTCCTGGATCCAAATGGCAAACTTCTAGTGTAAGCCATGGTAATGAAATCCTTGTTGACAGACTTGTATTCCTTGCATCACTTATAGCCCTCAAGTCTACAGATATTAACATCATATTGGGTATGGACTAGATGAAAGCTCATTATGCCAAGATTGATTGTTACACCAGGTCTGTTCAGCTTACACACCCATCTGGCAAGATAGTCACTGTCCCCACCAGAGTTGCAAAGCGCCAACTCTATTCTCTTAATGCCAGCCCTCTTCCAGACCTTGAAGATATCCCGGTAGTCCGTGACTTTCCGGATGTCTTTCCAGAAGAACTGCCAGGTATTCCACCTGACAGGGATGTAGAGTTCGTCATAGATCTTCTCCCAGGAACCGCCCCAATTTCTAGGAGACCTTACAAGATGGCACCCTTAGAACTAGCCGAGTTTAAGAAACAACTTGATGAGTCCTTGCAAAAGGGTTTCATCCGTCCTAGTTCTTCTCCTTGGGCTTGCCCCGTTCTCTTCGTCAAGAAGAAGGATGGTACAGACCGGATGGTTGTAGATTATCGTCCCGTTAATTTGGTCACGATAAAGAACAAGTATCCGCTCCCCAGGATCAACGATCTGTATGATCAGCTCGCTGTATCCTCAGTCTTTTCCAAGATGGATTTGAGGTTAGGCTATCATCAAATCAAGATTAGAAACGGGGACATTCCTAAGACGGCTTTTGTCACTCGTTATGGCCAGTACGAGTACACCGTCATGTCCTTTGGTCTAACCAATGCTCCAGCTACCTTCTCCCGCTTGATGAACTCGATCTTCATGGAGTACTTAGATAAGTTCGTCGTGGTTTACCTCGATGATATCCTTATTTACTCGAAGAACGAGGAAGAGCATGCCGAACATCTTAGACTTGTGTTAGAAAAACTCAGAGAGCATCGCCTTTATGCCAAGTTCTCCAAGTGTGAATTTAGGTTTCCAGAAGTGACCTACCTGGGCCACGTGATCTCTGGTAAGGGCATTGCTGTCAATCCCGAGAGAGTTCAGGCCGTTCTTGATTGGACTCCACCTGAAACCGTTAAACAAGTTAGGAGTTTCCTTGGTCTAGCCAGTTATTGTCGCCGCTTCGTTGAAAATTTCTCCAAAGTGGCCAAACCTCTCACGGAACTTCTCAAGAAAGATAAAAAGTTTGAGTGGACCCCACAGTGTGAGTACAGTTTTCAGGAACTGAAAAGACGCCTGACTTCTGCTCCCATACTTGTGCCACCGGATTTCACTAAGGACTTTGTTATCTATTGTGACGCCTCACGACGAGGACTAGGTTGCATTCTTATGCAAGATCGTCATGTGATTGCCTATGCATCTCGACAGTTGCATCCACATGAGGAGAATTATCCTACACATGATCTAGATCTTGCAGCCGTAGTCTATGCACTTAAGACATGGCGACATTACCTTCTTGGTAAACGTTGCGAGATATACACCGATCACCAGAGTCTCAAGTATATTTTCACCCAACCAGATTTGAACCTTAGGCAAAGACGTTGGTTGGAGTTGATCTCAGATTACGACTTAGGGATTACCTACACCCTAGGCAAGGGCAATGTCATGGCTGATGCGCTAAGTCGTAAGTCCTATTGCAACAATCTCATGTTGCAGCAGGGCCAACCTCTTCTCCATGAGGAATTTTGTAAGCTTAACCTTCACCTTGCTCCTCACGGATTTCTTTCTACCTTGGTGGCGAAACCCACTCTTGTGGATCATATCATAGAAGCCCAGAAGCATGATACGGGGATTACCCGGATCAAGAGAAACATTGCCAAGGGTATTGCTGTTAGTTTCTCTATAGATGATCGAGGTGTTGTCCTCTTCGAGAACCGTTTGGTGGTTCCCAAGAAGCAACATCTTCGACAGTTGATCCTTAAGGAGGCGCATGAATCCCCTCTCACGATTCATCCCGGTAGTACTAAGATGTATCAGGACCTACGCCAGAGGTTCTGGTGGACTAGGATGAAGAGAGAAATCGCCGACTTCGTTGCTAATTGTGACGTTTGTCGTCGCGTTAAGGCAGAGCATCAAAGGCCTGCTGGCACCCTTCAGCCTTTAGCTATTCCTGAATGGAAATGGGATAGGGTTGGTATGGACTTCATCACCGGCTTTCCCAGGACCAAGAAAGGGAATAATGCTATCTTCGTAGTCATTGATCGTCTTTCCAAAGTGGCTCACTTCCTACCTGTTCGAGAGAATATCACCGCTAGCCAGCTCGCTGACTTATATATTTCTCGAATAGTGTCACTTCATGGTGTTCCACTAGAGATCAATTCAGACCGTGGTAGTCTTTTCACTTCTCATTTCTGGGAGAGTTTCCAAACTGCCATGGGCACCCATCTTTCCTTCAGTACCGCTTTCCACCCTCAATCAAGTGGTCAGGTGGAAAGGGTCAACCAAATTCTCGAAGACATGCTTAGAGCTTGCGTTATCTCATTCGGTATGGATTGGGAGAAGTGTCTTCCTTTCGCCGAGTTTGCTTATAACAATAGCTACCAATCCAGTCTCAAGAAAGCTCCTTTTGAGATTCTGTATGGACGAAGATGTCGAACACCTTTGAACTGGTCAGAAACCGGTGAAAGACAATTCTTTGGACCGGATATGATCCAGGAGGCAGAAGAGCAAGTTCGCGTCATTCGTGAGAATTTGAAAACAGCCCAGTCTCGTCAAAAGAGCCAGTATGACCGTCGTCATAAGGAAGTGGCTTATGAAGTTGGCGACAAGGCTTACCTTCGGGTTACTCCTTTGAAGGGTACCCATCGTTTCGGTATCAAGGGAAAGTTGGCTCCTCGTTACATTGGTCCTTTTCGCATTCTCGCTAAACGAGGAGAGGTTGCCTACCAGTTGGAACTACCCTCACATCTTTCTCGAGTTCATGATGTCTTCCACGTCTCTCAACTCAGGCGTTGCTTCTCGGATCCCATCCGCGGAGTGGACCACGAAACGCTTGATCTCCAAGATAACCTCACATATCGAGAGTACCCCGTTCGCATTCTTGATCAAGCAGAGCGTGTCACTCGACGTCAGAACATCAAGTTTCTCAAAGTTCAGTGGTCTCATCATTCTGATAGAGAAGCTACTTGGGAGCGTGAAGATCGTCTTCGACTGGAGTACCCCACCTTCTTTCCGTCGACCCCTGAATCTCGAGACGAGATTCTTTCGAGTGGGAGCGAGTTGTCACATCCCTAGTTCTGGTATGCTCAAGGCTAGCTAGTCATGTGTGCATCATGTTTAAATTCCATTTAAATTGAAATGAGGATTTGTGAAACCCTTAGAGATCATTTCTGGAAATGACCCAGATAAAAATTGCTCCAAAAAGGTCCAAGAAAATGCTCATGTTGCCCTCTGGAAATACTGGACAGAGATAAAAATCAAACCAATATTTTTGGGAGCTCATAAGTATTTATTTTGGGCATTTGGAGTTAATGCATAATTATTTGCCTTGGATATATATTGTTATGTATATAAAATATTGTCCAAAAGTTGTGCCATTTGTTGAGGAGCTCTGGAATAATACCATTAGCCCCTACAAAAATTGGCATAATTAAATAAAATGATTTAGTATTATTACTAAATCAAAACAAATGTCAGAAAATAGAAAAGAGAAATAAATGGGAAAACTTACCTGCACTTAACTCCCTGGCCTGGCCCAGTGGCCAACAGGCTGGCCCAGCCGACTGGCCAGCGCCAGTCGTCGTCTCCACCGCGCCAGGAGGACGCCGGGCGCGTGGTCGCCGCACGCCGCGCGCATGCGCGCCACGGCAGCTGCCTGCCTGCCCCTTCCCTCCTCGCCTGGACGTCTGGAACGTCGCCACGCGACGCCCGCACCTCTCTCCCTCTCCCTCGCTCTCCCTCCTCCCCTGGAATCCTCCCTCTCCCCACCACCGAATGGGTCATCGCCGCAGCTCACCGCCGACGTGCTCCCCGCCGTCCCCTCGCCCTCTCTCCGAGTCCGGGTGCTCCGCCTCGTCGCCCGCATCGTCCTCGACGAGCCAAGCGACCAGGGACGCGCTGCATCGCCGCCACCATCATCGTCTTCGTCACCGACTGCCCGAGATCGCCGACGAAGCTCCGGCCGCACCCGTGCTTCCCCGAGCTCGTTGACGCCTCCGCTGGATCCGCTGTGAGCTCTACTCCGTTTCCCCCTCCTCCCCGTGCTCGTTTGCCCCGTCCAGCTAGCTCAACCACCGCGCCTGCGAGCTCCACGCCGCCGGCCATGGCGCCACGGTGGCCAGAGCCCAAGGCAGCCACTTCCACGCGCGTCACCGTGCTCCTGGTGACGCCAGGAGGCCGTAGATGCCCTCCGCAGCCCCCGCCGTGCCCCGCAACTCGCTTCCGTTCAAAGCCGACTCCGGCCGCCGCCCCGAGCTTCGCTCCGGCGAGCTCCGGCGCCCCCGCAGCCTCTCACCAGCTCCCCTGGATGCGGACGACGATGGGCTACGCCCCGGTGGTCTTCGCACGTCCAAACGCCGCTCGCAGCGCAAGTCCGGCGAGTCGCCGCCGCGGTTTTTGGTCGTCGCCGGCGAAACTCCGGCGAGGCTGACGTGGCGTGATTAGCTGCTAACCCTGCCGCCTAAACCACCCCCTAAGCCACTGACCGTGGGCCCCAGGGCCAAGTCAAACCCCGGTCAGCGCGGGTTTGACCGGGTTTTAGCCCCTGTGACACTGATGTGTGGACCCCACACGTCAGGTTTGACCGGTCTGCGCCGTTGACCTGCTGACGCAGGCATAACGCAGTGCTGACGCAGTAATTGACTTTCTGGTTTAAAAATAATCTAGAAATTCCAGAAAATTTTATAAACTTCAAAAGTTCATATCAATTCAACCGTAGCTCAGTTTGAAATAAGTTATATATGAAAAATCATCAGAAAAATGCAAGCTATCCATCTGTACCAGTTTCACGCATGAAAAACCAAGTTAAACCTGCTGTATAGATGAAAACATATGAATGGCATTTATAAGAACTTACTTTGGAGTTGCATTTGAACCTTTAGTGCAAATGGACCTCAAACAAATGAATGCTAGTTGCATTAGCTCAAACAGCATCACATCTTCATGCCATGTTCATGCATCATATTGTTGCATATGCTTGTGTATTGATTGTTGGCACCGTTCCTTCTCGATAGGTCCTGCTCCGGAGACCGATCCAGAGTACCTGTCTGTGAAGCAGTGCCTCCCTTGTTGATCTACCAGGCAAGCAAACCCCCTTGTTCATTCCGATATGATCCCACTCTCGCTCCTGCTCTCTTTTTATTGCATTAGGACAACAACGATTCAACTGCTACTTTATGATGCGGTAGTTGAACCCATTCCTCTGCATGACCTGTCATTGCCACAGTAAATAGATGAAACCCACTAGTATGTGTAGGAGTTGATTGAGCCATGTTGTGTTCCTACCATGCTATGCCTGCTATTGCTTAGAGTTGTGTCGGGTCTGATTCATTGGGAATGGATTGGATTGATATAATATGTTTTGATGCTGAGAGTTAAGCGTGTGAACACGATTTGGTAAAGGTAGCGGTGAGAGGCCATGTAGGAGTACATGGTGGGTTGTCTCACCGGAGCCGTCCTTAAGCACTGAGTTCTGTGTATGTTGTCCAATGACTAGCTACTACCACACATTGGGTTTCGGTAACTCGACCCCTCTCAACTTATTAACCAACTCGATCTTTGTCCAGGAGTTGCAACTAGTTTCTGGTGTTTATAGGTAGTGCTATTTTTCTACCGAGTGGCACCCGGCAGGGTGGGCTCGGGACAAACTAGGCACAGGTGGCACGGTGTACCAAGTGGCACCCGGATGGTGGGCTTGGGAACCCTGCTCACATCGTTTGGGGCCGTGAGCGACACCCCGGCCGGATCTCCTTGCGGATGGAACCCGAATAGGCGATAAACCTGGACGAGAGACTTGTGTGGTTAGTCAGGTCGTGGCCGACTCCCTCGCCCGGCTTCTGCTTGAAGGTTGCCGAGGTACATGACGTGTACAGGGCGATAAGTGGCGGGAGCGTGTGTGAAGAAGTACACCTCTGCAGGGTTATCATGATCTATTCGAATAGCCGTGTCCTCGGTTATGGACTTCTTGGATGCTTACGTGGTACATAGACAACTTGAAGTGGATACCATAAAATGCTCAAGATAAGTGTGCGTGCTATGGATGGCCTTCTCGTAGTGAGACGGGGATGAATCCATAGTAGTGTATTGATGTGGTGATTAGTGGACTCGTGTGCGCCTTTTCAAAAGAGTTACCAACAGTCGTAGAACAGGATAGCCACAGAGTCAAAGCTGGCTTGCTGCAACTAAACCCCACATTACCTTCTTGATACAATGCATGTATGATAGGATCTGAAGTAAGTCTTGCTGAGTACCTTTGTACTCATGTTGCTTTATTTATGTTTTTGCAGCGGAGACTTCGGTCTTACTAGTTACGTGGACTTCGACAAGTAGCTTGTACCTCAGCTACGATCTTGATCGGATCTTGTAGATAGTCAGGCTTCTCAGCCTTTTTCTTTTGTAGTTGTCTGTACTCAGACATGTAACGCCTACGCTTGTTGCTTGTATGCTCTGAATGATGGGTCATGTGACCCCTGTTTGTATTTAATGCTATGTGGCTCTTCTGGGCCTTTATCTATATGAGTTTGCGTTATGTTGTGATGCCATGTTGTACAGCACATACTTGCATGTTATGCGTACGTGTAACGTGTATTGCTATGTGTGGGATCCGACTATCTAGTTATTTATCCTTGGCAGCCTTTCATATGGGGAAATGTAAGTCTAGTGCTTCTGAGCGATAGCAGTCCGCTACAGCCCGGTTCCCCGGAGTCCTGCTAGCCCAGCACTACTGCTCGGAACACTTGACTGGCCGGCATGTGTTTCACTTCGTTCCTGTGTCTGTCCCTTCGGGGAAATGTCACGCGGTGTTATCCGGAGTCCTGCCTAGCCTGCTACAGCCCGGGTTACCGGAGTCCTGTTAGCCCAGTGCTACAGCCCGGATAAATACGTTGATGACCGACATGCTCGATGTGATTCATGTATGCCTGTCCTCATAGGTTGGCGCCGCCTTGGGTTCACGACTAGCCATGTTGGCCCGGGTTCTCTATCATATGTATGCTAGCGACACTATCATATACGTGAGCCAAAAGGCGCAAACGGTCCTGGGCCAGGTAAGGTGGCACCCGTGCGAATACCGTGCGTGAGGCCGCAAAGTGATATGATGTGTTACATGCTAGATCGGTGTGAATTAGGATCGGGGTCCCGACACCATGGCCCGGGACCGTTTGCGCCTTTTGGCTCACGTATATGATAGTGTCGCTAGCATCCATGTGACAGAGAACCCGGGCCGACATGGCTAGTCGTGAACCCCAAGCGGCACTAACCCAGGGGAATAGGCATACATGAATCACATCGAGCATGTCGGTCATCAACGTGTGAATCCGGGCTATAGCATTGGGCTAACAGGACTCCGGTTACCCGGGCTGTAGCAGGCTAGGCAGAACTCCGGATGTCACCGCGTGACATTTCCCCGAAGGGACAGACATAGGAACGACGTGAATCACATGCCGGCCAGTCAAGTGTCCAGAGCAGTAGTGCTGGGCTAGCAGGACTCCGGTGAACCGGGCTGTAGCGGACTAATATCGCTCAGGAAGCACTAGACTACATTTACCCATATGAGAGGCTACCAAGGACAACAACTAGATTGTCGGATCCCACTCATACCAAGCATTTCAATCATACACACAATATGCCCGATATGAGTACATACAACATGGCATCACAACAAAACTCTACAACTCAAGTACTTTATTTAAAAGGCTCCGAGGAGCCATACATAACATGTTCATACAGATAGGGGTCACATGACCCGACACTCAAGTCATACAAACATACAAGCACATGCGGAAGCAAACTAGTCTGAGTACAGACACTAGAAAGAAAGAAGGCTTGACAAAGCCTGTCTATCTACATCGGCCCTTCACAAGTCTTGGATCACCACCTGGGTGGGTAGTCACTCGTCAACGTCGAGGTCTACATAGAACCCATCGGAGGGGGCGTTGTTGTCGTCTAAAAACATTAATTAAAGCAACATGAGTACGGAGGTACTCAGCAAGTCTTACCACAGAATCCTACTATACATGCACATTCTCAAGAAGGTAGTGGAGTTATTGAAGCAAGCCAGCTTTGACTCATGGCTAAGCTATCCTACGATGGACACAACTTGTAAAGCATTTTTCGCACACGAGTCCACTAATCACCAACACAATACTCCACCGTAGATCCTCTCTCATCAACCTACGATGGACACAACTTGTAAAGCATTTTTCGCATACGAGGCCATCCGCGGTACTCACACTTATCTTGAGGCTTTTAGTAGTATCCATTTACTTGTCTATGAACTGTATAGGTGACCAAGTAGTCCTTTACCGCGGACGCAGCTGTTCGAATAGTTTTATACCCTGCAGGGGTGTACTTCACACACGCTCTCACCACTTATCACCGCTACACGACGTGTACTCGGCAACCTTCAAGCGGAAGCCCAGCGAGGGTGTCGGCCACGACCTGACTAAACACACGAGTCCCTAGTCCAGGTTTATCGCCTATTCAGGTTCCATCCGCAGGGAGTCCGACCGAGGTTTCCACTAATGGCCCCGAACGATGTGTGCAGGGTTCCCGAGACATCAAACGGGCGAATCGGTACACTGGGCCACGTGCCTACCGCAACACAGCCCGCCCCTAAGGTCAGCGCTGCGTGCGGCCCCCAGCATGCTACAAACACCAGAAACTACTTTGCAACTCCCGGACAGAGGACAAGAGTGGTTAATAAGTCGAGAGGGTCCATTGGTTTCGGGCCCAATGCGTGGTAGTAGCTGAATCTTAAATCACACACAGAGATCTCAGTTCTTAGGGACGGCCTCAATGAAGCAACCCACCATGTACTCCTGCATGGCCTCTCACCGATACCTTTACCAAATCATGTTCACCACTTCACTCTCATTACTGGCACAACTTTTCACTCTAGTTCATCACCCCGATAAGCCAGACCTGACACAACTCTAAGCATAGCAAGCATAGCATGGTAGGAAACACAAATATGGCTCAATCAACTCCTACACATGCTAGTGGGTTTCATCTAGTTACTGTGGCAATGACAGGTCATGCAAAGGAAGTGGGTTCAACTACCACAACACACAGCAGTTTGAATCGCGTTGTCTTAATGCAGTAAACAAGAGCAGAAGCGAGAGCATGGGTTTGTTTTGGAATGATCAATGGGTTGATTGCCTGATGGAGTGGTAGTGGGTTACTGCCCTTCAGTTGGATACTCGTGAATATCCTCGGAGGCAGAACCTACCACAAAGAACACATCGAAACACAATCACCACATGGCAATATGCAACAATATGATGCATGCAATGACATGGCAAAATGGTGTGTGATAAGTCTATTGCAACTTGGAACAGAATGGTTTGAGTCCATTTGAACCAAAGATTCAAATGATCACCCAAAATAATAAGTGATATAGGTGCATTAGCTTGTTTCACCTAAACAGCAAGGTTAAAGTGTTCTGACATGCATGAAACTAGTACAGATGGAAAGATTGGATTTTTCTGATCAAATTTCATATATAAATCTTTTCATTTGGAGTTACAGATTAATTTCTATGAATTTTTGAAGTTTGAACTATTTTCTGGAATTTCCTATATAAGAATAATTCCAGTAATTGAATTAATGCGTCAGCATTGCGTCAGGGTGACGTCAGTGGTCAACGGGGACGTCCAGGTCAACCTGGCCAGTGGGTCCCGCGTGTCAGCAATTAATTAAACTAACTAAAATTAGTTAAAACTAATCTAGTTAGTTAGCTGAGGGGGTCCCACTTGTCATAGACTCAGGTGAGTCAACTTGGGCCCACCCAGTCAAGGTCAATGGTCAAACCCGCCGCCGTTTAGCCGCCGGCGAGGCCAGACGCGGCGGTGGAAGTGCATTAGCACGTTCCGGCGACCAAATGGATGGCGGAGACCATCTACGGGTAGCTGGGAGCATGCCGCGGTGTTTGGTGGTGGTGGTTGAGCTCGGGGTGGCCGGGAACGTCGCTGGCGACGAGCTTAGCGTTCGCTGGAGTCGGGTGAAGACGAACCCGAGGCTACGGGGCACGTCGAGGTGCGTGGAGTGGTGCTACGGACTCCTGGGGATGCGGTGAAGTTAGTGGACAAGGTGGCGTGGCCAGTGGTTGGCCGGAGACACGTCGGCGACGAGCTCCGCGGCGGCGCCTGCGGGTGAACTCCGTGTGCTCGCTATGGTGCACGAGAAGGAGAGTGGAGATGATGGGGAGGTGGCTAAGCTCACGGCGGTCACACAGAGACAGACGGCGCGGTCGGGGACGAGCTGATGCGGCGGCGATGTTGAAGGTGATCTCCGGCGGTGGTTGACGAAGACGAGGTCGGTGGAGACGTTGCAGAGTGTGCGAGCGCTCGGGGCTCGGTGTGCTCGATGTAGTCGATGACGGCTGGGCGAATGGACACGATGGCGCGGCACGGGGACGACGGAGGGCACGACTACGGTGGTGGAACGGCGGCGGCTGCGTCGGCCATGGCCGAGGGGAGCAAGGGTGAGAGGCAGGGGGCGAATGAGGTGTCCACGGGGTCGGGGCGGCCACGTGGAGCCTGACCAGCGTCTGGACACGCGAAGCGGCAAGCTGCTGGCGCCGTGGTGAGCTCGTGCTCGCCGGCGTCAGCTCTCTGCCTGCCTGGCGGGGACGAAGCAGCTGGCTGGCATCGGCCAGCACAGTGCTGGGCCGCCAGGTGGGCCTGCTATTGGGCTGCGGCCAGGTAAGTCTCTGCCTTGCTTTTAATTTCTGTTTTCTATTTTTCTGTAAGTTTGAGGCTTTATTAAAAATAGCTAGGCACTTCCAAAAATGCTGAAAATAATTAGGGGCTCTGCTTAGAATATTTCCAATAGCCCACACTTATTTTCAGAATTATTTGACCATGTAAAATATTTACTAGCATTTAAATGCCCAAATGCAACTTACATATGATTTAATTCAATGACCTTCTGTTGACCTAGAAAATTGTGCACCAAATTTGCCAGAGGTTTTAACCCGAGACAGAGAGGGTGAACTTTTTAGAAGGGCATTTCAGGTTCATTGAAAAATATTTTTAGTAAACCTTAGTTGAATTCAGGGGGAGTGCTGGGGGTTCTGCCTTCCCCATTTCAAGTTTCTGGTGAAAATTAAACATGATGCAACACTCTAATGCATGGACTAGCTAGGATGTGACAACCACCCAGGCAGAGCTGGACTACATTGCCACCAGGGCGAGGGAGGCGCAACTCGCCATGGAGGCCGGCAGCGCCGGGGGCGTGGAGGACAAGGTCGCAACGGTTGCGGAGGAGGAGCAGCTCACCCTGTGGGCGGCGGCAACCGAGGAGGCCAACAATGCCAACACCGGAGTTCTGCTTATCGAGGACGCGACCGATGAGTCGTCGGAGGAGGAGGGCGTGGGGGCGGGCTCGATGCCAGCCAGGGGAAGAGGGCGAGTCCTACGGCGGTCTGACTCCAGCGAGCCGGTCTGGCCCGGTAGGGCTACGCGGCCTCAATTGACCCTGGAGGGGTCCGGGCGTCACACGAGGGCCTCGGCAGCGAAGAAGCTAACAAAGGCCGCTGAGAAGAAGAAGGCGGCAGCCCCTTCCCAATCTGGGCGCACACAAACCCCGCCGCCTTCTTCGCCTTCTCCGGCAGGCGTCGACTCGGATGATGATGTGGAGCTCCCTTTTGATCTCGGGCCTCTCAGCCTAGAGAGGAAAAGGAAACTGGTGGAAGAGGAGGAGATGGATGACGAGTAAGTACTCCGTTCCTTACTGTCATTTCCATTTCCCCGAATTGCGTCGCTCGTCTTGATCCATTTTTTGCTTTTGCAAGGAGACAGAGACGTTGGCCCAGAGGGTGAAGAGGGCGAGGACCTCGGCGAGCAGCCAGTCCTCGGCTGGGGCTTCAAAGACACCACTGGTGGTGCTGAGCAGCCCGGACAACAGCCCCCGGCGCAGCCCCCAGCATAAGTTCGTCACCCTCTTCTTACTCGACACGTGGTAGGCGCTTGATGCTATGACGCTGACCTTGCCGGGTTCGTAGGAGGGGAGCGGCAGCAGGAGGAGCCACAGAGGGCTACTCCTAACACACCACCCCCATCGACTACGCCGCCGCGGTGGGCGTCCCCGACAAGGGCATTAAGCATGGAGTCCACACCCATGGAGGAAGAGGTGAACTTGGGCGTTGGTGGCTCTGCCATGGCGCCAAATGCTGGTGGAGAGGGGACTCCTGCTTCACAGCCTGGCACTGGTGAGTCGCCTGTCCTTCGTCTCTGTTTTCCCATATTCTTTTCCTGGCTTCATTGCTCCCGTTGCTGCCCAGACCCTCCTTCAAGAGACATGGAGGACGTGGACACTGTTGTCGGAGACATTGCTGAGGAGGCCGCGGCGGAGGCCAACAGGATTGCCATTGAAGAGGCCGCCAAAGATGCTGACGAGGCCGCCGCCGACGAAGCCGCCAAGGGTGCCGCCGAGGACGCTGCTGCGAGGGCCGCCAAGGCGACCGGCGAGGCTCCTGCCGAGGACGCCAGCGGTGGACCTGCCGGTGAGGCTGGCAAGGCCCCCGCCAAGGAAGAGGTGGTGGATGATCAGCCTCCCTCCTCCTCAACCTCGGGCCCCGGCAGATACCTGAAGGTGGGAGATGATCTTTGATCTTTTCGTCCACCTCCCAGGGGCGTCAAGCCGAGCGCCCACCGAAGGGGAAGTTTTTGACGGCGAGGTGCTTGCCGCCACCGGGCTTGAGGTGGTCAACGCACCGGGTGCTGGTGGCGACGGTTCTCCAGAAGAGGAGCTCTTCCGCGCCATGGGGGCCAAGTCCAAGTGCTCTACCGTGCCCGCCTGGACAAGGTCAAGTCCCGGATGGCAACGGTGGACAACGCGGAGGTGGACTTCAAGGCGCGCGTTGCTGAGACGCAGACCTGGTTCCACCATACCCGGGAGGAGCAGAGGGCCTTTCAGGAGAAATTGGCCGAGCACGATGTGGAGCTCACCATGAAGATGGCCGACATCGAGAAGGCCCGGGAGAAGGCGGCGAACTTGGCTGCCGCGGCCGAAGCCGCCCGGAACCAGCATCAAGCCGCCTCGGACTCCCAGGAGGAGGACCTCTCCGCGCGTGAGGCCAAGCTTGCCGCAATGCTCCGCGGCAAGGATGAGGAGCTCGAGGCCCTTGTCGTGCGACGGACCCGCGAGCTGGAGCAGAGGCACAAAGCGGCACTCGATGCCCAAGCTCTGGCCCATGCCGGCAAGGTGAAGGAGCTGGAAGCAGAGCGAGACGAACTGAAGGAGCAGGCCCTCAAGCTGTCCGGCGAGAAGAGCACGCTCAACCGCGCCTTGGTAGAGGCGCAAGGAGCAGTCATCAGCAGTGCTGGGGAGCTCCCCGAGGCGCAGAACTCCATCAGAGACCTCAAGCTGAAGCTGGAGGATCTCGAGAAGCTATTGTCAGAGAGCAGGGCTCGAGAGGAGACCTTGACCAGGAGCCTCGAGGAGGAGAAGCAGCTGCGGGCGAGCGAGGCCGCCTCCCACCAAGAATATGTGGCGGGTGAGAACAGGTGGATCAGCCATCTGGAGGTCATTGCCGGCAGGGTTACCTCGCAATTGGCCACCATGGGGTTGCCAAACGTGAGGTACGGCCCCGAGCGCAGCGGGACCGTCAACGCCAAGCTGACCCAGTTCTTCGAGGGAGTCCTCGGAGCCTTGGCCTATCTTCACTCCAACAGGACGGCCACGCTGGCCGAGGAGGCCCGGCGGCTTTGCCGGAGGGTCGTGACCAAGGTCCTCACCAAGGTGGCGCACTGGAATCCCGACCTTGACTTCGCGGCCGTGATGAAGAGCTTGCCAGATGGTGTTGACCTCACGGCGCTCAAGGGGCGCATCAAGCCCATCACCGACTGCATCGACGAAATCAAGAGGGTGGAAGGCCAGCGCCGGGACTAGTTAGAACCGCAGCTATGATGTGATGTAATATAACTCTGAAGTATTCTTAATTTTCATGCATGTTATTTCCCCGTTCCACTCCTCTTTGTATGAGTGCCCTACGCCGATTGGGTAGGCTCGGTGGCGCGAAAGCCCCTAGCGGCGTTTTGGGGACGGATCCCCATGGCCTGCCGGGTACGCGTGCTGTCGGACGAGCCACCTTTCTGTTCTGCACGTGGCCGCTCGAACTGTCGAGCTTGAATCGAGTCAGAATCGAGGGCGTTGTCGAACGCGGAAGGCTACTCTGCCATTCTCGACGCAGCCGCTTGAGCTGTTGAGCGGACTCGAAACAGGGCAAGGGCGTTGCCGATCGTGGGAGAGCCCCCTGGCGTGAAGGTTCCCCGTACAAAGGCGTGACATCTCCGGGGGGGGGGGGGGATAATGTCAAATAAGAAGGGTAGCACAAATAAGGGTTCAGTGCAACTTAGCTTCTGTTTGCGATCACTCGAGTGTCGATCTTCTGGCCTCCTTTCTTCTTCAAGGGTCACGAAGATGAAGGAGTGCCGGGCTAACTGCCAGAGCCGATTCTCACAACTGCGCCCCCTACCTGGCGCGCCAAAGATGTCGGTGGGAACGACACCTATGGGATCACAAGAATCCCTACTACGGTTGCGGGGCGTGGGGTCGTGAGAAGAGCGGATCAAACAGATAGCACACGATTCCTTTACCCAGGTTCGGGCCGCGAGGATGCGCAGAACCCTACTCCTGCTTTGGTGGATTGTATATCTGTGTTCTTGAGCTAGCTATGGGGCGTGAGGAGCTCTAAAAAGCCAAATCCTCCTCCTGGTCGCCTTGGGCCTCCTTTTATAGGAAAGGGGTTGCCACAGTGGCACACAGGAGGTGGAAAGGGTACAATGATGCGAGGTTATCCCTCACATTACATGACAAGGCGCATTTAATGCGTCTTGCTTAGGTGTCTTTGCTTTATCGAGGACGGGGGAGAGCTCTGTCTTGTCCGTTGCCGCTCCCTCTCGCAACGACACGCGCCCTGGCCAGCGGTGCCCGCGGTGTCATGTAGGCAGGCAGGTAGCTGAGGTGGCGCAGTGGTGGGTCTTCACGAAGATCCGCATGCCGCCATGCAGGTGCCTGCCCAGCTGGTTGGGTCGGCAGCTGCATGCGAACGGTGGTGGAGGTCTGATTGGCGTGGGCCTGATGGTGGCCCTACGGGTGTTCATGGCAAGGGCCTTGTTGTGGCCCCGGCAAGGGTCTTGTCGTGGCGCCTGCTGTCATCCCCGGCAAAGCTCTTGCCGGGGGCCTTGTGGTCCTCATTGGCTGGGATCCCGCCAAGGATCATCATCTTCTAAAGTGTGTATATGATCTTGAATGTCTACACAAAGATCTGCATGCCACCACGGGAATGCCTCCCGAATCCTTGCCCCATGGGGGCAGTGGACTCAAGGGTGACCCGCTCCGTAGGTGTCGGGCGAGCTGCCACGACAAGGGTCTTGCCGGATTTGCTAAAACCGCCTCCCGGCAAGGATCTTACCGGGGGGGGTCCGCTTCGTCCCCTTTGCTCCTTGTGGTCTTGGTCTTGGCGTCGTTCTGCTTCTCTCGAGCTTCGGCCTTACCTCAGCTCACCTCCCTTGCCTTGCTCAGTGTGGAGGTCCCCGTGGCTCAGACTGCCCGTGCACTGTTATAGGGGTACAAAAAGTGTACCCCTCTTTTTTGTACACCGACAGCAGGCCGGCCAAGTAATGCATGATAAGGGCTCTCAAGGTCCACCACTTCAAACCAGACTGGCTCTCGGCGGAAACGACTTTTGTCCCCAAAGAGGACATCTATCTGAGTCTTGCCGATTGGTGAGCAGGAAAGGCTAGGAACTATGCCATGAAAAATAGTCCGGCTAGTCTGAAGATGTCTCTGCTTGATCCCCAACTTCTCCATGGTATCTTTGTACATAATGTTGATGCTGCTGCCACCATCTATCAGGACTCAGGAGAAGCGAGCAGCTCGCCTCTCTGTGGCAAATGTGGCATCCAACACCAAGGCATAAGAGCCGGGATTTGGCATCACCTCCGGGTGGTCAGCTCTTCTCCAGCTGATGGGCTTCTCCGACCAATGCATGAACTCGGGGGTCTCTAACGCTACTGCATTCACTTCTAGCTGCTGCTGTCGTTTGCTGCGCTTGTCGTCGACCATGCTAGTGAACACGACGTAAGCCCCATGCTCCTTGGGATAATCATCTTGTATGGCACCGACTAGCCGGGCCGCCGGCTGCTGAGGAGGAGGAGGCGGCGGGCCGGCTGGCGGAGGAGGCCGGAGTCTGTCGCCCTTGGCGATCGTGGCAAGCCAGTGGCACTTCCGAGTAGTGTGATTGGACGGCTTCACTCCGCTATGGAACTTTCAAGGCGCATCAAGAGTCTGCTCGTACGAGAAAGCGGGCAGCCAGTTGGGCTTGCCGCCCTTCTAGCGCTTGGGAGGAGGCGGCCCTTCTGGCTGCTGACCTTCAACTGTCGCCACCTGCCGGCTCGTGGAAGCCGGCTGCATGGCCTTGCGCTTGTTGTCGTTCAGTTGCTGTCGCCAACTGGAGTCACCAGCCGGGGTCCGAGGAGCTTGAGGGGCCACCTTTCCCGACACGTTGACTTGGATCTCCGCCTTCATGGACGAGTCGTCCGTGGCGTACTAGTCTGCTATGATTAGCAGTTCGTCGAGGGTCGCCGGCTCGTCACAGAGAAGCTTGTGCTTGAGGAGGGTGCCCTCTCGGCACCTGGCAGTGAAGTACTCGATGGCGTACACCTCGTGCACACCTTCGCACGAGTTGCGCAACTCGGCCCAGCGCGTGAGATAATCGCGAGTCGACTCGTTGCGGCCTTGAACGCATAAGGAGAGTTGGCGGGGCTTGGGCGGCCGCTTGTACATGCTGGTGAAGTTGCGGATGAATGCATCGGTGAAATCAACCCAGCTGTTGATGTTGCGGGGCTTCAAGCTGTTCAACCACGCCCGGGCCGTGCCCTGGAGCATGAGCGGGACGTACTTCACGGCAACACGCTTGTTGCCGTTGGCGATGCTGACGGCTGTGGAGTAGTCGACGAGCCAGTCCTCCGGCTTCACGGAGCCGCTGTACTTGGGTGTTTCTCTGGGGAGTGTGAATCCTTTGGGGAAGGGCTCATCTCGGATGCGGGGGCCAAAACAAGGCGGACTCAGCACATCTTCCTCTTCCAGCGCCAGGGACCGATTGAGGCGACCGATCCGGTGGCGGGCATCGTTTTCTCTGATTCCTTCTCGGCGGCCAAGGCGGTCGCCGAGTGATGGGTGATCAACAGGCGGTGGGGAAATGCACCTTTCCCTGCGGGGAGGAGGCGGACAGTCGTCTCGCCGCCGTACTGCTCTTGGGCGACCGTCTTGGTCGCGCTCGATTGTGATGTGAGTCCGGCTGCGGCTGGCAGCTGGCTCCTTGTCTCTTCTCTCATGGACGCCACCAGTCGGCGTGCGGGATGTCGCACCTTGGTCTCGTCAAGGAGGCGGATCGTCGTTTCGCCGGTTGGGTGCTTCAGTCCGGCACCCGGCATCTTGCTGCTCAGCAGCCGCGTCGAGGAGCTGCTGAACTCGCTCCGTCATGTGGCAACGCTCGTCGCCCTCGAGCTTGTCTAACTCATCTGCTGCCGCCTGGGCAGCTCGTATGTTCTCCGCAGGCGTGGTGTAGACGGGACTATCTATCCCGAACATGCTGGCGTTGGTCGCACCACGCTGCTGGACCAAGCCAATGCGGCTAAGCCCATCAGGAGCTAGCGTGCCGCCAACGGCATGGTCCATTTCCCATTGGTAGGCCTCCGAAAGGCTTCTCATGCTGGCCAGCCGGTTGGACACGGCGCGCTTCCAGCATCTCAGCGTCGGCGTCTTCTGGGATAGGTGCAGCCAGGTCTTGCATTGCCGCCTACAACAGGTCCTGGCCACCTCCGCCAGAGTGTTTGCCGTGGCTGATGACGAGCACCTCCGTGACGGTGCTTCCGCCGCTGTCCGCGCGTGGAAGCGGCTCATCGTAGACCACCACGTTGGAGGGGAACGCGTCGAGCGATGCCGTGTCGGAGTCGACCAACATCGGGTCGGTGGAGCCAACCGACTCCAAGTCAGCAGCAGGCTCGCTGGCGATGTGGAGCTGATCGAGGAGGCTCACGAGGCGGCTCTCAGGGCCATCGGTTCCCGCATCAGACGCGGGCTCGTCGGAGAGGCGAATCTCGCCAACAAGATCGGTGATGCAGCTCGCCGCGCAGGCGACCTCTATGCCGCGCAGCGCGTCGGTGCAGACACCGTCTGGCGTGCCGGGCTAGCTGTGCTCACCAGGAAGGAACAAGGTTCCCATCCAGAGCAGGTCTCCGGGAGATGGTGCACCTCGCCCCACGATGGGCGCCAAATGCCGGGGGTTGGGTGCGACATATGCCAAAGGATGCCTTATCTTGGTGGGAGCGAGTAGAACGTCGCTGGTGCCTGGAAGCGGGATGACGCGTAGACACGCACGCCAGCAAACTTTACCCAGGTTCGGGGCTCTCCATGGAGATAACACCCCTAGTGCTGCTCTGCCGGGTCTCCGCATGTTCACTAAGGCACTAGTTGTACAATGGTGCTCCTTGAGCTGTTTGCTAGAGGTGAAAGAAGGCAGGCACGCTCTCTCCTCCTCTAGGTATGAGTCTGGTTCTAACACGTTCCAACCCCTTGCATGGGTGCCCTGGGGGTTTATATAGGCCTACCCCCCAGGGGTACATCGGTAATCTGCCAGGCATAGGACCCGACTGTAAGTGTCTCTGGCCGCCAGCTTTTCCGCTGGCTGCTGGGGCCCGCCGCCTAGTGGGCCCCACCGACTGGTTTGGTACGGAGCCGATGAGCCGCTCCCGCTGCTCGTGGGTCTTGCCGGCTGCTGATAACTGTAGCCGTGATGCTAATAATGCAGTGATGCGGAGCATCCCAAGGCCATCCCCATGGACCTACCATCGTCTCACCAAGTGCCTAAAGGACCCATGACTCGAGCACGTGCAAGAGCTCTCGAAACCGAGGTGACATCTCTCCTCTCACAATTCCACTTCGATACACATGAGACATGGTTACTACCTCAAACGGAGACGTTGTGCGTACTCAGGTACCGAGGAGTAAGCCATGGAGACGCTGTGGAGCAAGGAGAACCCGAAGAGGAAGATGGACGTCAAGAGATGGAAGAGAATCCGGCCGCTCCAGAACCAGCGGTACTACCGCTCCCTACAACGGTACTACCACTTCCTACAGCGGTACTACCGCTCCCTCCCGTGGTACTACCGCTCCCCACTGCCGCGCCACTTCCGCTGACGAGCAGTACTACCGCCATGCGTCCAGAACTAAAAAACTACGACACGAGCGGTACTACCGCTCGGCCTAAGCGGTACTACCGCTGACCGCGGTACTACCGCCCTGCCTGCGCGCAGAGAGCGGGCCTAGGGCCCATGTATCCCCACTTTCACTTACCCTTTCGTGGATTTAGACTATAGATACTCCCCCACCTCATTCGAGCTGAGGTTAGCGTTGATTTAGCTCATATGTGAGATAGAGCTTCGCTCATCCATCCCGGATCATCTCTTCGAGTGACTGCGGCCCCTCTACGGAGAAGATCCTCGTGGATTCAAGACCTCCTCACGGAGAAGACCCCCATCAAGACCTCCTCACGGAGAAGAACCGGTTACTTTGTATCGTCCTTTGTTGACCTTGGATCATCGTGTATCTCTTTGTGTTCATCGATCTAGCATATGTGTGATCTATTTCTTGTTGGTTGAGTGTTTCTCTCGTGTTTTCCCCTCGTTCTTCCCCGTGTTCGTTGTGTTCTTCGAGGGATCTCGCTCCTTTCATGAAAGATCGGCCGTCTAGGGTTCTACCCTACATCATCTTGGTATCATGAGCCACGTTGATCACGATTTCGGAGCCCCCTCTCTTTGTTTTCTAGCTTGATTTTGTTGTTTTTCGTCCTAATTCGAAAATCCTCACCAAAAATAGCCCCAAAATTTTTTGTGATTTGTTGGTGTGATGAAGTTTTGTTGGATTTGATCCATGGATTTGTTTGCTTTCGAGTGGATCTAGCATCTCCCCAAGTTTCCCCACTTTCCATCCATGAAATCTCTCCAATTTTGACCTCGAAATCATCCATTTCCGCCCCAAATTCGCCTCCCGTTTTGATCTACGAAAATTCCCGACCCGAGCGGTACTACCGCACGTCCGAGCGGTACTACCGTACCTTGAGCGGTACAAAAAAAAGTCCAGAACGGTACTACCGCCCCGCGAGCAGTACAAAAAAACTTCCGGAGCAGTACTACCGTCCCATCGGAGCGGTACTACCGTGCCTGGCGCGGAACAAAAAAATTGCCACGCGGTACTACCGCCTCGGAGAGTTTCAGCCCTTCGAGTTTCACCGTTTTGTCCATAACTTCCACATCCGGAGTCCGATTTTAGCGTTCTTTAGCTCGTTGAGTAGCTATTGACATCCTCTATCCACCTAGATAGGTTTCACCAACATTTGACTCCACCAAAATTTTCGAACTTTGGCATCTTTGCCTAGGGTTACCACCACATCCTCCGCATAACCACCACCGACTTCCGCAACCACCACCGCTTTCCGTTACCACCATTTGACCTTTGCTTTGAGAATTTGAGTTGTGGTTTCCGTATCCTTTTGTGTTTCAGCTATCTAGGTACGGTTCGACATCAACATCACCACCGCTCATCTTCGCCAAGGACTACTACGAACGGCTACTTCACTTTGGTATCACTTTCACCTTGGATATCATCTTGGTATCGTGATATCGTCATACTCTCTTGCAATTGCATTGATAACCCCATGGCCTTACTTATGCGTCACTTACCCATCGAGACTAGCCATTGAGTATTGCCGGCAACATGACTTGTGCACATTAGTGTTCATTACTTCCCATTATCATCTTGTTGCATATCTCGGCATCATCACTTGTGTCACAAAGTTGTTGTCGCATACACAATTGCTATCTTGGTTCGTGAAGCATTGCATGAGAAAAGAGCTCAAACATCAAAGAGCCAAACAAGCTTTTAAGCAAAAGAGGAAAGATAAGCAAAGAGCTCATAAGCAAGAACCATAGCAAAATCCAACATTAAGATTGTCATACTCGATCATCTTGGATCAAAGCATAGGAACATCATACATATGGCATACTTGGGATAGAAGTCGTTGCATCTTTGCTTAGTAGGTTGTGCACAAGTTCGTATCTGCCTATTGTGCAATCGTGCTAGCGTCTCTCTAGTGTTGCGCAACAAGAGCATCTTGGTGAATTCCACGTTTTGGCTCATCCTTGGTTGCATAACCCCATCTCATCTATTTGCGTGTGTGTTTCCGTGTACCATATCTTGCTATTGGTCTACTTGTTGCATTTGCAAATTTGTGAATCTTTTCCAACATTATTGAGTCTCACTTACAATTGCATCAAATTTTTGTGCCACCATCCTAACCGAGCTCCACCATAAGCTTTTACTTGTGTAGGTGTGAGAACCGACAAGAATTGGTACCAATTGTGCTATTTCCTTGCTACACATTGGAGTCATCTTTGATCCATTGTCAACATTGGTCAAGGTACATTGGATATTGGTTCTTTCCTTTCTCCCTCTCACATATCTTTGTTTGGAATGATGGATAGGCCAAGTACTTCTACCAATCCACTCTTAATGGAGCAAGACGACGACATGTCTTCCTTCGTCACCAAGAATCAACTATTTGGTGCACAACGGGCTTTGCATCAAGAACAACTTGCTTTGGGCGACCACATCGACAATCTCGCCACCGATCTACGCCAATCCGAGAATCGTACAAGGGACTACTTCGACAACAAGCTCGACGAGCACAAGGTTGAGAACGACACAAGAATGGACAAGATTCGAGCTTTGTTACTTCGTTCTACTCCGTCAACTTCGTCAAGAAGGAGTCGCTCAAGCCGACACTCCGACGACACCATCTCCGGTTCAAGTACACCGAAATCGAACACTCTTCGTCGTGCTGTGCGTCAAGATCGTCAAGCAAATCGCAATCCTCTACACGACACCGACTCTCAAGAGCATCGACATCACCAAAACCAAGTCGCTTTTGCTCAAGCACAAGAATGGCAACGTCAACGACAACAAGAACAAGAGGAGCGTGCGGGACAACATCAAGATGCACAAGACGCCGAGGCGGAACGTCAAGTACAACGACTACGTGAAGCTCAAGCACTTGAGGCGCAACGTGCACTTCGGGATTCAAGTCGTGCCGTAGCCGATCGAGGCCGACAAGCTCGTCTCCAACAAGAAGCACTTCGCGATGAAGCTCAAGAACGAATTTACCAAGGCCACGTGCATCGCCAAGTTCCTCGTCAAGATAGACAAGCTCATCCTCAAGCGCGACAAGAACGTCAAGTCCATCGAGAGCAAGAAGACAATGGACCCAATCATCGCCAAGAGCAACATGAGGAAGTGAACCAACTTCGCCAAGAGCGCCATGACAATGTCAATCCTCAACAACATGGACGTCATCATCCCCAACACAATGAAGAGCAACGATATGGCAAGCTCAATTTCACCATGCCCAAGTTCAATGGAAGCAATGACCCCGAAGAGTACATATCATGGGCATTGAAGGTTGACAAAATCTTCCGCTTGCACAACTACGAAGAAGAGAAGAAGATCGCAATGGCATCCCTCGAATTCCAAGACTACGTCCTCATTTGGTGGGAACAAGTCATTGAGTGCCGAGCGGCAAGAGGTGAACCACCCATCACCACTTGGAGACAAATGAAGGATGTCATGCGAGCACGGTTCGTGCCAAACTACTACAACCGTGACCTCTTCAAGAAGCTTCAACAACTCAAACAAGGAACCAAGAGCGTTGAAGAGTACTACAAGGAAATGGAGATTGCCATGATACAAGCCAACGTCAAGGAAGATGATGAGCAAACTATGGCACGGTTCTTGAATGGACTCAATCATCCTATCAAGAAGATTGCCGATTTCCAACCTTACTCGAACCTCGTCGAGTTAGTGCACCAAGCTACCAAAGCGGAACGGCAAGTACAAGAAGACTTCAAGTACGCCAAGTTCTCATCCAAGTCCTATGGTCTCGCCAACAATCAAGCTTCGACGACAACAGCACCTTCTACATCTACAAAGCCTTCTACAAGCAACGGCGACAAGTCAAGTTACAAGAAAGCTTCGACAAGCACAAGTCGTCCTTCTACTACAAGCAACTTCAAGAAAGCTTCATCATCATCTACTCCAACCGATGAGACCATCAAGACGAGTTCTATCAAATGCTTCACATGCGGCGGCCGAGGCCACAAGTCCTTCGAGTGCACAAACAAGCGCACCATGATCCTCAACGACGACGGAACCTATGATTCCATGAGTGAAGGCGAAATGGAAGCTCTTGAGAAAGTGGCCATGCACCGACAAGTGAACAATGAAGATGAAGATGACCAAGTCTTTTGCGATGAAGATTCAAGTCCCGCTCTTGTTGTCTCCAAGGTCTTGACTCTTCAACATCAACAAGACGAAGATCAACGATGCCATATTTTCCACACAAAGGCCGGCATCAATGGACGTTCCGTCAAGGTCATCATCGATGGAGGTAGTTGCCACAACTTAGCAAGTGAAGAACTTTGCTCCAAGCTCCAATTGGTCAAGATGAAGCACCCTCACCCCTACAAGGTCCAATGGCTAAGCGACACCGGCACCATACAAGTCGAGCATAGAGTACAAGTCTCTTTCAAGATCGGCGCCTATGAAGACACATTGGAATGTGATGTCCTCCCAATGACCGTTTGCCACCTCCTCCTTGGACGACCATGGAAATTTGACCGAGGTGTCATTCACAATGGGAGTACAAATCACTATAGCTTCAAGATGAAAGGGAAAGAGTTCGTGCTACGTCCTATGTCTCCAAGACAAGTGCTCGCCGACAAGCAAGCCACCCATCATGGAGAAAATAGTGAGAGAGCGAACCACCGAAAAGAGAGTGAGCGCCACAAGCCCAAATTGAGTGCCTCCACGATGAGCGACAAGAAAAACTTAGTTCTCATTGCCACCAAACGTGAGATGAGAGAAGTGTGTGAGAACCCATCGAGTGTCCTACACTATGTCCTATTGTGCAAGGACGAGGTCACAAAAACTAACAACTCTCACGATCTACCTTTGGTGTTATCTTCTCTATTGCAGGAATTCCAAGATGTTTTTCCCGACGAGCTACCTCCGGGTCTTCCTCCACTACGAGGCATTGAGCACCGAATTGATCTCATCCCCGGAGCGCCGCTTCCCAACAAAGCTCCATACCGCGTCAACCCCGAAGAAACCAAAGAAATACAAAGGCAAGTAAAGCATCTCATAGACTATGGACATGTGCGTGAAAGTTTGAGTCCTTGTGCCATACCAGTCATTCTTGTTCCAAAACGTGACGGTAGCTCTCGCATGTGCTCCGGTTGTAGACCTATCAATGTGTAACGCCCCGGACACACCCGCCGGTGGTCGTTACTCCTGGCGGGATCTAGACTGGCCCCACAGATCAATACTTGTCTTTTCTGCACACTTTGTCCTCACTCGTGCGCACCCGGGAGCAACTTCCCGGTCGGTCACCCATCCTGACACTACTCCAAGCTGAGCACGCTTAACTTTGGAGTTCTGTCCGAATGGGCTCCCGGAAAAGAAGGAATTCCTTATTGATATGAGTAGTCTATCATCCCTAATAAGCCAGGCTATCACATACACCCCCACTCAGAGGAACCGACGTCCTCGTCGGGCCACAGGAACGTTCCCTCTTGGCACAAACGTCTGTGCTTCCAGTCCGGTACATGTGCCATGCCGGGTGCCACGACGGGTCACAAACGTCATGAACAACATGACCGCGCACCTGTCCGCAAACATCCGTGTAACCGCGAGGGTCGGCTCTGATACCAACTTGTAACGCCCCGGACACACCCGCCGGTGGTCGTTACTCCTGGCGGGATCTAGACTGGCCCCACAGATCAATACTTGTCTTTTCTGCACACTTTGTCCTCACTCATGCGCACCCGGGAGCAACTTTCCGGTCGGTCACCCATCCTGACACTACTCCAAGCTGAGCACGCTTAACTTTGGAGTTCTGTCCGAATGGGCTCCCGGAAAAGAAGGAATTCCTTATTGATATGAGTTGTCTGTCATCCCTAATAAGCCAGGCTATCACATATAACCCAAGTTGCCAATCCTCCGATCGCAATCGGGCGGTCCGGAAAACAAGGGTTAGGGAGTCCAAAAGAGGAAACAAAGATGTTTTGTAGATGTTAGGGGATGATCCGGATCCAACGGTGACGACTGTCCGGGTCGGGTCCGGGGCAGCTTTCGGACGCGCGCGCGAGGAGGGCCGCGGGCTGACGAGAGAGGTTAGGTTGGACCTGGCGGAGTTTTGTAGACGCTCTCGAGCTGAGAGAAGAGAAGAGAGATTAGGTGGTTTGACAAGAGGGAACCGAAAACACGGTTGGTCTCGGAACGGGCAACGAAGGCAAGGGGGGACGCGGCAACTACGAGCAGATGCAAGTTTTAAAAAAAAAATGACGGCAACGAAGTGCTGATGCAATGCGGGTGATGACATGGCAAGATGCGACACGCAAGCAAAAGACAGAGCAACAACAGCGAATAACTGGAGGACACCTGGCGCTCCCTCAATGCGGCTATATCTCCCACGTGTCGAAGCACGACTTAGAGGCATAACCGCATTGAAAGCAATGTCGCAAGTGAGGTAATCTTCACACAACCCATGTAGTACATAAGGGAAAGAGATACATAGTTGGCTTACAATCGCCACTTCACACAAATACATGAACAAAACATTACATCATACAGTTACAATCAGGGCCCGACTACGGAGCCAAAATAAAAGAAGAAACCCCAAAAGCGACAAAGGACCAAGATCGACCCCAACTGGGCTCCACTACTGATCGACTAGAACGAAACAACAAAAGGACAAGATCTCCATCGAACTCCCCCTTGAGCTCGGGTGCATCACCTGCACGGTCTCATCGGCACCTGCAAACTGGTTTGGAAGTATCTGGTGAGTCACGAGGACTCAGCAATCTCACACCCGCGAGATCAAGACTATTTAAGCTTATAGGTAGGGTAAAAAGTATGAGGTGGAGCTGCAGCAAGCGTCTAGCATATATGGTGGCTAACAAACGCAAAAGAGAGCGAGAAGAGAAGGCAAAGCACGGTCGAACAACTATGATCAATAAGTGATCCTGAACTACTTACGTCAAACATAACTCCAACAACCGTGTTCACTTCCCGGGCCCCGCCGAGAAGAGACCATCACGGTTACACACGCGGTTGGTGTATTTTAGTTAAGATCAACTTTGGGTTTTCTACAACCGGACATTAACAAATTCCCATCTGCCCATAACCGCGGGCACGGCTTTCGAAAGTTCAAACCCTGCAGGGGTGTCCCAACTTAGCCCATGATAAGCTCTCGCGATCAACGAAGGATATTCCTTCTCCCCGGGAAGACCCGATCAGTCTCGGAATCCCGGCTACAAGACATTTCGACAGCAATAAAACAAGTCCAGCAAAAACCGCCCGATGCGCCGACATCCTGATAGGAGCTACACATATCTCGTTCTCAGGGCAACACCGGATAAGCTAAGCGTACAGGTACCAACATAACCCAAGTTGCCAAGGGACGGTCCCGCACGGTGCTCTAGTTTGGACCAACACTTAGACAAGCATTGGCCCGGGGGGCTAAATAAAGATGACCCTCGGGTTGATCAGACCCAAGAGAAAGGGGTAGGTGGTAGGCAAATGGTAAAACCAATGTTGGGCCTGCTGGAAAAGTCTTATTCAAAGCGAACTGTCAAGGGGGTCCCATAAATCACCCGACCGCGTTAGGGACGCAAAATCCGGGAACATAACACCGATATGACGGAAACTAGGGCGGCAAGAGTGGAACAAAACACCAGGCATAAGGCCGAGCCTTCCACCCTTTACCAAGTATATAGATGCATTAATTAAATAAGATATATTGTGATATCCCAACAAGTAAACATGTTCCAAACAAGGAACAACATCTCCATGTTCCAACAAGGAACAAACTTCATCTTCACCTGCAACTAACAACGCTATAAGAGGGGCTGAGCAAAGCGGTAACATAACCAAAACAACGGTTTGCTAGGACAAGGTGGGTTAGAGGCTTGGTTTAACAATATGGGAGGCATGATAAGCAAGTGGTAGGTATCGCAACATAGGCATAGCAAAAGAGCGAGCATCTAGCAAGCAAAGATAGAAGTGATTTCGAGGGTATGGTCATCTTGCCTGAGATCCCGCAAGGAAGAAGAACGAGTCCATGAAGAAGACAAACGGACGTAGTCGAACGGGTCCTCACAAACGCGATGATAACGGAATCAACCCGAAGAAGCAACACCGGAAAGAAGCACACAACATAGTAAACAAACAACACATGAATATGACATGATGCACAAACAAGTATGATGCATGTCCGGTTTAAAGATGCATGGCATGGCAAGGTGCAACAGACAATTCTACAAATTAAGTGGAGTTCAATATGCAACGAGTTGCATATTGACAAAACACCACAACAAATAATTAGTTCTCTCTCGATTATGTACCCAACAATATTAAATGTTGTTAAACATGGCAAGGGGGTGAAGCACAACAAAACTACCTATCTACACAAGTTTAAATGAGGCCGGAACAACAAACAATAATTCCGGAAACTCCTCATATGCATATATTTAGATTTGGTACTGATCTGACCTAAAGCATATTTTAATGTTGTTAAACAGGAAAATAAAGTGCAACATGTTAAACTAGGCATTTTTCCACCCCATTTACATATAAAGATTATTAAATTCCGAGTTACGGTTATTTAGTTATGAATTAAATCATTTTAACATGGCATAGGAGCAAATTTAATCAAACAGCATTTTAAGCATTTTCAACATAGGTGAAAGTGGCATATTATTAAACTACACAATTTTCTGAGCATTTTTCATATATAAATCATTTTAATATGATGCACCGTTGATGAGTTATTAAATGTATGAAGATGAGGGTCTTTTCTGCAAAACGGTAAATTACTGGATAATAGAGAAATTCGCCAGACGAGAAAAAAAACACATTGGGCCGTATCTAGTTGGCCCAATAGTGTACAGGAGAGGCCTGGAAGGGGCTGCTCACATCGGGCCTTGGCCCAGGTCGGTGGAGGAGGCCGGGCAGGCCGACTGGGCCTTGGTGCGACCTGGCACTGAGCCACGCGCTGGTCAACGGGGCGAGCGGCTCAAGCGAGCTGCTCTGTTCGTTTCTGAAGAAGGAACAGCAGAGGTTCAAACGCCGACGGCTGGGCGCGATGGATTTCGGCGACGGGTGGCTGACGGCGATGCGAGTGCCGGGAACGGGCAGGTGCAGGCGAGGGGTTTCGGATCCGGCGGTGCAAGGGAGCTCCAAGGCGGGGAGGAACTGCAGGGCCATGGCGTGGAGCTCCTGTCCAAGGCAGAGAGACCTGAGAGTTGAATACAGAGGGAGGAGGAAGAACGAGGGAAGGAGACGGACGGACAGGGGAGGCGGACCCGGCGAAGGGGCGCGGTTCCTGGTGGCGTTGATGGATCTCCAGGACGGTGGAGTCGAGCGGGACGGCGACGGCTCGGCTCCTGCTTGCTGCTCGGGGTCGCCGGACGAAGCAGGACGACGGAGGCGGCGCCATGGAGAGCTCCTGCTTGTTCCTGAAGAAAAGACAGAGGCCGCGAGGTGAGGGAGAGGGAAGAAACAGGGGAAAGAGAGAGGCGACGGGGAGCTGCAACAACAGGGGGGCAGGAGGCTTCGGGCGCCGGGCATCCACGAGCTCGGGGCAGGCGAGGATCTCGTCGAGGCGCTGGTCAACGGCTGCTGCTGCTACTCCAGCGAGGAGGCTCGGGGCGAGCCGGTTGGGGACGAGGAGGCCCTCGAGACACAGGCGCACGGAGCTCGGGCGCTCGCTCGATCTCCTTGAGCAGAGAGGGGGCCGGGAGATGCGGGGACGGGGTCGGGGAGAAGGATCTCGGGCTCCTGTTGGTGGGTGGAGGAAAACGAGAAGGGGATCCCGAGGGGATTTGAGACCGGGTGGAGGTGGCGGCTGATTCGAGGAGGAAGGAGGCTGTAGGTGGCGGCAGCTAGGGGGGACAAATGTCCTAGGATTTAGGGTTTGGTCTAAAAATGGACTAGGGGTCTATATATATGAAAGAAGATGATTTGGATCCTCCGATTGCAATCGGGCGGTCCGGAAAACAAGGGTTAGGGAGTCCAAAAGAGGAAACAAAGATGTTTTGTAGATGTTAGGGGATGATCCGGATCCAACGGTGACGACTGTCCGGGTCGGGTCCGGGGCAGCTTTCGGACGCGCGCGCGAGGAGGGCCGCGGGCTGACGAGAGAGGTTAGGTTGGACCTGGCGGAGTTTTGTAGACGTTCTCGAGCTGAGAGAAGAGAAGAGAGATTAGGTGGTTTGACAAGAGGGAACCGAAAACACGGTTGGTCTCGGAACGGGCAACGAAGGCAAGGGGGGACGCGGCAACTACGAGTAGATGCAAGTTTTGAAAAAAAAAATGACGGCAACGAAGTGCTGATGCAATGTGTGTGATGACATGGCAAGATGCAACACGCAAGCAAAAGACAGAGCAACAACAGCGAATAACTAGAGGACACCTGGCGCATCAGATCCGGGGCGTTACAACACTCCACCACTACGAGAGGATCTCGTCCCGAGATCTAGGATGGCACCGGAGAGAAGCGGAAGAGGAAGAGGTAAAACTAAGTTGCTTCTTTGACAAAAGAGTGAAACCAATGAACCTTGAAAGGTTGAACAAAATGAAAGAACGAAAACAATGAAGATGAACAAAGTTGAAAACACTCCGTTAGAAAAGAGGAACATGGGATAAGACGAGAACCAAGAGGTTAAGTGTCAAAATAGATATTGAAACCACTCTGGTTAACAAGATGGAGAAGGAATAAGAATGATATGATTTGGGCAGCACTCCGACTGAAAAGAGAAGAAAAACTTGATGAGATGAAAAGATATTGAAGAGATGATACGACACTCCGGTTAAAACGAGATGTACAAAGAACGATAATGATCAATTACGATAACGCTCCGGTTGGAAAATGGAAGGGATCGAATATGAACTTGAGAAGATGGGATGATACTTGACGAAATCGGCAACACACTGCCTCGAAAACAATTATAAGAATGACACAAGGGGTAAGAATGATTCCAAACAGCACTCCGGTTGAGAAGAGAGGATAAACTTGATAAGATGATATAACTTGAATGAAGGACACGACACTCCGGTTGAATGGATAAGCAAAAGCAAAGAACATGATCCTCACCATTCGAGAAGAAGAGTGAAGGGAGCAACATCACAATGCCTCCGGAAGAAGAAATAGAAGATAGATCATTGGAATAAAGAATGGAGAAGAAAATGCCAACTTCTGCCAGAGATGATCTTGGAGAACACCCTTCCAAGAAGGTTAGAACGGAGTTGTTGGAAAAAAACCAACAACGAAACGAATAAGCTTGATATGGTCTTAAGGAATGCATCTCAATTATGAGGTGATAACCTGCCACTCACGGGAAAAGAATTGGATTGATAAGAACATGGAGACGAGAAGGCTATATCACCGGGAGGACAAACGAAGAATTTGGGTCATTTATAAGCACCATAAATAGCAACAATCCTTAGGAAATGCTTTAGGTGAAATATATTCTGAGATAACTCCAATGAAGAGATTGATGGATTTAAAATACCTCATTCTTGACAACATGTGAGTCATGAGACATGAACTTCAATTATCAAGAATGACATAATACCACCTCGAATGATACGGTTGACAGGATTGCACTTTAAAATGCAAGATGAAGAATACTTGAGCTCCTCTGAAAAGAATCTCGATGAACACATCGAGAAGGAATTAAATCCTTGATGAACCATCATGTAGAGCCTCCATGAAGAACTCCGGTAATAAAAGAATGATCACAAAGAAATGTAGGATGAAAAGAATAAGATTGAAGCCTTGCAATGATTCAGATGGATCTCCGTGGTGAGATAATGCGGAAAACTTGGAACTCCGGAAAAAAAGAAAAGATGAAACAATTGAAATCAAGAATTTGAATAACCTCCGGAATACGGAATTGAATTTACTCGATGAAAAAGAATAAGGATTACAATATGCTCGTCTTTCACCAACTAAATTGATGACAAGCAAAGGATTTGGCATACTACCTATTCTCGTAGAAAGGATCAAGAGAGATATAGCACAAACTTGAGAAGGTCTTCAATGAACCACCGGTAACAACGAAAGAGAATTTGGAAAGAATGGATGAATTGACATGATAACAACGGAAGAGAATTCTTGAACGAACCACCGTAGAAATTGAAAATGAACGAAGAAAAGATAAGGAAACATCGGGAAGAATTAGCAAATGAACGAAGATGCTTGCTAGTATTTAGTTACAAGAGAACGAAGAGATCATGAACTGATTAGAGAATATTGAATGATGCATCGGTAAGGTTTGGAGAACGAGAGCTGAAAGCTGAGAATGAAGAATTTTGAGATGATGGCCTCCGGAGAATCAAACTGAAAAGACTCCTGAATTGTTCCGGATGGGTGAAAGAATTTTCACAATCAAGAATAGTTATGAGAGGATGGCATCAAGTTAGAACCATGAATCTTGAAGAGAATGGAGCAAGATTTAAGAGAAACTCTTCTTCGGTCTTCAAATGCTGAGAAAGATGATGAGAAACACCAAGAATTGTTGAGGCATTCTGGAAAGAGAATAATAAAAGATTGAACCAATGATGAAAGAATTGAAAGGATTCTTGGAGAAGGAATATGACTGATGATAATTCATTCTTACGTCAAACTTTGAAAAGAATTTGAGAAGCTCCGGGAAGATTTGAAGAGTCAGGTAAGATCTTGGAAACAACCTGTGGGTTAGGGCCCACTCAAAGACACACCGTTGAAGTGATTGCTTGAAAGGGATATTGCACCGGTTGAATTAAATGGCTTGAATGAGATAACATCCTGAAAAGAACTTAAGTGAATTGAAAATGGAAACTTGAATCTTCTGAGATATCTTCCTTACTCCGGAACAAATGAATAGTGAGAGGTGAATGATTAAGAGATACACCGGCATAAGAAAGCACTTGAAATGAGAAAAAAGGAATATGATCAACACCGAAATCTTGAATTGAAACCACCGGAGAGGAAAAGAATGACGAATGATGAACTTGAAACTGTTGAGCATCTTCATGGGAATCACCGGATAAGAACATTGAAGGAAAGAATGAAGAAGCTTCACATGAATAAAATGGATACTTGATTGAGAAATCTGAGTCGTTGAAGAAATTAGGGTGGGAGGGCGGGAAAAACAAAGACAACTTGGAACAGATGAAGCAAACACCATAGTGAAGAACTGATAAATGATCTTGCAGATGTTGAAGTGATCGGATCCACTTGAAGAGAGACACGCCGGTTGAAAAAGAATTGGCATGATAATCTTGATGATCACGAAGGATTAGTATTCACATGGAAATATGAGAACACCATTTAGGAAAGGTTTGGATTCAACATTTGACATTGAAGCAACTCGAATACCACAAAACAAAACAAAAACAAAGGATTGGCTTGCAGAATAAGCCGGAAACAAACATATGATAGATCCCATATCGTATCATGTGTCTGTTGGAAAGATATCCTACGAGATACTTGAATTCCCACTTATAAACTCCCGAAACTTTCTGGTTATGCAATCAGGTGTTGGGGATACAGGGGAAGCATAATATCTCACCCAAACTAGCAAATCCTACAACCAGCTGTATCCATCCTTCAACACATAACCAAGAAATCTTCGGAAATCATCTACCTCAACCTTTAAAAAGCATCCGTTATACGAGTCATGGCAATACTCCCGCACTCGCCACAGTACTGGGCTATCAGGGTTATCTCACCAACAACTGTACAAAAGAGATTTTCGATGTCGGCGTACTAAACTCAGGTATTCCAAAACTGCAACGATAAAATTATGACGACAACACCTCGGAGCTCAACTCCCCGGGACACTGCCACAACCCCTAAATGTCAGGAGGCAACCAAGACAATGTTGTCATCATAAAACCATCGGAACGATTGTAGTATACCCGCGTGATCCTAAATTTTTTTTAGTGAAATTTGAGAAGAGAAGAGTCAAAACTCTACGTCAGGATGCCTTACCAGAAGGTCGAAGGGACTGGGGAGTAAAAAGAATTCCTAAACTCTCCGATATATAATTCCTAAATGACTCAAAACATTTTTCTAGACACAACTCGGCCGCTAAAAACAATCAATCAGTGGGGGCTCCTAATGTCGGGGAAGGAACTGCAGGGCCATGGCGGCGGGGGTTAGGGTCGGATAAGCAAGTGGTAGGTATCGCAACATAGGCATAGCAAAAGAGCGAGCATCTAGCAAGCAAAGATAGAATTGATTTCGAGGGTAATGTCATCTTGCCTGAGATCTCGCAAGGAAGAAGAACGAGTCCATGAAGAAGACAAACGGACGTAGTCGAACGGGTCCTCACAAACGCGATGATAACGGAATCAACCCGAAGAAGCAACACAGGAAAGAAGCACACAACATAGTAAACAAACAACACATGAATATGACATGATGCACAAACAAGTATGATGCATGTCCGGTTTAAAGATGCATGGCATGGCAAGGTGCAACAGACAATTCTACAAATTAAGTGGAGTTCAATATGCAACGAGTTGCATATTGACAAAACACCACAACAAATAATTAGTTCTCTCTCGATTATGTACCCAACAATATTAAATGTTGTTAAACATGGCAAGGGGGTGAAGCACAACAAAACTACCTATCTAGACAAGTTTAAATGAGGCCGGAACAACAAACAATAATTCCGGAAACTCCTCATATGCATATATTTAGATTTGGTACTGATCTGACCTAAAGCATATTTTAATGTTGTTAAACAGGAAAATAAAGTGCAACATGTTAAACTAGGCATTTTTCCACCCCATTTACATATAAAGATTATTAAATTCCGAGTTACGGTTATTTAGTTATGAATTAAATCATTTTAACATGGCATAGGAGCAAATTTAATCAAACAGCATTTTAAGCATTTTAAACATAGGTGAAAGTGGCATATTATTAAACTACACAATTTTCTGAGCATTTTTCATATATAAATCATTTTAATATGATGCACCGTTGATGAGTTATTAAATGTATGAAGATGAGGGTCTTTTCTGCAAAATGGTAAATTGCTGGATAATAGAGAAATTCGCCAGACGGGAAAAAAACACATCGGGCCGTATCTAGTTGGCCCAATAGTGTACAGGAGAGGCCTGGAAGGGGCTGCTCACATCGGGCCTTGGCCAAGGTCGGTGGAGGAGGCCGGGCAGGCCGACTGGGCCTTGGTGCGACCTGGCGGTGAGCCACGCGCTGGTCAACGGGGCGAGCGGCTCAAGCAAGCTGCTCTGTTCGTTTCTGAAGAAGGAACAGCAGAGGTTCAAACGCCGGCGGCTGGGCGCGATGGATTTCGGCGACGGGTGGCTGACGGCGATGCGAGTGCCGGGAACGGGCAGGTCCAGGCGAGGGGTTTCGGATCCGGCGGTGCAAGGGAGCTCCAAGGCGGGGAGGAACTGCAGGGCCATGGCGTGGAGCTCCTGTCCAAGGCAGAGAGAGACCTGAGAGTTGAATACAGAGGGAGGAGGAAGAACGAGGGAAGGAGACGGACGGACAGGGGAGGCGGACCCGGCGAAGGGGCGCGGTTCCTGGTGGCGTTGATGGATCTCCAGGACGGTGGAGTCGAGCGGGACGGCGACGGCTCGGCTCCTGCTTGCTGCTCGGGGTCGCCGGACGAAGCAGGACGATGGAGGCGGCGCCATGGAGAGCTCCTGCTCGTTCCTGAAGAAAAGACAAAGGCCGCGAGGTGAGGGAGAGGGAAGAAACAGGGGAAAGAGAGAGGCGACGGGGAGCTGCAACAACAGGGGGGCAGGAGGCTTCGGGCGCCGGGCATCCACGAGCTCGGGGCAGGCGAGGATCTCGTCGAGGCGCTGGTCAACGGCTGCTGCTGCTACTCCAGCGAGGAGGCTCGGGGCGAGCCGGTTGGGGACGAGGAGGCCCTCGAGACACAGGCGCACGGAGCTCGGGCGCTCGCTCGATCTCCTCGAGCAGAGAGGGGGCCGGGAGATGCGGGGACGGGGTCGGGGAGAAGGAGCTCGGGCTCCTGTTGGTGGGTGGAGGAAAACGAGAAGGGGATCCCGAGGGGATTTGAGACCGGGTGGAGGTGGCGGCTGATTCGAAGAGGAAGGAGGCTGTAGGTGGCGGCGGCTAGGGGGGACAAATGTCCTAGGATTTAGGTTTTGGTCTAAAAATGGACTAGGGGTCTATATATATATATGAAAGAAGATGATTTGGATCCTCCGTTCGCAATCGGGCGGTCCGGAAAACAAGGGTTAGGGAGTCCAAAAGAGGAAACAAAGATGTTTTGTAGATGTTAGGGGATGATCCGGATCCAACGGTGACGACTGTCCGGGTCGGGTCCGGGGCAGCTTTCGGACGCGCGCGCGAGGAGGGCCGCGGGCTGACGAGAGAGGTTAGGTTGGACCTGGCGGAGTTTTGTAGACGTTCTCGAGCTGAGAGAAGAGAAGAGAGATTAGGTGGTTTGACAAGAGGGAACCGAAAACACGGTTGGTCTCGGATTGGGCAACGAAGGCAAGGGGGGACGCGACAACTACGAGCAGATGCAAGTTTTGAAAAAAAAATGACGGCAACGAAGTGCTGATGCAATGCGGGTGATGACATGGCAAGATGCGACACGCAAGAAAAAGACAGAGCAACAACAGCGAATAACTTGAGGACACCTGGCGCATCAGATCCGGGGCGTTACACAATGCTATCACCATTAGATATAGGTACCCCATTCCACGCCTTGATGACATGCTTGATGAAAATATTGTGGCGGATGCGCTTTCCTGTATATGCATGCTTATCACTACTCTTGAGTTGAATGTCATTGGTTTTGAGCATATCAAAGAATTATATGAACATGATCCTACATTTGCAATACCTTATGCCAAGTGTTTGATGCATACTTCTTGGGAGCGATACTATATCAAAGACGGATATCTTATGAGAGCTAACAAACTTTGCATTCCCGAGTCCTCTTTGCGTTTGTTGCTTTTGCAGGAATCTCATGGTGGTGGACTCATGGGACACTTTGGACGCGACAAGACATTTGCTACGCTCTCTAAGAACTACTTTTGGCCCAAGATGCATCGGGACGTCAATCGCTTCACCAACCGGTGTTATACATGCCGCAAAGCTAAGTCCAAAGCCCAATCTCATGGCCTCTATATGCCACTTCCAATTCCATATCAACCATGGGAAGATATTAGCATGGATTTTGTGCTAGGTTTGCCTAGAACTCGAAATGGCAAGGATTCCGTTTTTGTTGTTGTGGACCGATTCTCCAAAATGGCTCATTTCATTCCTTGCAACAAGATAGACGATGCTTCACATGTTGCAAATTTGTTTTGTAGGGAAATCTTGCACCTTCATGGAGTGCCAAAGACGATTGTCTCGGACCGCGACGTCAAGTTCTTGAGTTACTTTTGGAAGACCTTGTGCGCCAAGCTCAGAATCAAGCTTCTCTTCTCCTCGGCATACCATCCTCAAACCGACGGCCAAACGGAGGTGACCAACCATACGCTCTCCACCCTACTACGCGTGTTGATAAAGAAGAACATCAAGGAGTGGGAAGAGTGCCTACCAATCGCCGAGTACGCCTACAACCGAGCAAGACATTCGACTACCGGCAAGTCCCCCTTCGAGGTCGTCTATGGCTTCAACCGATTGTCCCCATTGGACATTCTACCTCTACCGCTTCAAGAGCGCACAAAGATGTACGCGAGTGCCCGAGTCAACTTCCTCAAGAAGATGCATGAAGATACAAGGAACACCATCGAGCGCCAAGTACAACGACTCGCGACCAAGCTCAAAGTCAACAAGCAACCCATGATGTTCCATGTTGGAGATCTTGTGTGGCTACACCTTCGCAAGGATCGCTTCCCCAATGAACGCAAGTCCAAGCTACTACCTCGAGTGGACAGACCTTTCAAGGTGCTTGCACGCTACAACAACAACGCTTACAAGATCGACATCCCACGCGACAAGTACTCCGTGAGCGACATCTTCAACATCAAAGATCTCTCCCCGTACCATGGTGATGAGGATTTCGATCCGAGGTCGGATCTTTCCCAAGGGAGGGGAGATGATGCGGAGCATCCCAAGGCCATCCCCATGGACCTACCATCATCTCACCAAGTGCCTAAAGGACCCATGACTCGAGCACGTGCAAGAGCTCTCGAAACCGAGGTGACATCTCTCCTCTCAAAATTCCACTTCGATACACATGAGACATGGTTACTACCTCAAACGGAGACGTTGTGCGTACTCAGGTACCGAGGAGTAAGCCATGGAGACGCTGTGGAGCAAGGAGAACCCGAAGAGGAAGATGGACGTCAAGAGATGGAAGAGAATCCGGCCGCTCCAGAACCAGCGGTACTACCGCTCCCTACAGCGGTACTACCGCTTTGTACAGCGGTACTACCGCTCCCCACTGCCGCGCCACTTCCGCTGACGAGCAGTACTACCGCCATGCGTCCGGAACTAAAAAACTACGACACGAGCGGTACTACCGCTCGGCCTAAGCGGTACTACCGCTGACCGCGGTACTACCACCCTCTGGCCGGTACTACCGCCCTGCCTGCGCACAGAGAGCGGGCCTAGGGCCCATGTATCCCCACTTTCACTTACCCTTTCGTGGATTTAGACTATAGATACTCCCCCACCTCATTCGAGCTGAGGTTAGCGTTGATTTAGCTCATATGTGAGATAGAGCTTCGCTCATCCATCCCGGATCATCTCTTCGAGTGACCGCGGCCCCTCTACGGAGAAGATCCTCATGGATTCAAGACCTCCTCACGGAGAAGACCCCCATCAAGACCTCCTCACGGAGAAGAACCGGTTACTTTGTATCGTCCTTTGTTGACCTTGGATCATCGTGTATCTCTTTGTGTTCATCGATCTAGCATATGTGTGATCTATTTCTTGTTGGTTGAGTGCTTCTCTCGTGTTTTCCCCTCGTTCTTCCCCGTGTTCGTCGTGTTCTTCGAGGGATCTCGCTCCTTTCGTGAAAGATCGGTCGTCTAGGGTTCTACCCTACATTACGCAGGCTTGGTCGGGGGAGTGTGGCTACACTACCGCCGCCTGGCGGGCAATTACTATAGCCACACCGCGTCTCATCTGGTTGATTGCGCACGGGGCCTGAGGGGGGATAAGCTGCCTGCTGGAAGCCGGCTTCCCTCAAGTCCAGCCGCCTTGGCTTCCTTCGTCTTCAGGGCTCTCACTACCTAGTAGGGCCCGCCGCCTGCAAGCCGTACCGACAGGCCGTCGTGGGAACAGCGATCCGCCTGTCAGGAGTGACGTTTAGGGGGAAGAGGCAACAGTGCCGCGTCGTGCGGGGATCCCCGCCTGTACGGGGCACTGTGGCCATGCCCGACCCTGGATTCGGGGGGGTGGACTTCGCTATAGCCATAACCTATCTTATCTCCTTGATGAGGGCACAGACTTTGAGGGCGCCACGGGCCAACTACTAGGGGCTGATGTCGGTGTCAAAACCGGCGGATCTCGGGTAGGGGGTCCCGAACTGTGCGTCTAAGGCGGATGGTAACAGGAGGCGGGGGACACGATGTTTACCCAGGTTTGGGCCCTCTCGATGGAGGTAATACCCTACTTCCTGCTTGATTGAACTTGATGATATGAGTATTACAAGAGTTGATCTACCACGAGATCGTAGAGGCTAAACCCTAGAAGCTAGCCTATGGTATGATTGTTCTTGCCCTACGGACTAAACCCTCTGGTTTATATAGACACCAGAGGGGGCTAGGGTTACATAGAGTCGATTACATGGAAGGAGATCTACATATCCGTATTGCCAAGCTTGCCTTCCACGCCAAGGAGAGTCCCATCCGGACACGGGACGAAGTCTTCAATCTGGTATCTTCATAGTCCAACAGTCTGGCCAAAGGATATAGTCCGGGTGTCCGGATACCCCCTAATCCAGGACTCCCTCAGTAGCCCATGAACCAGGCTTCAATGACGATGAGTCCGGCGCGCGGTTTGTCTTCGGCATTGCAAGGCAGGTTCCTCCTCCGAATACTCCATAGAAGATTTTCAACACAAGGATAGTGTCCGGCTCTGCAAAACAAGTTCCACGTACCATCGTAGAGAGAATAATATTTCCACAAATCTAATCTGCTGACACGTTTGGCGGCACACCATGGCCTGCTCATTATTCGAACCATTTTTCGCTACCAGCCACTGCACCTATCACGAGGTGGCTTCCCTGGCACGTCTTGTCGAAGCAGAGATCGTGTCCCCTTATATCGGGATTCTCATCCATACGGGTGTGGGTAGCCTAACCGCGCCATAAATTACGGCGCTTGGTGAATAAGACGTTTCACCAGGTGAGTGGGGAGGCGCGTCGCCTCTTTCGCCCTTACAAAGGGACAAGGATTTATTCTTCTCACCCACGCCTTCTTCTCGATTCATTCCCTTCTGCTCAAGCTCCAACGCCCAAGCATTCCTCTTCTCCGCCCACAAAAGGTCCTCCGAAGATGTCCGGATCCAGAGCGGGAGGCAAATGGATGGCCTCTAGCATCTGAGAGAAGGATATGAAAAAGCTTCGGAAGGCCGGGTACCTGGTCAAGAAAATCAGCCACCGTCTCCCGACGGTGGGACAGATCGTCCCTACTTCGAAACCCCACGAGAGGGTTGTATTCCTCCCTCATTTTGTCCGCGGGCTAGGGTTTCCCCTCCACCCATTCGTTCACGGCATCATGTATTATTGTGGGATCGATCTTCATGATCTGTCCCCTAATTCCTTCCTCAATATCTCGACATTCATTGTCGTTTGCGAGACTTTTCTCCGCATTTCACCGCACTTCAGTTTATGGCTGAAGATTTTTAATGTGAAGACCAAGGTGGTGAGTGGCGAGCACGCCGAGTGTCGGGGCGCCATGGTGAGCAAGATGCCCAATGCCATATGGCCAACGGGAACCTTTAATGACTCTGTCAATGAGTGGCAACAGTAGTGGTTTTATATCACTGAGCCGCGTGGCACAGAGTGGGCCGCCTCTCCCGAGTTTCGATCCGGCGCCCCCCTGAGGCTTACATCCTGGGTCAAGAAAGGCCTAGACTGGTCCTCGTCTGACGAACTGTCGGTGCTCCAGACGCGCGTTGAAGATATGGGAGACAAGAACATTGGGTTTGTCAATGTGGTCCAGGTGATGTTGATTCGCCGGATCTTTCCTTGTCAGCACCAGACATGCAATTTGTGGGAATTTGATTCGGCCCAGCACCAAACCTTGCGGGAGCTTTTCGGCTCCTCACACAAAGACATCTGGAAGGTGCTTTTCAAGTCCAGCAAATCGTGGCTGGACTTCACCGAAGAACGTGGGTACCAACTGTCCCGCCCAGCAAGTTCGGTGAGTTATCAAACTTTTCTATCCGTGTAACCCAAAGGAAGCGCTTAACGTGTTTTATACGACTCTCCCAGGGCTGGACGAAGAAGGCGGAGTGGATCCATTGTCCGGCCCTGCTGCCCAAAGAACCGGCCATCCCACTTCTGACGAAGATGTTGGTCCTGGCGCCTTATAAGGTGACGAAGAAGACGGACGAGAAGGACGCCAAAAAGACCCGGGGTGGCCTTCGTCGCCGTGGTACTTCGGACACAATATCCGAAGGCTCCAATGCCCATCTCGCCTCCGAAGAGAACGAGGAGGTGGAGGATGAATCCCCTGTGGGGGGGGGAGAACGAAGAGGATGACCTCCCTACACTTGGAGGGCGAGGTGCCCAAAAGGGGAAAGGCTCTTCTTCCGAAGGAGTCCACTGCCGTCGTCGATAGCGGCGCGACATTGGATCCCAGGGCCCAGCCTCTGGTGAACTCGTAAGTGTATAAAATCTGAGTATGTTTTAGGCGTCCGGACTCATCGCGGCTTACTATTTTAACCTAAGCCATATTTCTCGCAGTCCGGCGAGGTCCCGTACCAAACAATCCTCATCAGTGGACTTGCTGAGCTCAAACGCTATGGAGAGCGGGACACCCCCAAAGGCCCCTTCCTCCAAACAGGTGCATAACACCAAGGCTTCGTCCCAAAAGGACCCCGGCCAAGGAGGAAAGGAAAAAACTTTGAAGGCGACGCCTGGAGGTCAAAGCTCAGGGGCCGGACAGGTAGGGGAAAAGATTCCCATGGGGGCGAACGGCGAGGGAGATTCTGGGTTCGGCTCCCAGCCGAATGCGATTCCAGAGACTTATATGGCTCCAATCAAGCAGGCAGCCTCCTTCGGCTGGAGGGGCGTGCCTGTTCCATCGGCGACCTCTGTCTATCTAGAAGTGTCAGATGCTTTGTTGGTGGCGTTGAAAGACGCCTCCATCGTTGATGAACATTGTGCCCTTATGGGTGCGGTGATTGAGAAGATTCATTCTACTGAGAGTGGACTGAATGGAGCCTGTATCAACCTTGTAAAAGGTTTTGAGGTATGTTTTTCGAAGAGTGTCATAGTATGGACAATAGCCCCTGATACACTGTTCGGTGAAGAAACCGGACAGAGGATCAAATATATATTCGCAGGAAGACTCATTGAATGACAGTTCTTTCTCTTCTGTTATAAGCAGGCGTCTGTAGCGGCTGCTGCCTCCCATACTGCGGAAATCTCCGGACTGACTGAAAGTCTAGAGCGGGCCAAGAAAGAACTTGGCCAGTTAAAAATGCAGTTGAGGGATAAATAGGGTATGCATAAGTCTTGTTCGCGTTTATTGTGAATGAATTTTCAGTATGAACTGAGCTTTATGACATTGCCCTAGGAATTGTGACTGAAGTCGAAGCCCTCAAAAAGGCTGTGGCCGAGGCCGAGAAAAAGGCAGCCACTGAGCAGGCTCTTCGTGAGAAGCACGAGGCCAGGGTTATTAAAGCTGAGAAGGATCTACAAGAGGCCGTAAGGAAATGCGAGACATTGGAGCAGATTTTAATGGAGAAAGAATCCGAACTCACCAAGGCTCATCAGGCCACGAGCGATGCCCGGGGGGAAACCCGAAGCGCCCTGCAGGAGATTCAAGAGGCGAGAAAGATCGCGCCTGGTAAGGGTTTTTCCCTGTAGAGTAAGTATTTGGGGGGGGGGGAATTATGTTTCTAATATTGAATCCGTATTTCTCAGGAGTATTTGCCGAGTTACCTTGCAGCATATCAGATGCTGCTCAGTTCTACCGAGCCGAAGAAAGGAATACTGCGGATAAGCTCCTCTAGTCACAGTATTTGGCACTGAATTATCCGGTGCCCTTTGCCGATCAACTGAAACAACTGATCGAACTACAGAAGGCGGCGGAACTAGCCATTAAGGATTTAATTATCCGGCTATGGCCTGCTGAGCCGATCCCAACTAGCTACTTCGGGCTCGTGAAGCGGCTTGTGGGTGCCTGTCCTCAACTTGACGTCATCAAGCGGTCGGTCTGTATAGAGGGTGCACGAATGGCCTTCGCCCACGCAAAGGTGCACTGGGGGAAGATGGATGCTGAAAAGCTGATGACCGAAGGACCGCCGGAGGGGAAGGAGCACCGCAAGACCGAGTTATATTATGAGAATGTCCTGAAAGGATCCTACCTTGCCGCAGAGCTATGCACCAAGGACTTTATATTTCCATGAATGCAAATCATGTTGTCCTTTGTAATGTTTATACAAGGTCAATTATATTATTTACTGCTTGTTATATGAAAGTTTACCCTCCTGTGCGGCCGTTTTATATGTTAAATCTGAGAGTTGGCCAGTCATCGGCTTCTGCCCCCACGTATGAAGTACGTGGGTGTTCGGGATAAACCTGAGCACTCTTTATCCCAGTTTTGGGTCCTTCGAAGGAGGTGCTCAGCACAACGAACCAGGCAATCGGACTGTAGGGCTTTATCACTCTCACTTAGCCATAGGAGCTTTAGTATGGTCGGCGCAGCCCCTGGTTTTCGGAATACCGTACTAGGGGCTCTATGAGCACCTCATGAGAGAAAAAACTGATCCATCACACGCTGCATTGGTTATGGCATTATGCGGCAGAAATCCTTAAAGATTTTATGACCTCTTGAACAGCTGACCAGCTCTCGCCGCATCATGACAGTCAGTTTTTGGCTTTCTCTACTCAGGTGCTCTTCCGGAAGAACCGAGACACAATCGATGTAGTTCTCCCAATGCTACCTTAGCCGATATAGCGGAACATAAGGTACCAAAACATGGGAGCCGGGCAAACCCAACTACTGACCCAAGACATAATGCTATAAGTTCGGGGTACCGAACTTTCATGAAGGTGTTCGGACTTTACTGTCGTGTTATGGGTAAACCGAAGCCCCTGGCATATTTTAAGGCATATCAATGTGTATGGATGCCACTTGACAGAATGATTTCAATAAGAAATAACAGCAGGTAAGCGTCATATAAATCCACATGTTGTATTTGAATAGTACGTCTATGCGTATGGGTACAAGTAATGTGATAAAAAATGGAAGGAGGAGGCTGCGTGCGGATCCGCAATATAGCTGGACGGTCACTGCAGAGGATATCTAAGGATTCCCTTACGCATTCAAGCTGCGTCCGTGTAGCCCGTCCTGGTCGGCGTAAAGGTGAACCTGCGAAGGAGATGTAAGAAATATTTATGTGCCGGAGGGCGGTTGAGCCGCTGAGTACGACCTGTCCTGGCCTTCGCCGGAGTGTTTTAGTTGAGCCCTAGATGGGCTGGGCTATCCTTCCATGAAGTAATTCGGAGTCCCTTGACGGTGTCCGGAGTCCTGGACGTCCACTCGAGATTCGGCTGCAAGGTGTTGCTCGTTGTTTCTGCTGCTAAGGCAGTGGTGTATATGTTGGTGCCGAGGGAAGGTTCGGCCTTGCCATTAACCGTGATGACGCTGCGTGGACCGGGCATCTTGAGCTTACGGTAGGCATAATGTGGCACCATGTTAAATCGTGCGAATGCGGTTCGTCTGAGCAGTGCTTGATAATCACTGCGGAAAGGGACGATTTCAAAGTTTAACTCTTCGATACGGTAATTTTCTGGTGAACCGAAGACTACCTCAAGGGTAATGGAGCCTGTACAGCGAGCCTCCTCACCTGGTATAATGCCTCTGAAAGTGGCTTTAGTGGGTTTGATCGCCGAATGATCGATGGCCATCCTGCGCACTGTGTCCTGGTAAAGCAGATTTAGACTACTGCCGCTGTCCATGAGGACTCGAGTGAGGTGGAACCCGTCTATTATTGGGTCGAGAACTAGTGCGGCCGGATTGGCCTGATTGGCGTTAGACGGAAGATCTGTGCGGTTGAAAGTGACCGGCCCCAGTTTATATTGTGGGACGACAAGTTCCGTTGAGTCGCTATCCCTAAGGATGCATATCCGGTCCGAGTTGGTAATTTGGGTGGTATTTACCACATTCATCGATTGAATATGTGGGGGAATTTTCTTTTGCCCTCCTGTGTTCAGTGGCCTGGGCTCTTCATTGCTATCATCGCTTTGAGACCCCCTTTCGTCTTTAGCGCCTGCCCTGCCGGCTTGTTTGAAGACCCAACATTCTCTGTTTGTATGGGTGGCTGGCGTTTCTGGGGTGCCATGAATTTGGCATTGGCGATCGAGTATGCGGTCCAGACTGGATGGACCCGGATTTTTATTTTTGGGTGACCCTTTCCGCTGACCGGACTTTGTGCCCCTGAACCCGGCATTAACTGCCATATTTTCGGCGTTTTCACCATATTTGCGGTGCTTGTGCTTGTTGCGTCGCGGTTTGCCGTTGCTATCCCTGGCTTCTGATATGCCAGGTTTGCTTGCTGTATTGGTACTATGAGCCAACCAGCTATCTTCGCCCGCACAAAAGCGGGTCTTAAGTGTCGTGAGGGCTGCCATGGATTTTGGCTTCTCTTGGCCGAGGTGCTGGGTGAGCCATTCATCGTGGATATTATGCTTAAATGCCGCTAAGGCCTCTGCATCCGAACAGTCGACTATTTGGTTCCTCTTGGTTAGGAACCGGGTCCAGAATTTCCTGGCCGATTCCCCTGGCTGCTGAGTTATATGACTTAAATCGTCAGCGTCCGGCGGCTGCACATAAGTGCCCTAGAAATTGTCGAGGAATGCCTCTGCCAGGCTCTCCCAGCTTCTGATGGAGTTTGCCGGCAAGCTATTGAGCCAATGCCGAGCCGGCCCTTTGAGTTTTAGCAGGAGATACTTGATGGCATGTAGGTCATCCCCACGGGCCGTGTGAATGTGGAGGAAGAAGTCTTCTATCCATACCGCGGGGTCTGTAGTACCATCGTATGATTCAATATTTACAGGTTAAAAACCCTCTGGGAATTCATTATCCATTACTTCGTCACTAATGCATAGGGGGTGTGCGGCACCTCTGTGCTGGGCTACATCACGACGCAGTTCATATGAGTCTTGTCTGCTGTGTTCGGCCCGCCCGGATTTACTTTTAGTGTATCCGGCGTGACGGTCATCGTCCTGCGTAGGTGCGCGCCCCCGTGATCCATAGATCGATTTTTTGTGTTTTGCCCTGTTTTCCAATACGTCTCGCAGGTCCCGCGTGTTGCCCCGGGCCTTGGTATTTTTGTTTGAGTGGCGGCGGGGTGCAGGCTGATTTTCAGGCTGAAATGCCTCTCTGTCTCGGCCACGAGGTGGCCAATCAGCCGCATCGTACGCTGGTGATGTAGGTTTCAATGCTTCCTCTTCGAGTCGGGGTAGCAACCTGCTATTTGGGTAAGCCTTGGAGGGGCGTTCGAGTTCATATTCCTCGGCTGCAAGGACTTCAGTCCATCTGTCTGCCAGCAAATCTTGATCAGCTCGAAGCTGTTGTTGCTTTTTCTTTAGGCTATTTGCTGTGGCTATAAGCCGGCGCTTAAAGCGCTCCTGCTCTCGGGATCCTCAGGCACGATAAATTCTTCGTCGCCGAGGCTCACCTCGTCTTCGGAGAGAGGCATGTAATTGTCATCCCCCGCTTCTCCGTCTGCTGCCCGCTCAATAGGGCTGGCTTGTTCATCCCCCCGCTCTAAATTTTGTTGGAGGGGATTGTCGTCGTCTTCGGCACTGTTCAGAGTGTTATTGTCTCTTGTGCCGGTATCACTACTTTTGCTATGGCGATACTTAGAGCGGCGTCGCTGACGTCGGCGCTTGGGTTGCTTCTTGGAGGGGTCATCCTCCGCTGTCTTATCGCCATTCCCTTCTTCGGGTGTATCCACCATGTATATATCATATGATGAGGTGGCGGTCCAGTGCCCTGTGGGCAGTGGTTCTGATAGAGGCGGGGGTGTCCCGATCTTTCGATGAGATGATAACTATCGATTTGGTGGAGACAACTTTGACGATCCGACTACAAACGTGCACGACGTTGCGCCTTAGCAATCGCTAAACCAACTCCAAGAGGTTATTGACCACGCCGGAGCACGATCAACCTGACCACGAAGGTCTATTCCTGCACGCAATCGAAGAACAAGCAAGAATATGATAAAGCAATCTGAATATTGCGAATATATATGAAGTATTGATAAAGGTGGGGATCCAAAAGCGGTCTTAGTCTGGTCGTTGGACACAAACGAAGTACACGAAGTTGCAATGGCTAACTTTTAACTAAACAAATCCCAAGGAAAAAGCTACTAGATGGATCTACTTATATAGGAGCAAGGGGTGGCGGCCAAGGAGGTGGGAAGACGTCCCAAGGCAGCCTAGAACTAACCCTAGGTCGTACAAGGCCAATGGGCCCAAGTGGAGGTGGTGCAACACCTTTGGACTTGTTGTTTGATTCGGATTCTGCTGCAGCGTCAGATTGTTTCGTCCATATCTCAATGCTCCGGACGAATTTAAAGGTGATTCCAATTGGAGTGGAAAGAGGACGAAATCTAGTTTCCAAAAAATAAAGAATCACCCAATTCGGAGTCCGTATGAAAAAGTTATTGCCGTTTTGAGTCAGGTATGTCTGTGCAGTCCGAATCTGAATCCAGAACGTGAGAGACTTGGACTCTATCTTCTCTTGGACCAAAAGTGACGTGAAAGAACTTTTTGAACAGCAAGTAAACATCTCTTTCTCCCTTATCTTCATATGTGTGTTGTACAAATGTCCCATACACCTGCAATTAGACAAAACACAAAAGTGTGTGAAGTATTTTTGTTCTGGATAACAAAAATAGATTATTGAATAGTTTGCACTAGAAATCACCTGACAAATATGCATGTATGCAATATTTTTGGTCGTATCCAAGGTAGTCATGTCCTCATCATCCTCCCCTTTTTGAAAACAAAGCCGTCCTCGGCGTTGCTTAATCTGAAATGTGGCTAACAAAAGAGACAAGGTGTACATGTTGTATATGTATATGTCATCCATTTTTACTTCCCTTGGTTTTTGCACATATGACACATGTATAGATGAGTAACTTGCATAGTTCATAAAATCTGAAGCCAAAATATTATCACTAGAAGTAGAAGACATGAAAATATTGCAACTCAATTTGCACATATAAGTGATGCTCTTATTCATATCAAAAGATTGACAATGTTCATCATTAAACCATCCCAACATTGGTGAATAAACCTTACTTGCATCTAATTTACATGCTACAACATGCTTAAATAGGCAAACATGCAATAAGTCTTTGGTCACAGAATCATCACCAAGATTAGAGGTCATATCAAAATGATTAAACATTGATTCTTTTGCATCAACAGTTAACTCAATGGGTGCACTCAAAATTGTTGGTATTTCAGTTGTTTGATCACATGAAGCATTCATGACAGTATCAAGATTCTCTAAAATAGGTGTTGTGCTCAAATCACCAGGTAACTGAACACATGATGCATTTAAGTTAACTAGGGATGCATCATTCTCATGTGAAGTTATATCATCAATATCTTTACTGTTACCTTGTCGCAAAGACGTAGCTGATGTAGGTACGGACGTTGACAATGCACCATACTCTTGAGATGATGTCGCGCTCACAATCCGAGGTGGGGCTGCTCTAGTAGGTGCAACTGTGGAGGAACCAACCGGCGGCGGTGAGCACGAACTGGAATAGTAGTCGTTGTAGTCACCCAATGCATCCTCCTGCATCTGTCTCTCAAAGGTACAAGCACGAACATACATACCAGTAATGCAACGGGGAATATACTGAAATCTTGCCTGAATATCATGGTTCAAACCACCAAAAAATCTATTCATTGTATCATCCTTAGATTCTTCTATGTCACAATGATGCATATAAGATTTGAACTCTTGGTAGTAAGCATGAACTGTGTTGTTGCCTTGTTTAACTTGTTCAAATTTGCGAAGCAATTCACGACGATAGTAAGGAGGGAAAAAATGTTGTCTCATTACATCTTTCAAATCTTTCCAAGTTGTGGGTTGGTTATCAATGTTTTTCTTACAATGCACATTCCACCAAACAGAAGCAAAACCAGTAAATGCTCTAGTGGCAGCTCGTACTCGCTCAAGTTCAGAAAAGTCATGGTGACTAAAAACTTGTTCAACTTCAAGCTCCCAAGCTAGATAAATAGCAGGATTAAATCTACCCTCAAATGACGATAAAGAGATAACCTGACCATGTGCTTGTGTGTGTTGTCCCAACTCTCGTGATGGTGATGTTGTGTCCGTCGTCCAAGAACTTCTGTCTCCGGAACCTGTCATGATTAGTAGAAAAACAAGAAACAAAATCCGAGAATAATGTTCCTATGAACTACTAGGATGTGGTGGTAAAACGCTCACAGTATAGCAAATATCAAAGTCTTACAAGTTCTTACCATGCAGCAGGTGGTGACCGGCAACCAGCGGTGTCAAATAACTCCGAAGATTGAGTAAAGCGATTGCCAGGTGAGCGTATGTATACACGGTGTAGAAATATGTGGAGCTTGGAAGGCCAATATATGGTAGCAAAATATCAGCAATAATCAATTCAGAGATGCAATGTTGAATAAACGCTCACCGACGGTACTGTGCTGGTCCTAGGCTAGACCGTGCTAGAGACGCGAGCCTAGAACACTAAAAAAAATCACGGCGCGACGCGTAACAAAGGCGGAGCACACTCTGAATATCTTTTTTTTTCTTCTTTTTTCACGGAATTTTTTCACTTTTTTTTCTCTTTTTTTTCTCTTTTTTTTCTTTTTTTTCTCTCACTTTTTTTTTCTTTCTTTTTTTTTTCACAAACAAACTAGATAAGATGCATATTGGATCTAGTGATGACGCGAACGGCCTGAAGTATGATTATGACAATGAATGATGGGGAGTACGTGGTGGAAATTGATGGATGGCGGTGGTGGACAACGGATGCAATAATGACGCGGTGGTGGTATATGGCAATGACAATGAAGATGGTGCGGCGGTGGCGTGACAAACTGTGAACAGAACTCGAAACTCTAAAGGACTAGACACTAAGACCAGCAACTCGACACGACGATGCAACCGATAATTCAATAATGCAAACAATGAAAAGAAAATTGCAAAGGCTCAGACTGGCTTGGACAAAAGGATGAATAGATCTAACTTTTTTTTGTGGCTTTTTCTTGGACAATAGGTAAGAAAAATAGATCTAATCTAGGGAAAACTGGAAATTCTCACCGAGCAACCTGAAAACTGATACCACTTGATAGAGGCGGGGGTGTCCCGATCTTTCGATGAGATGATAACTATCGATTTGGTGGAGACAACTTTGACGATCCGACTACAAACGTGCACGACGTTGCGCCTTAGCAATCGCTAAACCAACTCCAAGAGGTTATTGACCACGCCGGAGCACGATCAACCTGACCACGAAGGTCTATTCCTGCACGCAATCGAAGAACAAGCAAGAATATGATAAAGCAATCTGAATATTGCGAATATATATGAAGTATTGATAAAGGTGGGGATCCAAAAGCGGTCTTAGTCTGGTCGTTGGACACAAACGAAGTACACGAAGTTGCAATGGCTAACTTTTAACTAAACAAATCCCAAGGAAAAAGCTACTAGATGGATCTACTTATATAGGAGCAAGGGGTGGCGGCCAAGGAGGTGGGAAGACGTCCCAAGGCAGCCTAGAACTAACCCTAGGTCGTACAAGGCCAATGGGCCCAAGTGGAGGTGGTGCAACACCTTTGGACTTGTTGTTTGATTCGGATTCTGCTGCAGCGTCAGATTGTTTCGTCCATATCTCAATGCTCCGGACGAATTTAAAGGTGATTCCAATTGGAGTGGAAAGAGGACGAAATCTAGTTTCCAAAAAATAAAGAATCACCCAATTCGGAGTCCGTATGAAAAAGTTATTGCCGTTTTGAGTCAGGTATGTCTGTGCAGTCCGAATCTGAATCCAGAACGTGAGAGACTTGGACTCTATCTTCTCTTGGACCAAAAGTGACGTGAAAGAACTTTTTGAACAGCAAGTAAACATCTCTTTCTCCCTTATCTTCATATGTGTGTTGTACAAATGTCCCATACACCTGCAATTAGACAAAACACAAAAGTGTGTGAAGTATTTTTGTTCTGGATAACAAAAATAGATTATTGAATAGTTTGCACTAGAAATCACCTGACAAATATGCATGTATGCAATATTTTTGGTCGTATCCAAGGTAGTCATGTCCTCATCAGGTTCCTGTTCGTCTCCTACATCATCGTCCATACCATCGATGTCTTCGGAGTCGAAGTCGAGCATGTCGGTTAAATCGTCAACAGTGGCTACTAAGTGGGTGGTGGATGGGGAGCGAATTTCTTCGTCGTCTGCATCCCATTCTAGCCGGACATAGTTCGGCCAAGGTTCTCCTGACAAGGAGAGAGACCTTAACGAATTTAGCATGTTACCGAAGGGCGAGTGCTGAAAGATATCCGTGGAGGTGAACTCCATGATCGGCGGCCAATCGGATTCGATAGGCATGGGCGCAGGCGGCTCGGAGTCCGTGGCCGGAGATGAATCCAGCGGTTCGGCATCACGGCTCTCGTGAGGGGTAAGGTCAGTATCCGGCTCTATCGCCGCTGAGAGTACGACCTCCATGGCGGGGTCTATTCACCCATCCCTAGATGGGGCGATTTGCTCCGGATTGAAGGCTGGAGTAGTTGTCGGTGTGATCTCCCGAACACCGTCTGACGGTAGAGCTATATCATGCTCGTCGTGATCGTGCGGCGCACCTGGCAAGGGCTCGAATCTGTCGAAGACCAAGTCTCCGCGGATGTCGGCAGTATAATTCAAGTTTCCGAACCTGACCTAGGGCCAGGGGCGTAGCTCTCGATCTGCTCCAGATGGCCAAGCGAGTTGGCCCGCAGTGCGAAGCCGCTGAATACAAAGATCTGTCCGGGGAGGAAGACCTCACCCTGGACGGCATCGTTTCCGATGATCGAAGGAGCCATCAAGCCTCACGGTGACGGCACAGTGGAACTCTCAATGAAAGCACCAATGTCGGTGTCAAAACCGGCGGATCTCAGGTAGGGGGTCCCGAACTGTGCATCTAAGGCAGATGGTAACAGGAGGCGGGGGACACGATGTTTACCCAGGTTCGGGCCCTCTCGATGGAGGTAATACCCTACTTCCTGCTTGATTGATCTTGATAATATGAGTATTACAAGAGTTGATCTACCACGAGATCGTAGAGGCTAAACCCTAGAAGCTAGCCTATGGTATGATTCTTCTTGTCCTACGGACTAAACCTTCCGGTTTATATAGACACCGGAGGGGGCTAGGGTTACACAGAGTCGGTTAGAAGGAAGGAGATCTACATATACGTATTTCCAAGCTTGCCTTCCACGCCAAGGAGAGTCCCATCCGGACACGGGACAAAGTCTTCAATCTGGTATCTTCATAGTCCAACAGTCTGGCCAGACTGAGTTCATAGATGGGCCCAGCCTAGAACTAGGTGGCATTTCAATTCAGAGGCGGAAACAAGCCACCTTTCCTACCACCGCACTCCCCAGTCATCCTAAGGACTGGAACCAGACTTGGTTGTACTGCCAAGACACATCTTCAGATGGTGAAAATCCTCTCCCAGACACCCTCTCCCAGACTGGATCAGCATAGAAGAACGGGCCAAATATATGCCCATTTTTTCAAAGATTACAACCTTAATGGCCAATGGTTTGACTGGAATCGATCTAGTTCGATCCTGGGTCGCATGGCGAATCTTACCATTAAGCCACCGGCCCGGCTTAATGTGTGAGTATACTGGCAATGTCAAAGATCCACAACGCCATTGCCAAATAGAACTAGATGATGACGAAATCAATAGGATGACGAAGACACTGCTTAACGAGAGCTTGGAAACTTGCAGCAAGACATGCTTGAATCCTTTCTACACCCTTAACAAGGCTCCAACTATAAGTATTTTTTAGCAATCTTTAACTTACTCATTATATCTTAATCTGACTTCTCATTATTATTTGAATTCTGTAGGGTGACTCCCCCTTTTGGAACAAGAAACTCCAGGATAAATCGGCCAAATAGGCCAGGACAAAGACCAGGGCTGCCAGGAAGAAGGCACACACAACTGATCCGTTTAGTCTGGATGATGAGTCGGAGGTAGAACTTGACTCCCTTGGCTCATTTTTTCTTCATCTTGTTGACACTACTTGCTATCAGGATGACGCGGAGGCCAGTCACGCAGATGGTGAAGAGGTAACTATCCTTTCCTTCGACTCAGAACCTTTGCCACAACAGAAAGTTTGTCAAGCGAGCCAGAAATGAAGGTTTTCTCACCCTTTAGCTTACTTGGATCCCAACTTTATTTTGAAGAAATAATAGCATGAAGTTCGCTATACAACCCAAAATAGCGGCAGTGGGAATCTTTCCTCCGGTTTACCCAACACGCCGGCTCCTTGGAAATGCCGAAATGAGGTGCAACAATTTTCAACCCTCTGTTTTCCTAAGGCGGGTCTTTACCTTCAACCACTTAATCCGTTCGACTTCTCATTCATCCTCTGGCGACTCAACCGGCACCCAAATTCCTCCCTTCAAACTTGCTCTGGGGTGAGTATACTAGACTTTGTCTGCTTCAATACTTGTATACCAATATACTTATATCTTTATATGTCTTACTTTCAGTGGCATAGCTAAACCCAACAAGAAGTTGAAGGTAAATAAACCGGCCGGCAACCCCAAGGCTACTGAGCCGGCAAGACTGACCACCTCTGGAGCCTCTCAACAAACTCCCGTGGCTGTAGCTGATGAACCGCGACCAGAAGCTCATGAAGCCGTGGTAGATCCAATGGGTGTTCACCCGCCCCATACTGAACCGCCAAGCACCATCAAGCCTACTGAAGAGGCTGAAAATGTCATGATCAGCGGGACTGGTTACACCCAGTCACGCCATCCCACTGTCTTATCAAATCACAGTGCCAAGGATGAATTTCCAGGTGCTGACAAAGGCAAATGGAATTTGGATTTGGAAAGCTATGCCGGCTTCAGTGTCGGTGAGATTCATTCCAGATACTTAAACCGCCTTCATTCCAGCTAAGACATGGAGGTCGGCTTAGTTAATTTGATGAAAGAGCGCTTTGTGGTAAACACCGACACCCTTCTCATATAAATATTAGCCAACAAGTCTATAGGATACGAAAGAATTTGAGAATGATGTAGACTTAAATTACTCGAGAACCAAATGAGGCGCCCAAGGGCCGGCTTAAGTTGAATAGCTAAGCCGGGACTTATCATGATGTTGTGAAAAAAAATCCAAATATGTAGCCCCCAAGGGCCTCCTTAAGATGCATAGCTTAGCCGGGACTTACCACCATGCTTGTGAAAAAAATCCAAATATGTAGTCCCCATGAACCGGCTTCATTTGAAGAATCTAGCCGGGTCATTAAAGATTTGCCTTAGAAAAGAGCAATCTACATTAGCCCCCAAGTGCCAAGTAGATTTCTTGTAATGTGCTTGGAACTTCAATAGAACGAGTATTATAAACCCTGAGCACTGCTTGATTTACCTTGCAGGCTGAGCTAAACATGAAAGAATCTTAGGTGATAGATCTGCGAAATAACATCACTTTACAACAATCAAAAACATCTGAGGCCAAATTAGAACTGAAATCTGCCTTAGAAATATCAAAAAAGCTGAAGACAGACTTCGACACACAGAGAACCGGCTGGCAGACTGAAAAAGCAGCTCTTCTGAAAAGAGCTGAAGACGCTGAAGCTGCCCTTAAACTGGTGACTGAAGAGTTATCCGGTTTAAAACAACATGTAAGTCAAATGACATCCGTGATCTTTGGTAAGTAACTTTGCATTGCTATTTTGCCTTAGTAAATTACTGTAAGCCGCCTAGCAACTTATCATATGTTATGTATGCAGGCCCCAGAAGCTCTAACCTTGGCCAAGACATATTGATTAAGTTGAAGGTGATTTAAACTCTGGTGGAACAGCTGTATACAGGCAAATAGCAATCCTTAGCAGTTATCTCTCACAACAAACAACCGTCTTCCCTCCTCAAGGATGTTTTGGATAAGCTATATGTCATGCCCAAAAGGATTGAAGAAATCAAGCGATCCACAGCTCGAGCCGGCGCCATCACTGCTTTGAGCCGGGATAAAGCATGGCAGGCGGAGCTAGACCCGGAGGAGCTGGCAACTGGCTGTCCAAGCTTGAAAGAGGACGGGTCTTGCTTTGACGCCAGCGACTTTACAAAATGTGTAAAGGAGATGCGTCCTTTGGCAACCAACATGGCAAAAGAAACTGACTTGTCTAAGTATCAGCCGGCTTACACCAAAGAGAATAAAAAAGTGAAGGCGCCGACTTATGAGATTGTAGAACTTGTTCCTCCGATACGTAAGCACACCTTTGCTCCTGATGTCGATCCGTCCGATCTTATAGATGATGAAGCTGAATTCAAAGTTTTAACCGGCATCGACTGGACATCGTCTGACCTCTAGACATTGGAGGGAGAGGAAAAAGAACCGGCGCAAGATGACCAAAAGCTTCAATTCGCCAAGACCAGGGCAACTGATCACGGAGCGGCTCTCAAACTACAGCATGGCGTGTCTTTTTAAAAAAACTCTTAATCATTTGGGCTTGTAAATCCGTGTAATAGGCTAGTGAAAATAATGATTTGTCATGCTATCGTGCATGTTTGCTTGCCAAATACTTTGAACCACCGATCCGATGTTTAAGATCCACTGTTTGCATTTATAATATTATCAATCATGTGAGTCTCATGTTATCATATTCCCTGCACACAAGTAAATAACATGCACCCTGGTGGTTTACGCCAGGGCGGGTCATGATGTCCCATATAATATTCTATGGCGACTTAAAGCCATAACCAGGACGGGTTATCAAACCTCACATATTCATCCAACAAATTAAAGACACAACTGTAAAATTGGCTCATACTGCGGGCTTACATTGCCATTTGTCGTGAGGGTGACAACCCAAAGATTATAAGCGCATGATTCCAATGGCGCAATCCAAAGTATACTGGCGACCTAATGTCCAAAGCCAGGGCGGGTTAGCAAACCCTAAATATGCTCCAATATGAGTCATAAAGATTAAGGCTACATGGCCTGAATTGTTTTAAACCATATGTCAATATGGAACAAGGATACAAATCCAAAAATGTTTAGAGAAAACAACGAAGTAGAAAACCAAGGCTTTCATAGGCCTCCAAGCCTTAATCTCAAGTGCTTTCATGGGCCGCACAACCACTGAGTTAATACTTCATTCTAACCTGTAAGCCGGCCCTCACATGACCAACCGTTGTTTTAACCTTGACAAGTTCAGGGTCTTGATTACAAGATTGACTGTTAAGAGTACGGCAGGTCATTCCAGGATTACCTGGGTGGAGTGACAAGGACATACAGGCAGGATAACCCGAAATTTGGTGTTTACACCTGGCATATAAGCCGATCAAGATAGTAAGTATAGCTATGCTCATTGAGCGGGAAGCCCCCAAATGACCTATAATGAGCCCTCAGGCAGGATACCTATGTTTGAACTGCGCACTGCAGCAAGTTCTCTTTGTTAACCTTTTAACCAGGGCAGGAAGCCCCCAAGTGATTTGTAATAAGGCGTGTAAGATGGATCAAGAGGGTAAGCACAACTATGCCATTGAGTAGGAAGCCCCCAATTGATCTTATGAATTGATAATAAAGACTCAGATACTCTGAAATGAAATGACAGAGGCCCTGAATTATCAGGGATGCCGACTTTATTATACTAATCATAATATATACATTGAGGAAAGTATGTACAACACAAGAGCCGGCGGCTCAAGTGTAATAAGGCCGAAGATGAGCAATGTTCCAATGTTGCTGGGTCGGTGGCTCAAGTGTTATAAGGCCGAAGATGAGCAATGTTCTAAGGCTGGTGGGTGTCCTCCTCCGATGTGCATGGGTCCTTGTGGTATCGAATATCAATGAGGTAGTATGACCCGTTGTTCAGGGTTTTGCTAACCACAAAATTCCATTCCCAAGGTGGGGATAATTTGTGCATATCTCTTTGATCCTGGATGAGCCGGAGCACCAAGTCGCCTTCTTGAAAGGTCCGGGTCTTAACCCGACGACTATGATAACGACGCAGATCTTGCTGGTAAATCGCTGAACGAGCCGCCGCAAGGTCACACTCCTCATCCAGGAGGTCGAGATCATCCTAACGTGCTTTTTCGTTATCAGCTTCAACATAAGCCGCCACACGGGGCGAGTCATGATGGATGTTACTGGGAAGAACCGCCTCTGCTCCGTAAACCATGAAGAAGGGCATATAACCCGTGGATCTATTAGGGATAGTATTGATACTCCAAAGAACTGAGGGTAACTCCTCAACCCAACAACCCGACGTCCTCTGCAAAGGGACCATAAGCGGGGGTTTTATGCCTCTCAAGATTTCTTGATTGGCCCTTTCAGCTTGACCATTGGACTAGGGGTGAGCCATCGATGAAACGTCCAGACGAATATGCTCTCTGAAAGTGCGTTATATCGACTAGAGGGGGGGGGGGGAATAGGCGATTTTTATGAAATTCTTCACTGAGGAATTTGCTCGTGAGGAAATTCCTTAGCGAAGAACTACTAGCAGCGGAATAAGTACTCAGATGAAAACATAACAGAATCCAGGCATAGTCATCATGATGAGATGAAGACAAACACAGAGTACAGAAAGCGTAAACACAAGATAACACTAGATGAAGACAAAACAGACTGAAGAAATTGAACTAAGGAAATTGAGAAAGTCTTCAGTCAAAGTCTTCAAACACAGATATGAACAAACAAACAACACAGTAAAGAGGAAATGAAAGTGTTGAGAAAATGGAACCAGTAAGCTTGGTGAAGACAATGATTTGGTAGACCAGTTCCAACTGCTGTCTCAGTTGTACATCTGGTTGGAGCGGCTGAGTATTTAAACTCGAGGACACCTAGTCCCGGACACACAGTCCTCACCGTATTCTCCTTGAGCTAACGACACACAGTCCTCGCCCAATCACTCGTGGTAAGTCTTCAGGTGACTTCCAAACCTTCATAGACTTGGTCACTCGGCGATCCACAATTCCTCTTGGATGCTCTAGACCTTGACGCCTAATCGCCTGGAAGAATCACAATCTTCAAAGGTAACAAGCGTCGGATCCACGCAGGATCAATCTCTTCAGTGATGCTCAATCACTTTGGGTTTGTAGGTGTTTGGGTTTGGGTTTGGATTTTCCTCACTTGATGATTTTCGCTCAAAGTCCTCCGAGGATGGGTTGCTCTCAAATGACAAGTGACAAGTTCTCTCAGAGCAGCCAACCAGCTAGTAGTTGTAGGGGGCGGCTATTTATAGCCTAGGGAGCAGCCCGACATGATAAGACATAAATGCCCTTCAATGATATGACCGTTATGTGGACAAGATATTTTGGAACAACTGGTGCGTAGCACAGCAACGGTCGGAAATTTGAGGTACAAATTCCTCAGGGCTATCATGTTCCTCACTGTGTAGGCAATTCGCACTGGCGACTTCCTAACTCCTCAGTCAGAGCAAAGTCCTCAGTGACCAGAAGAACTGCGTCTCTGTCACTGAAGAAATTGACTAAACTGTATGAGGTTTCCAATGGCTTCACTCGAAGGGATTGGTAGGTGTAGGATTTGAGATGAGCATCACATGGAAATTTTCTCCTTAGTATTTCCTCGACCCCCTTTAACAGTACGGTGTTTCCTATGACTCAAGAAAGATAAAATGAAACTACGAAAACAAAACTCTTCACGCTTCATGTTCCTCGAATGAATACCAAGTCTTCAAGGTCACACCAATTTCTTCACTTTCAAAGTCTTCAGAAAGTCTTCAGTATATCAAAGTCTTCAGTCGAAGAACTTCATTTTTAGGGGTCGACTTTCTCTATAAATATCAAACTCCTCATAGACTTATAGACCTGTGTACACTCATAAATGCATTAGATACTTAACCTATAAGTCTTCAATACACCAAAATCACTAAGGGGCACTAGATGCACTTACAATCTCCCCCTTTTTGGTGATTGATGACAATATAGGTTAAGTTTTCAATGGGGAAAAATATATGAAGTGTAAATACTGACATTGAGGAATTTGATTGCAAGATATAGAAGAACTCCCCCTGAAGATGTGCATAGTGAGGAATTTGCTTTTGAAGCAATGCACACTTGAAGAGTTGAATCATGGAGATCTCCCCCTATATCTTGTAATTCGTACACGCATTTGATATATAATATGAAGAATTTGAAATGCATGATGAAATATGGTGCCTCATGTAATTCAGCATGCGTGCGATAATATTAATGAGGAATAGGCATGCAGAATAACACATCAAAAGTATCATAGCATAGTGCAACAAAAGTATCAGCGCACCATCGGGTTTAAGATTACAACTCGATCCAATAAAGTTTCAAAAGAACGAGAGTTGTAACTTAGCAAAAAAACGCCCTTTATTATAGACCCGCTTGAAGACTAACTCAGATTTCTCCCCCTTTGTCATCAAATGACCAAAAGGATCGAAACTGAGGACTAACGCCCCTGAAGATATTCAAGTTGATGAAGGAGCGCGAGCGTTGTTGGGGTCGGTCGTTGATGTAGGACCTGCCGCAGTGTCGTCCAAGTCTTCATGTTCATCAGTGTCGCGTGATGAAGAATATGAACTGGCCACCAAAGAAGGAACTGGGACCTTCTTGTATTTCTTCGGAGGAGGTGCAGACTAGGCAAAGTCTTCATTGAGACCCATTTTCTTCAGATCATCAGCGCTGTAGACTTGAGACAGAATAGCCCAGGTGTGGTTGAGGGTTTCATGCAGGTAGTAGTGGTTTTTCTTCACTTCATTATGTGTTGCAGTCATGTTGTGAAGAATTGAACCAAACTGACGCTTGACCCGTTTGTGATTGCGATCAACCTTTTGATGAAGACTGAGGAGTAACTCACGATCAGTCATCACCCTGGGTGCTGTGGCTTGAGGATTTGGCTTGGTAGTGTTGGCGGCAGTGTCATGTGTGGCAGAGTCATCATTGGTGGAATAAGATGCGGCCTTGCGAAATTGACCATCCAATGGACGAATGCCTTCATCTATCACCGCAGTGGCCTTGCCCTTTTCTTCAGCTGAGGAAAATGTCCTTTTGAGGACTTCAATGGGAGGCAAGTAGTTGCAGTGGTTGAGAGTTTCAGCTTTGTAGTTGAGTGAAGTCCTTGTCCTGATGAATCTCATAATCCAAGGTGCATAAGGCTTCAACTCAAATGGTGACATAGCAATATTCGCCAAAGTCCTCATGAAGAAATCATGGAAGTTTACGGGAACGCCGTGACAGATGTTGAAAAGCATGTTCTTCATGATGCCAACGACTTCTTCATCACTTGAGTCGTGGCCTTTGATGGGACTCATTGTCTTCGTCAGAATCCGATAGACAGTCCTAGGCACATACAACAATTCCTTGACGAGGAATGTGGTTCGAGGGGCCTGCCCTGGCTTCAAAGGCTTCATCAGCACTTGGATATAGTGATTTGAAAGCTCAGGTTCATTGTAAACACAACGTGCTTCTTCAGTGGGTGGACTCAAAGGAAGGGCACGAAGCAATTCAGATGCTGGGGCCTTATGATGCGTATTCTCAGTCATCCAGTCCAAAACCCATGAATTCACATCTTCAGAGTTGCCGGTGATTTGTAGTGTTGCATAGAACTGAAGAATGAGTTCTTCATTCCAGTCGCATATGTCAGTGCAGAAATTGAGTAGTCCAGCGTCGTGAAGAACACTGAGGAATGGCGTGAAGCACGGCATGGACTCCATATCCACATGAGGAATATGTGCATGGTCGAAGACTTTGTCCTTGTTGAAAAGCACTTAGGAATAGAAATTTGCTTGACTAGCTGTCCAGAAACGCCTCTTCCTTATGCGAACAGAGTCATAAGGGTTGTATTCAGTGAAGAACACGTGCTCGCCAAAGAAGTCTTCAGCCTTAAACTTTTGTTTCCTGGAGAACGGATCCTTTGGCTTGGGCAGAGGAGTGTCAGTGAGTTGCATCACTACCTCAGGAATCACGATCTCAGGTTCTTCAGGCTGAGGAATTTCTGGTTCCTCCTCAGGTGCAGTCACCTTTTCAGCTTCAGCAGCAGTTTCTTCAGCACTAGTGGCTGGAATTTCTTCATTCACAGATGCAGTGGGATGAGTTTCTTTAGAGCCCATTTGAACAGTTTGTGCAGGGGAGTGAGGGATTTGCTGCAGTGGTGTGAAGAGTGGCGAATTGGGATGCTGACTTTCCCAAAAGTCATCATTCATCAACGGAGTTGTGCTTCCAATGTCCACATCTTCATCATCAATTTCTTCAACACCAGCCTCTTCAGCATCAAACTGAGGCATTGGTGATGATACTACTGGGGTTGAAGGGATTCCATCCACTTCAATTTCTTCATCAATCTGCTCTGAGGAAGCAGCAGACTGAGTTTCTTCATCTGATCCACTTGGGATCACATAGTCTTCACCAAAAGGAACAAGGTCCTTTGATGGCATGGATGAGATAGGAACATCATCAATTGGATTGGCAAAGGAGCTGGTCATGGGCTTCATCTTCTTTGGGACTGAAGATTCTGAAGCATTTGATGCTTTCCTTTTCTTCACTGCAGCTCGCTCTGCAGCCTTGGTCTTCTTCACATCCAATGTAGATGGAAGGATAGGAGTTGTTGTAGGTGCAGGTGGAGTTGAGGAATCTGGTTGATTTTCCTCACGAGCAACTGATGCAGTTGTCCTTTCTTCTTCAGTTTGTTCAGGCGCACCACTAGTGGATGCCCTGGCATTTTCTTTAGTGGCTGGAGTGGAGTCATCAGCCCTGGAACTAACATTTTCTTCAGCAGCCTGAAAGTCATCAGCGGTGCTGGCATGTTCTTCAGTTTGCTGAACAGATGCTTCAGCTTGAGGAACTTCTTGTTGCGATGGGGCTGCAACATTGGTGAATTTCTCAGTCAGATGTACAAACCTGACTTTTGCTCCTTTCCAGTCAGCATAGTATGCATCAAAGTCATCGCTGAGGGCTTTGATGTCAGCTTGCATCTTGATGAGTTCTTCAGGCTTCATGGTGAGAACATTCTTCCTTAGCAATTTCTCTTTCCTGTACTGCGATTTCTTGATCTGCCTGGTCCTATTATATTTCCACTTCTCCTCTTGGATGAAGTGAGTCAGCATGTGACTTTGGCTAGGAGTCAGTTTGAAGTCAGGCATAGGTGTGTAGGGATCCTTATGCCAGATATTGATGTAATCATGGATCGCCCTTGGATCTAGCAGTAGGGGCACAGGTGTGCCTTTGGCTTTAGCAGCCCTTTCTTGGTGGTCTCTGGTGATTTCAGCAAGTTCTTCTTCATCAGCTTCATCATCATCAGATGGTACAGTGAAGACTACCTGCTTCTTCTTAGGACTTGGGCGAGTGCCGCGTCCAGCAGTAGCCTTTTTCTTCAGCAGAGAGGGTCCAGCTGAGGAACTTGGTGCGGCAGAGGAACTAGCTGAGACACCAGAGGCAATTGAGATGCCAGTAGTCCTTTGGCACGAGGCGAGATGCACAGGTGCTGAGGACTTTGTTGGGACAGCTGAGGATTGTAGAGGAGGTGCTGGGGATTTTGGTGGGACAGGAGCAGCATGAGGAATTTGCTTTGAAGATTTTGAAGTGTCTGGCCGTGAGGGCATTGCTGGTGAAGCACTTGGCTTGCGAGCGGGCTTCTTGAGCATCGCTTTCCTCGGCTTGACAGAGGCCTCAACATCAGCAGCAGCAACAGAGTCTTCATTAAATTTCCTCACTGCTTCTCTCGCTTGTCTTGCCAATTTAGCTTGGCGCTTGGCCCATTCTTCAGGAAAGTCCTCACCGCGTTTGATGCTAGTGGGATCAGCCTCTTGGCCAAGTGCCAATGGGGATCTTGGGCATGGAGGGTTTAGTGCGAATTTCTTCATGTACTTTGGAGTGACGTATTTGTACTCCCTCCATTCACGTGCCCATCTCTGTTCAATCCTCTGAATCCGCACCTTGCGCTGATTTTTATCTTCTTTGCCAAATTTGGATTCATCAGGCGTGCAGTAATCTTTATAAATATCCTCAGGGATTTCAAATGCAGTCATAACCTCAGGCTTCTTTCCTCCTTTCTGAGGCCTTTTTCCATCAGCCATTTTCTTTAGTTGAGGAATTTGAACAATTGAGTTCTCTGAAGAAGTATGCAACTTTTCTTCGAGGAACGCTGCAAATGAGTTAAGTTGATGAGAACCTAATGATTCAGCAGCGGACATGTGTACCTGTGAATAGAGTATAGTTGCGAGGAATTTGAAGAGGTCATATGCGTTCTCAGAGGGTTTTTCATAAAGAACAAGTTTGAGGAATTTGACTAGATGCGTCTTAAGGAATTTCACTAAGCGCTTTATATCTTAGGTTCCAGAGTTGTATAGATTGAAGATCCACACAATTGAGGAATCTTGAAGAAAATGATGCTTGGGGAAATGAATCAAGAATAGATAACATGTGAGGTGTTTTGTGTGGGAGGATTTGAAGAATAAGACACCTTTGAAGATTTTGTAGAAAAGTTTTGAATCAAAGAGGGCAGTAAAAGTAGCTTTTAATTAGACTGAAACGAAGAACACGACGAACTGTGAGTTGTAACAGGGAGGTTCGTCGATGCAGATCTTCCACGCCCTAACTTGGCGAAGGAAGACGTCTACGGCGGCGACGGAGGTGAGGATTTCCGTAGTCGGTGTGAGTACGACGGTGACGAGGTCGAGGCAGTGAAGCTCTTCCTCACCGGCGACGATGGAGTAGCGGCGGCGCTAGGGTTCGGAAGCTCGAGCGGGGGGAGTGAGATCGAGCGGGGTAAAAGAAGTGAGGAAGGGGACAGGGGTATTTATAGCCACGGTGAAAAACTGCTCGTCCGAAGATTTGGGACGAACGTGCCCCTGGCCGTTCTCCTTCTCATGACATGTGTCACCCACGTACTGTGTAGTGGAGATCGTGTAAGATCATGGGTGAGTAAAATAATGCATCCTGGGATGCAGAACGGTTTGAGCGGCAAAACCGAAAGTTTGGATAAGATCCGTTTTAAAGTTCCGTTCACAATTTCTTCAGCTGAGAAGGACATAGTGAAGAATTTGAACGAGTTTCAAATAGAACGCACATGAAGAATTTGTGAACAGATTGGATTGAGTATAGCATAGAGGGGAAGGGTCCGATCACATTCACTTAGTAGAAAGATCAACTTGAAGAAATAGCTATAAGTGAATGTTGTAGAGGACATTAACTCATATATATATAGCCAATGAAGAAAAACGACGGCACAAGTGAAGATTTTACAAAGTTGAAGAATTTGAAAAACTGAAGAATTTCAAAAGTTGAGGAAAAACTCAAACTGAAGATTTTCAACTTTTGTGGTGGCGTGACCCACCGTATAAGAATGATGATTTCAGACACCGCGTGCAATTGTCATAGGGTTCTGAGAATCAAATTCTTCATTAATTTCTTCACACTTAGAGTGTTATTCTTCATTGATTGAAGAAAAACGTTTCTTCATGTGTTACACATCTAAGTCATCAATTTTGCATAAGTGTTAGGATGAGTCCCTTTTCAAAGTACATTCGAAGACTCTAAGATATTTAGCTCACACCGTAACTTGCTAAATCGCTTCTCATCCAAGGGCTTAGTGAAGATATCGGCTAGCTGTTCTTCAGTCTTCATATGCTCAATAAAAATGTCGCCCTTCAACACATTATCACGAAGAAAATGATGACGAATCTGAATGTGCTTTGTCTTCGAGTGCTGAACTGGGTTGTGAGCAATCTTGATGGCACTGTCATTGTCACAGAGGAGAGGCACATTCTTCACGTTAATGCCATAGTCCTTGAGTTTTTGCTTCATCCATAGCAGTTGAGCACAGCAAGAACCAGCAACAATGTACTCAGCTTCAGCAGTAGACAGTGATACGCAGTTCTGTTTCTTCGAGGACCAACAGACCAAGGATCGTCCGAGGAAATGACAAGTACCAGATGTTGACTTGCGGTCCACACGGTCACCAGCATAGTCAGAGTCAGAATATCCAATGAGATCAAAATATGAGCCCTTGGGATACCATAATCCTAGTGTTGGTGTGTGAGCTAGATACCGAAGAATATGCTTCACAGCCTTATGGTGTGATTCCTTCGGTGCAGCTTGAAATCGGGCACACATGCAAACACTAAGCATTATATCTGGCCTAGATGCACATAAGTACAATAAAGAGCCAATCATGGAGCGGTATACCTTACGATCGAAGTCAATACCATTTTCATCAGTGCATAAATGACCATTTGTGGGCATAGGAATTTTGATGCCTTTGCAATCTTGCATGCCGAATTTCTTCAGGACATCCTTGAGGTATTTCTCTTGAGATATGAATATGCCATTGCGCTGTTGACGAATTTGAAGACCTAAGAAGAATTTCAACTCTCCCATCATAGACATTTGATATTCTTCACTCATCATATAGGCAAATTCATCACTATAACGTTGGTCAGTACATCCAAAGATGATATCATCAACATATATTTGGCACACAAACAGTTCACCATCATAAGATTTAGTAAAGAGAGTGGGATCGAGTGAATCGGGTGTGAAGCCTTTCTTCATGAAGACTTCCTTCAATGTATCATACCACACCCGTGGGGCCTGCTTGAGGCCATAGAGGGCCTTGTTAAGTCTGAAGACTTTGTTAGGATGTTTTGGATCTTCAAAACCTAGGGGTTGAGCAACATATACTTCTTACTCAAGCTTACCATTGAGGAATGCACTTTTCACATCCATTTGATATAAGATGATATCTTGATGGTTAGCATAAGCAAGTAATATGCGAATAGCCTCAAGTCTAGCAACAGGTGCAAAAGTTTCATCGAAATCAATTCCTTCAACCTATGTGTAGCCTTGAGCTACTAGTCGTGCCTTATTCCTCACCACAACACCATTTTCATCTTGCTTGTTGCGGTAGATCCACTTTGTGCCAATGATGTTATGCTTGCGAGGATCGGGACGATTGACTAGTTCCCATACATTGTTGAGTTTGAACGGATGTAATTCTTCTTGCATGGCCTGAATCCACTCAGGCTCCAGAAATGCTTCATCTACCTTAGCGGGCTCTATGATAGAGACGAAAGCAAAGTGCCCACAAAAGTTAGACATATGTGAAGCTTTTGAGCATGTGAGAGGACCTGGTGCTCTAATGTCATCGATGATCTTCTCCACTTGCACTTCTTTTGCAACGCGAGGATGAGCTGGTTGTCATTGAGGAATTTGATCAGCATTTTCTCCAACATCAATTTCCTCAGCATTTTCTTCAGGTGCATCAGCTCGACGTTCTTCACGTTCTGGAATGAATTCTTCAGTAGATTCTTCAGTGGGGATGACATCTTCAGTAGCCTTGTGCTTGATAGAATCCTCGGGTGCTGGTTCATCTAACACAGAAGGTAGGTGCTCTCTTTGCGAGCCATTAGTTTCATCGAACCGCACATCTACAGTTTCAACAATCTTGTGAAGACCATTGTTGAAGACTATGTAGGTGTGCGAGTCCTTTTTGTAACCAAGCATAAAACCTTTATGTGCTTTCAGTGCAAATTTAGAGTTGTGATGAGGATCTCTAATCCAGCATTTAGCACCGAAGACTTTGAAATAACTCACATAGGGTTTCTTGTCAGTGAGGAGTTCATAAGCAGTCTTCTTGAAGAATTTGTGAAGATATACTCTGTTGATGATATGGCACGCAGTATCAATTGCATCAACCAAGAAACGACAAGGGGTTTTGTACTCATCGAGCATAGTGCGAGCCATCTCAGCAAGAGTCCTGTTCTTGCGCTTGTCACGACCGGTTTTCCAATAAAAATATTTATTGAGAAACCAATCTTTTGGGTCCAGTATGAGAGAAAATCCTCCTCACTGGTAGACAAACTCTTGATACAATAAGCCAGTAGCACAGGATATATTACAGGGTTGAGCTAAGGGTGCTCAACAATTTATGACAAGCGCGCCAATAATTATACATAATGGCGGATATATCCCAATGGTGTGGTGGCATACTACTGACTCGGGGAATAAGCGATGGTGGAATAATACAGTGGGGAGTGAGATAACATGACTCTCAAACTAGCATCTCATCGAGCGTCGAGGTGAGGCTCGATGTACTTTATTCAGGTTGCGGAAGCGGATATAATATAGTGACCAAATCCATGGTCGCATGAGACTGACTGGGATTCCTCTAGGCGTCGGGCTCGCTATCGAACTCTTCATCCATGAGATCACCTTCGTCAGCATCTGGCCAAATCAAGAAGCCAGTGAGTACTTTGAAAGTACTCGCAAGACAGTTCGGATGTAAGATATAACAAATGCATGCATGAATGCGTCATGAATAATTTACCAATGCACATTCAAATATTAGCAGGCAAGGTGAGTAAAAATGGGAATCGGCGGTAGTCCGCCTGAAATCCCAACAGAAATATAAATGGAAACCGATCGTGTGTCTGAAGTGACGCCACGAAAGGTGAACAACTATATAAAAGAAAATTCTTGCCACAGTCGGGCGTCTTAGCGACACCACATAAAGGGCTTTAAAAGAAATGCCACAGTCGGGCGTCTTAGCGACACCACATAAAGGGCTTTAAAAGAAATGCACAGTCGGGCGTCTTAGCGACACCACATAAAGGGCTTTAAAAGAAATGCCACAGTCGGGCGTCTTAGCGACACCACATAAAGGGCTTTAAAAGAAATGCCACAGTCGGGCGTCTTAGCGACACCACATAAAGGGCTTTAAAAGAAATGCCACAGTCGGGCTTCTTAGCGACACCACATAAAGGGCTTTAAAAGAAATGCCACAGTCGGGCGTCTTAGCGACACCACATAAAGGGCTTTAAAAGAAATGCCACAGTCGGGCGTCTTAGCGACACCACAGAAAGGGCTTATGAGGAAAGTAAATAACAGCACTGCCGCAGTCGGACGTCTGAGCGACATCACAGAAAGGGCTTTCTTCATAAGGAAAAATAATACACATGTCAGATTAATCAGCTCAGGGCAATATACGGGTTAGTCCATCCACAGGAAATAAACATTTAACCGGACTCAACATTCTTATGATTCACCGGAGTATCTGTCACCAAAACTGGCACTTGTCAGAATAAGTTAGCACAAAACTTGGATATGGATAGGATGATTTGAAGAATTTATGACTCTACAGAGTTTGTACAAAAAATTCCCACAGCCAACGGATTTCCGTAGTCACAAAGGACTAGTTCCATTTACGGTATTTCGGAAGAAAACACAGCTAACCAGTACACACCCATCCAACCTCTCGATGCCAGGAATCACCCTAGACATCGTCCAAGAAAAACTTTTGAGACGGGGAGATCACAATCTCGAATAGCATGGGATCAAATTTATATACCCGCGCTCTAAGGGGTGCCCCCCTCTCGGTCCCAACCGGAAACAACCATGCTCCCTGACCGGATGACTGACTTTATTACAGGGCCATGGAACCATCATCCCGGCCTCTCCTTTTGGTGTGTACCAGGAAAGCGGTTTGCAACTTACTAAACCATATTCCTTGTGGAAAACATGTGGTAGTACAGGAAGGGAATGTGGACGGGAACCGAACCGATACGGGCTGACACTGAAGTCAATAGTATGGCATAAGACTGGCATGCTACAACAATGTCGTCTTATCCATCCTCATGCCAACACATGGCCATGCATACTCACATCCAACAACGTTTGGATCATCGAACTCACTTGCCTTAACAATGCATGGAAATAACGTTCCTCGATATGCTCATCAATATGCCATGAAACTAGCTAAATGCAAAACATGCCAAGACACTCATCATATCAAAAGTTCAAACATGCTTGCCTGGTTCAGAGTAGTCGGAGCCTAGCTCGGTGAAGTTCGCGGTCCCGTCACCTCCTTCGGTATCTACGGTATAAAGAAAATATACGCGCTATCGTGAATACCGAGAGGTGCACAGAAATTATTCCAAATATTTTCAAATAAATCTGATAAAAAACTACACACAATTTCAAAGAGAACAGAAAAAGAATCACTCAAAAATATGCTTCTGTTTAAACGTTATAAAGGTTTTTATCCAGGGACCTTTTGGTAATGAAACAGAAACTTTCCAGGGTTCTTTTTATAAAAACAGAAAACGCTTCAGTCCCGAATACGCCAGCTCAGTGGAGAAAGCGTATTTTAGCCCGAAGGCGTTTTCAGAAAACGTTTCAAAAAGATTAAAACGCTGACGAGATGGACCCACCCGTCAGGTTTGAAAATGAAGGCAGAGACTTGGCGCCAGAGGGCCGCGGTGATCGCCGGCGGCGATCCACGGCGAGGCAGAGGGATCGGAGGGTACCTCCGTGCTCAGGGGCCATTCCGCGTCGGGTGGTGGTGGTGGTCGCCGGTGAGCACCACGTCAACGGTGGCTCCTGCTCCGGCGGACGGTGGTTCGGGCGAGGATGGAGCTCGTCGGAGAGGGCTGCAAGCATCAAATTGAGGTGGGGGTCAGGCCTCTGGTAGCTAGAGGAGGAGATTGACGGAGTTTGGGCGCCGGGGATGGCCTAACCGAAGAGAACGTTGCCGGAGCCCGAGGCGGGCGGAGGTGGCCGGAGTCGAGGAAGAAAGGCCCCTCGAGGCCCCTCCAGTGGCTAGGCGGGGTCTGGCGAGGTGGTGGAGTTGTGCGGGGGCAAGAGCAAGCTCGGGGGGGGGGGGCTATATATAGGCGGTCCCAGGAGGTTGCCATGAACGGATAAGTCCGGCGGGCGATTACGGCGGAGCTGTGGGTAGACGGCCGGCTTACGGGCTTGATCATCGACTAGGTGGAGCACTGGTCTCGACGGAACGGCCGCACGGCACGCCGGGGGCAGAGAACGCGCTCTGCGCGTGCCAGGCCATGGTGGCGGCGCTGCATGCGTGCGCTGGCAAGGAAATGGTCACGCGGAGCCACCAGGGGGTTTGGGCGGCGCTGAACGGCGTTATGCCGCCGTTCTGCTCCCTGTCGGCCGCTACGGTGGTTCGGCCGCCGCAAGACACGCCAGCGCAGGCGGGCCAGGGCGCCACCGACGCCAGGAAGGCGCCAAGCGCGTGTGTGGAGCTCCGGACAAGCAGGTCAGGCTGCGAGCAACGTGCCAAGGGCGCTGTGGACATGTGACTGAATCTCTGACGAAGATCGACACTGAAACTCTGAACTTAACTGAAGATGAACAGAAACAGTGCATGCAAGGTGTTCGACAGAATGATCTAGGCATGTAGGGATTTTTCCTTGAGCTGGTCTTTGGTGGAGTGGCTTCTCATTGCACCAGTAGGCTGCCTGATTTTTGGTAGAATTTTTGGAGAAGTGAAGATATGAATTTCACCAAATTTGGAAAATCTGGGCCAAACTTGCAGAGGCTGAAATTTGAAAAATTTGGAAAGAGGAAGAGCGGATCAAGATGGTTCTGAGTTGTGGATGCAAAGGACAATCTAGAAGAGTTGGTTTGAGGTCAAAACTCAATTGCAATAGGGTACTTGCTTTGAAAATCACTCAAGCTCAAAATAATTGTCAGAGAAGATTTGAGAGATAAATAAATTGAAATAAAATCTAAAACTTGTTTGGACTTGTTGGGACAGAGAACTTAGATTGTTTTCAAGGAGGAGGGGAGGTTTTGGAGAGGTTTTACCACATGGGCAGAAACAAAAATCATGGGTGGTCTTCAAGATATGAAAAATCCCAATTTTCATAGAGTTTATTTTTTAAAAGAAAAACAATAAATCCCAAAATATGTTTTGAGCAGGGAGTCATTAGAGAAAAAGTTTTAAAAGATTAAACACCATAGTTTGAAGATGACACAGAAATAAAAATCCTTGTCCCCCCCAAAAAAAAAGAAGTTTTTAAGAGGAAGGTTTTTTATGAAAAAATTTTAAATGCCCTCTTTTCAAAACCAACAAAGGTTTTGCTAAAAACCAAATGAAAAAAAAATGGAGTGTCACAGCGCTCCACGACGCCATTCTGTTGAGGAGTATAAGGAGCAGATAACTCATGAGTAATACCAAGTTCATCAAGATATTCATTGAGACCCAAATTCTTGAACTCAATGCCATTGTCACTTCTGATGTGCTTGATCTTCACACCAAAGTTGGTTGAAGCCCTCGAGGAAAATCGTTTGAAGACTTCCTGCACTTCAGTTTTGTAAGAGACAAGGTGTACCCATGTGTAACGAGAGTAATCATCAACAATAACAAAGCCATATTGAGATGCTTCATTTGAAACAGAGGAATAATGATTAGGACCGAAGAGATCCATGTGAAGCAATTCAAATGGTCGAGTAGTGGTCATGATGGTCTTTGCTGCATGCTTAGCCTTGGTCATCTTTCCAGCTTCACAGGCACCGCATAGGTGATCCTTGAGGAATTTGACATTCTCAATGCCAATGACATGCTTCTTCTTCGCAAGTGTGTGCAAATTCCTCATGCCTGCATGACCAAGTCGTCGATGCCATAGCCATCCTTCTGAAGCTTTTGCAAGTAGGCACACGGCTGGTTGTGAATCTACAGAGAAATCAACAATATACAAGTCTCTTGTCCTAAAGCCTTCGAAGACTTTGTAATTGTCAGCTTCCATAATCACAACACAACGATACTTGCCAAAGACAACAACCATACCAAGATCACAAAGCATTGAGACAGACATAAGGTTGTATCCTAAGGACTCAACAAGCATGACTTTGTCCATGTGTCGATCCTTTGTGATAGCAACTTTACCTAGACCCAATACCTATCTTTTGCTTTTGTCAGCAAAGATGATATGCTTCATATGTGACGATGATAAGGGAGCATCCATCAAAAGATTCTTGTCACCAGTCATGTGATTTGTACATCCACTATCAAGTACCCATTCAGTGGCTTTGGGTTGATCATCCTGCAGATGAATTAGTGCAACTTACGAACCTCATATACTTCAGCAGTGAAGAATATGAAATCACAATTCATCAGATCAATTTCATCAAGCAGTAAGACAGATAAAACAGAGGGAGGACGTGTGAAATGAAAGTTCATTTCATCATGATTAGCCTCCGTCCTTTCAGGCAATTTGTCAGGTCCCCAAAAAATTCTTCAGACGTTACAGTACGTCTGGAGACCTGACCCTGCATAAGAAATTAGTTCTTTTTCTTCACCACCCACATCTGAAGGGGTGGCAAAGAGTTCATCACTCTGCGAGCTCCATATGAGAATGGTGGAATAGCGGCCAAACCATTACGTTTCACATAAGAGGGGTTAGGGTAAGCATATGAATAAGCAGAGAAATTCTTCGAGGACTTATGAATATAATAATTTGAAGAATAATGCTCATATTCATAGCCCTTGGCTCTTCCCTGCGAAACAGAGTTGTTAGCACGATGATGTTCATATGAGGACTTTGATCCATGTGAGGAATTTGATCCCCTTGAGGAATTTGGTCCGTATGAGGACTTGTATCCATATGAAGAATTTGGTCCATATGAAGAATTTGATCCGGGGTTCCTTTTCTTCACAGGTGTCGGTGTACTAGAGTAGGGGTACCCTAGTATCCCGAACTTGTGCACGGGCAGTCGCAGCGCCCCACGGCAAGGCCTGCCGGGTGACCGCCAAGGTCCTCCGTGGCTCCTTTGGAGCCATCCAAGAACAAAGTATTTAAGCCAAGGAGACAAGGCCCTGGCAAGAGGAGCTTGCCGAGAAGGCCACTCAAGGCACAAGGCCCTGGCAAGAGGAGCTTGCCAGGAAGGCCAACCAAGGCATCCCAAGGTACTTACCGCGACGCGCCACGCGTCCCGGCAAGACCCGGCGAGCGACAAGCTCCCGGAAGCGACAAGACAACAACCGCGGCAAGGCAATTGCCGCGGCAAGAAACCACTCTGTACCCGCGCTCCAGCTCACCCACCAACGTGTCGCTCTGAGGCACTTCCAGGCATACGTGGCGGGAGGCTGTGCAGCCAGGGGTGCACCGTGGCAAGCAGGCGCTGACAAGATCGCCATCGTGGCAAGTGGTGGCGTCCCTAATGGTCCCTTTTCTGCATTGTTTGGGCGACGCAGACGAGCATTTAATGCCCTTGTCCCCTGCCGTCAGGGTTAGGTATGATACACTGTGTAGGTAGCTGTACCTAACGCATCACCTTTCCATTTTTGCCCCTGCCTACGTTGCCACCTGTTGTGGACCCCTTGAGCATATAAAAGGACGCCCATGCACAACGTAGGGGGGGGGACGAACAGTAGAACACTCCCGCTCGGTCTCGTTAGCTGCTGGAGTGTACTGTAGCACTCAGCGCTCCCGAGCAAGAACTCAATACAATACACAAAGCAGCAGTAGGAGTATTATCTCTCCGGAGAGCTCCGAAGCTGGGTAAAACCCCTCGCGTGCCTCGCCTCGATCCGCTCTTTGCGCGGCCTCCGCCCCCCGCCGAACCAAGAAGGGGCTCCGTCCCCATAGGTGCTCGCGGAGTCAGAATCCCCGGCATCTTTGGCGCGCCAGGTAGGGGGCGTCGAGGTTGTGTGAACTTGATCCGGCGTTCGCACGAGCTAGACCTTCATTGACTTCATCGACATGCCGCCGAAGAAGAAGGCTTCGGAGGCGGCTGCTCCGTCCGCGTCGAACCCACCGCCGCTGGAGCAAACGGCTGGTGGGGAAGACGCCGGCGGAAGAACGGGCGTCGACGAGGTAGCCCACGGTGCCGCCAGGTCCAAGGACAAGGCTGCGTTGCCCGTTGGCGGCGTAGCAGGCTCCCACGACGACCGGGCGTCCGTGGATGCTCCGCGCCCATCTCAGGAAGCGCGGGACCGGCAGCGTCGTGGTACTCACGGTACCATACGCTCGCTGGACCCAAATCGAGCTGGCGGATCTCGGGATGCTCAAGGCCAGCATGCACGCCAACATGCTGGCGCGAGCGAGGCACGGTCACCTGGACGGAATACTGCTCCTTCTAACATCGTTGGAAGTCCGAGCATATCCTGCTCCCCGCACCGTTCGCCACCGCTACCCGCCACTCCGGCAGAAGCTTTGGCGCGAGCTCAACTGCTCCTAGACTTCCCTCCAACGCCAGACAAGATCGACGACTGGAGGGCCACCATTCAGAGCCTCATCGGCTTCGCCAACGGCGACACTCCATGGCAGCCGACCACATCGCAGCCGCGGCAGGCCAGCCAGGTGCGAGCCGATGGCGACAAAACCAGTGGGGGTGCAACCACCGTGCACTCTCCGCCCCGAAGGCCAAGATCGCAGACTCGCCAGGTCCGCCACGACAGCGACTCCACTGCTCCATCAGATCCGCGAGCTCGTCGCGATCAACGCCAAGTTCTGCACGAACGGCAGCAAGAAGACGCTCGTACCCGCATCGAGCGCCGAAGAGAAACGCGATGTCAGTCAGACCGACGCGCCGGACCCATTGTCGGCATGCATGCGCCAGGGGAACCAGGCGACCTGCCGTACGCGGTAGGTTGCCCTGCGTTTATCCGTGAGCTGCGGCAAGTCCAGTGGCCCAGCACGAAGAATTTCAAGCCAGACGTACCAGAGAAGTACGACGACAGGTTGCATCCGTCGGAGTTCCTCAGCATCTACACCATCGCGGTGCAGGCTACCGGGGGGCGAGATGACAAGATCCTTGCCAACTACTTCCCGCTGGTGCTCAAACCCAACGTCAGGTCCTGGCTCATGCACTTGCCGGAAAACTCCATATCTTCCTGGGCAGACCTATGCCATTAGTTTGTCGGCGCCTTTACGGGCGGCCACAAACCTCATGGCCAGGAGAGTGACCTTCACCTGCTTGCCCAGAAGGAAGGAGAGCCCTTGCGCAAGTACATCCAAAGATTCAGCCAAGTGCAACGCAACATCCCAGATGTCCACCCTGCCGCGGTCATCAGCGCGTTCCACCAGAATGTGCGTAACCGCAGGATGCGGGAGGAGATGGCGATGTGCAAGATCAGAGATGTCAGCGAGCTATATGCTCTGGCCGACAGGTGCGCACGCGCTAAGGAGGGGAGGAAACTCCCCGGAGAGAATACAGGAATAGGAGGATCTGACAGTGAGGATGCTGCCCCGGCAAATAAAAACCAGCGGCGGAACAACAGGAAGAGGAAAGGCAAAGATGTGCTAGTTGTTGAGCAGTCCGGCGACGACGGTGGCGCCAAGAAAGCCAAAGATGGCGGCTCCGGCAAGGAGGTTGCCGCATGCGCCAATTGCCAGGCTGTGGTGGCCGCCGACAAGCAGGACGGCACCAACAAACAGTACTGCAAGATCCACCGCACCAAGGGCCATGACCTCCAGAGCTGCAAGAAGGTCGAGCAGCTTGTCGAGCTGCAAAAGGCCGAGTACGAGCGACGCGACAAGGAGAGAGCCCAAGGAGGTGCTGGAGGATCCGGTATGAAGCACACCGGCCGGGGAGGACGCCGCGGCAAGGCCAATCAGCGGCAAGGAGACAGACCACCCCGCGGCCGCGACAAGGATGAAGACGACGACGATGAAGACATGGATGATGACGAGACCAGCGAGCAGGAGTTTCAGAAAGCCACAGAGGTCTTGTGCGTTGACGGTGGTGCTTCTCTGCATACTTCACACCACCAACTCAAGCAGTGGGTGCAAGAAGTCAATGCGGCAGAACCACCCATCAAGTCACGCAAGCTTCTGAAATGGTCCAGCACGCCTATCATCTTTGATATTGAGGACCACCCTGATCGCACAACTGCGGTCGGGTGCTTGCCGATGTTGGTCTCACCAACTATCCGCAACCTCAAGGTCACTAAGATGCTAGTTGACGGCGGGGCCGGCTTGAACCTGATCTCCTCCGCTGTGCTCCGGAAACTCCAAGTCCCTGACAGCGAGCTCGAAGAAACCGTCATGTTCCAAGGAATCAACCCGGGAAGGAGCAAGCCGAAGGGGAAGATCACGCTGCCGGTGACATTCGGCAGCGAGCTAAACTTTAGGACTGAGAGGATAACTTTTGACGTTGCCGATTTTCCATTGCCTCACAATGGAATTCTCGGCCGTCCAGCGCTCGCCAAGTTCATGGCGGCCTCTCACTACGCATAAAAAATGCTGAAGATGCCAGGCCCGATAAGTGTCATCTCTGTCCACGGCGACAAGAAAGATGCTCTTATCTGTGCCGACAAGATCTACCGGGAAGCAGCAACAGCAGCAGACCGCGAGACACTTCCCGCTGAAGCTCCCGGGGGGAAGAAGAAGACCAAGTCCGGCAAGAGTTCTGATGCCCACTCCGGCAAGCGCACCTCTTCGGAGTGCTGCGCTACCGTCGAGGACGCACCATCGAGCTCCACCGGCAAGTGTAAGAAGACGATGGCAGCTCCGCCAGCAACCAAGAAGGTGTCCGCCAAGGAGGACGGCACTAGTGATACTTTCACCATCAGTGCCACTCTCGACCCTAAATATGAAAGCGCGCTCGTTGCTTTCCTGCGGGCGAATGTCGATGTGTTTGCATGGCAACCGTCCGACATCCCCGGCGTTCCCAGGAAAGTAATCGAGCACCACCTTGTCGTCTGTCCTCATGCGCGGCCCGTCAAGCAGAAAGTCAGGAAACAAGCAGTGGAGCGTCAAGAGTTCATCGCAGAAGAGATCAAGAAGTTGGAAGGAGAAGGCCTTGTCAGAGGAGTGCTCCATCCTACGTGGTTGGCCAATCCTGTAGTCATGCGCAAGGCAAACGGGAAATGGAGGCTTTGTATTGACTTCACCGATGTCAATAAAGCTTGTCCCAAAGATCCATTTCCCTTGCCGCGCATTGACCAGATTGTTGACTCCACAGCCGGATGCGATTTGCTTTCATTTCTTGACGCATACTCAGGATATCATCAGATCTTCATGGCAGAAGAGGATGAGGAGAAAACCGCATTCATCACTCCATGTGGCACATACTGTTTCATACAGACGCCTTTCGGGTTGAAGAATGCTGGTTCAACATTTGCAAGGGTCGTCCATACTGCTTTTGAGCCACAAATACACAGAAATGTGGAGGCCTACATGGATGATATAGTGGTCAAGAGCAGGGACAAGTCAACTCTGATTCAAGATCTAGAAGAGACAATGGCAAATCTGCGCAAGGTCAGCCTCAAGCTCAACCCCGAGAAGTGCGTGTTTGGAATCCCTTCCGGCAAGCTTCTCGGGTTCTTCGTGTCTCAAAGGGGAATTGAAGCCAATCCCGACAAGATCAAGGCCATTGAGCAGATCGAAGCACCGAAGCGCGTCAAGGATGTACGAAAGCTTGCCGGCTGCGTAGCGGCTCTCAGCAGGTTTATCTCTAAGTCTGCTGAGCGCGCCCTGCCGTTTTTCAAAATTTTGAAAAAGGCAGGTCCAATGAAATGGACTCCAGAAGCGGAGGCTGCGCTGCAGGAACTGAAGAGATACCTATCCTCCACTCCAATAATTGTCGCAACTAAGCCACAAGAGAAGTTGCTGCTGTATCTGGCGGCAACCAATCAAGTGGTTAGTGCTACGCTAGTAGCAGAGAGGGAGGCTGATGATGAGCCAGCGACCGCGGCAAGCACATCCAGCGACAAGCAAGAGGCTTCCCCGACAAGCTCTGGTACCGACAAAGATGGATCTGCGCAGATGTGTGAAGAGATACAGCAGAAGAAAATGGTGCAGCGCCCAGTCTACTTTGTCAGTTCCCTTCTGCAGGGAGCTAGGTCAAGGTACTCTGGTGTGCAGAAAATTCTTTTCGGCCTTCTCATGGCCTCGAGAAAGCTGCGCCGTTACTTCCAAGCACACGAGATCACAGTTGTCACTCGCTTTCCGCTGAAGAGGATACTGCAGAATCCAGAAGCAACAGGCAGGATTGTTGAGTGGGCACTAGAACTGTCAAGCTTTGGCCTCAAGTTTGAGAGCACTTCAACTATCCAAAGCAGAGCATTGGCAGAGTTCATAGCAGAGTGGACGCCGACACCAGATGAAGAAATTCTAGAGACGAGCATCCCCGTCAAGAAAGCAAGCAAAGAGTGGCTGATGTACTTTGATGGTGCCTTCTCGCTGCAAGGCGCCGATGCTGGCGTGCTGCTTATCGCACCCACCGGAGAGCACCTCAAGTACGTAGTCCAGATGCACTTTCCCAAGGAGCAAGCAACAAACAATACTGCAGAGTATGAAGGATTGCTTGCCGGTCTCGGGATCACGGCAGACCTTGGGATCAAGCAGCTCATTGTCAGGGGTGACTCGCAGCTTGTCGTCCGCCAAGTGAACAAGAATTATCAGAGTCCGTTGATGGAAGCTTACGTTGGTGAGGTGAGAAAGCTAGAAGAGCGCTTTGTCGGCCTGCAGATGGAACATGTTCCAAGAGCTCAGAACGACATTGCTGACGGCCTGTCAAGGTGCGCAGCACTTAAGTTACCTGTGGAACCAGGGATCTTTGTGCTCAAGCTGACTCAACTGTGTGTGACACCATCAACTGGACAGAGCAAGAAGAGGAAGTTGATTTCTGGTGACTATCTTCCGGCAGAGCTTCCCGAAGCCGCCGCCAAGAAGGTCCCCAATATCAATGCCAAGAGTGCTGAGGAGAAGTCTGCTCTGACAAGCCCCAGGGTTTGTTTCGTTGTAGCAGACGCTCCCGACAAGTTTTGCTCCGGCAGGCTTGCCGGGGAACGTCAAGCTCCGGCTGAGCCGCAGGTTCTCGCCGTAGAAGCGGGCGTTCCCGCAGCAGCAGATATGCCTTTAGTCCTTGCTGTCGAGCCACAAGCTCCAGCATGGGCACAACAGATCGTCCATTTCCTCCAGACAGGAGAACTTCCCGAAGAGCAAGAAGAAGCGGAAAGTGTAGCCCGTCAGTCAAGTATGTATCAGTTTGTCGACAATGCACTGTACAGAAGAAGACTCAACGGTGTGAAATTGAAGTGTATTCCCCGGGAAGATGGACAGAAGCTGTTGGCAGAGATACATGGAGGCATATGTGGTCACCACATTGGCGCAAGAGCGCTTGCCGAGAAAGTGTTCCGGCAGGGCTTCTTTTGGCCGACAGCCCTCCAGGATGCAACTGCACAAGTAACCAAGTGTGAAGCGTGCCAGTTCCATTCCAAGCAGATACACCAGCCAGCTCAAGCTCTCCAGACGATCCCTTTATCCTGGCCATTTTCGGTCTGGGGCCTCGACATCCTCGGCCCCTTCCCCCGAGCAGTCGGGGGCTTTAAGTACTTGTACGTCGCAATCGACAAGTTCACAAAGTGGCCGGAAGTGGAACCGGTGAGGAAGGTGACAACACAGTCAGCAGTCAGGTTCTTCAGGTCGATTGTTTGCCGCTTCGGGATCCCTAACAGGATCATCACCGACAACGGTACGCAATTCACGAGTCGCACCTTCATGCAATACGTCCAAGATCTTGGCGCCAAGGTCTGCTTCGCTTCTGTTGCTCACCCCAGGAGCAACGGTCAAGCAGAGAGGGCAAATGCTGAAGTGCTGCGTGGACTCAAGACCAGGACTTTCGACAGGCTGCACAAGTGCGGAAGAAACTAGATCGAGGAGCTGCCGGTGGTTCTTTGGTCGATCAGGATGACGCCAAATCGAGCCACTGGCCAGACACCTTTCGCTCTAGTCTATGGAGCAGAGGCATTTATCCCCACGGAACTCGTATACGGGTCACCTCGAGTGCTCGCTTATGATGAGCTTGAGCAAGAGCGGCTGCGACAAGATGACGCGCTGCTCCTTGAGGAAGACCGTCTTTAGGCTGCTGTACGAACTGCTCGATACCAGCAAGCTTTGCGCCGCTACCATAGCCGCAAAGTTAACGCCAGAAGTCTCGAGGAAGGCGACCTTGTTCTTCGGCGCGTTCATTCCGCCAAGAATTCCAACAAGTTGACACCGAAGTGGGAAGGCCCTTATCGGGTGAAACGAGTCACTAGGCCTGGCGCTGTCCGCCTTGAGACCGAGGATGGCATTCCGGTGAGCAACTCCTGGAACATCGAGCATCTTCGTAAGTTTTGCCCGTAAGGCGCGGTTGTCGGACCCTGTCCGGCAACCACCCTTTTGTACAAGTCTTGCCGCTGTTGCATGTAATCCTTTGTACAAAGCCAGGCGCAGACCCTGTGCATAAATAAAGCTCATGTGCTCCGCACACCTTGTCAATTTCATGCTTTTTTGCATGAATTATCTGACACTTTGTGCAGCGAACACCCCCGGTAAGCAATAAGAAGCCATAAGGCTCCATATCATATTTCCTCTACTTTCTTTTTTCTCAAGGAAATGAAGGCTCCTTCGCCCACAAGTTTGCCGGGGGGAAAGGGGAAGATAATGGTATGGACCAGGCGTCGTTCAAGGAAGTTTCGCCTTGCCGAGAAGCAAACGACAAAAAAAGCTAAGTGCCAAAATTTGAGCAATCAGATTTTTTTTAAATTTTAAGTTATTTTCCTTGAACGACCATGCTTTGTATGGAAAACCTGTGCGCGAAGGAACTGGCTCGTGGCTAGTTGCGCCCTTACTTTGTTTCGAGTTCGCTCAACAGTTTAAGTGTGCTACGACTAGAGTCGCACCCTTACTTTGTTTCGAGCCCGCTCAACAACTTAAGCGAGCTGCGACTAGTTACGACAAGGTTTCTTGTCGGCAATGGCACTGCCAGCAGGCTGCTGATGTCCCGCACTCAGTGCTCGCGGCAAAGGTGCCTACGCCGGCAAGTTCCCTAAAAGCATAGGGCAAAAACATACAAAGGAAGGAATCAAGTAAAGGAAATAACATTGCAATTGCTACCCAAAATAAAGTTATATATTACAAGATAGCTTGTCGCCGCTCTAATAGACTGCTTTCATAACATGATTAGCACCAGCAAGAAAAGAAGAAAATGGGTGGCCTAGTCCACACGATCGCCCTCAACCCTCTTGATCCCGCTCACCTTGTCCACAATGGGTGCGACAAGGTCCTTGAGCGCCTCCAGATCAGCTTCCGTCGGTAGGGATCTGAGGACATTGGTGAGGTTGAGGCCCGGGTTGCGGAAGGCTACCTTCACCAACACCTTCTGAAGAGCTCCCGCGCAGATCTTGCGCGACTCGTCAGCCAGCTGCTTTGGGATCCTCTCCCGGAGTCGCTGGAGGGCCGTCGCCACGCTCTTGAAGAACAGGGTGAGCTTGGCGCTGGATGGGAGGGTCTCGTCGGAGGGATACCCGAGATCCTCCATCCCCAGCTGCGCCAGCTCCTTGTCAATGTCTGCGGCAGCATTCACAAGACCCTCCGTCCACCGCTCCACAGTTCCCCTAAAATCGTTCTGGGTGGCGGCAATGCTCTCCAGCAGCGCCTTGTCGGCCTTGATCTCCTTCTTTGAGGCCGCCTCCTGCTCCCTGGCACCGTCCAGCGTCTTGGTCAAAGCATCCAGCTTCAGCTCAAGATCAGCGTTGGAGTCCTTGGCGGCGTCAAGCTCCTTGATCTTCTCGGCGAGATGACCCTACAGCTCGCCAAAGGTGTAGGCGTCCTTCTCGCGCTCATGCTTGAGCGCGGCAAGCGCTTCACCGCTCGCCTTAAGGTCTGCCTCCAGCTGCGCCACCTTCGTCTCCAGCTCCTTCTTGGCGGCCTCGGCAGCTGCGGCAGCGTCCTTTGCTTCCTTGAGGGCTCCGCCGAGTGTTTGCTCGCGTGCAGCAAGCTCCTCTTCGTGGCTGTCCAAGCTGGCCTTCAGCTGCACCAACTCGCCTTCCCGCACAGATAACTCCTCGGCGGCAAACCGCCGTTGCTCTGCAACTTCTGCCTTCTTGAGGACGAAGGCCTTCTGCGCCTCATCGAGCTGCACACGCTCCGCCGCCAGCGACTGGAGAGCTGCCTGGTTGAGGCCTCGGAGCTCCTCTGCGCGCTTCTCCACATCCACCCCCGCCTTCGCGACAAGCGCTTCGCGGGACTCCAGTTTGGCCTGGCTAGCACGATAGAGCGCCACCAGCTTCCGCAGCAGTCGCTCCTCTTCAGGCTCGTCGCTGCTGCTGCTTGGCGCGTCGACCAACGTCAGCCCAGCGGAGGCAAGCACCTCCACGTCGAAGCTTTCTCCTTCGACTGGCGCCCTGGACGTTGACGCCCAGGGGAGGTTGATGAAGATGCCATCGCCGGCCTTCAAGTAGACGCCTGGCTGGGGCTCTTCGGAGCCCGGCGCTGCGGCAGTGGCGGGAGGATCGGCGGTCAGTGTAGCGCCTGTCGCTCCTGCGGCCTCAGGGTCGTCAGTGCGATCGCCAGACCCCCTCATCAGCTGCTGCAGCGGCAGCCCTGGCGGCCTCTTCGCCGGCGGGATCATCAGCGCCGGCCGCTTCTTCGGTGGCGGCAGCATCGTCAACAGCGACCTCGGTCTCCATCGGCTCCGCAGTAGATGGATCTGACGGTCGGAAAAGGAAGAAAAGTCAAGCAAATATCCAAAAAGAAGAACCCAAGGGAAGTTTAGAAGCAAGGAGTACCTGTACCAGGCTCTGTAGTTGGGATCTCCGCTGTCGGGGGGTCGCTGGTACTGTCCCTTGCCGGAGACTTCTCCCTTGCCGGGGAGCTCTCCCTTGTCGGAGACTTCTCCCTTGCCGGGGAACTCTCCCTTGGCGGCGTAATCGAAGCAGATGGCGTGTCAGGGGCGGCGTCCGGACGCTCCTGGTGGGGCTGGTCTGCTCCTACACAAACCAACAGTCAGTTATCAGCAAGCATATAATATCCATGCGCGCCTAACAGCAGGAAGTAAACCATATACTTATGCTGGGGGCTGCGCTGAAGAACAGCTGTCGGGTCCGGCAAGTTTGTCTCGGGCGCGCCCCCTGCTGGCACGGTGGGATCATCCTCGATGACAATCATCGGGACCTTGGCTCTCTTTGCCATTCTCTGGGCCAGAGTCCTAAAAAGGAATAAGTTCAGAATAAAGCAAATGAGATACAAGACAAGACAGCAAGTATTGAAGACATGCAAGTACAACAAGGAATCTTACTCTTCTTCTTCCTCGTCGGAGCTGAGCGCGGAGAAGTCAAAGCCTGGCCCACCTCCGGCGCGAGGAGGCGGAGGAGTAGGATCCCTTGGCCGCTTGGCGGAAGCTGGAGCGGCGGATCGGGAGGACCCCGCTCCAGTTGCCGCTGCAGCGTGAGGTGCTTCCGCGGCAACAGAACTTGCCGCGGTGGAGCGCATCGTGCGGCGCGGCGGGGGTTGACTCGTCCGCCGCTCCGCTACGTCCCCGGCCTTGCGAAGATGCCTTCTTGGTGGAGCCGGGGGCTCCGCTTGTGGAGCCGAGGGCTCTGCTTGTGGGGCCGGGGGCTCTGCTTGTGGAGCCGGGGGCTCTGCTTGCGGCAAGCTATCCGAAGACGAAGAGGAAGAGGAGCCGATCTCCAACGAGCCGCTCGTATCCTCGGCGGGCCTGCTGGGCCCGACGTCATGCTCGGCGGACCTCTTCTCGGCGGCAAGCTCCTCTCGGTCGGCAAGGCTTGCCGCCTCTGCTGCCTCTGCCTCCTCCACGGTGAACCCAAACTCGCCCGCAGCTGCGGCTGCCGCCGCCTCCTCCATCCTGGTGGCGATACGCTTGAGCTCATCGTCGGTGGTGTCCCGGGTGAGGCCCCTTTTCTCGTCGGCGTCGATCGGCACTTCTATCAAGTTGTCGAAGAACGCCCGCACGACATCATCGGCAGGCTCTATCCAAGCTGGATCAATTCCATGTGAGTTGCACAACGGCATCACTGCTAGGATGCGCTCGAGTGCGGAGTTGTTGCACAGCGGAACGACGCCCCTCGGCAACCTGAACACTTCGGGATGTTGTGGGTCGTGCTTGAACAGCTCCTGGAGCATCGCGTTGAGCTCCAGGACAGTGAAGTTGAAGTTGAGGCCCGGCCGCAACCTCATGATATCCGCCGCATTCTGGAACTCCCAGGCGGGTCTCCTCCTCTCCTGCAGGGGGGCGATGCGGCAGCGGAGGAAATCTGCGCCAACCGCTCCTACAGTAAGCCCGGCAAGCCTGAGGCGTAGGATCCGGGCAACGGCAATCTTCAGTCTGTCGTCTTCCGGGGCCAGGCTACTCCAATCACTGCCGCGCACTACTGGGGTTTCGCGCAGAGCAGTAAACGGCTGCGGGTTCTCCTCGACAATCAGGCACCAGTCCGCCCTCCACTCCTCCCACTTGTTGCGGAACTCTCCATCCAGAGAAGCATCCTTCTTGCCGGCTTTCGAGATCCAGGCGATTCCGCCGGATAAAGGCTCTCCTTTCTCAACCCGAGGCGAAAAGAAATGGCGGAAAAGGGCTACGTTTGGATGGATCCCGACAAAGTTTTCGCAGAGATGTGCGAAAACTGCCATGGTCAGGACAACATTGGGGGTGAATTCAAGGAGGTGGAGCCCGTAGGTGTTCATGATGTCACAAAAGAATTCAGAAAAGGGCGGGCAGAGCCCGCAGTAGAAGAACAAGGCGAAGAAGGGATACCCAGTGGGATACTTATCCCAAGCAGTGGCTGGGAGTACATTCGTGCGCGGATGCGCTCGCGTCCCCGTCGACCAGAAGAGGTAGAAGTCCTCCTTCAGCTCTGCCGCCTCAAGCCTCGGTGGGAAGATTGCCCGCTCCTTTCGCAGCGCCGCGAGCCGCAGCGCCTCGGGTGACTTCGCCTTCTCGGCTTTCGGAGCCATGGCGGGAATGGAGAGGGAGGACGACGGCGTTGGTGGTGCTGGTGGCGATGGGGGCAGAGCGCTGCTCTCTTTCGGCCTTGAGAAGAAGGGGAGCGGCGGAGATTTTTGAGGCAGGAATAGCAACGTGCAGGTGAGCGAACTGCCCCTGTTTCCCCTACTTATAAGGAAGGAGAGGGCGGACGCTTCGCCTTTCCGAATAAAGAAACTACCCACGACCTCTCCCACGACGCCACGATTGACGCGTGCCGTTTGGGGAGGGCGCGGTGGGGGCGGAGCAAGATGCGACGTGACCCAGGCCGCGCGTGCCCGTTCCCTGTTTTGGGCCTGGCCCAACAACGCTCGGCACCGTGTATGGCCCAGGCCCGGGGGCTCCTGTCGGTGTACTAGAGTAGGGGTACCCTAGTATCCTGAACTTGTGCACGGGCAATCGCAGCGCCCCACGGCAAGGCCTGCCGGGTGACCGCCAAGGTCCTCCGTGGCTCCTTTGGAGGCATCCAAGAACAAAGTATTTAAGCCAAGGAGACAAGGCCCCGGCAAGAGGAGCTTGCCGGGAAGGCCACTCAAGGCACAAGGCCCCGGCAAGAGGAGCTTGCCGGGAAGGCCAACCAAGGCATCCCAAGGTACTTACCGCGACGCGCCACGCGTCCCGGCAAGACCCGGCGAGCGACAAGCTCCGGAAGCGACAAGACAACAACCGCGGCAAGGCAATTGCCGCGGCAAGCAACCACTTTGTACCCGCGCTCCAGCTCACCCACCAACGTGTCGCTCTGAGGCACTTCCAGGCGTACGTGGCGGGAGGCTGTGCAGCCAGGGGTGCACCGTGGCAAGCAGGCGCTGACAAGGTCGCCATCGTGGCAAGCGGTGGCGTCCCTAATGGTCCCTTTTCTGCACTGTTTGGGCGATGCAGACGGGCATTTAATGCCCTTGTCCCCTGCCGTCAGGGTTAGGTATGATACACTGTGTAGGTAGCTGTACCTACCGCAGCACCTTTCCATTTTTGCCCCTGCCTACGTTGCCACCTGTTGGGGACCCCTTGAGCATATAAAAGGAGGCCCATGCACAACGTAGGGGGGGACGAACAGTTGAACACTCCCGCTCGGTCTCGTTAGCTGCTGGAGTGTACTGTAGCACTCAGCGCTCCCGAGCAAGAACTCAATACAATCCACAAAGCAGCAGTAGGAGTATTATCTATCCGGAGAGCTACGAAGCTGGGTAAAACCCCTCGCGTGCCTCGCCTCGACCCGCTCTTTACGCGGCCTCCGCCCCCCGCCGAACCGAGAAGGGGCTCCGTCCCCATAGGTGCTCGCGGAGTCAGAATCCCCGGCAACAGGTGATGTCATGAGGACAATCACCTGAAGACTTTCAAGGCACCTTTTGGGAACCCAGATTTTCTTCATAGGAGAACCATTCCTGCAGTTAGTGTCAACATATCTAGCAAATACTTCACCATTCTGATTTTTGAACAGTTTATAGTTGGAGTCAAATGACTCATCAGAAGAATGAGAAGATTCACATGTATAGCCAGATAAATTAGATGGATCAACTGGAGGTCCCTTTGCAGCAACCCATGAGGTTTTGGGGTACTGCTCAGGCTTCCAATATGTACCATCAGCATTGAGTTTCCTCTCAAAGGCAATACCCTCTTTCCTAGGGTTCATGTTGAGGTTCTGCTTTTTAAGCACATCACAAAGAGTCTGATGCCCTTTGAGGCTTTTGTACATGCCTGTCATGTACAATTCCTTCAGACCTGCATCGTCAGTGATACTAGCAATGTCCTCAGATGAGCAATTAGTGATAGCAGAGGCAGGTGAAGAATTTGTAACATTAGAAGCATTTGAACATTCAGGTGAGGAATTAGCAGATTCTCGTTCAATGCATTTCAAACATGGAGGAATAAATTCTTCCTGATCAGCGCTGATTTGTTGAGCAAGTAATGAATCGCGCTCCTTCTGAAGATCTTCATAACTCACTCTTAGCTTCTCAAGATCTTGCTTCTTTTGAAGATATTCATAAGAAAGCTTCTCATGATCAGATAAGAGAGTGTTATGATGACCTTGAAGGTTATCAAACCTGGTCTGAAGTCTCTGAAGTTTTTCAGTTAAGGCTTTAGTGCGATCCATTTCTTCGCCCAACATATCATCACTTTTGTCTAGCATGTTTTGAACCTTTTCAAAAGCCTTTTTTTTGACTGGTAACTGTAGGGAAAAAAACCCCACAGCATTCAGAATTTATTAATAAAGCAAGGGACAATACAATACATGGATTACAAGAGGTAATCTATACAGAAAGAAAAAAGACTACACTAAGAGACTAGATTGCAAAACCTCAAGGAGGCAAGAAGGAAATCCATCTAAGCAGCTCCTCCTTATATCTTTGCTTGATTATATGTTGCATGAGTATAATATCATGGATGAAGGCACATCTCCATCTATTAAAGCTTTGCCTCTCATGCCTGAAGACTCTAGCATTTCTCATTATCCAAATATTCCAGCAAGCAACAAAGACAACCTCAGTAAAGAAAGGTTTAGCAAAATCTTGCTTAGCTTGCATGACAATTGTGGACATATCCTCTCCAGGTGGCCATAATATTTGAAGGTAATTCCATATTCTCACATTGAAATTACACTCAAAGAATAAGTGGTTTCTGGTCTCACGTGTCCCCAAAGGACAGAGAACACAGTTTACCCCATCCTCCAGATGTTAGTGCCTTCTTTCAACCATATCTTTGGTATTCAATCTATCCATGATTAACATCCAAGCAAACACCTTGATTTTCATTGTGCAGGAAGATCTCCAAATCCATAAAAGGAGAGGATTGAAAGACATTTGGGAATGCACAAATGAGTAGAACAACTTGGGCTTAAAAGGTTGGCTGGATCCCTGCCAGAACCAGATGTCATTTGCTTCCACTTCCCTATTACAATTGGCCATCATGTTTTGCACAGTCATATACTCCTGGTAAGCCTGTGCAGACAAAGGTAAATGGAACAACTCTGTGAGACTCTGTGAATGGAAAGCCTCAGAGACAGTAATCTAGGGATCTTTGACATATGAAAAGAGCCTTGGAAATCTGGTTTGCAAGGTGATTGATGTTTCATCTATCTTCCACTTATCAGACCAAAATAGAGCATAAGTCCCAGAGTTGATCTGAACCCAAGTTGTGCACCTAAAATGATCCAGCAATTTACATATATCCTTCCACCAATAGGAACCACAACTGTCAGTCCCCTGTGGTACAGAACAGTGGTAATATGTATCCCATATAAGTGAAACCCATGGCAAGTCCAACTTGTTCAGGAATTTGTGCAGATGTTTCAGCAATAGAGCCATGTTTTGCACACCCGGATTTAAAATGCCCAGCCCTCCTTTGTTTTTGGGCCTACAAATTAGGTCCCAGGCTGCCAGGGATGGTGAGGGATCATCTCTGTGTTTTCTCCACAAGCATTGCCTTTGTATTCTCTCCTATCCCTGCAGGAACAAGGAGGCTGCCAAGATAGAATATGGGCATGGAAGACAATGCAGAGTTTAAGAACTGTAGCCTTTCCCCCTGGTTTAAGAAAGAAGAACTAGCTGACATTCTTCTCTCCATGCAATCCACAAGGGGCATAAAATCCACCATTTTTGGTCTGGTAGTACCCACAGGTAGCCCAAGATATGTGAAGGGCATCTTGCCAACCTGACAACCAAAGGCTGCAGCCAAACTGGTGGTAGTGTTCTCATCCACATTAATGGGAACCATGGAAGATTTGTGGTAGTTCACCACTAGCCCTGTAGAGGTGGAGAACACATGTAGCATGTCCTTGAGAGCCAAAATTTGAGCTTTGTCTACTGGTAGAATGATTAGGGTATCATCAGCATACTGAACTATAGGATAATCTTGGTCATGGCATGGGATTGGCAGCTTTAAGATTCCCCTTTTGAACATATCATTTACTACTGATTGCAAGAGGTCAGCAGCAATTACAAAAAGCAAGGGTGAAAGGCAGTCTCCTTGCCTAACTCCCTTTTTACAAAGGAATTATCTACCAGGTACTCCATTTAAGAGGACAGATGAAGTTCCAGTTGATAGCAGTTGCTTGACCCAAGAAATCCATTTTTGATTAAATCCCTTGTGCTTGAGAATTAATAGAATAGCTTCATGCTCAATGGAGTCAAAGGCTTTCTCAAAATCCAATTTAAGAATAACAATAGGTCTCTTTGAGTGATGGCATTGGTGCAGATATTCAAGTGTCCAGCCAATACAATCCTGAATTGTCCTACTTTTAATAAAACCATATTGATTCTTATGTATACATTCCATAATGATCCTCTGAAACCTGTTAGCAGCCATTTTGGATAGGAATTTGAGGCCCATCCCAGTCAAAGAGATTGGCCTATAATCTCCAACACCTTTAGGGGCCAATTTTTTGGGGATGAGTGTAATGAAAGAGCCATTTATATTCTCCAGGTTTGCAGTACCATTGTGGAAAGCTTCAGCTAGCTCATAAAAATCCTGACAAATAATGTGCCAACATTTCTGGAAGAATAACCCATTAAAACCATCTGGGCCAGGGGCCTTATCAATGGGCATTTGCTTGACAGTATCATCCATTTCCTCTTTTGTAAATGGTTTAGTTAAGAAATCTAGCCCATCTACTAGCTTGAGCAAAACATTCAGGTCAAAACCCATTACTATACCAGCAGAAACTCCCATTCTATTTTTGAAACAATTCCATATGATGCCCTCCATCTGTGCATGACTAGAGACCACAGTCCCATCAATATCTGTTAGAGAAGCAATGGAATTTCTTCTATGCCTCTCAGTGGCCATAGCATGGAAGAATTTGGTATTTTCCCCACCAAGTTTAATATACCTGATTGTACACCTCTTCTTCCAGTATATAAACTGGATATGTAAAAGTTTTTCCACATGCAGTTTCACCACCTGCCTGAAGTTAAATTCAGGTCTATATAAAGGTCTAACCTCTTCAAGGCCATCTAAACACAGAATGACTTCATTGCATTTTGAGATCAACACTTTTATCTTAGAGATACTCATCTCCCATCTCTTAAGGGCCCCTCTCAGGGTTTTGAACTTGTCTGCAATTCTAGCAGTGATATGAGATTTGTGGGATGGCTTCTGCCAAGCCTGTTGGACACATTCCATAAACCCCTCAAGCTCAACCCAATAGTTCTCAAACCTAAATATAGAAGATTTAGGAATAGAAGTCTTAATAGTGACCACACATGGCACATGGTCAGATGCAGTTCTGGCCAGGGGTAACACTTCAGTCATGGGATATGAAGAGATCCAATCAGCAGAAGTAAAAAACCAATCTAACTGCTCTAGCAAGGGATTATCCTGCATATTGGACCATGTGTAAGATCTCCCCTTAAGAGGAAGCTCCAGCAGTCCAAGATGTGCAATTATTTCATTGAAAATGAAAATATCATTCAGATCACCACCAGGTAGATTTCTATTCTCCAGAGATCTCATGAAGTTAAAATCTGCCACCAAGAGCCAGTTATCTCCCATTGGAATTTGTAGGTTATATAACCAGTTGACAAAATTGTCCCTGGCTTCCCCTTGGCATGGACCATACACAGAAACAAGAGACCAGTGTTCATTATTTTGCTTGGAGACAAACTGAATTACAACTGCAAACGGTTGAATTTCAACTACAGTCCCCCAGAAGACAGAGGAATTCCACACTATCAAAATGCCCCCAGAAGCACCCATAGAAGGGGAGAAAGCAAAGCTATCAAATCTTTTAGGGCAAAAGGATCTAATATATCTGAAATCAAAAGAATCACATTTGGTTTCTTGGAAGCAGGCAATAACACACTGACTTTCATCCAACTTTTGTCTGACAGCTCTTTGCCTAGCTTCAGAATTTAGACCCCTAACATTCCAGCATAAAACACTCCAGTTCTTACAGGAATTACTCATTTAAACCAAAAGTAGCAAATAGAATAGTCTGATGGCACCTAATGCCACCACCCTCAACAAGCACACATGTCCAGCATGATTCTTTTAAATTATTACAAACAGTAACAAAAGAGAAGAACCATAATAAATAGAACAACTGCCACCTCCAACTAGCCATTTGACAGCTAAACATTTGCAGTACTGGTCTTTGGAGTTGAGGGATCAGCCATAAGCTGCTCCACTGTAATCAGATCATCAGCAATTCCCAGCTCCTGGCCAATCTGCTACAGCTTGGAGGTGGTGGAAGATCTTCAACTTGCTCATCCTGCATGTTCTGAGACACTGTAGCTGAGAAGGGCTTGGCCTTGGGTTTCCTCCTTTTTGGCTGCATTGGAAGCTCCTGAAAAGTTGGCTTGAAGCCATCTCTCTGCAAAGATCCTCGAGTGCACCTTCTTACTGAGGTTTCCACCAGTGGAGTGGGGCCATGGTTTTCCTGGGCCTTCTAACCTTTCTCTACTCTTTAGGTTGCTCAGGTGGCTCCTTAAACTGCACTGCCTCCCCAATAGAAGATGACTCAGACTGCTGAGCTGGAAAAAGAACCCTAGACACAGGCCTGTGCTCCAGATTTGTGTTATAATAGGTCAGTCTTGGCACCTCAAAGGCCAAGTCCCAGCTTCTTTTAGAGAGCAGGTCAGACTGCAAAGGCAACACCTGTATTGGCTTAGGGATTTCATAGCAGATATCTGAATGCAAGATGGCCTCAAAGTTCCTTTTGAAGATCATCTCAGGTGGCAACTCAGGTCCAAGCATAACTTTAGCAGCAGTGACAGTCATGACCATCTCTAACTCAGAAGATTCCTCCATAGAAGTATTATTATCAGGACAATGTGCAGGTGGCTGATAGACCACTAAAGCCCAGTCAGCAGGATTATAAACTTGAACAACATTGTTTTCCACAACAACTGGCTGCTCCAGTCCCACTTCTGGCTCCACAGGTTGATCCACATCATGAATGAGCACAAAATTTGGCTGAATATGCTGTTCCACTGACAGAGAATGATCTTCAAAGTTATCAAGAACCATAGACTCTTGCTCCATTTGCACATCATTCTGCACTTGCTCATCATCCCCCCAAACTGCATTGCCCCAATTGTTGTCACCCATGTCAGGTTGCTCTGGGGGAGGTGGTGGCACTTCATTCCAACCTAAAGCAGGGTAACTAGATGATGAGGACATGACTACCTTGGGTACGACCAAACATATTGCATACATGCATATTTGTCAGGTGATTTCTAGTGCAAACTATTCAATACTCTATTTTTGTTATCCAGAACAAAAATACTTCACACACTTTTGTGTTTTGTGTAATTGCAGGTGTATGGGACATTTGTACAACACACATATGAAGATAAGGGAGAAATAGATGTTTACTTGCTGTTCAAAAAGTTCTTTCACGTCACTTTTGGTCCAAGAGAAGATAGAGTCCAAGTCTCTCACGTTCTGGATTCAGATTCGGACTGCACAGACATACCTGACTCAAAACGGCAATAACTTTTTCATACGGACTCCGAATTGGGTGATTCTTTATTTTTTGGAAACTAGATTTCGTCCTCTTTCCACTCCAATTGGAATCACCTTTAAATTCGTCCGGAGCATTGAGATATGGACGAAACAATCTGACGCTGCAGCAGAATCCGAATCAAACAACAAGTCCAAAGGTGTTGCACCACCTCCACTTGGGCCCATGAGCCTTGTACGACCTAGGGTTGGTTTTAGCCTGCCTTGGGACGTCCTCCCACCTCCTTGGCCGCCACCCCTTGCTCCTATATAAGTAGATCCATCTAGTAGCTTTTTCCTTGGGATTTGTTTAGTTAAAAGTTAGCCATTGCAACTTCGTGTACTTCGTTTGTGTCCAACGACCAGACCAAGACCGCTTCACCTTTATCAATACTTCATATATATTCGCAATATTCAGATTGCTTTATCATATTCTTGCTTGTTCTTCGATTGCTTGCAGGAATAGACCTTCGTGGTCAGGTTGATTGTGCTCCGGCGTGGTCAATAACCTCTCGAAGTTGGTTTAGCGATTGCTAGGGCGCAACGTCGTGCACGTTTATAGTCGGATCGTCAAAGTCATCTTCACCAAATCGATAGTTATCATCTCATCGAAAGATCGGGACACCCCGCCTCTATCAAGTGGTATCAGTTTTCAGGTTGCTCGGTGAGAATTTCCAGTTATCCCTAGATTAGATTTATTTTCTTACCTATTGTCCAAGAAAAAGCCACACAAAAAAGTTAGATCTGTTCATCCTTTGTCCAAGCCAGTCTGAGCCTTTGCATAATCTTTTTAGTGTTTTGCTTTGTTGAATTTGCGGTTACATCGTCGTGTCAAGTTGCTGGTCTTAGTGTCTAGTCCTTTAGAGTTTCGAGTTCTGTTCACAGTTTGTCACGCCACCGCCGCACCATCTTCATTGTCATTGCCATATACCACCACCGCGTCATTATTGCATCCGTTGTCCACCACCGCCATCCATCAATTTCCACCACGTACTCCCCATCATTCATTGTCATAATCTTACTTCAGGCCGTTCGCGTCATCACTAGATCCAATCTGCATCTTATCTAGCTTGTTTGTGAAAAAAAAGAGAAAGAAAAAAAGGTCAGAGAAAAAAAAAGAAAAAAAAGCGTGAGGAGAAAAAAAAGAGAAGAAAAAAAAAACAAATTTCGGATCTATCTAGACTCAATCTCGTAGTTGAATTCGGATTGGAATCTGTTTTGTGCACTGTTCAGTAAAACAGGCATAACTTCCTCATACGAAGTCCGTTTTGGCTCCACGAGTACTCAAATTAAAGCTAGCGACGAGCCGCATCTAAATAGTTGTAGAAGCTAGTTCAATATTTGACACCTCAAAATCGTCTTCTAAATAAGTATTTTTGCCCTCCGAAGTTCGCGGACACAGCTTCTTCCAGTTTTTCAGGCCAGTTTTCGAATTCTTTGACTCCTCATATCAATTCGGAATTGAGTGATTCTTTTTGCATTGGAAAGCTTGAGCTAGTAGCATTCTTTAAAAAAAGTTATCAGAAAATTTGCTCAAACTTTTCAAGAGGAAAGTTGGACAGAGAGTTGTTGTATATCCTGCTTGGCAGTTGTTTCACATCATTATCTTTACTGCTATTGTGATCTTCACTTATATCTTGCTGTCCAGAGCTACTTCATATCCTTTATTGATGCTAGTTTTGCTACGTCGTGACCTTATTAGTGTTCTAGGCTCGCGTCTCTAGTCCGGTCTAGCCTAGGACCAGCACAGTACCGTCGTTGAGCATTTATTCAACATTGCATCTTTGAATTGATTATTGCTAATCTTTTGCTACCATATATAGCCAACCCAGCTCCACATATTTCTACACCGTGTATACATACGTTCACCTGGCAATCGCTTTACCCAACTTTTGGAGTTACTTGACACCGCTGGTTGCCGATCGCCGCCTGCTGCATGGTAAGAACTTGTAAGACATTGATATTTGCTTTACTGTGAGCGTTTTACCACCACATCCTAGTAGTTATAGGAACATTATTTTGGATTTTGTTTCTTGTTTCTACTAATCATGCCAGGATCTAGAGTCAATTCATGGGCTTTGTCGATCGCGGGAGACATGCCACCACCTTTGCAAATACAACAACCGTCACGAGAGGTGCACAAACATCCAAATGCACATGATTAGGTTAATGTATCTATACCACCATTTAATGGCCGTTTTAGACCTGCTTTATATATTGAATGGGAGTTCAACATAAAAAATATATTTGCTTCCCATAATTTTGATGAACATAAAAAGATTAAGGTTGCAGTTGGTTCTTTCACTGGTTATGCTTTAGTTTGGTGGACTGAATATTGTCGGTTACACCCTGATTATATACCTACTACTTGGGATGATTTGAAACTTGCCATGCGACATACTTTCGTCCCCGCTTACTATACTCGTGACATGATTAAGAAGTTGCAACATTTAAAACAAGGTAGTGACACTGTAACAAAATATTATGATGATTTACAAACTACCTTGTTGCATTCCTCTTTAGAAGAAAGTGAAGATGATTTTATGGATAGATTTTGGGGAGGATTAAACCGTGATATTCAAGAGATATTAATTCATGAAGAGTGTTATCCTATGGACCATTTATTTCGCCTTGCTTGCAAAGCTGAACAGGAAATAAAACGACGTGTTGCTCACGAGGAGAACAAGCGCACGGTGCATATTCCAGGAGTTGATATGATTGTTCCTTCAACTACTAGGCATACTATGACATCCACATCCGTTGTTGTGAGGACTACATCACCTCCACCATGTGACACATCGCCCCCGAGAGTGGCTACACCATCTGAGTTGATCATAAGAGGTAATGAGAAAGGTACCGATCTTCCATCTCTACATGAGAATGATGAATGCCTTGTCAATTTGAATGCACCATCTGATGAGCTACCCACTACTTTGATCACACTACCTATTTTAGAGGACTATGTTGACAATTTGACTTTGCCATGTGATCAAACAACTGAAATACCAACAATTTTGAGTGCACCCATTGAATTAACTGTTGATGCAAAAGAACCAATGTTTAATCATTTTGATATGACCTCTAATCTTGGTGATGATTCTATGTCCAATGACTTATTGCATGTTTGCTTATTTAAGCATGTTGTAGCATGTAAATTTGACGCAAGTAAGGTTTGTTCACCAATGTTGGGATGGTTTAATGATGAACATTGTCAATCTTTTAAAATGAATAAGAGCTTCGCTTATATGTGCAAATTGAGTTGCAATATTTTCATGCCTTCTACTTCTTGTGATAATATTTTGGCTTTAGATTTTATGAATTATGAAGGTTACTCATGTATACATGTGCCATATGTGCAAAAACTAAGGGAAGTAAAAATGGATGACATATACATATACAACATGTACACCTTGTCTCTTTTGTTAGCCACATTTCAGATTAAGCAACGCCGAGGACGGCTTTGTTTTCAAAAAGGGGAGGATGATGAGGACATGACTACCTTGGATACGACCAAACATATTACATACATGCATATTTGTCAGGTGATTTCTAGTGCAAACTATTCAATACTCTATTTTTGTTATCCAGAACAAAAATACTTCACACACTTTTGTGTTTTGTGTAATTGCAGGCGTATGGGACATTTGTACAACACACATATGAAGATAAGGGAGAAAGAGATGTTTACTTGCTGTTCAAAAAGTTCTTTCACGTCACTTTTGGTCCAAGAGAAGATAGAGTCCAAGTCTCTCACGTTCTGGATTCAGATTCGGACTGCACAGACATACCTGACTCAAAAATAAAGAATCACCCAATTCGGAGTCCGTATGAAAAAGTTATTGCCGTTTTGAGTCAGGTATGTCTGTGCAGTCCGAATCTGAATCCAGAACGTGAGAGACTTGGACTCTATCTTCTCTTGGACCAAAAGTGACGTGAAAGAACTTTTTGAACAGCAAGTAAACATCTCTTTCTCCCTTATCTTCATATGTGTGTTGTACAAATGTCCCATACACCTGCAATTACACAAAACACAAAAGTGTGTGAAGTATTTTTGTTCTGGATAACAAAAATAGAGTATTGAATAGTTTGCACTAGAAATCACCTGACAAATATGCATGTATGCAATATGTTTGGTCGTATCCAAGGTAGTCATGTCCTCATCACTAGGCAGTATAAACTGGGGAAGATCAAGAAAGGGCACCCCAGGAAGGGGGTGAGGATTTCCATTTATTGGCATCCAATCCTCATCTTGTGGCATCTGCTCTGCAAAGTTGGCACCAAGAATGTATATGGGCGCTGTCCAAGACACTCTTGCCCCACCCCATGCAGCATAGTCATTGAAAACGACATCACGAGTGATGAGGACATCAATACCATTGTTACATCCACAGCCCCTGCTGCTATACATACTGGACCAATTACTAGAGCTCGCGCACGCCAATTAAATTACCAGGTACTTTCGTTTCTTGGTAATGATTCTAATGTTCATGAGAATATGATACTGCCTAAATTGGATACATTTGTTTTGCTTACAAGTGAAGGGCCTAGCTTGGAGAAGGATGAACATTGGAGCAAGAACACGCATGGAGTTGATGGCATGCGCAAGGGGATCAAGAACGGAGTTACAAGTGATGATTTCAGGACTTTGAAGCCACCATAAGGAGTGAATGAAGCCTTGGACGAAATATACAAGATGCCACTTCATAATATTCGTCCATAGGCTATTCTAGGTGCTGCGTCACCTTATTTTTGGGCCAGGCCCATGTAATTTCGAAATACTTAAGTATAGGCTATTTTTAGAGTCCGTATGTGTGGGGAAACAAGAGTTAGGGTTGGTTTCGGACCCCACCATCAGGGGCCACGAAATTCCCTCCTCTTCCTCCATATATACAGCCCTTAGGGCGTCGTTTAGACTTTGGGTTTTGTTTAGATCAAAAGTTCGCCATAGCTGCAACTTCGCGTACTTCGTTTGTGTTCAACGACCAGACCAAGGCGTCACAGAACCCCACCTTCGTTAATAAAGCTTTCCTCTTTTATTCGCAATATCCAGATTGCAATCTTAGTTTCTTGCTTGTTCTTCGTTTGCTCGCAGGAAACAGGCCCTCGTGGTCAGGTTGATCGTGCTCCGGCGTGGTCAATAACCCTCGGAAGTTGGTTTAGCGATTGCTAAGGCGCGACGTCTCGCACGTTCGTAGTCGGATCGTCAAGGTCGACTCCCACAGAAACGATAGCTACCATCTCATCGAAACATCGGGACACCTTTGCCTCTATCAAGTGGTATCAGATTTTCAGGTTGCTCGGTGAGATTTTACAGTTTTTCGTAGTTTAGATCGAGTCTGTTCTTCATACCTATAGTCCACGAAAAAGCCAAAAAAAATTAGGGTTAGTTCATCATATCCGAACCAATCTGAGCCTTTGCATAATCTTTTCTGTATTTGCTTTGTTGAATTTGCGGTTGCATCGTCGTGTCAAGTTGCTGGTCTTAGCGTCTAGTCTTTTAGAGTTTCGAGTTCTGGTCATATTAGTCACGCCGCCGCCGCACCATCATCATTGTCCCTGCCATATACCACCACCGCTTATCCGCCACCGCTCCGAGTCCATATACCACCACCGCTCCGAGTCCATATACCACCACCGATCCGTATCCATATACCACCACCGCTCCGAGTCCATATACCACCACCGATCCGTATCCATATATCACCGTCACTTCGAGTCCATCTCATATTAGGTTTGCTTTCGAGATCCATCTGTTGCCAGATTCGTGTTTCCTTGGTTGAGTAGGTTTAGGATTCCATCAATCTTTTGCCGTACGTAGAAGAGGTTGGTTTCCAAAAAAAAAAAAAAAGAGTCTGGAAACCACCCTCCGTTTAGGCCCAAAATTTTCCAAAAACGCACTTGACAAAAAAATTTCTGGCTATCCTATTTTTAGGTGTTTCTTAGCCTTTTGAGACAGTCGCCGTTATTGAAAGTTTTTTTGAGCCGTTTCCAGTTTTTGGGTCCGGGCAGTCGAAAAAAAAATCGCAAAAAAAAAAATTTGTGTCTATCCTGTCAGTTTGACCTGGGAAGAGTTTTGAGACACTCGCCATTATTGTGATTTTTCGCAAAAAAAAAGAAGAAGCAAAAAAAAAGAGTGCCAAAAGAAAAAAAAAACAGGGCGAAAAAAAAATCCAGAGTGTGCTTTTCCCTGTGTTTACGTGCAGCGCCGTGATTTTGTTGGTGTTCTAGGCTCGCGTCTCTAGCACGATCTAGCCTAGGACCAGCACAGTACCGTCGTTGAGCGTTTATTCAACTTTGCATCTCTGAATTGATTATTGCTGACCCTTTTTGCTACCATACTATAAGCCTTCCCAGCTCCACATACATCTACTTCGTGCGTTTGACTCTCCCTGGCAATCGCTCTATCCAAGCTTTTGAGAGTTTTGACTACAACGGCTGCCGATCACCGCCTGCTGCTGGGTAAGAACTGGTAAGAATTTGAGATTTGCTTGACGGATTTGTGACACCACCACCACCTCTTGTTAGTACTCTGTAGGATCATATTCTTGTGTGTTTCTATTGCTGCTAACCATGCCAGGATCACAAGCCGACGAGACTGACTGGGAGAACTTGACGAACAAGGAGCTTCATGATAAGTTTCAGCAAATGATGAGTGGACAGGTGCAAGATGTGCTAAACAGATTTGAAGAGGCCATGGAGAAGATAGATGGCATGGAGAAGACGTTCGAAACAAAGCTCGATAACAGATTTAATGAACTGCTTGCGCGTCTTCCACCACCGGCTGCACCTGCCGCACCTCTGCAACAACAGCAACAACAACGAATACCTCCAGGTCGAGAAGCAGCCCTTCGCCGAGCGATCCGTGTCCCTCTTCAGCCTGGCCAAACTGCTGGTGCTGCTGTTGATACTTCTGTGGCTCCTGCTGCTGATGCGGAGGAGGATGATTATGTGGGAGATTATGAGGATGAGGTTGATGACAATCAGAACTACGTGCAACCACCAGCACCACAACCACCAGGTCGTCCACATGCAAATAATGGTAATGTTAGGGCTCCCCCTCAGGTACGAGATCATGACCATCTCCCTAAACTGAAATTGAATATTCCACCATTTGAGGGTAGATATGTTCCTGATATATATCTTACTTGGGAGTTAGAAACTGAACAACGATTTACATGTTTACAATATCCTGAGGAGAGACGTGTTCCTGCTGCTGTTTGTGCTTTCACTAGCTTTGCATGTGTTTGGTGGTCTGAATATTGTAGATTATATCCTGTTCCAGCTACTTGGGCTGCTTTGAAAACTGCTATGCGTACTCGTTGGGTTCCACCATATTATCAACGTGAATTACTTCAAAAATTGCAGCGCTTAAGACAAGGAAAAAATTCTGTAGAAGAATATTATCAGGAATTACAAACTGGCTTGATTAGATGTCGTATTGTTGAGGCGAATGAAGCTATGCTTGCACGTTTTCTGGGTGGATTAAATAGAGAGATTCAGACCATTCTAGACTATAAGGATTATAATAATATCACTCGTTTATTCCATCTTGCTTGTAAAGCTGAACGTGAAGTGCAGGATCGACAGGCATTGGCGCGGACTAACTTTTCTGCAGGTCGACCTTCATCATGGACACCACGTGCATCATCTACTTCCACACGTTCTGCTACACCGGCACCTCCGTCAGCTGCCACCTCCAACCGTGATACAAGAAAGCAGGCACAACCACCACTATCTGCCAAGAGCACACCTGCCGGGCCTGCACAGAGCTCTGCTTCTTCCATGGCGTCTACAGGGCACACAAGTGATATTATTTGTCGTCGTTGTAAGGGAAGAGGACATTTTGCGCGCGAATGCACATCTCAGCGTGTGATGATTGCTACTGAGGATGGTGGGTATGAGTCCGCTAGTGACTATGATGAGGAGACTTTGGCTCTTCTTACACATGAAGAACACGGTGGCGATGATTCTGATCATGAGACGCAATACATGGCTGCTGAAGATGCTGACAGGTATGAATGTTTAGTTGCTCAACGTGTTTTGAGTGTGCAGGTCACGCAAGCTGAGCAAAATCAGAGGCATAATTTGTTCCATACAAAGGGAGTTGTGAAGGAACGTTCTGTTCGCGTCATCATAGATGGAGGGAGCTGCAACAACTTGGCTAGCATGGAGATGGTGGAGAAGCTATCCCTCACCACAAGACCACATCCACATCCTTACTACATCCAATGGTTCAACAACAGCGGTAAGGTTAAGGTAACACGTACTGTTCGTGTGCATTTTAGTATCTCTACATATGCTGATTATGTTGATTGTGATGTGGTACCCATGCAAGCATGTTCCTTATTACTTGGTAGACCATGGCAATTTGATAAAAATTCTGTACACCATGGTAGAAACAATCAGTATACTCTCGTTCATAAGGACAAAAATATTACTTTGCTTCCTATGACTCCTGATTCCATTTTGAAAGATGATATTAATCGAGCTAATAAAGCAAAACAGGAGCAAAATAAGAGTGAAAATCAGATTGTGGCAAAAGAATTTCAGCAACAAATGAAGCCTAATAATAAACCATCTAGTGTTGCTTCTGAAATTAAATTGAAAAGTGCATGTTTATTTGCCACCAAATCTGATATTGATGATCTAGATGTTAGCAAATCTGTTTGCTATGCTTTTGTGTGCAAAGAGGTATTATTTTCATTTGAGGACGTGCCTTCCTCTTTGCCTCCTGCTGTTACTAACATTTTGCAGGAATTCGCTGACGTCTTTCCACAAGACGTGCCACCGGGATTACCACCTATTCGAGGGATTGAGCATCAGATTGACTTAATTCCCGGTGCATCATTACCCAACCGCGCACCATACCGTACCAATCCAGAGGAGACGAAGGAGATTATGCGTCAAGTACAAGAGCTACTCGACAAAGGTTATATACGCGAATCCCTTAGTCCTTGTGCTGTTCCTATTATTCTAGTGCCGAAAAAGGATGGTACCTCGCGTATGTGTGTTGATTGTAGAGGCATTAATAATATTACTATTCGTTATCGTCATCCTATTCCTAGGCTAGATGATATGCTTGATGAATTGAGTGGCTCTACAATATTCTCCAAAGTTGATTTGCGTAGTGGATACCATCAAATTCGTATGAAATTGGGAGATGAATGGAAAACAGCTTTTAAAACTAAGTTTGGTTTATATGAGTGGTTAGTCATGCCTTTTGGGTTAACTAATGCACCTAGTACTTTCATGCGACTAATGAACGAAGTTTTACGTGCTTTCATTGGACGATTTGTGGTAGTCTATTTTGATGATATACTGATTTATAGCAAATCTTTGGAAGAACATTTGGAACATTTACGTGCTGTTTTTAATGCTCTACGTGATGCACGTTTGTTCGGTAACCTTGGGAAGTGCACCTTTTGCACCGACCGAGTATCTTTTCTTGGCTATGTTGTTACTCCACAGGGAATTGAAGTTGATAAAGCCAAGATTGAAGCTATTGAGAGTTGGCCGCAGCCCAAAACGGTCACACAAGTGAGGAGTTTTCTTGGCCTTGCTGGTTTCTATAGGCGTTTTGTGAGAGATTTCAGCACCATTGCTGCACCTCTCAACGAGCTTACAAAGAAGGATGTGCCTTTTGTTTGGGGTACCGCACAGGAAGAAGCCTTCACAGTATTGAAAGATAAGTTGACACATGCTCCTTTACTTCAACTTCCTGATTTTAATAAGACTTTTGAGCTTGAATGTGATGCTAGTGGAATTGGATTAGGAGGTGTGTTATTACAAGATGGCAAACCTGTTGCATACTTTTCTGAAAAATTGAGTGGGCCTAGTCTGAACTATTCTACTTATGATAAAGAATTATATGCTCTTGTTCGGACTTTAGAAACATGGCAACATTATTTATGGCCCAAAGAATTTGTTATACATTCTGATCATGAATCTTTGAAACACATTAAAAGTCAAGCTAAACTGAACCGTAGACATGCTAAATGGGTTGAATTCATTGAGACTTTCCCTTATGTCATTAAACACAAGAAGGGTAAAGAAAATGTTATTGCTGATGCATTGTCTCGTCGTTATACTATGCTTTCACAACTTGACTTTAAAATATTTTGTTTGGAGACAATCAAAGATCAATATGTGCATGATGCTGAATTTAAAGATGTGTTGCAGAATTGTAAAGAAGGAAGAACATGGAACAAGTTCGTCGTTAACGATGGATTTGTGTTTCGTGCTAACAAGTTATGCATTCCAGCTAGCTCCGTTCGTCTTTTGTTGTTGCAGGAGGCGCATGGAGGAGGACTAATGGGACACTTTGGCGTGAAGAAGACAGAGGATATACTTGCTACACATTTCTTTTGGCCAAAGATGAGACGGGATGTTGAGCGTTTTGTTGCTCGCTGCACTACATGTCAAAAAGCTAAGTCACGACTCAATCCTCATGGTTTAAATATGCCTTTGCCTGTACCTAGTGTTCCTTGGGAGGATATATCTATGGACTTTGTTTTAGGTTTACCTCGAACAAAGAAGGGGAGGGATAGCATATTTGTTGTCGTGGATAGATTCTCGAAAATGGCACACTTTATACCATGTCATAAAAGCGATGATGCTGTTAATGTTGCTGATTTGTTCTTTCGTGAAATTATTCGCTTGCATGGTGTGCCAAATACTATTGTTTCAGATCGTGATACTAAATTTCTTAGCCACTTTTGGAGATGTTTATGGGCTAAGTTGGGGACTAAACTGCTTTTTAGTACTACTTGTCACCCCCAAACTGATGGACAAACTGAAGTAGTCAATAGAACATTGTCTACTATGCTTAGGGCTGTTTTGAAGAATAATAAGAAAATGTGGGAAGAATGCTTGCCTCATATTGAATTTGCTTATAATCGTTCATTGCATTCTACTACTAAGATGTGCCCTTTTGAAATTGTGTATGGTTTCCTACCTCGTGCACCTATTGATTTGTTGCCTCTTCCATCTTCGGAGAAGGTTAATTTTGATGCTAAAGAACGTGCTGAATTGATTTTAAAAATGCATGAGTTAACTAAGGAAAACATTGAGCGTATGAATGCTAAATACAAACTTGCTGGAGATAAGGGTAGAAAACATGTTGTCTTTGCACATGGTGATCTTGTTTGGTTACATTTGCGTAAGGATAGGTTTCCTAATTTGCGCAAATCAAAGCTAATGCCACGTGCTGATGGTCCATTTAAGGTGTTAGAGAAAATAAATGATAATGCATATAAACTTGAGCTGCCTGCAGATTTTGGGGTTAGTCCCACTTTTAACATTGCAGATTTGAAGCCTTATTTGGGTGACGAAGATGAGCTTCCGTCGAGGACGACTTCATTTCAAGAAGGGGAGGATGATGAGGACATCAATACCATTGTTACATCCACAGCCCCTGCTGCTATACATACTGGACCAATTACTAGAGCTCGCGCACGCCAATTAAATTACCAGGTACTTTCGTTTCTTGGTAATGATTCTAATGTTCATGAGAATATGATACTGCCTAAATTGGATACATTTGTTTTGCTTACAAGTGAAGGGCCTAGCTTGGAGAAGGATGAACATTGGAGCAAGAACACGCATGGAGTTGATGGCATGCGCAAGGGGATCAAGAACGGAGTTACAAGTGATGATTTCAGGACTTTGAAGCCACCATAAGGAGTGAATGAAGCCTTGGACGAAATATACAAGATGCCACTTCATAATATTCGTCCATAGGCTATTCTAGGTGCTGCGTCACCTTATTTTTGGGCCAGGCCCATGTAATTTCGAAATACTTAAGTATAGGCTATTTTTAGAGTCCGTATGTGTGGGGAAACAAGAGTTAGGGTTGGTTTCGGACCCCACCATCAGGGGCCACGAAATTCCCTCCTCTTCCTCCATATATACAGCCCTTAGGGCGTCGTTTAGACTTTGGGTTTTGTTTAGATCAAAAGTTCGCCATAGCTGCAACTTCGCGTACTTCGTTTGTGTTCAACGACCAGACCAAGGCGTCACAGAACCCCACCTTCGTTAATAAAGCTTTCCTCTTTTATTCGCAATATCCAGATTGCAATCTTAGTTTCTTGCTTGTTCTTCGTTTGCTCGCAGGAAACAGGCCCTCGTGGTCAGGTTGATCGTGCTCCGGCGTGGTCAATAACCCTCGGAAGTTGGTTTAGCGATTGCTAAGGCGCGACGTCTCGCACGTTCGTAGTCGGATCGTCAAGGTCGACTCCCACAGAAACGATAGCTACCATCTCATCGAAACATCGGGACACCTTTGCCTCTATCAACGAGGCACCAGAACGTCCTCAGGAAAGGAAGCAAACACCAGGGATCTGACTAAATATGGATCCTCACTGTTCCAATGATGGAATTTGCCAAAAGTATTCACTGCCGCTCTAATATTATCAGTATTGCGAAGATCCAGAGGGATTCCCAACATCATAATCAAACCCTGACGAAAGCCCTGAGCTCCACGAAAACCCTCCCTCTCATCATGTTTCATAAAGCGGACAAACCGATCATTGCCAAGGTGTTGCGGAGGGAGATGTATAAGAGAGTAACGCACCGCAGGATCCCTGACTCGAAACAGCCCGACAGCATTGATCCATGGCTGAACAGAACGAACCTGATATCCATGAGCTTCCAGCCATTCAACAACCTCCTCTCGAGCAGCACCAATCTCATTGGCAGCAGGCATGGGCATGACTTCAGCAAGCATGTAGTCTTCGTGGTGGCGCACGATGGGGACATGCGGCGTGACAAAGGTACGCGGCCATCTTGCATCCCCCGCATCGATGATGTGATGCCCTGCCGGGACATACTGCATTGGGTCAATGGGGAAGTTGGCCATGGCCGACGTTGGCGAGGGTGGCTCAGAAGGCGGCGGTGGTGGTGCTTGCGGAGAGCCTGGAGGCGTCCTTGGACCAAGCTGAACAGAGTTGGTCGATGTGGACGGTGCAATCAAAACCGAGGAGTCCAAGTTAGGTAAAAATCCTGTCAGAGAGATATTCTCGCTCCCTATAGCTATTGCCTCGGAAACTGAATTGTTAGCGGGCTTGGGTTTCCAAACCAGACCCAATCTCCTAGCAAAACGGGCGCAATCGCGCCTAGTATGGCCAACCCGAGAACAACCCAAGCACTTTAGAGTTGACATGCAAGAAGAAGAAAAATGCCCACGCTTAAAACAAGTCTGACATGTAACAATTTCATCAACCATGTCATTTATCATTTGATCAAAAGAGGCCTCAGCCTGGGATGGGCTCGGCACGGCAGTAGAGCTAGATGAGCCAGCAGCTGAAGGGCCCAAAAGAGGCAAATTTTGAGATCCAGAAATCCCGCCCGAGCCTGCCGGCACAAGATCCGAGGTAGAACCGCTTGACGCGATACGCTGTTAGATCTCCGACGAGCTCACCGTGCCAAAGATGATCGGTGGCGAAGCAACATTCCAGTTAAGAATCTCAGATTGGGGCGGAGCAATGACCTGGCGCTCCCTCTCAGAAATTTCATAGCCAGCACTCTCAGATGCCGCAATACATTCAACCGTTGCATGATATCTATACCCTTTGCATGCATCATACGTTTGAAACGTAGCAAAAGATATTTTTTTCTGAAGAGAAGGCCTGGATTTAATGGCTGACTTTGATGGAGGATTATGCATTGCAAGAAGGCCCAAGGCTGCCCTACGCTTAGAAGGACTGACCAAGATCCACTCAGCATCACACTCTTTCTTCCAAATATTGAATTCACGTAACCAATTTGGACCCCCATTTCCCCACAAATGAAAATAGCATTTGAATTGAGGGCAAGAGTACGATCTAGTGTCCACAATATGAAAACCAACAGCCTTGCATGAAACATTGAAGCTAAATACCTTATCAGTAATATATGAGACCCAGAGATCAATGGACGATCCTCCCAGCGCCGACTCAAGGGCGGCGGCCATAGAATCCTCATCAAGCCGAAATTCATGCCTGCTAAAGGAGACAACCAGGGTAATTGCCCCTCTACCATCCATGGGGTGGACAGTGAGGCCAGACGCCCTATAGATCTCATCAGCAAAAACTCTACCCTTGGAGAAGTCCAGATCAAGGGTAGATCCTGAAGACATCAGCAGAGAGATCTCGAGACACCGAACAAGATGAGTGGATCAGTGCACCAATTTAGTGGAGAGGAGTGGAGATCGCCGGTGGGCTAGGGTTTAGGTGCGGGTGGGAGGGTGGGGGCGCCATCCCTTGTTGATCGACATTTCACCATTATTTTCAAAAGCCTATTGTTGTTGCACAGCAATCTTAGCAAGTTTAGAGTAGCTAGGCTTAAGATTTTCATCAGATTCATCCTCACTAGATTCAGAGGAGGCGTATTTGAGTACCTTGGCACCTTTTGCCATGAAGCAATAGGTGGGAGCGTAGTCATCACTGCCTTCATCAGCCTTGTTGGTGAGATCACTTTCTTCAGAGGTGAAGATGGGTTTGCTGACGAATGCAGAAGCGAGGGCTAGGCTCGCCACACCAGACTCAGAATCATCAGATTCCTCTTCTGCTTCATTTTCTTCAAATTCAGCCTCAGAGTCCATTTCCTTGCCAATGAATGCCCGAGCCTTCTTGGAGCTGCTCTTCTTGTGAGACGAAGACTTCGAGGATTTTGATGATGAAGATTTTGAGGATTTCTTCTTTCTCTTTGCATCAACAGAACTGTGATCCTTGTATTTCTTCTTCTTTGATTCCTTTTCCCACTGAGGACAATCTTGAATGTAATGTCCTGGTTTCTTGCACTTGTGACAAAGCCTCTTCTTATAGTCACTGGATGAGGAATCATTGCTCCTTGAGGGTTTTCCAAAGCGACCACGTCTTGAGAACTTCTGGCATTTCTTCACAAGCAGTGCTAGATCATGACTCAGTTCTTCAGGATCACCAAGGTTGCTACCAGATTCTTCATCTTCGGACTCAGATACTACCTTGACCTTCAGTGCACGTGATCTGCCATAGCTCGAACCATAGAGATCTCTCTTCTCAGCAAGCTCTTGTATCATCAGTGCCAGAGTATCAAATGAGGAATCAAGCGATCTCAGCAATTTCTTCACCACCTCATGGTCGGTGATGTCAATGGCACCAAGTGCTTGCAACTCATTTGAGATGTCAGTGAGGCGATCGAAGGTTTGCTGAACATTTTCATTGTCGAGTCTTATGAAGCGGTTGAAGAGATTGCGAAGAACATCAACTCGAGTCATGCTGAGTTGAAACTCCTTCATTGACCTTGGACAGCCTATCCCAGATAAGCTTAGCAGTTTCCAAAGCACTCACTCTACCATACTGTCATTTACTCAGATGGCCACATATGATATTCTTCGCTTGGGAATCGAGTTGCTTGAATCTCTTCACATCGATAGCGTTCAGTGAGGGTGAGATGGAGGGAACACCATTTTCCACAACGTACCAGAGATCGTTATCAATTGCCTCAAGATGCATTCGCTTCTTATTCTTCCAGTAGGGGTAGTCCGTCCCATCGAAGGTAGGACACCCAGCAGAGACCTTGATCATACCTGCGGTCGACATAACTAAAACTCCAGGCGGTTAAACCAAAATTACACAGAACAAGGGAGTACCTTGCTCTGATACCAATTGAAAATGCGTTATATCGACTAGAGGGGGGGTGAATAGGCGATTTTTATGAAATTCTTCACTAAGTAATTTGGTCGTGAGGAAATTCCTTAGCGAAGAACTACTAGCAGCGGAATAAGTACTCAGATGAAAACATAACAGAATCCAGGCATAGTCATCATGATGAGATGAAGACAAACACAGAGTACAGAAAGCGTAAACACAGGATAACACTAGATGAAGACAAAACAGACTGAAGAAATTAAACTGAGGAAATTGAGAAAGTCTTCAAACACAGATATGAACAAACAAACAACACAGTAATGAGGAAATGAAAGTGTTGAGGAAATGGAACCAGTAAGCTTGGTGAAGACAATGATTTGGTAGACCAGTTCCAACTATTGTCTCAGTTGTACATCTGGTTGGAGCGGCTGAGTATTTAAACTCGAGGACACCTAGTCCCGGACACACAGTTCTCACCGTATTCTCCTTGAGCTAAGGACACACGATCCTCACCCAATCACTCGTGGTAAGTCTTCAGGTGACTTCCAAACCTTCACAGACTTGGTCACTCGGCGATCAACAATTCCTCTTGGATGCTCTAGACCTTGACGCCTAACCGTCTGGAAGAAGCACAGTCTTCAAAGGTAACAAGCGTCGGATCCACGCAGGATCAATCTCTTCAGTGATGCTCAATCACTTTGGATTTGTAGGTGTTTGGGTTTGGGTTTGGATTTTCCTCACTTGATGATTTTCGCTCAAAGTCCTCGGAGGATGGGTTGCTCTCAAATGACAAGTGTCAAGTCCTCTCGGAGCAGCCAACCAGCTAGTGGTTGTAGGGGCGGCTATTTATAGCCAAGGGAGCGGCCCGACATGATAAGAAATAAATGCCCTTCAATGATATGACCGTTATGTGGACAAGATATTTTGGAACAGCTGGCGCAACGGTCGGAAATTTGAGATACAAATTCCTCAGGGCTATGATGTTCCTCACTGTCGTGGATTTGTCACGGCAGATGTCCTTAGTGTCAGGACTTAGACGCGAGGCCAACACATCGATGTGGTAGCTTGAGAGGGGTTGAGTGGGATGAGAGACGCAGGGCGGATCAACACGCAAGACAAGGATTTAGACAGCTTCGGGCCCCGGGAAACATCATCCGGTAAAAACCCTACATGCTGTTTGACGCTAGGTCTCATTATCATCATGAGGGAGACGCCGTAAACCGGCTTTTTGTGTCTAGCCCTCGGGATTATTGATTGTCCTCTCTCCTCTTTGGGGAGCCCTGCCCCTCCTTATATATGTTGAAGGGGCGGTTTACATGTGGAGTCCTATTAGGATTAGGACTAGTCTATCTCTAATACAAACCGGATACAAGTCCTGGTGATGAGGACATCAATACCATTGTTACACCCACAGCCCCTACTGTTACATACGATGGACCAATTACTAGAGCTCGCGCACGCCAATTAAATTACCAGGTACTTTCGTTTCTTGGTAATGATTCTAATGTTCATGAGAATATGATGCTGCCTAAATTGGATACATTTGTTTTGCTTACAAATGAAGGGCCTAGCTTGGAGAAGGATGAACATTGGAGCAAGAACAAGCATGGAGTTGATGGCATGCGCAAGGGGAACAAGAACGGAGTCACAAGTGATGATTTCAGGACTCTGAAGCCACCATAAGGAGTGAATGAAGCCTTGGACAAAATATACAAGATGCCACTTCATAAATTTCGTCCAGAGGCTATTCTAGGTGCTGCGTCACCTTATTATTGGGCCAGGCCCATGTAATTTCGAAATACTTAAGTATAGGCTGTTTTTAGAGTCCGTATGTGTGGGGAAACAAGAGTTAGGGTTGGTTTCGGACCCCTTCCTCATGGGCCACGTAATTCCCCCCTCTTCCTCCATATATACAGCCCTTAGGGCGTCGTTTAGACTTTGGGTTTTGTTTAGATCAAAAGTTCGCCATAGCTGCAACTTCGCGTACTTCGTTTGTGTTCAACGACCAGACCAAGGCGTCACAGAACCCCACCTTCATTAATAAAGCTTTCCTCTTATATTCGCAATATCCAGATTGCAATCTTAGTTTTCTTGCTTGTTCTTCGTTTGCTCGCAGGAAACAGGCCCTCGTGGTCAGGTTGATCGTGCTCCGGCGTGGTCAATAACCTTCGGAAGTTGGTTTAGCGATTGCTAAGGCGCGACGTCTCGCACGTTCGTAGTCGGATCGTCAAGGTCGACTCCCACAGAAACGATAGCCACCATCTCATCGAAACATCGGGACACCTTTGCCTCTATCAAGTGGTATCAGATTTCCAGGTTGCTCGGTGAGATTTTACAGTTTTTCGTAGATTAGATCGAGTCTGTTCTTCATACCTACAGTCCACGAAAAAGCCACACACAAAAAAAATTAGGGTTAGTTCATCATATCCGAACCAATCTGAGCCTTTGCATAATCTTTTTAGGGTTTTTGCTTTGTTGAATTTGCGGTTGCATCGTCTTGTCAAGTTGCTGGTCTTAGAGTCTAGTCTTTTAGAGTTTCGAGTTCTGGTCATAAGTTGTCACGCCGCCGCCGCACCATCATCATCGCCTTGCCATCTACCACCACCGCTTATCCGCCACCGTTCTGAATCCGTGTCCAACTACCACCACCGATCCGTGTCCATATACCACCACCGCTACCATATACCACCGCCGCTGCCATATCCTACCACCATATATCCACCACCAATCCGAGTTCTTTTCATATTAGGTTTGTTTTCGAGATCCATCTCAATTCCGATTCGTGTTTCCTTGCCTGCGTAGGTCTCGGAAAAAAAAAGTCTGGAGACCCCCGGGCAGTTTTTAGGCCAAAATTTCGGTGACCGAAAATATTTTTTTTCCTATCCTATTTTTAGGCTGTTCTGAGTCTTTTGAGACACTCGCCATCATAGTGATTTTTGGTCGCACTTTTTCGTCGTCGCTGCCCTGATTTCCGAAAAAAAATTTGTCAAAAAAATTTCGTACCCATCTTGTTAGTTTGACCTCGGAAGAGTTTTGAGACACTCACCATTATAGTAATTTTTCGCAAAAAAAAAGCGCAAAAAAAAGAGGAGCGCAAAAAAAGAACAGGGCAAAAAAAAATTCCAGAGTGTGCTTTTCCCTTGTTTCCGTGCAGCGCCATGATTTTGTTAGTGTTCTAGGCTCGCGTCTCTAGCACGGTCTAGCCTAGGACCAGCACAGTACCGTCGTTGAGCGTTTATTCAACTTTGCATCCCTGAATTGATTATTGCTGATTCTTTTTGCTACCATACTATAAGCCTTCCCAGCTCCACATACATCTACATCGTGCGTTTGACTCTCCCTGGTAATCGCTCTATCCAAGCTTTGAGAGTTTTGACTACATCGGTTGCCGATCACCGCCTGCTGCTGGGTAAGAACTGGTAAGAATTTGAGATTTGCTTAAAGGATTTGTGACACCCACCACCACCACCACTTGTTAGTAGTCTATAGGATCATATTCTGTGTGTTTCTATTGCTGCTAACCATGCCAGGATCACAACCCGACGAGATTGACTGGGAGAATTTAACAAACAAGGAGCTTCATGATAAGTTTCAGAAAATGATGAATGAACAGGTGCAAGATGTGCTGAACAATTTTGAAGAGGCCATGGAGAAGATCGCTGGCCTGGAGAAGATGTTCGAAACAAAGCTCGATAACAGATTTAATGAACTGCTTGCGCGTCTTCCACCACCGGCTGCACCTGCCGCACCTCTGCAACAACAGCAACAACAACGAATACCTCCAGGTCGGGAATCAGCCCTCCGCCGAGCGATCCGTGTCCCTCTTCAGCCTGGCTAAACTGCTGGTGCTGCTGTTGATACTTCTGTGGCTCCTGCTGCTGATGCGGAGGAGGATGATTATGTGGGAGATTACGAGGATGAGGTTGATCAACATCAGAACTACGTGCAACCACCAGCACCACAACCACCAGGTCGTCCACATGCAAATAATGGTAATGTTAGGGCTGCCCCTCAGGTACGAGATCATTACCATCTCCCTAAACTGAAATTGAATATCCCACCATTTGAGGGTAGATATGTTCCTGATATATATCTTACTTGGGAGTTAGAAACTGAACAACGATTTACATGTATACAATATCCTGAGGAGAGACGTGTTCCTGCTGCTGTTTGTGCTTTCACTAGCTTTGCATGTGTTTGGTGGTCTGAATATTGTAGATTATGTCCCGTTCCAGCTACTTGGGCTGCTTTGAAAACTGCTATGCGTACTCGTTGGGTTCCGCCATATTATCAACGTGAATTACTTCAAAAATTGCAGCGCTTAAGACAAGGAAAAAATTCTGTAGAAGAATATTATCAGGAATTACAAACTGGATTGATTCGATGTGGTATTGTTGAGGAGAATGAAGCTATGCTTGCACGTTTTCTAGGTGGATTAAATAGAGAGATTCAGACCATTCTAGACTATAAGGATTATAATAATATCACTCGTTTATTCCATCTTGCTTGTAAAGCTGAACGTGAAGTGCAGGATCGACAGGCATTGGCGCGAACTAACTTTTCTGCAGGTCGACCTTCATCATGGACACCACGTGCATCATCTACTTCCACACGTTCTGCTACAGCGGCACCTCCGTCGGCTGCCACCTCCAACCGTGATACAAGAAAGCAGGCACAACCACCACTATCTGCCAAGAGCACACCTGCCGGGCCTGCACAGAGCTCTGCTTCTTCCATGGCGTCTACAGGGCACACAAGTGATATTATTTGTCGTCGTTGTAAGGGAAGAGGACATTTTGCACGCGAATGCACATCTCAGCGTGTGATGATTGCTACTGAGGATGGTGGGTATGAGTCCGCTAGTGACTATGATGAGGAGACTTTGGCTCTTCTTACACATGAAGAACACGGTGGAGATGATTCTGATCATGAGACGCAATACATGGCTCCTGAAGATGCTGACAGGTATGAATGTTTGGTTGCTCAACGTGTTTTGAGTGTGCAGGTCACGCAAGCTGAGCAAAATCAGAGGCATCATTTGTTTCATACAAAGGGAGTTGTGAAGGAACGTTCTGTTCGCGTCATCATAGATGGAGGGAGCTGCAACAACTTGGCTAGCATGGAGATGGTGGAGAAGCTATCCCTCACCACAAGACCACATCCACATCCTTACTACATCCAATGGTTCAACAACAGCGGCAAGGTTAAGGTAACACGTACTATTCGTGTGCATTTTAGTATCTCTACATATGTTGATTATGTTGATTGTGATGTGGTACCTATGCAAGCATGTTCCTTATTACTTGGTAGACCATGGCAATTTGATAAAAATTCTATACACCATGGTAGAAACAATCAGTATACTCTCGTTCATAAGGACAAAAATATTACTTTGCTTCCTATGACTCCTGATTCCATTTTGAAAGATGATATTAATGGAGCTAATAAAGCAAAACAGGAGCAAAATAAGAGTGAAAATCAGATTGTGGCAAAAGAATTTGAGCAACAAATGAAGCCTAATAATAAACCATCTAGTGTTGCTTCTGAAATTAAATTGAAAAGTGCATGTTTATTTGCCACCAAATCTGATATTGATGATCTAGATGTTAGCAAATCTGTTTGCTATGCTTTTGTGTGCAAAGAGGTATTATTTTCATTCGAGGACGTGCCTTCCTCTTTGCCTCCTGCTGTTACTAACATTTTGCAGGAGTTCGCTGACGTCTTTCCACAAGACGTGCCACCGGGATTACCACCTATTCGAGGGATTGAGCATCAAATTGACTTAATTCCCGGTGCATCGCTACCCAACCGTGCACCATACCGTACCAATCCAGAGGAGACGAAGGAGATTATGCGTCAAGTACAGGAGCTGCTCGACAAAGGTTATATACGTGAATCTCTTAGTCCTTGTGCTGTTCCTATTATACTAGTGCCTAAAAAGGATGGTACATCGCGTATGTGTGTTGATTGTAGAGGCATTAATAATATTACTATTCGTTATCGTCATCCTATTCCTAGGCTAGATGATATGCTTGATGAATTGAGTGGCTCTACAATATTCTCCAAAGTTGATTTGCGTAGTGGATACCATCAAATTCGTATGAAATTGGGAGATGAATGGAAAACAACATTTAAAACTAAGTTTGGTTTATATGAGGGGTTAGTCATGCCTTTTGGGTTAACTAATGCACCTAGTACTTTCATGAGATTAATGAACGAAGTTTTACGTGCTTTCATTGGACGATTTGTGGTAGTCTATTTTGATGATATACTGATTTATAGCAAATCTTTGGAAGAACATTTGGAACATTTACGTGCTGTTTTTAATGCTCTACGTGATGCACGTTTGTTTGGTAACCTTGGGGAGTGCACCTTTTGCACCGACCGAGTGTCTTTTCTTGGCTATGTTGTTACTCCACAGGGAATTGAAGTTGATAAAGCCAAGATTGAAGCTATTGAGAGTTGGCCGCAGCCCAAAACGGTCACACAAGTGAGGAGTTTTCTTGGACTCGCTGGTTTCTATAGGCGTTTTGTGAGAGATATTAGCACCATTGCTGCACCTCTCAATGAGCTTACAAAGAAGGATGTGCCTTTTGTTTGGGGTACCGCACAGGAAGAAGCCTTCACGGTATTGAAAGATAAGTTGACAAATGCTCCTTTACTTCAACTTCCTGACTTTAATAAGACTTTTGAGCTTGAATGTGATGCTAGTGGAATTGGATTAGGAGGTGTGTTATTACAAGATGGCAAACCTGTTGCATACTTTTCTGAAAAATTGAGTGGGCCTAGTCTGAACTATTCTACTTATGATAAAGAATTATATGCTCTTGTTCGGACTTTAGAAACATGGCAACATTATTTATGGCCCAAAGAATTTGTTATACATTGTGATCATGAATCTTTGAAACACATTAAAAGTCAAGCTAAACTGAACCGTAGACATGCTAAATGGGTTGAATTCATTGAGACTTTCCCTTATGTCATTAAACACAAGAAGGGTAAAGAAAATGTTATTGCTGATGCATTGTCTCATCGTTATACTATGCTTTCACAACTTGATTTTAAAATATTTGGTTTGGAGACCATCAAAGATCAATATGTGCATGATGCTGAATTTAAAGATGTATTGTAGAATTGTAAAGAAGGTAGATCATGGAACAAGTTCGTTGTTAATGATGGTTTTGTGTTCCGTGCTAACAAGTTATGCATTCCAGCTAGTTCTGTTCGTCTTTTGTTGTTGCAGGAGGCGCATGGAGGAGGATTAATGGGACACTTTGGCGTGAAGAAGACAGAGGACGTACTTGCTACACATTTCTTTTGGCCAAAGATGAGACGGGATGTTGAGTGTTTTGTTGCTCGCTACACTACATGTCAAAAAGCTAAGTCACGACTCAATCCTCATGGTTTATATATGCCTTTTCCTGTACCTAGTGTTCCTTGGGAGGATATATCTATGGACTTTGTTTTAGGTTTGCCTCGAACAAAGAAGGGGAGGGATAGCATATTTTTTGTCGTGGATAGATTCTCGAAAATGGCACACTTTATACCATGTCATAAAAGCGATGATGCTGTTAATGTTGCTGATTTGTTCTTTCGTGAAATTATTCGCTTGCATGGTGTGCCAAATACTATTGTTTCAGATCGTGATACTAAATTTCTTAGCCACTTTTGGAGATGTTTATGGGCTAAGTTGGGGACTAAACTGCTTTTTAGTACTACTTGTCACCCCCAAACTGATGGACAAACTGAAGTAGTCAATAGAACATTGTCTACTATGCTTAGGGCTGTTTTGAAGAATAATAAGAAAATGTGGGAAGAATGCTTGCCTCATATTGAATTTGCTTATAATCGTTCATTGCATTCTACTACTAAGATGTGCCCTTTTGAAATTGTGTATGGTTTCCTACCTCGTGCACCTATTGATTTGTTGCCGCTTCCATCTTCGGAGAAGGTTAATTTTGATGCTAAAGAACATGCTGAATTGATTTTAGAAATGCATGAGTTAACTAAGGAAAACATTGAGCGTATGAATGCTAAATACAAACTTGCTGGAGATAAGGGTAGAAAACATGTTGTCTTTGCACATGGTGATCTTGTTTGGTTACATTTGCGTAAGGATAGGTTTCCTAATTTGCGCAAATCAAAGCTAATGCCACGTGCTGATGGTCCATTTAAGGTGTTAGAGAAAATAAATGATAATGCATATAAACTTGAGCTGCCTGCAGATTTTGGGGTTAGTCCCACTTTTAACATTGCAGATTTGAAGCCTTATTTGGGTGAGGAAGATGGGCTTCTGTCGAGGACGACTTCATTTCAAGAAGGGGAGGATGATGAGGACATCAATACCATTGTTACACCCACAGCCCCTACTGTTACATATGATGGACCAATTACTAGAGCTCGCGCACGCCAATTAAATTACCAGGTACTTTCGTTTCTTGGTAATGATTCTAATGTTCATGAGAATATGATGCTGCCTAAATTGGATACATTTGTTTTGCTTACAAATGAAGGGCCTAGCTTGGAGAAGGATGAACATTGGAGCAAGAACAAGCATGGAGTTGATGGCATGCGCAAGGGGAACAAGAACGGAGTCACAAGTGATGATTTCAGTACTCTGAAGCCACCATAAGGAGTGAATGACGCCTTGGACGAAATATATAAGATGCCACTTCATAAATTTCGTCCAGAGGCTATTCTAGGTGTTGCGTCACCTTATTATTGGGCCAGGCCCATGTAATTTCGAAATACTTAAGTATAGGCTGTTTTTAGAGTCCGTATGTGTGGGGAAACAAGAGTTAGGGTTGGTTTCGGACCCCTTCCTCAAGGGCCACGAAATTCCCCCCTCTTCCTCCATATATACAGCCCTTAGGGCGTCGTTTAGACTTTGGGTTTTGTTTAGATCAAAAGTTCGCCATAGCTGCAACTTCGCGTACTTCGTTTGTGTTCAACGACCAGACCAAGGCGTCACAGAACCCCACCTTCATTAATAAAGCTTTCCTCTTATATTCGCAATATCCAGATTGCAATCTTAGTTTTCTTGCTTGTTCTTCGTTTGCTCGCAGGAAACGGGCCCTCGTGGTCAGGTTGATCGTGCTCCGGCGTGGTCAATAACCTTCGGAAGTTGGTTTAGCGATTGCTAAGGCGCGACGTCTCGCACGTTCGTACTCGGATCGTCAAGGTCGACTCCCACAGAAACGATAGCCACCATCTCATCGAAACATCAGGACACCTTTGCCTCTATCACCTGGCCTTAACTCCTTGTAAGGCAAATATTCCTTTCCTCTTAAACCGACCCACCATAGTTGAACCGGCCTTCTGGGCCTTTGGCCTTGTCATCCGTCTGGTCCGTCCGCCGGGTTACCAGTGAGTCATAACTACCAAGCAGGTTGCTTGTAAACCGCCAAGGTCAGGGCGGGTCTTCAGATAAACCGCCAAGTCCGGCCGGGTTAACTTCCGGCCGGTTTACGCCGCGGGGTATATCCCCGGCACTCACTGTGTAGGCAATTCGCACTGGCGAATTCCTAACTCCTCAGTCAGAGCAAAGTCCCCAGTGACCAGAAGAACTACGTCTCTGTCACTGAAGAAATTGACTAAAATATATGAGATTTCCAATGGTTTCACTCGAAGGGATTGGTAGGTGTAGGATTTGAGATGAGCATCACATGGAAATTTTCTCCTTAGTATTTCCTCGACCCTCTTTAATAGTACGGTGTTTCCTATGACTCAAGAAAGAGAAAATGAAACTACGAAAACAAAAGTCTTCACGCTTCATGTTCCTCGAATGAATACCAAGTCTTCAAGGTCACACCAATTTCTTCACTTTCAAAGTCTTCAGTATATCAAAATCTTCAGTCGAAGAACTTAATTTTTAGGGGTTGACTTTCTCTGTAAATATCAAACTCCTCATAGACTTATAGACATGTGTACACTCATAAACGCATTAGATACTTAACCTATAAGTCTTCAATACACCAAAATCACTAAGGGGCACTAGATGCACTTACACTCTCGTTCACCAAATTCTTTCATAGCACCCTTAGACATATTAATACCATTATCAGTCATGATGCTATGAGGGTAACCAAAATGGAAAATCAACTTCTTAATGAATTGAACCGCCGTTGCCGCATCACACTTGCTGATCGGCTCTGCCTCAACCCACTATGTAAACTTGTCGACCACCACCAAAAGGTGGGCCTTTCTGTCCTTGGACCTCTTGAATGGTCCAACCATATCCAGCCCCCAGACTGCAAATGGCCAAGTGATTGGAATCATCCTCAATTCTTGAGCCGACACATGAGCTCGCCTAGAATTTTTTTGACAACTGTCACACTTGCTAACCAGATCTTCTGCATTAGCATGAGCCGTCAGCCAATAAAACCCATGACAAAAAGCCTTAGCCACGAGAGACTTAGAACCGGCGTGATGGCCATAATATCCTTCATGAATTTCCCTTAAAATCTCATGGCCCTGCTCAGGAGAAATCCAGCACTGGAACACCCCTGTGACACTGCATCGGTGTAACTCGCCATTGACAATGGTCATTGACTTAGATCGCTGAGTTATTTGTCTGGCTAAAGTTTCATCCTGAGGTAACTCACCTTGTGTCATATAAGTCAAATATGGAACTGCCCAATCCGGAATAGCATGAAGAGTCGCCACCAACTGTGCCTCCGGGTCAGGGATAGCCAGATCCTCTTTTGTAGGTAACTTAGCTGAAGGATTATTTAGTGTATCAAGAAAGACATTAGGTGGCACTGTCTTACATTGAGATCCCAACTGTCTTAAAGCATCGGCCGCCTCATTTTTCTTGCGATCAACATGTTCCACCTGATAAACTTTGAAATGACAAGCAATACCATCAAGCGCCCGGCGATAAGCCGCCATGAGCGGGTCTTTGGAATCCCAAGTTCCCGAGACATGCTGAGCCACCAAGTCTGAATCACCAAAACACCTGACCCGGCTTAGGTTCATCTCTTTTGACATCTGAAGGCCATGGATTAAGGCCTCATATTCAGCTGCATTATTAGTACAAAGAAACATTGGCCTTAGGACATAACAAAACTTGTCACCTCGTGGGGAAGTCAAAATAACTCCAGCCCCCGAGCCTTCCAACTTCGTGGTGTCAGTGTCAAAACCGGCGGTCGTGGGTAGGGGGTCCCGAACTGTGCGTCTAGGATCGATGGTAACAGGAGATGGGGGACACAATGTTTACCCAGGTTCGAGCCCTCTCTATGGAGGTAATAACCTACTTCCTGCTTGATTGCCATTGATGAATATGAGTGTTACGAGAGTTGATCTACCACGAGATCATAATGGCTAAACCCTAGAAGTCTAGCCTATGAGTATATGGTCATGAATCTGTCCTATCCGGACTATGCTCTCCGGTTTATATAGACACCATAGAGATCTAGGGTTACATGGAGTCGGTTACATAAGAGGGAATCTTCATAGTCGGTCGCCAAGCTTGTCTTCCACGCCAAGTAGAGTCCAACCCGGACACGGGTATAGTCTTCGTCCTTCACATCTTCACAGCCCGTTAGTCTGGCCCAGTAGATAACAGGCGGGATGCCCGAGGACCCCTCAGTCCAGGAATCCCTCAGTAGCCCCTGAACCTGGCTTCAATGATGAGGAGTCCAGCGCGCAGATTGTCTTCGGCATTGCAAGGCGGGTTCCCCTTCTTCCAAACTCCAAGATAGTCTTCGGATGTAGTAAATATATCCGGACCTGTGTATGTAATTGCAGAAAATACGATACTTCACGAGTCCAGTCTGCTGACAACTGTTTATGACATTGTGTCATGCCCGCCCGATTATTATTTCCAACCGTTGGCTAGCCCGTCGCCCCACGTCTCGGGGAGCGGTTTTATGGACACGTCTTGTCAAAGCAGAGATTGTGCCCCCCTATTCACGGGATTTTCAGTAACGCAGGTGTGGGTAACCCAACCGTTCCCAGGGTACAACTCTTTGAGGATAGGTAAGTTTGGAGACCCGGGAGGGGACGCTCGATATTCTGGGCCTTTATATAGGGACCCAAACTCGTCTTTCTCTTCCGCGCTTGCTTCTTCCTCAACCCCAGCCACCTTGAGTTCTATCCCTCGAGTTTCAATTACCACCAGCCCCAATCATGCCTGGGCTCGGCCGTTCAGGCCGGTGGGTGGCCTCTTCTGCCATAGAGGAGGATATTGCGAAGCTCCGCGTGGCGAGGTATCTGACCCCAGAAATCCTTCATCGGCTTCCTGCTAAGGGGCAGGTTATTCCCACCCCCAAATCTGGCGAGAGGGTAGTATTTGTGTCACACTTTCTCCATGGGTTAGGGTTCGCACTTAACCCCTTCGTCCGGGGGCTCATATTCTACTATGGGCTAGATATTCACGATTTGGCCCCGGACTCCGTCCTCCTCATCTGGACATTTATTGTCACATGTGAGGCCTTCCTCCGAACTCCTCCGCACTTTGGTTTGTGGCTCAAGACTTTCGATGTGAGGCTGCGGGTGATGGAAGAGGAGCGGGCAGAGTGCGGCAGCGTTATAATAAGCAAGCTTGCCAGCGCGGTTTGGTTTGAAGGATCTTTCGCCGAGTCTTTCGGCCTATGGCAGCAGGGGTGGTTTTATGTCAACGAGCCGCGGTGCTCCAAGTGGGCAGCTACGCCCATTTTCCGACTCGGCCCTCCGACTCAGCTCGCTTCATGGATCAATAGGGGATTAGACTGGGGATCCGCCAATGAAGTGCAGACTTTGCAAAGTTGCATCCAAAGCCTTACCGAGAAGGGCATCAAACTCGTGAACGTTGTTCAAGTAATGCTAGTCCGCCGGACCCTGCCATGTCAGCGGCGGCCTCTCCGTATGTGTGGGTTTAATCCAGAGGGGCGGCGGACTCTTCAGCACTTCTTCGGTGCTACGCATGAAGGGATGTGGAGATTATATTTCGGGGAGTGAGAACAATGGCCGGACACCACTGAGGACGTTGGCCTTGACTGCAATCATCCGGACACTCCGGTAAGTATTATATCTCTGAACACCTTTCATTCACGCATCTCTTGACAAGATACTGAACGACCCGTCCTTGTACAGGACTGGATAAGGAAAGCGGTGCTGATCTGGTGTCCGATGCCCATTCCCGAAGACCCCGCGTCCGCCCTACTGACATGCATGTTAACTCCGACACCGTACTAGGTGTCTACAGAGGGGGGTGAGAGTGGGGAGCCCAAAGGAGTTGCCCGCCCTGAGGATGATTCAGATGCTGTGTTCAGGGAAACCGAAACCTTTTACCCATGGGAAAAGGTGTAGAGGGGGCCTTCCATAGCAAGAAGAGGGCCGCTTCTGGAGGTCAGGAGGGGAAACCTTCCAAGAAAGGGAAAACGCAATTGTCGGGCGGCTTGGGTCGAGCAAGCGATGTCGATGTAGAGCTTGATGATGAGGACGAACCTCCGGCCAGACCGTAAGTGACACAGGGTACTTTAACCATACCTCATTCCTTCCTTATTACTAAAGTAATCCTCCGATATATGCATGTCCTCGCAGGTTAACGCCTAGTGTTTTTCAATCATCCTCCTCCTCGCGAGACCTTCTGCCGGAGATGATGGAGAGTGACACGCCTTCCCCAGCCTCCTCGCCCAATAGGGCGTATGATCTTGGGGTGTCATCCCGGAGGGCTCCTCCCCACCGGCAAGTAGCACAGGAAACGAGGAAGGAGTTGCTCGAAGGTGGCGCCTCTGTCACTCAGGGTTCGGGGATCAAGAATGATGGCCCCAAACTATCTGGTTTACAGCCGGAGGTGATTCTAGAGGCGGGTAAGCGGATTCCTGCAAAGGAGTGTCGTGCTCCGGTGGCGGTGTCCGAAGACCCAGGAGTGCCGGGGACGCTGACGGACATGCTGCGACGAGCGTCCGTTTCGGAAGAGCACCGTGTCTTAATGGTTACGGTGGTCGGAAAGGTTCTCTCCGTGAAGAGCGGGTTGGACGAGGCCTTTACGAGCCTTCTAAGAGGTTTTGAGGTTTGTGATGTAATGTTGCCAATTGAATGATATTGACAGAATGCACCTGTTGTTATGCAGTAGCCCCTGAGACTCAGATTGCCTTCCGAAGGAAGCAACTGGAGGATCAAAAAGATATGCTCAAGTACTAATCTTGATTTAATCTGGAATACAGGCTACCGCACTTCCTGCCACTTCTCGAAGTACGGAGGTGGCCGAACTACAGCGAAAGCTGGATTTTGTGGAGGATGACATTGCATTGATCAACAAGCGTCTTGATGACTCGCAAGGTATATATTTCGAGCATTCCTTACACCAATGTTCTTGTAATTTAAGCCTGACTCTGAAAAAGAGTTTTATATAAAACGTGCATGAAAGCAGATGGTGCCACCGCCGTGGAAGCCCTTCGGGCGGAGCTAGACCGGGTCAAGGAGTAGGCCCGGTTTAGTTATGCGGCTGCCGAAAAGGCATCGACTGAGTTGAAAGCCGAACAAGCTGCGCGGCGCCACGACAAGGAGAAGATGTCCACCATGGCACGCGAGTTAGAGAATGCGGCTAGCCGCTGCAAACTTCTTGAGAAGGAAAATGAAGTCAAAACGACTGAACTTGATAAGGCCTTACGAGAGGCAAGAGAAGCGCGGTCTGAATCCAGAGCAGCCCGAGAGGAGATCCAGCAAGCTGGGGAGATTGTGGCTGGCAAGCCCTTTTTGCTATAGGCTAACTTCGGAGATCCGACCTATGCTCAGCTTAACCGAGTGTGAAGTTCTCCGAACAATTTTTTAGACTTGCCAAAGAGTTCTTCCGATGCGGCGCGATTTTACCATGAGCAAGAGGGGTATGCAACGGAGAAGCTTTTCTGGTCACAATTTGGCGCATCGAAGCACCCTCTGTTGCTGAATGAACAGATGTCCCAGTGGGCCGAGCTACATAGGATATCCGGTGCTGCCATGAATAATGTCATAGTCCGGTTGTGGCCGACTGAACCTGTTCCGAGTAGTTACTTCGACCTGGTGCAGTGGCTTGTTGATGCAGTGGTGCGTATCGACGATGTGAATCGGTCGGCGTGCATTGAGGGTGCACAGATGGCCTTCACCCACGTCAAGACATTCTGGGGGAAGATGAAGGCCATCGATGTTGCGGCGAAGAGTCCACCAAAAGGCAAGGACTGTCCGGAACCGGTGCACTATTTTGAAGATGTCCTAGAGGACGCCCGCTTGATAGAGGGTCAGTGCTCGAAATAAATAATGTTCAAGTAATTTGTATAAGTGTTGTAGCAGACAACTTTATGGTTAATCTGTTTTCATCTTTTGCTCGAAAGCTTGTATTCCTCCTGTGTGGCCGTTTTAATGGAATCTAAAAGTTTTCCAGTCGTCGACTTCAGCCCCCTCGTAGGAAATACGGGGGTGTTCGGAAAAGCATTGAATCACTCTTTATCCAACGTATCGGTCCATGAAGGAGGTGATAATGCGGCGAACCAGGCAATCGGACTATAGGGCGTTAACACTTTCACTTAGCCATAGGAGTTTTATGGCTGGGCTACGACATAGCCCCTGATATGTATGCGGTGTATTATAATTTTTGTGCCTTACATGTTTTGATCTAAAAAAGATCCTTCATGTGAAACGGAGAATCGCTAAAGATTCAAAGAAGCCGTCAAGTGGTTGACTAGCTCTCACCGCATCATGACAGTCAGTTTTCGGCTTTCTCTACGGAGGCGCCCATCCGGTCAAAGCCAGGGCACAATCGCAGTAGTTCTCCCTTTACTACCCTAGTCGATAGAGCAGAACGTAGGGTAGCAAGCACAGGAGCCGGGCAACCCAACTATTTGACCAAAGACAATGATTCGGAGCTGATGCATATAAGGCCAAACTTGCAACGCTAAGTACGCTATAGAGCTGTTCAGACTTTTATTGGCGACTCATTTGTTCCCATACCGAGCCCCTGGCAGGTTATGCCGAGGTGCGTCTTGTAACACAGTCGTTAGGGCCGTACTCATTATAGGAAGAGTATGGAAAATTAGTTCGGATATAGCTTACTGAGAGTGGAGCGGCAAGCCAATGATAAATTCGTATATGAAAAGGAAAAACCATAACCCGGCTATTTGACATGCTCGGGGTCGGGAAATGGAGGGAAAAAAGGCATAGTACAAGCTCAGAATAAAGAGTGCGGCCGACAAAAAGCTGTTTTGGACCTCTTGTCACACGTCCGCGCCGCCCGTCCTCGGGCAGGGCAGTCCTTAACGGAAGTAGCCCCTTAGGTGAATGTACGGATCCGAACTCGGATAGAGTCCGTTGTAAATGTTGTCCTGTTGGTCACCTGTTTTTGAGTTATAATAAAGAAAAGTAAGTGAAAAAGATAAAGAACGTTACGGGAATGCTTGCAGGGTTGTCCGTATTGTGCTTCCGCCGATCCCCATGGTATCTTGAGCGCGTGGTGATGCACACGTGGTGTAAATTTGGTCGGCATAGTGGGTGGGTGGCAGAAGCCGAATTGCTATTTCTGTTCCAGGAGTGTTCGGACTTCGGAGGGAAACTGTTTCTAGCCCCTGGCGTTCGGCTGGCGAGCTGCTCCGTTGTCTTTATTGCTTGATGGTCTCCTGCCCTTGTGCTCGGTGTTAAGCTTGCTTGCCTTCTTGAAGACCCAATAGTTTCTGTTGGTGTGATTAGCTGGCTTATCAGGGTGACCGTGAATCTAACATGGTCGGTCTAATATCTTGTCGAGGGCGGATGGTTCATCCTGGTTGGCCTTAAATGGCTTCTTCCGTTGACCGGGTTTCGGATTGTGAAATCCGGCGTTGATCGCTTTGTCGCGTGATCTTTCATGATTGTTGCGGCTATTGTGTTCGTTTAGTCGTGGCTTGCCGTTGCCGTCTCGGATTTCGGAAGTGCCCGGCTCGCTGGCGTTGTTGCTTTTACGAGTGAGCCAGTTGTCTTCTCCCGCACAAAAGCGAGTCATTAGGGCGGTAAGGGCTGTCATGGATTTAGGTCCTTCCTGGCCAAGGGCTTCCGCGTCCGGACAATCAACAATTTGGTTCTTTTTAACTAAGAACCTAGTCCATAGTTCCCTGGCTGACTCGCTGGGCTGTTGGACGATATGACTTAAGTCATCGGCATCTGGTGGCCGGACATGTGTTCCTTGGAAGTTGTCACAAAAGGCGTTTTCCAGATCTTCCCAGATGCCAATAGAATTTTCTGGCAAATTGTTTAGCCAGCACCGCTGGCCCCTTAAGCTTGAGAGGCAGGTATTTAATGGCATGAAGGTTGTCTCCGCGAGCCAAGTGGATATGGAGGAGGAAGTCCTGAATCCATACTGCGGGATCTGTTGTTCCATCGTATGATTCGATGTTAATGGGCTTAAACCCGTCTAGGAATTCATGCTCCATTACCTCGTTGGTGAAGCAAAGAGGGTGTGCGGCTCCTCTATGTTGGGCCACACTGTAAAGCACCTCCGGCAGACTCCTCTTACGGTTTTCAGACCGAGCGTGCTCAGATTTGTTGTGCCCGAATAGGTATCCTTTATTACTGGCCGGGGCATGTCTTTGTGATCCGTTTGTCGATTTTGTGTATCATGTTCTACCCTCTGGGTCTTGCTGGATGTCACGAGTGTTCTCCCGGGCTTCTTTATTCTTGCTTCGACGGACGGATGGGTTGGTATGGTGCTCTGCTGGGGCTGCTGCTTTGTCCGGACCGAACCATGGTCGGCCTACCAGCTTATTCGATGGTGGTGTGGGCTTCAAAGCCTTGCCATCGTATTGAGGGAGCCACCTACTGTTGTGGTGGCTTTTGTCTGGGCCGCTAAGGCCGTATTCTTTGGCGGCCAGGATCTCAGTCCATCTATCGTTGAGCAAATCTTGCCTCACTTGGAGCTGCAGCTGCTTCCTCCTTAGGCTCCTTGAAGTGGCTATGAGCCGGCGTTTAAAGCGCTCCTGTTCTAGAGGTTCCTCAGGCACGGTGAATTCCTCGTTGCTGAGGCTCTCTTCTTCCTCAGAGAGTGGAAGATAATTACTATCCTCTGAGTCTCCGTATGTGGCCTGTTCATCAGGGCTAGCCTACCCGCTTTCCAGGTCCTCCTATTCGGATCCCGTCTCAACAGGGTCTTCATTTTCCGGAGTATTTATCACCTCCGGTGCATGTATTGTTTTCTCTTGAGTGACGTGACTGAGAGTGGCGCCGAGGGTGCCGGTGTTCGGACTATGTACCAGGAGGTTTATCCTCGACTGGATCCTCCTTGTCAGCATCAAGATCGTCGTTGGGTGTGTCTATCATACATACGTCATACCAGGAAGTGATTGCCCCCCGTCTAGCCGATAGTAAGCTTTGGCTTTGCCCCTCATCGTCGTCCAGACCATCGATGTCTTTGGAGTAGGGGTCAGGTGTGTTGGTTGGGTCTTCGACGGTGGCTACAAAGTGGGTGGCGGGTGGGAAGCAAAATTCTCCATCATCCGCCGTAAGGTCGAACCGAACATAGTTCGGCGACGAGCTGTCTGCCAGGGACAGGCTTTTTAGTGAGTTTAGGAGGTCGCCCATGGGCGAGCGTTGGAAGATACCCGCGCCCCTGAAATTGAAGATTGATAGCCGATCGAGTCCAGTATCTGCAGGCTCGCAATACCGGAGACAAGTCTGTGGTTCTGTTGATGCAAGTATCGCATGAAGTGGAATCTGCATGCGGCTCCAACGCCGCCGAATCGGTAGCCCCCGTGATGGGGTTGAGTTTCCCATCTTCGGATGCCTTGCTCTGCTCCGGATCTAAGGCCAGAGTTGTTACAGGAGCTATCTCCTGGATGCGGCCCGATGACAGGTTTAAGCCATTTTCATCGGGGTGAAGGGGAGCAGTTGCCGCGGTCTCGAATCCATCGAAGATCAAGTCTCCACGGATGTTCGCGACGTAGTTTAGGCTTCCGAATCTGACCTGATTGCCAGGGGCGTAGCTATCGATCTGCTCCAGATGGCCGAGCGAGTTGGCCCGTAGTACGAGGCCGCCGAATACAAAGATCTGTCTAGGGAGGAAGTTTCTTCCTGGACCACGTAATTACTGACAGTTGAAGGGGCCATCAAACCTTTCGTCGACGGCATAGTGGAACTCTCAATGGAAGTACCAATGTCGGTGTCAAAACCGGCGGATCTCGGGAAAGGGGTCCCGAACTATGCGTCTAGGATCGATGGTAACAGGAGACGGGGGATAGAATGTTTACCCAGGTTCGGGCCCTCTCTATGGAGGTAATACCCTACTTCCTTCTTGATTGATCTTGATGAATATGAGTGTTACAAGAGTTGATCTACCATGAGATTGTAATGGCTAAACCCTAGAAGTCTAGCCTATGAGTATACTGTCATGAATCTGTCCTATCCGGACTATGCTCTCTGGTTTATATAGACACCGGAGAGATCTAGGGTTACATGGAGTCGGTTACATAAGAGGGAATCTTCATAGTCGGTCGCCAAGCTTGTCTTCCACGCCAAGTAGAGTCCAATCCGAACACGGTTATAGTCTTCGGCCTTCACATCTTCACAACCCATTAGTCCGGCCCAGTAGATAACAGGCCAGACGCCCGGGGACCCCTCAGTCCAGGACTCCCTCACCTGGATCCATTAAAATGAATAGTCCAATGCGTATTATTAGGCTTTTCCTCTGGCATCTGCAACTCTGTCTAGTCATTGATCAAACCCACAAGTGCCCGGGACTTGTTAGCTGTCTGAGGCATATACTTCAAACCATGGGGTCCAAGCTCAATGGCCCACTTGGCCACCTGACCTGTAGCTTCTCTGTTTTGAATAATATCCCCTAGAGGAGCAGAACTGACCATAGTAATGGGATGGCCAAGGAAATAATGCTTCAACTTGCGACAAGCCATGAACACTACATAAACTAGCTTCTGCCAATGTGGGTACCTCTGCTTAGATTCAATTAATACCTCACCGACATAATTAGCCGACCTTTGAACCGGATATTTCTTGCCTGATTCATTTCTTTCCACAACAACCGCCACGCTGATGGCTCTGCTGTTAGCAGCCACATAGAAAATCAAAGGCTCATTATCAATAGGAGCTGCAAGAACCGGTGGCTCAGCCAACTATTTGTTAAGGGCCTCAAATGCCTGATTGGCAGCATCACTCCAGACAAAGTGATCTGTTTTCTTCATCATTTGGTATAAAGGAATAGCCTTTTCCCCCAGGCAGCTTATAAACCGGCTTAAAGCCGCAATACGACCCGCCAAACGCTGGACATTGTTAATACACGCCAGCTTAGCCAAAGAAGTGACAGCCTTGATTTTCTCCGGGTTAGCTTTAGTACCTCTCTCAGAGACCTAAAAACCCAAGAGCTTGCCTTCTGTCACACCAAATACACATTTGGCTGGGTTAAACATCATCTTGTAGACCCGGAGGTTGTCAAAGGTCTCCTTCAAATTATCTAACAAGGTCTCCTTCTTGGATTTCACAACGATATCATCCACATAAGCATGTACATTGCGTCCAATCTGGCTGTGGAGGTAATTCTGAACACCATACTGATAAGTCGCCTGGGCACTCTTGAGCCCAAAAGGCATAGACATGTAGCAGAAGGCTCCAAAGGAAGTGATGAAATATGTCTTCTCCTGGTCCTTAACTGCCATCTTGATCCGAAGATAACCAAAATAAGAATCCAAAAAACACAAATGTGCATCAATAATCTGATCAATATGAGGGAGAGAAAAAGGATCAGCCGTACATGCCTTATTAAGGTCTGTGTAATCCACACACATATGCCAAGTGTCGTTTTTCTTAAGTACTAGCACCTGGTTAGCCAACCATTCAGGATGAAAAGCTTCAACAATAAACCCGGCTGCCAAGAGCCGGGCCACCTCTTCTCCAATGGTCTTGCACCTTTCTTCATTAAAACAACGAAGGAATTTCTTGACCAGTTTAAACTTTGGATCAATATTGAGAGTGTGCTCAGCGAGTTCCCTCGGTACACTTGGCATGTCTGAAGGCTTCTATGCAAAGATGTCCCGGTTCTCACGGATGAACTCGATGAGTGCGCTTTCCTATTTGGATCCATATTTGCACTGATAGTGAACTGTTTGGATGAATCGCCAAGGACAAAATCAACCTGCTTAGTGTCATCCGCCGATTTAAACTTCAACAAAGGGTCATGTTCTGTGGTTGGCTTATTCAAGGGGGTCATATCCACTGGTTCAACATTATCTTTGTAGAACTTCAACTCCTCTGTTGCACAAACAGACTCAGCATAGGCAGCATCGCCCTCTTCACATTCCAAAGCTATCTTCCTGTCACCATATTACCATGATGGTACCTTTGCGACCCGGCATTTTAAGCTACAGAGAAACATAACAAGGCCGTTCCATAAATTTGGCATAAGCCGGTCGTCCGAATAGGGCCTGATAAGGGCTCTTTATCTTGGCCACCTCAAAATTCAATGTTTTAGCCCTATAGTCATGTTCATTGCCAAAAGCTACTTCCAAGGCTATCTTACCCACCGAATATGCCGACTTACCAGGCACCACCCCATGAAAGACTGTAGAGGACGGCTTAAGGTCTTTGTCAGTCAAATTCATACGGCGAAAAGTATCATAATAAAGGATATTGATACTACTGCGTCCATCCATAAGTACATTCATGAACTTGTAACCTCCAACTTGAGGAGAAACCACCAAAGCTAGCTGACTCGGGTTGTCAACCCGGGGCGGGTGATCCTCAGGGCTCCATACAATGGGCTGCTCTGACCATCATAAGTATGGAGGGATTGGCGGCTCAACCGTGCTCACCACTCGTTTATGAACCTTCTGATCTTGTTTGCACAAGCTCGTGGTAAAAACATGATATTGGCCACTACTCAGCTGCTTTGGATTACTCTGATATCCAGACTGCTGCTGTTGATTACCTTGACCAGGCTGTTGATTAAAACCACCTTGATTGTGCTGGCCTTGAAATCCAGAGTTTGAGCTGCCACCTCCAAAGTCGGGCCCATGAGAGCCGGATCCTGACCCGCCATGCGGGCCATGATGGTCCTCATAAAAGCCAGAATTTCTATACTCCTTCATGATGAAACAATCTTTCCACATATGAGTAGCTGGTTTGTCTTGAGAACCGTGCTTTGGGCAAGGCTGATTCATCATCGCCTCAACGTTGAACTTTGGCCCGCCAAACAGGGGCATTAACATTTCCCCTTCTGAGGTTGATTGTTATTCTGCGTACTGGTATTAGCCACAAAATCTGAACCGCCGTTAGCTTGCTTGCGATTACCATTATTGCCTTGGTTCTGACCCGTCGTATTGTGCTGCTGTCCTTTTCCATTGTCGTTCTTCTTCCCCTTGCCAGCCTTCTCCTAATCAGACTCAGGGTCTTTAGTATTATCAGAGTCGGCATATTTGATTAGAGCCGCCATGAGCTCTCCCATGTCATTGCAGTGGCGTTTGAGTCACCCCAGCTTCTGTTTGAGGGGAATGAACCAAAAAAATTTCTCCAAAATCAAGACAGCCGATCCAGCATTGATGCTTTCCGATGAATGGATAATGGCCGAGATCCGGCGAACCCAATGGGAGGTTGACTCGTCCTCCCGCTGGATACAAGAGTCTAAATCAAGAATCAACATAGGCTACTTGCATGTGTCCTTGAAATTCTTGATAAAACAGAAGGAAATATGCCCTAGAGGCGATAATAAAGTTATTATTTTATTTCCTTGTATCATGATAAATGTTTATTATTCATGCTATAATTGTATTAACCAGAAACTTGATACATGTGTGAATACATAGACAAAACGAAGTGTCCCTAGTATGCCTCTACTTGACTAGCTCGTTAATCAAAGATGGTTAAGTTTCCTAGCCATAGACATGTGTTGTCATTTGATAAACGGGATCACATCATTAGAGAATGATGTGATGGACAAGACCCATCCGTTAGCTTAGCATAATGATCATTTAGTTTTATTGCTATTGCTTTCTTCATGACTTTTACATGTTCCTCTGACTATGAGATTATGCAACTCCCGAATTCCGGAGGAACACTTAGTGTGCTATCAAACGTCACAACGTAACTGGGTGATTATAAAGATACTCTAGAGGTGTCTCCGATGGTGTTTGTTGAGTTGGCATAGATCGAGATTAGGATTTGTCATTCCGTGTATCGGAGAGGTATCTCTGGGCCCTCTCGGTAATGATCATCACTATAAGCCTTGCAAGCAATGTGACTAATGATTTAGTTGTGGGATGATGCATTACGGAGCGAGCAACGGTACTTGCCGGTAATGTTATTGAACTAGGTATGATGATACCAACGATCGAAGCTCGGATAAGTAACATACCGATGACAAAGGGAATAACGTATGTTGTTATGTGGTTTGACCGATAAAGATCTTCGTAGAATATGTAGGAGCCAATATGAGCATCCAGGTTCCGCTATTGGTTACTGAGTGGAGAAGTGTCTCGGTCATGTCTACATAGTTCTCGAACCCATAGGTCCGCACGTTTAACGTTCGATGACGATTTGTATTATGAGTTATGTGATTTGATTACCAAAGTTTGTTCGGAGTCTTGGATGAGGTAACGGACATGACAAGGAGTCTCGAAATGGTCGAGAGGTAAAGATCGATATACTGGAAGGCTATATTCGGACATCGGAATGGTTCTGAGTGATTCGGGTATTTTTCATAGTACCGGAGAGTTACGTGAATTCGCGGGGGAAGTAGTGGGCCTTAATGGGCCATACGGGAAAGGAGAGAAGGGCCTCAAGGCGTGGCTGCGCGCCCCCTGGCAAGTCCGAATTGGACTAGGGAGGGGGCGGCGCCCCCTCTCTTCCCTTCTCCCTTTCTTTCCTTCTCCCTCTCTTTCCTTCTCCCTCTCCTTCCTTCTCCCTCTCCTACTCCTTCCCTCTGTCCCCTCTTGGAAAAGGAAGGGGACTCCAACTAGGATTGGGAATCTTAGTTGGACTCCCCCTATAGGCGCGCCTCTCCTAGGCCAGCCTCCTCCTCCCTCCTTTATATACGTGGCCAAGGGGGCACTCCAAAGCACAACAAACAATCTCCTAGCCGTGTGCGGTGCCCCCCTCCACAGTTACACACCTCGGTCATATCGTCGTAGTGCTTAGGTGAAGCCCCGCGCCTGTAGCTTCATCATCACCGTCACCACGCCGTCTTGCTGATGGAACTCTCCCTCGGCCTCAACTGGATCAAGAGTACGAGGGACGTCATCGAGCTGAACGTGTGCTGAATACGGAGTTGCCGTACGTGCGGTGCTAGGATCGGTCGTATCGTCAAGACGTACGCCTACATCAACCGCATTGATATAACGCTTTCGCTTTCGATCTACGAGGGTACATGGACACACTCTCCCCACTCGTTGATATGCTTCTCCTAGATAGATCTTGCGTGATCGTAGGAAAATTTTGAAATACTACGTTCCCCAACAAAAATGCATCTTCAACTCAGCCCATGATCCGACGGAATTAGGGGGCAATCCCTTTAGCCAGGTGCGAGCCGGCCCATCCAACATCATGGTGCAATACTTTGTGCGCACAGCGTCATTGACGTCCAACATCTTGATGGCCAGCTCATAGCTCTCAATCCATGCCTTCGGGTGTTGATCTGCTGTGTAATTGGACCCCTTGCGTGGGCCCTTAAAATCCTTGGGCAGACGCTCATTATGCAAGCCGTCACTAGACACGGCACACCCACGGTCCTAGAAGTCATCCCAGCTTCTACAAACATCGATGGATTGTGCTGAGGTTGCTGATGAGGTGCTAGCTCAGCCTCCCGGCGTGCCCTGGCCTGATCCACCAAAACCTGAGCATTGTTATCAGCACGTGGTGGGTCATGCCCGCGGGGCTGGTTACGGTGCCGCTCACTGCTCGAAACTGCCGGTGACTCAATGCGTCGGCTATAACTTTGGCTATGGTGTGGGGTTAAATGAATCTGCTCACGGCTATATGAGTACGCTCCTTGTTGAGCTACGGTGGTTTGAAGAAGTTCCACGGCCTTCCGCACCTCAACCACCACGGGAGACTCGCCTTGCACGGGTCAAGCCGCTAGCCGCGATGACAAAGCAATCATGTTATCCAGAGGGTTAGAATATTTACCCGGCGGTGTCAGCACCTGGTGAGGCGGGGTTAAATTCAAACAAGGCGGGTCTGCGACACGTGGTTGATCCGTTGCTCTTGTCACGGGCATCTCGACAGCCCGGGTCACCTCGGGCGGGTTACTTGGCCCTGCTCCTGGGGTGTTAAAGAGATCCCTCATCTCAAATTCCAAAGGTAAATGACTCTGGTGCCTCCTTTGTAGAACAACACTTGAAGCAGTCTGATCTAGATTCAACCAGAAGGTCTCTGCCTGAATCCGCTGTGACTCGGCCTCCAGCGCAGCTCGCTCTGTTGCCATCCTAGCATTCTCAGTATTAAGCTCTTCCTTAGCCCGAGCTATCTCATCTCACAGCTTCGCAACATCCACCTTATGCTCTGCTTGAGTCGCCGGGGTTACCTCTGCAGCTAATAGAGTTGCCAAGGCGCCCAAGAGCTCGGACAAAACCTAAGCCGACGGGCACACAAATCCGCTTGCTCTGGCCATCGCCTCAGCCGTTGAACCGGAAGTCATAGCCCTAACAGTTGGTGAATTGAGCACCGGTTGTGTGCTGGCCATGAAGATCGCGAGTCTATTCGGCGGCTCATAGGGGTCCGGAATACTGTCGCCATCGGAATATCCCCCAAGCCCGCCATCTTGCAGTTGATATATTGAATTGGTCTCACCGATTGAGGACGCATCATCAGAGTAGATGGTTGTCTCTCCACCGGACATACATCCTTCCTCAAGATCCGCTCCGTGAATAAAACCAACAAAAACGTGCTTCACGGTGGTTTGAACCTTCGCGGGTTGCGGGCGCCGAGCCGTCTCGATGATGTCGGTGCAGGTATCCGGCTCATGCTCCGGATCACCAATCTTGCCGATGAAGACATGGATTCCGCCAAAGGGGACCAGATACCCATATTCAATTGAATCGGCCTCGGGACCCTAGCTTGCGTTGTCGATGTAGATTTTGCCGCGGCGACTCTTGGTCATTCGGCCCACGGCGTATCCCTTGATTCCTGAGAAGCTGCCCTTCAAGATATCAAAACCGCCGTGCGCTGGCCCCATGGTGGGCGCCAATTGTCGTGGTTTTATCACGACATATGCCCTGGTGAAAGGACTTAGGTGTGGAGCCATCGGAATTGGTGAGCTTAAGGGGTTGAACGAGACAAAGGACACCAATAGGTTACCCATGTTCGGCCCCTCTCAACGAGGTAAAAGCCTACGTCCTGCTTATAGTTGTATTGCTTGAGTTTCGATTACAAGGGAGAGAATACGCTTGACTTAGTTCCCGATTGTCTGTTTTGTGTCCTAACCCGCCGCCGGGTCACCCCTTTATATACACGTTGATGCCCAGCGGCTTACAGAGTCCCGGCCGATTCATACAAATGTAACCAACTCAGTTTCTAACTAAACCCGCCTTACATAACAAGTTACATATGGCGGCTCACATCTTTGGGCCTTGAATTGCCTCCGGGTCTTGGGCCTTCAATAGGCTTGCTCTATGAACTGCCATCTTCATATCTTCTTGGACCTTATTGGGCCTCTTCATCTTTAAGTCACCAGTGGCATGACCCGGCCCCTCCTGGGCGGGTTATACCTAGGAGTTATATCCCCAACAAATGTACTCAGCAAGACTTCCATCAGAACTAACTACATATGCAACAGGTATCAACAAAGGGGTTGTGGGTTTAACAATAGTTTAAAAAAACGAACCGGAAAGGTTGTCGATTCAGGTTTTCACTCGTAGGACCGCCGGTTCACCGGTTTGAATTATTGGTTTTTAAGCACTAAATAATATATGTTGATTAATATACTATGAAACAATGTTAAAATAAAATTATATCCATGTAGTGGACAACAAAGTCGCACAACCAAGTTGGTTATTGGGCCATGGGCAGGCCCCGCATACTGCTCACTGGACCTTGGATCGAATCCCACTTTCCCAATTTATATTAAAACATTTTCTTTTTTTTCTCAGTTCAATGGCCCAGTTTTTTCACCATTTTTCTAGAAAACCAGCCGATTTGACCGGTTTTCTTCGGATTGATTACAGAATGGTCTTATTAGCTTAAAAAACTACTGAGGCTACCAGTTCTAGTTTTTTCCGGTTCGACCGCTCGTCCGGTCTAGTGTTCTAAACTATGGGTTTAACTGTAGCAAGTCTGTCGGTGTCAAAACCGGCAGATCTCGGGTAGGGGTCCCAAACTGTGCGTTTGAGGATCAACCGTAACAAGGGGACAATGCGGACATGATGTTTACCCAGGTTCGGGCCCTCTTAATGGAGGTAAACCTACGTCCTACTTGACTGTACTTGCTGAGTATAGGGGTTAAAAGAATTGTTCTACCTCAACATCATAATGGCTAAACCCTAGATGTCTAGCCTATGAGAATTCCGATAGCCTCTACGGACTAACCCCTCTGGTTTGTATACACACCGGAGGGGCCTAGGGTTTGTTCAAAGTTGTTTTACAGAGAAAGGAAATAACACAGCCAAACACAAAACTTGTCGTCCATGCATATAGGAGTCCTATCCGGACACGAGGCATAGCCTTTAGCTTTATTTTCACGGCCCATCAGTCCGGCCCATGTCAAATAGTCAGGACACCCTAGGACCCCCTAATCTAGGATTCCCGGAGTAGCCCCTGAACCAGTCTTTGATGATGATGTGTTCGCCACACGGATTATCTTCGGCATCGCAAGGCGAGTTCCTTCACTTGAATACCTCAAATTAACTTCCTGCATAAAGGAATTGTATCCGTCTCTGCAAAACCCTTAGCCGCGAAGGCAAGATGTCAAAATAGAAACAGTGTCTTTTACTGACAACTTATTCGACAAAATGTCACACTCGACGCTTTAACATTTTGAACCGTTTTCACGCCTCTCGTTTTGCATTTCGAGGCCTAGGCTTATTGGCACATCTTTTCAAAGCAAAGATCATGCTCGCCCATTACGGGATTCACATTAATGTGGTTTGGGTAACCCAACCGCGCCTTACGCACGATCTTGTTGGAAACAGGCGAGTTTTATGGCTCTATAAGGGGACGTTTGACATTTTTACCGCCTATAGAGGATAAAGATCCTTTCTTTTTTCCCCATGCCTTCTTCTAGCTCCTGCCTTGCCACCTCTGAGCTCCAACGCCCAAAACATCAACCTTTCCCACCGCCACTATCCTCCCTATCCATGGCCGGATCCAGTTCCAAGGGCAAGTGGGAGGCCTCTTCCGTCACTGAGAAGGACATCAAGGATCTCCGAAGCACGATCTATCTATCCGCGGAAATCGCGCATAGGCTCCCTGATAAAGATCAGGTTATCCCTACTCCGGAGCCAGGCGAGAGGGTCGTGTTCATCCTCTCATTTCCTCCGAGTGCTAGGGTTTCCCCTCCACCCCTTCGTTCAGGGCCTCATGTTCTACTACGGGCTAGATTTCCATGATCTAGCCCCAAATTCCTTCCTCCACATATCGTCGTTTATCGTCGTGTGTGAGGCTCTTCTCCGCATCCCCCACACTTCGGCCGATGGTTCAAGGTCTTCAATCTGAAGCCGAAGGTGGTTGACGGTCAGCATGTGGACTGCGGTGGGGCTATGGTGAGCAAGATCCCCAACGTCATCTGGCCCAAAGGGGCATTTGTCGAGACTGTCAAGGTGTGGCAGCAAGAGTTGTTCTACATCACCGAACCCCACGATGCCAAGTGAGCGCCCGCGCCTAACTTAAGATCCGGACCCCCCACGAGACTCACCTCATGGACCGCCAAGGGCCTTGATTGGGGGTCCCAACCAGAGGTGATGATGTTGCAGAAGCGCATCTTCAACGTGTTGGGTAAAAACACTACTCTCACAAACGTGATTCAAGTGATGCTTTTCCGCCGTGTCCTACCCTGCCAACTCTGGGCCTCCCCCATGTGGGAGTTCAACCCGGAAGAACCCCGGACCTTGAAGCGCTTCTTCGGCACCACGCACGAAGATATATGGAAGCAACTTTTCAAGGCCCAGAAGAGTTGGCCAATGAAGACCAAGGAGATCGGACTCGACAAAGAAAACCCGGCGTCAGCGGTAAGCATAACCCTTCCGAAGACTTATTCTGATAACACTTCAGATATGACGAAGATCATATTATTTGCTTTCCATACAGGGCTCGAGGGCAAAGGCGGAGCGGATCAACTGTCCGGCACCGCTACGGAAGAACCCGGCCACCCCACAGCTAACGGAGATGCTGGTCCCGGCGCCGTATCAGGCGCATGAGAAGAAGGCCAAGAATAAGAAGGGTAAGGAGGCTAAGGGCGTCCCCCGCCGCAAAGGTCCTTCGAACGTAGTGTTCGGAGAGACCGAAGCCCTCTCCTCCCACAAGGGAGACGAGGAAGAAGAGGAGGAGGAGGTGGAAAGCGACTCCCCTCATAAGGGGAGGAAGAAGAAGAGGGCGGCATCAGAGGACCCGGAGGGGGAGGCGCCCAACAAAGGAAAGGTGATCCTATAGGACAGTTCAGACTCAGATGCCGAACTAGTCCCCAAAAAACCTCCCAGGGTGAAGCCCCTGGCCGAATCGTAAGTATTCAGATACTCACTGTTTATCTTCGGTCTTTCCTTTTCCATTATATAAGTTATTTTGCTACGTGCCTTTCAGCCCTCCCTGCGATCTCCCGCACACTCCGTTATTGGAGGGGAACTCTCTGCCGCCCGAGATGGCAGAGAGCAAGACGCCTCCACGAGCCCCCTCGCCTATCACCATGGAGGACACCGAGGTGTCGTCCGAAGGACCTCTCCTAACCGAGGGGGCGAGCGAGGCCGTCGAGAAGGATCCAGAGGTTACTACCTCGGTCTCCGAGGAGCTAGGGGAGGCGACCTCTGTGACCACCGACGGCGGGGAGCCCCAACAATACGGGTCCTAGGCGAACACCATTCCGGAGACCAACACGGCTCCGGGATCAGATAAGAAACCCCCTACGGGAGAGAGGGGAGGAGCATCGTCTCTGTTGGCCGCCTCCATTAATCTAGAGGCACCCAATGCTCTGGAGGAAGCACTGCAAGGTGCTTCCATTGTGGAGGAGCACCACACCGTCATGGGTGCGGTTATGAAGAAGGTTCAGCCCACCAAAAGCAGTCTGAATGAGGCCTTCCATAGCCTACTGATAGGCTTTGAGGTATGCGACATAATGTCCTTAAAAACTTTACAATATTCATAGAAGAGTAAACTTGTACCTAGAAAGTAGCCCCCGAGCCTCTGTCTGGTCGAGAAAAAACCGGACAGAGGATCCATATAGTATTCGGGAGAGTAATAAACTGTGCTATTTATTGTAACATGCTTCCATGTTGGCGGCAATCGCCCAAACTGCCGAAGTTTCTGAACTTAATCGAAAGCTACAGGTGGCAGATGAGAAAATCGACCGCATTAATAAGGGGTTCGACGAAATGCAAGGTATGCGTACAATGTTAAGAAATAATTTATTTTCATATCAAAAGTGATATATACTTTGAGAGGTTAACTCATAGAGTTCTTTGATGATGATCATAGGTAGCGCTGCTGAGGTCGAGACCCTCAAAGGCTCCCTTGCCCAAGCCAAGAAGGAGGCGGAGGCAAATAAGGCAGCTGCTAAGAAAGCGGCTGCCGAACTAGAGGTCGAACAAGTTGCCTGTCGCCAACATGAAGCTCGGGTGGCCAAAGTAGAGCAGGAGATGAAGGATGCCATCAGCAAATGCGATATATTGGAGCAGAAGACTTTGGCCCAGTCCTCCGAGCTTGCCAAGGCTCTCCGTGACGCCAAAGAGGCGCGGAGCGAGTCCCGCAGCGCTCGCGGAGAGATCCACCAGGCGAGGCAGATAGCGGCTGGAAATGCCTTTCTTTTGCAAAGTATCTTTGGAGGTCATAGGTACGCTTTGCTCACACAGGTTTGGACCAGGCGCATTTGCGGATCTGCCGAAGAGTGTTGCTGATGCCGCACAGTTCTTCCGAGCTCAGGAGGGGAGCTCGACCGAGAAGCTACTTTGGTCATAGTATCTTGCGCCAGAACACTCGGTGCTGTTGAACGACCAGCTGAAGTACCTAATGGAACTGCATTGGATGGTAGGCCTGGCCATGAAGGACGTAATAGTCTAACTCTGGCCGGCCGAGCCGATTCCAAGTAGCTACTTTGGCTTGGTGAAGCGGTTGGTAGATGCACGACCCCGGATTGATGCCATAAAGCGTTTGGCCTGCATAGAGGGTGCCCGAATGGCCTTCACGCGCGTCAAGATGCAATGGGCGAAGATGGAGGCCACCGAAGCGGCGACCGCATGCCCGTCCAAAGGCAAAGATCATCAAAAGCTGGAGAGGTATTTCGACGACGTCCTAGAAGGAGCTCGAGTAGTAGATGGCCAATGTTGTAAGGACGTAATATTTGAGTAAATGTGTTCGAGTTGTACAAACTATGTGATGAACCCTTGCTGTGATATATCTATGCTTGCGCCTTTTGTTTCAAGCAATTTTTCCTCCCGTGCGGTCGTTTATTGTTATATTTCTGAAAGTTGCCAGTCGCTGGCTTCAACCCCCATGTAGATGCTAAAAGGGTGTTCAACATAATGTGTGACCATACTTTATCCAACGTCTTGGTCCACAAAGGAGGTGTCCGCGGGGTGAACTAGGCAATTAGACTAGGCAGTTTTATTACTTTCAGTTAGCCATAGGAGCTTGACTGTGGAGCTAAGTACTAGCCCCTGGTGCGTGTGCGGCTATCCAAACTACGATGCCTTTTTCCACGCGGCTGGACCAAGATCAGTCCCTCATATAACACTGAGTGAATCACTAATCATTTGTAGTATAAGACTAAGTTGCCGAATCATCGACCCGCTCTCGCTTATCATGACAGACAATTTTCGGCTTTCACTATCGAGGAACTTGACCGGACGAACCAGAAATACAATCGTAGTTCTTCTCCCTTTACTACCTTAGCCAAATGAGCGGAACATAAGGTGGTAAGCACAGGAGTCGGGCAACCCAACTATAGACCAAATACATGACTCGGAGCCGATGCATATAATGCAATATCCTGGACGCCAAAGAGTACCCTACAGGTGTTCAGACTTGAAAAATTGCGGGGCCGAATACAACCCCCGGTGTTAAGGCAGGACTAAAGCACATGTGGCAGTCTGAAGTAGGGAGGGAATACAGATGACAATATGCAATAAATCAGTACCAACCAAAAGTGGTGATCAACTGTTTCCTTTATACCCTGATTAATACGTCGAGATGTGTTATTACAGATAATGCCATAAATATCGAGGCGATTTTATATGCCAAGAGTTTCACACAAGGGAAAGGTTCACACAGGGCCTAAAAGTAGTGGTTCGAGGATACCAATGGCGCCCTGCTGCACGTCTGCGCCATTTCTCCTTGGTGAGAAATCATTTGAGAAGAGGAGTCGATGGTTGTCTGCGAGAGAGAGAGAGAGAGAGAGAGAGAGAGAGAGAGAGAGAGAGAGAGAGAGAGACCTAGAAAAGAGCCCCTGTACAATCGTAGTGTAGGTAGGTTTTTAACGAACCTGCAGGGAAAAAATACGTGAGGGCCGAATAGGGTCAAGCCGCACTATGGACCTTTTCCCCGGTGTGCCTCCGGCGCTGCCCAAGGTATTTTGAGTGCGTAGTTATGTACACGCGGTACGTATGCCGCAACCTTATAGGGCGATCGGCGGAGGCGAAACTGCTATTAAAGCTCAGGATCCGTCGAGCTACCGCACTGTAATGTGGATCGGAATCGCTTAGCAGTGTCCAGGGTCTTGATGAAGATGAACTATTCGTCTTGATGAGGCCGCCTTGTACCATGGCCGCTAGGGCTGCGGTGTGCTCCTCTATACGGAGGGATCACAACATATTTCCATTTACTGTAATGACGTCACGTGCTCCGGGCATTTTGAGCTTCAAATAAGCATAGTACGGGACTGCATTGAAGCGGGCGAAAGCAGTTCGCCCAAGCAGTGCATGATAACAGCTGCGAAAAGGGACGATGTCGAAGATCAGCTCTTTTGTTCGGAAGTTTGTCTGGAGAGTCGAATACTACTTCCAGTGTTAAGGAACCCGTGCAGCGGGCCTCCTTGCCGGGTATCACTCCTCTAAAGGTGGTGTTACTAGGCTTGATTCTTGATAGGTCGATACCCATTTTACGGACAGTATCTTGATAGATCAAGTTGAGACTGTTGCCGCCGTCCATAAGGACTCTAGTGAGATGGTATCCGTTGATGATGGGATCGAGCACCAGGGCCGCCGAACCTCCGTGACGGATACTGGTTGGGTGGTACCTGCGATCAAAGGTGATCGGACAAGCCGACCATGGGTTGAATTGTGGGGCGACAGGCTCTATGGTGTAGACGTCCCTTAATGCGCGCGTGCGCTCCTCTTGGGGATGTGGGTGACATATATCATGTTCACTGTTTTCACCTCGGGGGGAAACTTCTTTTGTCCCCTGGTGTTCAGAGGGCAGGGCTCATCATCGTCCTCGCTTTGAGGTCCTTTCCCCTTATGTTCGGTATTTAATTACTGGCCTGTTTAAAAACCAAGTAGTTTCTGTTGGTGTGGTTGGCAGGCTTGTCAGCGGTGCCATGAATCTAGCAAGGCCTATCCAGTATTTTATCCAAATTGGATGGACCGTCCCTATTTCCTTTGAACGACTTCTTCCGCTGACCGGGTTTAGAGCCACTGAATCCGGTGTTTACCGCCGTATCCTCTGTTTCTTCGTTGTTTTTCTGACGCTTATTCTTGTTGGTCGTGGCCTTCCATCGCCATCCCTGGCCTCAGAGGTGCCGGGGTCGCTGGTGTTGTTGCTTCTACGATCCAACTAGCTATCTTCACCCGCACAGAAGCGGTTCATAAGTGCAGTAAGAGCTACCATAGTTTTCGGCTTTTCCTAACCGAGGTCTCGGCTGAGCCATTCGTCCTGGATGCTGTGTTTAAATGCCGCTAAGGCTTCGGCGTTCGGACAATCGACAATTTGGTTCTTTTTAATTAAGAATGGAGTCCAACGTTTGCGGGCCGACTCTCCGGGTTGCTGGACTATGTGACTCAGGTCATCAGCGTCCGGTGGCCGGACATAAGTGCCCTGAAAGTTGTCCCAGAAAGTGTCCTCTAAGTCCTCCCAGCTGCCAATGGAGTTCTCTGGGAGGCTATTCTGTCGGATCGTGGGTTCCGGCAGACCCTTAAGGTTCGAACTCTAGGGTGCGCGCGGAGATTCTGCCCACCACCCCTCCGTCTCGCAAGGATCTAAACTACCGAAAGAACAGCACAAAGAACACAGAGTTTATACTAGTTCGGGCCACCGTTGTTGTGTAATACCCTACTCTAGTTTTGTGGGTGGATGGATTGCCTCTGGGGCCGACGATGATGATGATCAGTACAAAGGAGAACTGCCTCGCGAGGGCCTGTTCTTGGCTAGGACGATGAACTGCTAGGGAAGTTCAGCCGCCCTTCTCTCTCCCTCTCCTTGCTCCGATTCCGGATACTAGATGCCTCTACCCTGGGGGTGGCTAGTCCTATTTATAGGCAAAGGCCTTGGGCCTCTCCCCAAATATTGAGCGGTAAGGGCGCCAACAATTGGCCAATTTCGAAGGGGAACATACAGTACACTTATCCTGACCAAAGTTGGTCTTCGCCTGCCAAAGGCCCTGTGGTGACGCCGCTCTGGGCTCCATGATGAGCTCATTCCCACCGTTGGACTGGTCTTGGTCTCGTTGCACCGAAATGGATGCCTTTGCTTGATCCTCTTGCCTGCGCTTGCCCCCTTTGCACCAAAGAGGAAAGGGGAGGACACTGGGCGGTCTGGCGCCCACCTGGCACCCTTGGTCGTCACGGCTTGCATCATGGGCACCTTGCGAGGTACCCTGCCTTGATCTCTCCGCCTCCTCATGAGCCAGCCTGAGGAGGCGACGCCTGAGGAAGCACTCCGTCGTCCTCCCCGCGAGGCTTGGCCCCTCGCGAGGGTCTTGAGTCTTGCATTGATGCTGATTGGCTGTACTGGCCTCCATTCGAGCCACACCGCAGGCCGCAGTCAGGCAAGTCTGGGGACCCCTGTTCCCAGAATGCCGACAGTAGCCCCCGGGCCCAAGGCGCGCCCGAACTTGGCCGGGCCGAAAGGCGAAAGGGCAAGGGCGAAGCGCCGCGGGTCCTAACAGCCTGCCGCCTCGGGCGCCGTGTGGCAGTTGATTGCACGTGGGCGGCACCGTTCGCCCACGCTCCCTTATTTTGCGCCGCGCTAGGTTGCCCCACAGTTGTACACAGCCGCCCCTCTTCCTGTTGCTCGACTATCCCTTGTTCTTCCTTCCTTCGAACTCTGACTCCTACCTCTCATCCCATCTCACATCTCCTTTCTCCCGTCCTCAATCATGGCTCCGACGAAGAAAGAGAAAGGGAAGAAGCCTGTGCTTCCTTCTCATCCGCCGCCGTCGGCGGCCCCCGCTGTTGGCCAGTCAATCATACGCAATCTGGAGTGCCTGGATAAGCTCAGCCCGGCCTTGGCCACTGTCTTCAATGAGTGTGGGAGGACGACGGCCTGGCCTACGTCTCACCTCCCCTCCGACAGGATAATCACCGACGTTCATTACTTTGCTGACGCCTTGTGGGCGGGTCTGGTTCCCCCCTTCTCTGATTTCTTCGACACCGTCCTCACCCATTACCAGATCCACATGATGCATCTGGGCCCTGAATCCATCGCCCTCCTTTCAGTTTTTGCTTTTGTCTGTGAGGCGCTGATGGGCATCCCTCCTTCCGTTGCCCTGCTGCGCCACTTCTTCTCCCTGCGTCTTGCCGACCCCGCTCAATGCTCGGCATGCGTGATCTTCATCGCTGCACCTGAGACTGCAGCTTCTGGTATTGACTTCAAGCTCCCCACACCTTCAGCTGGGTTCCGTGAGCGGTGGTTGTACGTCGATGTCGGGGTGCCCAGGCCCCTGCTGGTGAAGCCAACTTCGCCTGCTGTACCCAACTCTGGCTGGGGCCAGGAGACGCTCGAGAGCCCTCGGCTCGCCTTCGTCTGGCGCCGCTTTACGTTCTTGAAAACGCTTGGCGTGACGGCGCCCAAGGTGGTGAAGGAATTTCTGTTGCGCCGCATTGCCCGTCTCCAGCGCCATTCTCGCCGGATGTGGGCCTTCAGTGGACATGGTGATCACATGAGGCTTCAGGAGGAAGACCTGACGCCCGGGGTACTAAGGACGGTGCTCTTGGTCTTGACCAGCGACCCCAACCCGGGCAGCATCCAGCGTGGTGGGGCTCTCCTGTACCTCTGTCAGAACAGGGATGATTTCGTGAGGCAGATGCCCTCTTTCGACGAGTGGGGGCTACGCCCTGCTGACTTCCTAGGGCCTCGCGAGAACCCTGTGATGGTGACCGCCCTTCCGGTCGGCTTAGGCGAATCCTCCTCAGGTGGCGGAGCAGGGAGGCAGGAGACAATAGAGTTCGAGAAAGCTCCTAATGAGGTGACTACAACTGGCGGTGCTCTCGAGGGGGCAGCTCCTGAGGCCCTTGCTGCCGAGGCCGTTGGTGTGGCGCAGCCGCCTCCATTGCCCAGAGCCGTGGCTGCATCTTCTGCCGAGGTGTCCGGTGGCACGCGCCAGGCCGGCGTCCCTAACGCGGATAGCGCTGCTGCTTTGCCTCCGCCGCGGGTTGATCCTTGCGCCCTCCTTCTGGGCCGCTTTCGTGTGGACTTCGAGGCCCTCCGGAGCAAAAGGGAGGCTCTAGGTGACGACTCCCCTTGTCGCTTGCTGAAGCGCCGGAAGTACTTCGCCACCGACGAGTAAGCCTCCTCCTTTTCTGGCTCCTGATCCCCTTGTTGTGTCTACTGATTTTGGTTCTGCAGGCCCCTTCCTGACGAGGTCGTGGAGGCCGCTGAGGTGCCGCCTCCTTTGGCTCCACCTCCCCCATCGCCCCTGGACGTCCCGAGCAGCACGGCTCTTGTGGTGAGGACGAACGAGGAGGCGGACCGTCCTGAGGTGCCCCGCAACCCTTCTCTTCCTGCGATCTTCCTTCATGGGCCCTCTCTTGGCGTGGCCAGCCTGTCGTGGGCTTCTCATCTGGCCGCGGGCTGCGACTGGCTGAGGCGCCCCCCGCGCCCTTCGCCTGGAGACGTGCCGGCCCCAGGTCAAACTTCTGGCGTGGCGCGCCCGGCCGTCGTGGGGGCGCCAGCCCCCAGCCCCCTGCCCGGAGAGGGAGCGATGATCCGTACCCCCAGGCGCTTGCCTGGGGCAGACGAGGGCGTGGGAGACGTGCTCGAGCGTGCTCGGGAGCGTCGCGCTCGCCGCCGCGAATTCCTTCGAAGGGCGAGCGACGCGGTGGACCTGCTTGGGGAGGAGCTCGCTGATGAAGATGCGCGCCTGGAGGCCGAGGGCCTGCGCCTGGCCGCGGAGAGGCGCGAGCTGGAGGCTGCTGTCGCCCTCGCGCGCCATCAGCGCGACCTCGAAGACGAAGAAGCGAAGGCGTCACGGGAGGCCTCCCAGGTGGCCTGATCCCAGGCCGCTGAAGAGGCCCTGAGGCTCGACCGACAGCGAGAGGCGGCGGAGGAGCGGGCTCGGGAGCTCCTGGCCCGATGCCACTCGCTGGAGGAGCAAGTGGAACTACGCGAGGCGGCCCTCGCGTCGATGAGGGTGGCCTCTAGCGACCCAGCTGGGCTCCAGAGACGTGAAGAGGCGCTGACGCTGGAGGCCGCCGAACGTACCCGTGAGTACGAGCGGCTGGAGACGAGGGAGCGCCTCATGGCGCAGGCTGAAGATGAAGTAGCTGCTCGGGAGGCGCATGTCTTGGAGGAGGTCCGTCGCCGGGTGGCAACAGCGCGCCAAGCCCTCGAGCGTGAGTTTGAGAGGAAGCTGGAGTTGATCCGGGTTGAAGCTGAGGGGAGAACCGCAGCCCTGAGGGCCCAACGAGACGAAGCGACGCGGCGAGCCGACGCTTCCCGGGCTGCCCTTGAGGCAGCGCAAAAGGAGTTGGCTGCCCTCCAGGCCGAGGTGCTCCGCCTTCGTCGGCAGGTGGAAGAGGCCGAGGCTGTCAAGCGTCAGAACGCCGATGAGATACGCCAGCGGCAGGTCCTGGAGCACGTGCACGACCCCATGCTGGCTACGCTCAGGGAGAGGGCCAACGTATCCTTGGGCAACATCTGCGAGGAGGTCGTCGGCGAGCCGCATACGGTCAACTATGCTGGCAACCTGCAGTTCTTCACTGTCGTGGTGACGCAGATGGAGGCACGGTCGGCCAGGGCCGACAGGTTGGTGGAGGAGAGGAGCCGTGCCCTGCTTGGGCGCGCTTTTTCCCGCGTCTTCAGCCATCTTCAGGACATGGATCCCCACTTTGACTTCGATGCCGTCATCGCCCCAGTCCCCCAGGCCGCCCGAGGTGACCTGGCGAGCTAGGTGGAAAACAACGTGTACGCTCTTGTGCAGGCCTTTGCTTCATATAACGATGGCGTGATCGTGGCTGCCGAGGAAGGCGGTGTGGTGGACAGTCCCGGCGCCGCTGACGATGATGCAGGCAGCGGTGGCGAGTCCGGTGACATCAGCGGCGGCTCGGGAGGTGCCCCTGAGGACGCCTTGGGGGATTTGTCCAACTGACTGCGTGTTGCTCCTGTCGTTTTGTCCTGCATGGGTAGAACTCAGGTGTTTGGCCTGATGGTCGTGAGAGCATTTTGGGAGGGGGAGCTCCTCATGTAAAACTTGTGTAGATCGTACTAGCACCTATTATATTGTGCGAGCATCCGTGACCGGCGGCTGGTTGGTTTACCTTTGCTTCACGCAGGCCTCGAGGCAGTTCGTGGCGTCCTGAGCGTTTTTTAGTTGAAATCATAAGGTGCGCAAGTGCTGTCAGTCAGGGGCTTCACAGGCGATGGCCTTCTTCACAGGCTTCGGGCCTTCTTATAAACGCGGTAGCTTCACATGCATTCGCCTTCTTCACAGGCTCCGAGCCTTTTTATAGACGCGGTAGCTTCACAGGCATTCGCCTTCTTCACAGGCTCCGGGCCTTTTTATAGACGCGGTAGCTTCGCAGGCATTCGCCTTCTTCACAGGCTCCGGGCCTTTTTATAGACGCGGTAGCTTCACAGGCATTCACCTTCTTCACAGGCTCCGATCCTTCTCCGGAGTGCAACGGCTTCACAAGCGTTCGCCTTCTTTACAGGCTCTGGGCCTTTTTCCTGAGTGCAACAGCTTCACAGGCGTTCGCCTTCTTCGCAGGCTCTGGGCCTTTTTCCCGAGTGCAACAGCTTCACAGGCGTTCGCCTTCTTCACAGGCTCTGGGCCTTTTTCCTGAGTGCAACAACTTCACAGGCGTTCGCCTTCTTCACAGGCTCTGGGCCTTTTTAGGAAAAGACAACCTCCGCAGTCACCAAAAGGTAATCTCGTAAGGGAGCAACAACGGCAGTTTGGGCTGCGCTCGAGCTAGGCCTGGCCCGTCTTGCGAGGGGCTCGCGAGGGGAGGCAGCTGCCGTGAGGCGGTGACCAGAAATCGAGAAATGATTCGAACGGGATTAAGCACCCCTCCCCGAACACACGTAAAGCTCAAATTCGAATTCAACTTAAATCCAGCAGGGAAAAGTTACAACCAAAAGAAAAGGGCGATAAAGGCAGACAAAAAGCCGCGTCCAGCACCTAATCTAGTCTTGGACGTCTTCTCACCAGCGCGGAGCTAAGTGCTGTCCACTGGGCGTGGGAGGGAGCCCAGGGCCTGAGGCCGGCACCCCTGAGACTCCGGGGCGTGTACATCCCCACTCATTATTATGTGAGAGTGTCACGGGGCGGCGAGCTTCACAGGCACTGGGCCTTCTTCACAGGTACCGGCCTTGCTTCATATCGCCAGACAAGGGCCCCGCCTTGCGCCACACTCTAGTGCTACCAACGACGACCAGAAACCAGGACGCCGCCGGTGGGGTAGAGCGGTCGCCAGCTGTTCCCCCGACGACCACGGGTCCTCCGCCAGGGGCAGGCCCTCAGGCGCCTTCCCAGCGGAGGGCCTACCTTTTGAGAACGCCTTGCTCTGAATGCCGCGGTGGTGATGTGGGGTCCCTGCCCCTCCCCTGCAGCCCCCTATGCCCTCCTCCCGAGGGGTAGGAGACCGTGGGAGTGGGGCAGACACTTGCTGCGGCGACCTGCACCTCCTGCGATCCATGATTAGCGTATGCCTGCTCCTGAGGGGTTAGTGGTACCCGATAAGTGTCGCCTCCAGCGTGGCCGGCGAGGCCGCCCCGGGGTTCCTGGAAGAGCTCGGCTTCTGGCGCCTCGTCTCCCCAGCTGGGGCTGAGAAGCGAGCCTTGTTCCCCCTCGTGAGTGTGCCCTTGGTCCATCATGCGTGGCACGTATTCTTCGGGCGCCGCTACCCCGAAGGCGGCGCTGTAGTGCTCCATGCGCCATGCGTGGTTGCTTGACGTGCCCACCGCGGCGTGGTAGCGCGGCTGACCGCCGGCGCCATGGGCCGGACCGAGTCCTTCTCCCTCCCGCGCCGGGGGCAGGGGTAGCGCCACTGTCAATCCGGCGCCGACGGATTCGCCAGTGTCGGGGTAGCCCAGAGGCCCGCGGGAGCGCGCGGCCCCCCCGCGCGTGCCACCCTGGGCTTGAGACGGGAGCTGGACGCAGAAGGGGTGAGCCCCCGAAGCGGCGAAGCCCAGGAGCTCGGCGACCCGCTCCAGTAGCACGTCGCGGCCGCCTTCCAGTAGCCTACACTGTAGCAGCTCTCGGGCTACCGTGAGCGCGGCCCTCGAGTTCGCCTGTTCCCGGCGGGTGTACGGTGTCGTGGCCGCGACATGATTGGAGGCCCCTGCCGCCGACCGCGCCTGCCGCGGCGTAAGGGTTGCTGAAGTCTGTCCACGCCGCCCGCGGCCCGCAGCACCCTGCAGGCCATGAGCTGCCTGGGGCACGGGGTCACCAAGGGCGGGCGGCCCCGCGCAGGCGGGCCACGCCGCCCATGGATCTTGGTTGCTGGCCTGGTCGCCGGACATGGTGACGATGATGAGACGAGATGCGGAGCGGTGAGAAGGCAGATTCCGGCGCACCCCTACCTGGCGCGCCAAATGTCGGATCGTGGGTTCCGGCAGACCCTTAAGGTTCGAACTCTGGGGTGCGCGCGGAGATTCTGCCCACCTCCCCTCCGTCTCGCAAGGATCTAAACTACCAAAATAACAGCACAAAGAACACAGAGTTTATACTAGTTCAGGCCACCGTTGTGGTGTAATACCCTACTCTAGTTTTGTGGGTGGATGGATTGCCTCTGGGGCCGACGGTGATGATGATCAGTACAAAGGAGAACTGCCTCGCGAGGGCCTGTTCTTGGCTAGGACGATGAACTGCTAGGGAAGTTCAGCCGCCCTTCTCTCTCCCTCTCCTTGCTCGGATTCCGGATACTAGATGCCTCTACCCTGGGGGTGGCTAGTCCTATTTATAGGCGAAGGCCTTGGGCCTCTCCCCAAATATTGAGCGGGAAGGGCGCCAACAATTGGCCAATTTCGAAGGGGAACATACAGTACACTTATCCTGACCAAAGTTGGTCTTCGCCTGCCAAAGGCCCTGTGGTGACGCCGCTCTGGGCTCCACGATGAGCTCATTCCCACCGTTGGACTGGTCTTGGTCTCGTGGCACCGAAATGGATGCCTTTGCTTGATCCTCTTGCCTGCGCTTGCCCCCTTTGCACCAAAGAGGAAAGGGGAGGACACTGGGCGGTCTGGCGCCCACCTGGTACCCTTGGTCATCACGGCTTGCGTCATGGGCACCTCGCGAGGTACCCTGCCTTGATCTCTCTGCCTCCTCATGAGCCAGCCTGAGGAGGCCGCGCCTGAGGAAGCACTGCATCGTCCTCCCCGCGAGGCTTGGCCCCTCGCGAGGGTCTTGAGTCTTGCGTTGATGCTGATGGGCCGTACTGGGCCTCCATTCGAGCCACACCGCAGGCCGTAGGAAGGCAAGTCTGGGGACCCCCGTTCCCAGAACGCTGACATATTCAACCAGTGATGTGCTGATCCTTTTAGCTTTAGGGGTAGGTATTTGATGGCGTGGAGATCATCTCCGCAAGCCATGCGAAGAAAATCTTCAATCCATACAGCGGGATCTGTCGTGCCATCTAAGGCTCAATGTTTACGGGTTTAAAACCTTCTGGAAAATGGTGCTGCATTACCTCATCGGTAAAGCACATGGGGTTTGCGGCACCTCTATACCAGGCGACATCGCGACGGAGTTCGGATGACATATATGTTCGGGGCTGACCCTGGGTTTGGTTATGTTTGTCATGCAAGGCCTGATGGCCGTCATCTCGTGATGGAGCACGTCCTCTTGATCCATAGATTGATCTTGTCTGGTTGGCTCTATTGGTTAGGTCCTGACGTAGGTCTTAGGTGTAGCCCGGAGCCGCTCTCTCCTTGCCTCTATGGCGAGGGAGCGTGGGCTGGTGTTCGGCGTAATCAACCGTTTTGTCCCGTCCACGTGGTGGTCGGTCCGATTGATCAGCATGATTGTATTTTTATGGTATTGGCTCAAAGGCCTCGTCGTCAAATTGTGGCAGCATCCTGCATTTGGGGTAGCTTTTTATTTGGCGCTCAAAGCCATATCCTTCTTCGGCGGCCAGGACCTTGGTCCATCTGTCGTTGAGTGTATCCTGTCCGGTTTGGAGCTGCTGCTGTTTATTTTTCATGCTCCTCGCAGTGGCGATGAGCTGCCGCTTGAAGCATTCTTGTTCAAGGGGTTCCTTAGGCATGATTAAATCTTTATTATCGAGGCTAGCATCTCTTTGGAGGCCGATAAATAGTTAGTATCTGCCGAATCCTCGTGAACGAGAAGTTCGTAGGGTTGACTTGTCCCTCGTCCCTCTCATCCTGCTCAAACGCAGGCTCGACGGGGTGGTCGGAGTCTTCGGCATTGTCCGGAGTGTCATTATCTCCGGTGTTGGTGTTGCTTTCCCTTGCCCAATGCGATCGAGAGCGGCGCCGCTGGCGCCGATGCTTCGGTGGTTCATCGACGGGCTTATCCTCATCTGGGTCTTGAGTGCCATCACCATCCTTCTTCTCAGGCGTATCCACCATGTATACATCATAAGTAGAAGTGGCCTTCTAGCGCCCAATGACAGGCAGGTTTTGACCTGGTTCGGCTCTGGCATCGTCGTCCATGACGTCGATGTCTTCGGAGGCGTAGTCTAGCATGTCGGTTAGGTCCTCGACAGTGGCTATTAAGTGGGTGGTGGGTGGGATGTAAAATTCCCTTCTCTCAGCCCCTAGTCCGAGCTGGGTGTAGTCCGGAGGTGACACTTCCGTGATGGCGAGAGATCGCATTAGGTCAAGTGTTTCATTTAAGAGCGAAAGCCGGACGGGCGTATGAGGACCTGCGGAGCTAGGTTCGTTAATAACCACTTGACCGAGCCCGATGGATGCTGACCTAGAGAGTTCAGAGTTGACGTCCAGAGGCGAGTCCGGCTTCCCAGTGACAGCTAGAGTCCCGTTTGACTCCGGGTCCGCTGACGGCGTGGTCGCATCTGGATCTCCGGCAAGAAGCTCTGTAATGGGAGAGTGTCCGACGGGGTTTATCCTCCCGTCTTTGGACAAAATGGTCCGCCTCGGATCTAAGGCTGGGGCAGGCGTGGGCATCGACCCTTGAGCAGAATCGGATGGTGGATCCGAAGGGCCTCCTTCATGTGGATGGGGAGCGGCGGCCGAGGCCGAGAACCCCTCTATGATCAAGTCTCTTCGGATATCGGCGATGTAGTTTGAGCTTCCAAACCTGATCTGCTGACCAGGGGCATAGATGTCGATCTGCTCAAGGTGACCGATCGAGTTGGCACGTAGCACGAAGCCGCCAAACACAATAAGTTGGCTGGGTAGAAAGGTCTCCCCGTAAACAACATCGTTGTTGATGGCAAGGTGAGCCATCGATCCTTCTATCAACAACACAATGGAACTCTTAATGAAAGCAGCAATGTCGGTGTAAAAAATGGCAGATCTCGGGTAGGGGGTCCCGAACAATGTGTCTGAGGATATCAATGGTAACGAGGGGACAATGGGGACATGATGTTTACCCTGGTTCAGGCCCTCTTAATGGAGGTAAAACCCTACGTCCTACTTGATTGTACTTGCTGAGTATAGGGGTTACAAGAGTTGATCTACCTCGAGATCGTAATGGCTAAACCCTAGCTGTCTAACCTATGAGAATTCTGATAGCCTCTACGGACTAACCCCTCTGGTTTATATACACACCGGAGGGCCTAGGGTTTGTACAAAGTCGGTTTATAGAGAAAGGAAATAACACATCCGAAAACCAAACTTGCCGTCCATGCATATAGGAGTCCTATCTGGACACAGGGCATAGCCTTTAGCTTTATCTTCACGGCCCATCAGTCTGGCCCATGTCAAATAGTTCAGACACCCGAGGACCCCCTAATCCAGGACTCCCTCAAAGCCAGCTTTGGCTCAGTGGCTATCTTGTAATACGACTACCAGTGTTTTCTTTGAGGTGGGAAAGCGCACACGAGTCCACATATTCACCATATCAACACACCACTATGGATCCGCTCCCGTCTTCCTACGGGAAGGCTATCCATGGCACTCACACTTATCTTGTGTATTTTAGAGTATCCATTTCAACTTGCCTATGAACAATATAAGCTTTCCAAGTACTCCATATCCGAGAACGCGACTATCCGAATAGATCGTATTACCCTGCAGGGATGTACTTCTTCACACACACTCTCACCACTTACCAGTACATACACGTCATGTATCCCGGCAACCTTCAAGTGGAAGCCTGGTGAGGGTGTCGGCGACGACCTGACTAACCACACAAGACTTCAGTCCAGGTTTATCGCCTAGTTGAGGTTGTATCCACAAGGGAAGTCCGGCTGAGGTTTCTATCATGGCCTCAAATGATGTGTGCAGGGTTCCCATGTCCACCTTGATGGATGGTACCGCGCTTGGTACACCATGCCATGGTGCCTACCGTAACAAAGCCTACCCCTCCGGTTAGCGCTAAGTACGCCCCAACACATCATGTAGACACCAGAAACTAGTTACAACTCCTGGACAGAGATCAAGGCGATTAATAAGTCGAGAGGGGTCAAGTTACCGGAACCCAATGTGTGGTAGTAACTGTCTTGGATCACAAACACGGAAGTCAGTTCCTAAGTATGGTTTCAATGAGACAACCCACCATGTACTCCTAAATGGTCTCTCATCACTACCTTTACCAAATCATGTTCACACAATTAGATCTCAACAGTAGGACATGTTCATCGCCATTCCAATCCATCCGTGATGAATCATACCTGACACAACTCTAAGCATAGTAGGCATAACAAGAAAGCATGAATGAGTAGAGTTGTATCAGGTCTGATTCATGCTAGTGGGTCTTACTAATTACTGTGGCAAAGACAGGTCATGCAGAGGAATGGGTTCAACTACCGCAACATGTAATAGTTGAATCATTGTTGTCCTAATGTAGAAAAAGAGAGCGAGAGCGAGAGAGTGGGATTGTATCGGAATGATCAAAGGGGGGTTTTCTTGCCTGACACTTCTGAAGATAGTACTAATCTTCATCGGTGTCAACGATCACAACATCGGAACCTTCTGCTACCGAGAGGGGCAAACACCAACAAATTAGAAGGAACACAATCAATGCAATGCAAGAAACATGATATCTGATCATGATATGTAAAGGTACTTCATTCACCTAATGCAATGGTTAGACATATTAACTGAAGTGGAATTCAAACATATAGCAAATTCCAACTCCAAAACTAATTACCACACATTCCATAAGCATGAATTGTCCTAGTTAACTTTCTCAAACACGCTTGAAAATGCCATAAACAGAGTCTTCATATTTTTCTAATCATTTTTAATATATTATTTATTTTCAATGGAGTTACAGTTTATTTTCTATGATTTTTCAAAGATTTAACTGTTTTCTAGATTTTCCTGACTTATTGAACATTCCAGAAAAGCTTTAATGCATTAGCAAGGTCAAGGGTGACATCAGCAGGTCAATAGGTTGACAAAGTCAAACCTGGCATGTGGGGCCTACCAGTCAGTGGCACAACTAAATTAACATTGTTTAATTAAAACCTAACTAATATTATTAGCAGGCTGGGCCCACTGTCAGTGACCTAATGGTTAACTAAAATGTGATTAGTACTAACTAAGTACGTACCACATCAGCACAGCGAGAGGTTAACCGCCATCTCTAAACATAGGGCGTGTGAGGTGCCCGTTCGGCCAGCTCCAACAACGGGAGCTCGCACGGCTCGGTGCGTTGGAAAGATGTTGCTGCGGTGCTTTGGATGGGGCCATGGCAAGTGCTAGGGTGGGCTGTGGCATCGGCGATGGCGAGCGTCGCGGCGATGGTGGTACGATCACGTATGACGCGTGGCCTCTGGGTGTTAGCGACCAAAAGGCGCAGCTGGGCGGCATCGGTAGGTCACAGGGAGCACGACGGCTAAAGCGCAATGCGAGACGAGCTCGACAGCAGGCAGGGCATCGGCCATGGCGGTTAGCGAGCTTCAGACAGAGGGGAGCTATGCCTAGAGGGCGCATGGGGTGAGGAGGTGAGGGGAAAACAGAGCGGAGCTCACATCGGTCCAGATTAGAAGCTAAGCCTGCCCGGGGAAGCTCTGGAGCGGCTCAATCGACGTCGACGATCTTAATGCACCGATGGCGAGGATGAGCTCGATGTTGTCGGTGTGGCTAGACGCAAATAAATGACAAGGGGACGGTGGTGGATGCGGTGATCTCGGCGGCACGACCATGGCGGCTTTGTCTATAAGGGGGAGACCTGGGGAGCGAGAGGGTGAGTGGGCGAGGGGGTCAGCAGGATCCAGAAGCCAAGGAGAAGGCGATCCCTAGTGTCGTGCTAGCTAGGGAGGGCCAGGCAGGTAACTGAGTGCCAGTGCGCGCGAGCGCCGTGTTTGGCCTTGCCTCTGCCAGTAGGCAGAGGTTGAAGACATGGTTGTCCCTGGTGGGCTGGGCCAAGCACAGTAGTGGGCCCCCAGGTTTGCTTTCAATCTCTCGCTATCATTTCTATTTTTGTTTTTTCTGCTTTCTATTTCCTGCATTTATTTTGAATTTGGTTTGCTAACCAAATTATTTTTCTTGCTTCTGAAAAATATTATGGGGGCTAAATGAATTAAACCAAAATCCCACAAAATGTTTAAGAATTATTGGAGATATAATAATTTTATAGCAATTTATAACCCCAGTTCAAATACAATAGTGATTTAAATTCATGCCCAAAACAAATCCTTATAATGTTCTGTATTTTTGGTTTGATCCATAAATCTTGCCACAAATATCAAACATTTAATAAGAATATTTTGGAATCGCTGAATGAGATTTTAGGAGTATCGCCCTTCTTTTATTTAAATTTGTCTCAGGCTTTGGAAATTCCATCAATTCAAATTTCAGGGAATTAAATATGATGCATGAATGTCTCTAATGCATTTAATTACACTCAAATAAGCTAGGGCTATGATAGCTCGGCTCCGCGTGCCTGTGCGCGCCCCCTGTCCGCTGCTGGCCGTGATCGCCTTCGGCCTAGTCGTGTCCCTACACCATAGCGCATGTGTGACTCTATGCCTGCCGCTGCTAGCGCTGCTGCTTGCTGCTATCGTCCGCTGCTGCTACTGTCCCCTTGTGCTCTTGCTGCTTCCTGCTGTCGTGCTCCCGCCTGCAACCGCGCCATACCTTGTCTGTGCGTGCCACGCCTGCCGCACTGCTGTTTACCCCACCGCGCCCTGCTGCTCCCGCTTGCGCCGTGCACGCCCGCTGTGGCCGTCGGCACCCCGTGCTACCGCGCGTGCAACCCCTCCTCGTGGCCGGCCTGTGCCCTGACCATGGAGCAGCCCCTGCTTAATTAGCGCTAACCCCCTGTTAGCTCTAACCTGATACGTCAATTGTACATCATGTTTTCCTACTATTATTTATAATGTTTCTATGCATAGTAATGCTTTATGGAGTATTTCTAATTCCTTTTGTCCCATAATATGCTAGGTTTGCACAAAGAGGTTGAATACCGACAGCTTGGATTCTGGACCTGAAAAAGCTACGTCCGAGTTACCTATTCTACACAACTCCAAATGATTTGAAAATTTATGGAGAATTATTTTGGAATATATGAAAAATGCTGGAGCAAATAATTACCGTAGGGGGGCCACCTGGTGACCATGATACACCAGGGCGCGTCAGCCCCCCCCCCCAAGCGTGCTTTGGTGCGTTGTGGCCAGCCCGGCCCACCTCCAGTGCCCATCTTCTGGTGTATAGGTCATTTTGACCTAGAAAAATAAGGTGAGTACTTTTGGGACAGAGCGTCGCCATATCGACGCGGAACATGGGAAGGAGCACTTTTGCCCTCCGGCGGAGCGATTCCATCGGGGGAACTTCCCTCCCGGAGGGGGAAATCGAAGCCATCGTCATCACCAACAACCCTCTCATCTTTGCGAGGCCAATCTCCATCAAGATCTTCAACATCACCATCTCCTCTCGAACCCTAGTTCATCTCTTGTGTTCAATCTTTGTACTGAAACCTCAGATTGGTACCCTTGGGTGACTAGTAGTGTTGATTACATCTTGTAGTTGATTACTATATAGTTTATTTGGTGGAAGGATCCATTATTCTGTTTAATACCCCTATGATCTTGAGCATGATTATCATTTGTGAGTAGTTAATTTTGTTCTTGAGGTCACGGAAGAAGTCATGTTGTAAGTAATCATGTGAACTTGATATGTGTTCGATATTTTGATGATATGTATGTTGTGATTCCCTTAGTGGTGTCATGTGAACGTAGACTACATGGCACTTCACTATCTTTGGGCCTAAGGGAATGCGTTATGGAGTAGTAATTAGATGATGGGTTGCTAGAGTGACAGAAGCTTAAACCGTAGTTTATGTGCTACTTCGTAAGGGACCGATTTGGATCCAAATGTTTAATGCTATGGTTACATTTTATCTTAAGACTCTTCTCATAGTTGCGGATGCTTGCGAGGGGGTTAATCATAAGTGGGAGGTTTGTTCAAGTAAGAACAACACCCAAGCACCGGTCCACCCACATATCAAATTATCAAAGTAGCGAACGGGAATCAAACCAACATGATGAAAGTGACTAGATGAGATTCCCGTGTGTCCTCAAGAACACTTTTCTTATTATAAGAGACCGTTTTGGCCTATCCTTTGCCACAAAAGGATTGGGCTACCTTGCTGCACTTTATTTACCGTTACCGTTACTTGTACGTTACCAATTATCATGCTATCAAACTACCTGTTACCGCTTATGTCAGTGCTTGCAGAAAATACCTTGCTGAAAACCGGTTGTTATTTCCTTCTGCTCCTCGTTGGGTTCGACACTCTTACTTATCGAAAGGACTATGATTGATCCCCTATACTTGTGGGTCATCAAGGCAGTGTTGCCGGGGAATGAAGCGCTCTTGGTAAGGAAAAATTTATACTACGTGCTGAAATTTATTGTCACTTGCTACTATGGAAAACAACCCTTTGAGGGGTTTGTTCGGGGTATCTTCACCTCGATCAAAAGCACAATTAGTTGCCCCTCAACATACTGCACCTACTGAGAATATTGGTTATGAAATTCCTTCGGTTGTGACAAAACAACTGGTAGCTAATCCTTACGCAGGAGACGGGATTGAACATCCTGATATGCACTTGATTTATGTGGATGAAATTTGTGGCTTATTTAAGCTTGCAGGTTTACACGCAGATGAAGCTAGGAAGAAGGTTTTCCCTTTACCTTTGAAGGGAAAACCATTGGCATGGTATAGGATATGCAATGATATTTGATCTTGGAACAGGAATCGACTGAAGTTGGAATTTCACCAGAAATTTTATCCTATGCATCTGATTCATCGTGATCGGAATTATATATATAATTTTTGGCCCCGTGAAGGATAAAGTATCGATCTAGCTTGGGGGAGGCTTAAGTTAGTGTTATATTCATGCCCCAATCATGAGCTCTCGAGAGAAATTATTATTCAGAATTTTTATGCTCGGCTTTCTCATGATGATCCATCCATGCTCGATACTTTTTGTACTTGTTCTTTTAGGAAGAAGACTATTGAATTCAGGTGGAATCTTTTAGAAAGAATTAAATGCAGCTCTAAAGATTGGGAACTCGATGAAGGTAAAGAGCCAGGTATAAATCTTGTGTTTGATTGTGTTAAATCTTTTATGAATACCGATGCTTTTCACAAGTTAGCACTAAATATGGACTTGACTCTGAGATATCATCCTCTTTTTGTGAATAATTTGCTACTCATGTTGATCTCCCTAAGGAGAAGTGGTTTAAATACCATCTCCCTATTAAAGAAGAAATTGAAGAACCGACTAAAACTAAAGATGAAACTATCATTTATACTGTTGATCCAGTTGTGCCTACTGCTTTTATTGAAGAACCACCTTTCCCTGTTAGGACAAGGGAACATGCTAATGTATCAACAATGGTTCACGAAAGTAATATTAAAGCACCTAAACCCTCTGAGCAAATTAAGGTAGAACCTAGTGTTGCTATGGTTAAAGATCTGCCGGTAGAATATATTTATGGGCATGTTATTTACTTATGTGATTAACTTGCTAGAATTGCTAAACCCGATGAAAAAGATAAGCATGGACCTGTTATTGGCATGCCTATTGTCTCAGTTAAAATAGGAGATCATTGTTATCATGGTTTATGTGACCTAGGTGCTAGAGTGAGTGCTATTCCTTTTACATTATACCAAGAAATTGTGAATGACATAGCACCCGCTGAAATAGAAGACATAGATGTTACAATTAAACTTGCTAATAGAGAGACCATCGCACCACTTGGGATTATTAGAGATTTTGAAGTCTTGTGTGGGAAAATAAAATGTCCTATTGATTTTCTAGTTCTTGGTTCCCCACAATATGACTTTTGGCCCATTATTTCTGGTAGACCTTTCTTGAACACCATTAATGCTAAAATTGATTGTGAGAAACAAACTATCGGTGTCAGCTTTGGTGATGAGTCTCATGAGTTTAATTTTTTGAAGTTTAGTAGAGAACCTCATGAGAAAGAATTACCTAGTAAGGATGAAATAATTGGTCTTGCTTCTATTATTGTGCCTCCTTCTGATCCACTAGAACAATATTTACTAGACCATGAAAATGATATGCACATGCATGAAGAAATGAAATAGATAAAAATTTCTTTGAACTACAACCTCTGCTTAAACACAATTTGCCTATTGAAACTCTAGGAGGTCTTCCTCCACCTAAAGGTGGTCCTGTGTTTGAATTAAAACAATTGCCAGTCACTTTGAAATATGGTTATCTTGATGAGATAAATATATATACTGTTATTATTCGTGCTAACCTTTCAGAACATGAAGAACAAAGATTATTGAAAATTCTGAAGAAGCACCGAGATGCTATTGGATATACTATTGATGATCTTAAGGCCATTAGTCCCACTCTATGTCAGCACAAGAATATGGAACATGTTGCTAAACCCGTTGTTGATCACCAACGATGATTGAATCCTAAGATGAAAGAAGTGGTAAGAACTGAAATACTAAAGCTTCTGGAAGAAGGTTTAATCTATCCCATAGCTGATAGTAGATGGGTAAGTCCTGTTCATTGTGTCCCTAAGAAGGGAGGTATTACTGTTGTTCCTAATGATAGAAATGAACTCATTCCACAAAGAATTGTTACTGGCTATAGAATGGTAACTCATTTTAGGAAATTAAATAAAGTTACTAGAAAAGTTCATTACCCTCTGCCTTTTATTGATCAAATGCTAGAAATATTATCTAAGCACACACACTTTTGTTTTCTTGATGGATATTCTAAGTTTTTCTCAAATACTGTTTCACAACCTGATCAAGAGAAAACTACTTTTACTTGCCCTTTTGGAACTTCTGCTTATAGACGTACACCTTTTGGTTTATGTAATGCACCTACTACCTTTCAAAGATGTATGACTGCTATATTCTCTGATTTTTGGGAAAAGATTGTTGAGGTTTTTATGGATGATTTTTACGTTTACGGAACTTGTTTTAATGATAGCTTAAGCAACCTTGATCGAGTTTTGCACAGATGTGAACAAACTAATCTTGTCTTGAATTGGGAGAAGTGCCACTTTATGGTTAATGAAGGTATTGTCTTGGGGCACACAATTTCTGAACTAGGTATTGAACTGGATAAAGCTAAAGTTGATGCAATTGAGAAAATGCAATCTCCAAAAGATATTAAAGGTATTCGTAGTTTCCTTGGCCATGCTGGTTTCTATAGGAGGTTTATTAAAGACTTCTCTAAAATTTCTAGGCCTCTTACAAATCCTTTCCAAATGGATGTTCCGTTTGTTTTTATGATGATTGTGTAGAAGCCCTTGAAACACTTAAGAAAGCCTTAACAGCTGCACCTATTGTTCAACCACCTGATTGGAACTTGCCTTTTGAAATTATGTGTGATGCTAGTGATTATGCTGTTGGTGCTGTTCTAGGACGAAGAGTAGATAATAATTTAAATGTTATTCATTATGCTAGCAAAACTCTAGACAGTGCCCAAAGAAATTATGCTACAACTGGAAAATAATTTTTTGCATTCGTGCTTGCTTGTGATAAATTTAGATCTTACATTGTTGATTCCAAAGTAATTGTTCGTACTGATCATGCTACAATAAGATATCTTGTGGAAAAGAAAGAAGCTAAACATAGACTCATTAGGTGGGTTCTCTTGCTACAATGCCCTTGAGCGACCAGCTGAAGCAACTGGTAGAGCTCCAGAAGGTGGCCGAATAGGCCATGAAGGGCCTTATAGTCCGGATGTGGCCTGGCGATGCCCTTCCCAACAGCTACTTCGGCCTAGTGAGGCGGCTTCTAGATGCTTGCCCATGGCTAGAAGTCATAAAGTGGTCCGTCTGCATCGAAGGTACACGCAGGGCTTTTGCCCATACGAAGGTGCACTGGGCCAAGATGGACGCCGAGAAGCTAGTGAAGGAGGGGCCGCTGCAGGGCAAGGAGCATCGCCACCCCGAAATGTATTATGAGGGTGTCCTGAAGGGTGCCCGTCTTGTGGCGGTCGAGTGTTCCAAAGATGTAAATTTTGAATGAACTTGCTCATGTGATCCTGTATTACGAAAACTAGTTCATGTGCGCTATGCAACGCTTTTGTATTTAAAATATTACCTTCTGTGCGGCCGTTTATAAAATCTGAGAGTTGGCTAGTCGTCGGCTTCTGCCCCCATGCAGCTACTGCTGGGGTGTTCGGGTAAATCTGAGCAATCTTTTTCCCATTTTTGGGTCCTTCGAGGGAGGTGCTCAGCGCAACGAACCAGTCAATCGGACTATAATGCTTTATCACTCTCACTTAGCCATAGAAGTCTACAATTTTAAATTTCGGCGAAGCACCTAGTATTCGGAAGGCCGAATTTGGGGCGCTATACACGCCTAAGTCGTACAAGGCCGACTCCTCGCCCAAAGCGAAAAAAGTCTTTAGGGACTTTAGACCTCTCGAACAGCGACCAGCTTCGCCTTATCATGACAGTCAATTTTAGCTTTCTCTACTGAGTTGCTCGCTCGGAAGAACCGGGGCACAATCACAGTAGTTCTCCCAGTGCTACCTTAGCCGATATAGCGGAACGTAAGGTACCAAAACATGGGAGCCGGGCAAACCCAACTATTGACCCAAGACATGATTCGGAGCCGATGCATATAATGCTATAAGTTTGGGTGCCGCACTGTCGAAAGTGTTCGGACTTCTCACGCCGTATTATGGGGTATAAGGAAGCCCCTGGCGTTCTGGCCGTACCAGAGTGTACGGGTGCTGATTGTCATAAATGAACATATATGTAAAGAAGAATATAGAATGCGAAAATAGACTAGTACTATGCATTGTTTATTTGAAAAATGCGTCGAAGCATACGGGTACAGGTAGCGCGGTAAGCGAAAAATAGGACTATTTGACATGTCCCATCCAAGGGCAAGCTGCAGACTTGGTATCTTAAAGCAGGTATTTCGTTATCAGAGACCACCTAGGGATTCCATTATACGACGTAGCTTCCTGCCTCCTTGGATGTTGTATCATGTGTCCGGCAATCGTACTGCCGGATAGGTCTTCCAAAGAGTAAGGTCCTGAAAGGGAGAGAATAATAAAGGTAATAGGACCCTAGTGCGGTTGAGCCGCATTGTGGGACGTGCCATGATCGTGCCCCCGCCTATACCTATGGTATTTTCAATGCGTAATTATGTACGCGCTGCATGATTTTCGTCATTCGACTAAGACTTGTGCGGGGGCCGAATTGCTAGGCAAGCTATGAATGTGCCAGGCGATCCTGTTGTAGATTACTCCGGACGCGCTTCACGGTGCCCGGGAGCTTTATCGCCGAACTGGTGGACTGCCTTGAAAGGCTGCTTTGTGCCTCCGTATCGAGGGCCGCAGTGTGCTCCTCCGTACGGAGCGAGCGCTCTGTGTTTCCATTGAGTGTGATGACCCCCCTAGGTCCTGGCATCTTGAGCTTGAGGTATGCATAATGCGGTACCGCATTAAGTTTTGCAAATGCGGTTCACCCAAGCAGTGCGTGATAGCCACTGCGGAACGGGACGATATCAAAGATTAACTCCTTGCTTCGGAAGTTGTCCAGAGATCCAAAGACCACTTCCAGTGTGATTGAGCCCATACAATGGGCCTCTACACCTGGGATGACACCTTTAAAGGTCGTTTTTGTGGGTTCGATCCTCGAGGGGTCTATACCCATTTTGCGCACTATATCCTGGTAGAGCAGGTTCAGGCTGCTGCCGCCGTCCATAAGGACTCGAGTGAGGTGAAATCCGTCAATGATGGGGTCTGAGACCAATGCGGCAGATCCGCCAAGACAGATACTAGTGGGGTGTCTCTGCGATCGAAGGTGATTGGACAAGAGGACCAGGGGTTGAACTTTGGGGCGACGGGCTCCATCGCATATACGTCCCTTAGTGCACGCTTCCGTTCCCTCTTGGGGATATGGGTTGCATATATCATGTTCACCATCCTCACTTGCGGGGGGAACCTCTTCTATCCTCTCGGGTTCGGCAGCCGTGGCTCCTCCTCGTGATCGCTGTGCAGCCCCTTGTCCTTGTTTTCGGCATTTATCTTGCTGGCCTGCTTGAACACCCAGCAGTCTCTGTTGGTGTGATTGGCTGGCTTATCGGGGGTGCCGTGTATTTGACACGAGCGATCGAGTATGCGGTCCAAACTGGACGGGCCCGAGTGCTTCTTTTGAGTGGCTTTTTCCGCTGACCAGGTTTAGAGCCTCCGAATCCGGCATTGACTGCCGTATCCTCGGCGTTATCGCCGTTGTTGCGGCGCTTGTGTTTGCTGCGACGTGGCCTGCCGTTACTGTCCTTGGTATCCGAAGTGCCAGGGTTCCTTGATATGTTGTTGCTGCAAGCCAGCCAGCTATCCTCTCCCACGCAAAAGCGGGTCATGAGTGTCGTGAGTGCTGCCATAGACTTTGGCTTTTCCTGGCCGAGGTGCCGGGCGAGCCACTCGTCACAGATGTTGTGCTTAAATGCCGCTAAGGCCTTTGCATCCGGACAGTCGACAATTTGATTTTTCTTGGTTAGGAACTATCACGCACAAGATGTGATCCTATCCTAAAGGAACTCGAAGGTCCCACCATGGTTAGAAGCGCATCTTGAAGACGCTTTTGCAAGGTGGATATCATTACATCAACATTACATAATAGTGGGGATACAACCAAGACATACAATGTCACATGAATACAACAATACATCATACATAAGATCAACATCCGACTACGGATGAAACAGAAACTGAAACTCAAACAATATCCACCCTGCTAACCAAGGTTGCCGACCTGGAACCTAACCCAAGATCGACGACGAAGAAGAACTCCAACACAAGTAACACCGCTCTCGCGTCATGATCATCGCATAACCTGTACCTGCAACTGTTGGTGTAGTAATCTATGAGCCACGAGGACTCGGCAATCCCATTACCATGGGTATCAAGACTAGCAAAGCTTAATGGGTAAGGAAGGGGTCAAGTGTTGAGGTTGCAGCAGCGGCTAAGCAAAATATGATGGCTAACTTATGCAAATAAGAGCGAGAAGAGAAGCAAAGCAAGCGGTCGTCAACTAGTAATGATCAAGAAGTGATCCTGTACTCCTACTTACGTCAAGCATAACCCAAGGACCGTGTTCTCCTCTCGAACAACCCCGAAAAGAGACAATCACGGTTACGCACGCAGTTGGTGTATTTTAGGAGAGTTTACTTCAAGTTTACTACAACCGGACATTAACAAATTCCCATCTGCCACATAACTGCGGGCACGGTTTTCGAAAGTTCAAACCCTGCAGGGGTGTCCTAACTTAGCCCATCACAAGCTCTCGCGATCAAGGAAGGATATTCCTTCTCCCGGGAAGACCCGATCAGACTCGGAATCCCGGTTACAAGACATTTCGACAATGGTAAAACAAGACCAGTTAGACCGCCCGATGCGCCGACATCCCGATGCGCCGACATCCCGATAGGAGCTGCACATATCTTGTTCTCAGGGCAACACCGGATGAGCAATCCGTACAACTAAAACTAGCCCTCAAGCTTACCCGAGGTGCCGCTGCAAGGGGCTCTAGTTCGGACCAACACTTAGAGAAGCATTGGCTTGGGAGGGGGGAGGGCTAAATAAAGATGACCCTCGAGAGCGCGACTCCCAAGGGAAAAGTAGGTGGTGGTGAGGCAAATGGTAAAACCAAGGTTGGGCCTTGCTGGAGGAGCTTTATTCAAGGCGAACTGTCAAGGGGGTCCCAAATCACCCAACCGCGTTAGGGACTCAAAGTCCAGGAACATAATACCGATATGACGGAAACTAGGGCGGCAAGAGTGGAACAAAACACAAGGCATAAGGCCGAGCCTTCCACCCTTTACGAAGTATATAGATGCATTAATAATATAAGAGATATTGTGATATCCCAACATAAACATAAACCAACATGGAGCAATCTTCATCTTCACCTGCAACTAGCAACGCTATAATAGGGGCTGAGCAAAAGCGGTAACATAGCCAAACAACGGTTTGCTAGGAAGGGTGTCAAAGGTTAGAGGTTCATGGCAACTTGGGAGGCTTGATAAGCAACTGGTAGGTAATGCGGCAAAGCGATAGAACGAAGCAACTAGCATAGCAATGATAGTAATGATATCCAAGGTGACGGTCATCTTGCCTGAAATCCCACTAGGAAGAAGAACGAGTCCATGAAGAAGATGAAGCCACGAAGACAAACCAAGCGTAGACGAACGAATCCTCACGATCGCAACGAAACGGGAACTATCGAGAAGAAGCACACAACATGGTAAACACACCACACATGAACAAGGCATGATGCTCAACCAAGTATGATGCATGACAAGGCTACAAGAAGCTACTCATGGCAAGAGATGATGCATATAAGAGCAACACATCAAAGCAAGTTTAAATGAGGCCGGAGAAAACATATAACAATTCCGGTAAGTCCTCATATGCAAATTTCGAAATTGGTCCAGATATGAATAAACCTTATGTTCAAGTTGTTAAACAGCAAGTTAAGATGCCCCAAAACATTCTACACGAAATTCTAGTCAAGTTACATATAAAGTTCATTAGATTCGGGGCTACGGCCTAGAAGATATGAGGAAAGCAAGTTAATCATGGCATTGATGCAAAATGCATTCAAACATAAAGCAAACACATTCAAGACATGGATCCAACAAGGTAATATGAAACTACATGAAAAACTAAGCAAGTTCCATATAGAGCACACTCAAAACGGAGTATCGGTTCAACACATACACTCTATACAAGTTTAAAGGGCAAACTGTCAAAAACAGCAACTAGGCATCTTGCAAGCATCAAAACAACATGCTACAGCACCACAACATGAAAACAAAAGGCATGGACGTGATGTACAGGTAAAGCATAACACAATATGAACGGTTAGCTATATCCAGAAATCACTAGAACATTCTCAAAAGGACATGGCAAGATTGCAAATAATAACAGGTTCACAGACTTGGTGGAATTCACAGGACATGGCAGAAATAACATCAGGTTTCCAAGTTTAGAGCTATCACATAACATGCTACAGGAACAGATTGTAGCAAACAAAGGAATGGCATGAATCTACTAGTTGCATACAACACAAGTCCCTTACTGATCATGAGCCAAAAAGGCAGAGAAGATATGATGGCACCCATGTAAATATAGCAAGTTTTGTAAAAAGATTCGGACTTAGTAGAAAAACAGAGCATGGCATAAACAGAATTATGAAGGCAACTTTGCGAGCTCGAATCACTCATCGTAAAGCATTGCATGACAAGACAAGCATGGCATCGACAACAAGACATGCTTATGAAGCTAACCATGGCAAGAACAAGCTCATAGAATGTATGGATCACTAACAACAACCATGGAAAAATTGATTAACATGTAAACAATCTGCCAGGAATATTTTATAGCAAAAGTAGAGCAAGGTTAGGACAAGCTAGAGCACTCCACAAATGCAACCAGAGGCATATATGGATAAAGCATAACCATATGTCCAAAACATCCTTACTGAACATACTCAAAAGAGGCATCGATCTCACTGTAGCAACATGAATAAATGGCATGAAAATAACAGCAGAACAAAGACTTGGCAAAATCCCAAGTCACTGAAATCAGCAACATCATGGAGGCTACTTTGTAGGATTGAAACAATCAATACATGGCATATCATGAAGAGTGTATTCACCAAAGCAAAGATGGAATGTTGTAGCTCATAACACATGTAGACTTCATGCTCAAAATAAAATCACACAAGAAGATGCAAAAATAACAAATGAGCAAGTTCTGATAAGTTACAGCAGACAACATTATATAGCACTCTTTCAACGATGATTAGGGCATCAAGTGGACTCAAACAGGCATGGCACAATTTAATGAAATTAATATCATATCATGATGAACATTTTTATATATCATACACCACCATAGGATGAACATGTGCAAAGATACACCACTCACAAGATGCATGCATGATATGACAATCTCAGGACTTGGTAGTTTTCCAGAAAAAACATGATGAGCGCGAAATAATTAAAAGACGCACGGGCGGGGTTTTCGCCCACACGTTCATGATCGAACGACCGAGAGGATGGAGGGGTTTTTGATGGGTTATGGGCTGCGTTAGAGAGGTGTTGGGCTGCAACACACATGAGGCCTTTACGGTTCCCCGGTTAACCGTTGGAGTACCAAACGGACTCCAAATGGCACGAAACTTGACAGGCGGTGTACAAGTGGTGTACCAAGGCCGCTTGGCAAATCTCGGTCCATTCTGAGAATGTCTAACACCTGCTCACAACAAGAGACAAAAGGAGGACGCCGGAGAACATAGGAGTGTCAGATTGCAAAACGGACAACGGGGAAAATGCTCGGATGCATGAGATGAACACGTATGCAAAATGAGATGCACATTATGACATGGCAAAATGCAACACACAAGCAAACGACATGGCAACGACGGCGAATAACTGGCATACACCTGGCGCATCGGACTCAGGGCGTTACAGGAACCGTGTCCAGAATTGCCTGGCTGATTCCTCTGGCTGCTGAATTATGTGGCTCAAGTCATCGGCATATGGTGGTCGCACATAAGTGCCCTGGAAGTTCTCGAGGAATGCGTCTTCCAGATCCTCCCAACAGCCAACGGAGTCTGCTGGCAAGCTATTCAGCCAATGTCGGGCTGGTCCTTTAAGTTTTAGCGGGAGGTACTTGATGGCATGTAGATCATCACTGCGGGCCATGTGGATGTGGAGAAGGAAGTCCTCGATCCATACAACGGGATCTGTTGTACCATCATATGATTCAATATTTATGGGTTTAAAATCCTCTGGGAATTCATGTTCCATTACTTCGTCAGTGAAGCATAGGGGGTGTGCCGCGTCTCTATGCTGGGCAATATCGCGACGCAGCTCATATGGGTCCTGCCTACTATATTTGGCCCTGTCGGGTTTACATTTAGTGTATCCGGCGTGACGATCATCGCCGCACGTAGGCGCGCGCCCTCGTGATCTGTAGATCAATCTTGTGTGTTTTGCCCTGTCTTCCAATACGTCTCGCGGGTCTTGCGTTTTTCCCGGTGCCTTGGTGTTTTTGTTTGAATGGCGGCGGGGTGCGGGCTGATTTTCAGGCTGGAATGCCTCTCTATCTCGGCCACGAGGTGGCCGATCAGCCACATCATACACTAGTGATGTAGGTTTCAATGCTTCCTCCGGGAGTCGGGGTAGCAACCTGCGCTTTGGGTAACTCTTGGAAGGGCGTTCGAGTTCATATTCCTCGGCCGCAAGGACTTCAGTCCATTTGTCTGCTAGCAAATCCTGATCAGCTCGAAGCTGTTGTTGCTTTTTCTTCAGGCTATTTGTTGTGGCTATGAGCCGGCGCATAAAGCGCTCCTGTTCGACGGGATCCTCAGGAACGACCAATTCTTTGTCGCGGAGGCTCACTTTGTCTTCGGAGATAGGCATGTAATTGTCATACTTCACCTCTCCATATGCCATTCGCTGAGGAGAGTTGGCTTGTTCATCCTCCGGCCCTAAATCTTGCTGGAGGGGATTGTCATCGTCTTCAGCACTGTCCGGAGTACTATTATCTCTTGTGGCGGTATCACCGCTTTTGCTGTGGCGAGACTTAGAGCGGCGCCGCTGACGTCGGCGCTTGGGTTGCTTCTTGGAGGGGTCATCATCCGCTGTCTTGTCACCATTGCCTTCTTTGGGTGTATCCACCATGTATATATCATATGATGAGGTGGCGGTCAAGTGCCCTCTAGGCAGTGGTTCCTGTTCGTCTCCCGCATCGTTGTCCATACCATCAATGTCTTCGGAGTCAAAGTCGGGCATGTCGGTTAAATCATCGATAGTGGCTACTAAGTGGGTGGTGGGTGGGAAGTGAATTTCTTCATTATCTGCATCCCATTCTAGCTGGACATAGTTCGGCCAAGATTCTCCTGACAAGGAGAGAGACTTTAACGAGTTTAGTACATTGCCGAAGGGCGAGTGCTGAAAGATATCCACGGAGGTGAACTCCATGATCGGCGCCCAATCGGATTCGATAGGCATGGGCGCAGGCGGTTCAGAGTCCGTGGCTGGGGACGAGTCTAGTAGTCCGGCGTCACGGCTCCCGTGAGGGGTAAGGATGGTATTCGGCTCCATCGCCGCTGAGGGTGCGGCCTCCAAGGCGGGGTCTATCCGCCCGTCCTCGGATGGCGTGATCTGTTCCGGATTGAAGGCCGGAGTGGTTGCTGGTGTGATCTCCGAACACTGTCCGACGGCAGAGCTATATCATGCTCGTCGCGATCGTGCGACACACCTAGCATGGGCTCGAATCCGTCGAAGATCAAGTCTCCGCGGATGTCGGCAGTGTAATTCAAGTTTCCGAACCTGACCTGATGGCCAGGGGCGTAGCTCTCGATCTGGTCCAGATTGCCAAACGAGTTGGCCCGCAGTGCGAAGCTGCCGAATACAAAGATCTGTCCAGGGAGGAAGACCTCACCCTGGACCGCATCGTTACCGATGATCGAAGGAGCCATCCAGCTTTACGGCAACGGCACAGTGGAACTCTCATTGAAAGCACCAATGTCGGTGTCAAAACCGGCGGATGTCGGGTAGGGGGGTCCCGAACTGTGCGTCTAAGGAGGATGGTAACAGGAGGCAGGGGATACGATTTTTACCAAGGTTCGGGCCCTCTCGATGGAGGTAATATCCTACTTCCTGGTTGATTGATCTTGATGATATGAGTATTACAAGTGTTGATCTACCACGAGATCATAGAGGCTAAACCCTAGACCTCACCCTAGCAAGTGTTTTCTGTCAGGGACCTATTTGCAAAGAAAACTTCATAATCCGGGCCTGGACAGAAAACAAAAAACGTCTTTAGAGAAATGCACTTTCAGGAAGAGAAATCGTACTCCGGTACGAAGAAGAAAGGGAATACATTTTCCAGAGGCAAAAGCATATTCCCAGAAATACGTTTTCACTTAAAACACGCGGGGCCGGGGCTGGTCAGTAGTGTGAGACTTACAGGAGGGGCCGACCACTTATCCACGTGGGCAGGGCGGGGTCAACGCCGGGTGGTTGACAAGGGGGTCCCGCACACTGGTGGGGCCTGCCCGGCCTGTCTTCGCCTTCAACCTCGCTCGCGCCCGCGAGAAAGAGGCACGGCCGACGCCCGACGGTGACTGTGGGCAGCTCCGACCACCTCCCACACCGTGCCACCTAACGGAGTGCTCAGCAGGATGAGCCGCATCTCCCTAGACCCTTGGTTTTCGCTGGAGGGGTCAGGGTCGAGCAGGGCTCCCGCGGCGGTGGACGACGGCGTCGAGCGATGATGGAGCTTGCGGACAGAGGCCACTAGAGGCGAGGGGAAGTTGCTGGGGAGGTTCGCGGGTGACTGGGTGGAGCTATGGCGAGCTCGCCCTAGAACGAATTTAGGAGAGTGGCGGCGGCGGCCATGGCGGCGATGGGGGTCGAGGAGAGCAGCTCGAGCTCGAGCTAGTGGCTGGGCGTGGTTCTGGGGGTGTGGTGAGGAGGATGGAGAGGAGAGACACAGCCGGGACGGCCTTATATAGGCAAGGGAGGAGGAGGCGAGCTGGCATCTCCGCAGACGCGTATCCGGCGCCGCGGACGCGTGCCCACGCTCGCGATCTCGGAGGTAGACGATGTTGGAGGAGCAGTGGAGGCTCTCACGGGGCAGAGGAGGCCAAGGGACGCAGGGGAGAAGCAGCTGAGGAGTAAGATGACGGTCGTTGCATTGTGCTCTCGTGGGTGTTCGGCGGCGAGCGTCGGTGAGGAAACGGGCGGAGGGGGAGAGGGGTCCAGGGGAACGGCGACGGCGCGGGCTAGCTGCTAGACACGCTCGTGCTCGCTGAGTCGCCGAGCAGAGGAGGGGCCCGAGCAAGTTGACGCTCTGGACGCGGCCAGTGCATGCCAAAACGGTGGTCACCGCGTGAGCTGGCGACGCGAAGGTGCCAAAGGTTTAAAAATGTTGTCTAGTGGTAAGTCCTTCCTGAGTAGGTTTCAACTGCGGTGGTAGCTTGGTTAAAGACGTTGTGGTTAACTAGTAAGCAACCTCTAACGTTTACAGCAGTAAATTTGGACGTGCACTAATGATCCATAGAGAACAGATTGGGTCAAATGGTGTTATCTGGGATGATTAGATTAGGAAGGACTATAATCCTGGAGAGTTGAGGAGATTTGGATCAAGATTTAATATAGTTGCTTAACAACCACATAAACTGGTCTAGAAGAAAAAACAGGAAGAAGCACTCACATAGAGAATCCACTTGGGTTGAAATTTGGCAAGGCTTGATGATTTGATCATATGAAGATGCTGTAAAAGTTTCATACCAATTGGACAAGCCAAAATGGTACTTGTTTCACAAACATTCTCACTGACCAGAATCTTCAAATAATTTTGGTGATCAAATGGCTCAATGAAATGATCCCAAATTTGGCGGAGAGATGTTATATAGGTATGTGAACAATCTGGTTATTTATCAGAATTAATGAAGCAATATAAAATGCACTTGCTTCACAACCTAAAAATATTGCCAGAATCAAAGATTTGGTCCTGTGCTCACATAGATGATTGGATGGGGCTGAAATTAGGAGGAGTATAATGGTGTGAGCACATTAAGGAGTGTGAAAAATGACAACTCATTTGGGTGCTCCTAGCTAGCTCTTCCGTCACAATGCCTTTTGTTTGACAAAAAGTTTGAAAAATTGTTGAGGAATATTGGCTAGGCAAATAAAGTTGAATTTTGGCATGAGGCAATTATTTGGACATAAGAGAATTCCCAAAAGGTTTGGGAGTAATCAGGAAAGGATAGGTGGCACTTCACAGAAAGCCACACTAGACAGAAATGAAGATTAATTATTGGGGACTTATTCTTGGGCTAGGACAGGAAAGTTTGGGAATATTTGAGCAGCATATGACCCAAAGAAATTATGAGAATTATTTGGGAATTTTTGGATGGTGAAAGCACAAGTGCTCTCGAGGTGGTTTTGGTAATTAATGTCAACATATCTCTTGTTGGACTAATACTTTTATCTAGTATATTTCAGATAAGTTCAACAATGAAGTGGCATGGACTAAAGGTTGTGGGAACTCCTCCAAGATGCTAAGGACAAAGGATTGGCTAAAGCTTCAAGCTCAGGACTCTTCATTTTACACTTTTAGTGATCCAAGATTGAAAGCACAAGTGCTCTCCAGGTGGTTTTGGTAATTAATGTCAACATATCTCTTGTTGGACTAATATTTTTATCTAGTATATTTCAGATAAGTTCAACAATGGAGTGGCATGGACTAAATGTTGTGGGAACTCCTTCAAGATGCTAAGGACAAAGGATTGGCTAAAGCTTCAAGCTCAGGACTCTTCATTTTACACTTTTAGTGATCCAAGATCACATTGAGTCCATAGAAAAGCCAATACTATTAAGAAGGGATGAGGTGTTGCTTAATGAGCTTTTTGCTCCATGTGCTTGATGATATGCTCCAAGACCCTCAGCTACTTTCCCACTTCCACATATGACCTAAATCGAAAGTTAAACTCGGTCCTACCGATTCTTTCCATCCGGCGCCACCGAGTTCCACATGTCATAAGCCACTGCCAAACCCTAGCAATTCGGTTCTACCGATAGGGATCTCAGTCTCACCTGAGATGGGGTTGCAATCTCACTGTGTATGTCCATTGTCAAAATCGGTCCCACCGAGTTTAGGCAATCGGTACTACCGAGATTACAATGTAAACTCTCTAGTTAACTCATTACCAAAATCGGTCCAACCGAGTTTAGTAATCGGTCCCACCGAGTTTGCGTGACCAACTCTCTGGTTAGTTAATTACCAAAATCGGTCCCACCGAGTTTGTGTAATCGGTCTCACCGAGATTACGTTATGCCCTAACCCTAACCATATCGGTCCTACCGAGTTGCATGTCAGTCCCACCGAAAATCTCTAACGGTCACTAGGTTTACATTTTCGGTCCGACCGAGTTTATTGATTCGGTCCCACCGAGATTGGTAAATTGTGTGTAACGGTTGGATTTTGTGTGGAGGCTATATATACCCCTCCACCTCCTCTTCATTCGTGGAGAGAGCCATCAGAACACATCTACACTTCCAACTCATATGTTCTGAGAGAGAACCACCTACTCATGTGTTGAGACCAAGATATTCCATTCCTACCATATGAATCTTGATCTCTAGCCTTCCCCAAGTTGCTTTCCACTCAAATCTTCTTTCTACCAAATCCAAATCCTGTGAGAGAGAGTTGAGTGTTGGGGAGACTATCATTTGAAGCACAAGAGCAAGGAGTTCATCATCAACACACCATTTGTTACTTCTCGGAGAGTGGTGTCTCCTAGATAGGCTAGGTGTCACTTAGGAGCCTCTGACAAGATTGTGGAGTTGAACCAAGGAGTTTGTAAGGGCAAGGAGATCGCCTACTTCGTGAAGATCTACCGCTAGTGAGGCAAGTCCTTCGTGGGCGATGGCCATGGTGGGATAGACAAGGTTGCTTCTTCGTGGACCCTTCGTGGGTGGAGCCCTTCGTGGACTCGCGCAACCGTTACCCTTCGTGGGTTGAAGTCTCCATCAACGTGGATGTAGGATAGCACCACCTATCCGAACCACGGGAAAAACATCCGTGTCTCCAATTGCGTTTGAATTCTCCAAACCCTTCCCTTTACATTCTTGCAAGTTGCATGCTTTACATTCCGCTGCTCATATACTCTTTGCATGCTTGCTTGATATGTATTGTGTATGTTGAAATTGTGCCTAAAACTCCACTCAAACCGAAAAGGCTTAAAAAATGCAACTTTAGCACTAAGTGTCTAATCACCCCCCTCTAGACACACCTACTTCTAGTCCTACAGATGGACGTAAATATACGTTGCTTCACAATCTAGGGCAGACAGGGTTATTCCTTTAACAGAAAAAGGAATATTCCTGACAAAAAAAGAAATTAGGGTTTGCTCAAGTAGTGAAGTGAAATGATCTTGGCAAGGTTTTGGGAATGATGAGCCACTTGGGAGGGGGACCAGGAATGACTTCCCAGGTGGCAAGGCCACAGAACCACTCCAAAAAGAAAAAAGAAAGAAAAAAACCAAATAAATCAAAAGAGAAAGATAAGGGACAAAATCCAGGCTGTTGCAACTCATACCCCCTTAAAGAAATCTTGTCCTCGAGATTTAGTTGCTTAGGGAACAAGTATGACATGAGGACACCGTTTCCAACTCGGGTATCCTTTTTCCTTTATTTATTGTTCCCCCAAAAATTTCAGATGATCAACTTACCTTACTCTGGGGTGGCTTGCTTCACCTTTCCCAAGAGTCTGACGGGTCTTTGCTCATATTCCAATTCCTTTTTATTGACGTTGATTCTCCATACCTGTGGTGATATCCAATGGATCTGAGCATAAATTTTCTTTTGGTCATGAAAACCTTTTTACTTCAGTCATGGGGTTGCTTCAAATAAATGCATGCCTTCTGGTTTCAATAAATGTTGAGAATTAATCATGGCCATCTTCGGACGGGATCTGCCTGCTCATAAGTGGTACTGACTTATTTTGATTTATTCCTTTGGCTCATGCATGAGATATGTACCCAAGATTCGACTGCCTTTTGTCGTGAGCAATATAACGATGTATGGAGTTATAGCTGTGTCATACCTCAAATATTTATATCTTGAAACTGGCCCGACAGGGGGCTGACGGACAATTGCTTTTTCCCGATAGACTGACTGTGTACTTGATTCTGTCGGTTAGTATACCGGGTCTGAGTTGATTGTTCGGCTTTTGATTTTCTCATTTTGTCGATATACCCATTCGGATTTTTCCACACTAACCATTCCAAGCGGGTCAGCGGGATATGAAATCCCTGTAAAACAGAGTAGGCCACTGGAAGTATGCCTTTGTGGATCCATATGGAATTACGACCGCCAACCGATTTGTGTATCCGGACCCTGATGGTCGTGCAAAAATCATCATACCTTTTGCTGTCGGGCTCACCCTTTAACGGTCAGGATTTTCTTTGTTAGGATACCTTACTGAATTAACTTGGCCACACCTGTCCTTGATTCTTCGTATAACCAGGGTCGTGATTAGTGCAATATTTTGACGTTATTCCTTGCGCCTGTTTTCTGACCTAGGTCTGCACACATATGACACATACTTAGGGTTTGTAGTTGTACGGAGCTCATTGTTGAGGCCAATCGTACAAGAAGGTGACAAGGTTTTAGGACATCTCGTTGTCAGTTGCGGGAATAATGACCTTGATAACCATTGTCAAGAGTGTTGATTCTGTGATGTCATCTCCAGATCTTGTCGATTCTTGTAATTCGTGGGATGTATCTCTGCTTATTTTCCTTTGCCTGACTCGTGAGGTGGTGGGATCCTTACTTTCCTTAGGTATATCTACTGGATCCTTGCCGCATCTCGTATGAGTGACTGATATGGCTGGGGATGTATGCTCACCATATATAAGAACCATATGCGACCAAACACTTGATTCATGAAGAAGACACATGCCCTGGCTGATTTTTGCTTCCGAGAAAAATGTTGCGTGTCTGATTCTTGAGCGGTACTGCCATACATTGGCAACTCATCATATACCCTCTGACGACGGTACATAGTGTTGTACTGACAGGGGCTGAGTGGCTTACGAGAGAAGCCATCTGAGTAGCTTGCTGAGGAAGACTTTTTAACTTCTAGGCAAATCTTTTGTCTGGGTATCGTGCAGAAGAAGGCTCTGTAGCTTACACATGAAACTTGGTCTGATTATTGTGCTAGAGAAGTTTGAGTTCCGTACTTGAGAAGCTTCTCCTTGGGTTTGCTTGTTGAGAAAAAATCATTTTTGTTTGCCCGAAGCTTTTACCGAGGTATCCTGCTGAGAAAGTCCGGGTATCTTGGACCAGAAATTGTTCACATATCATGTTGAGGAAAATTGAGGAGCCTTGCATCATAAATTTCTTCCGATAACGTGCTGAAGAAAACTGAGTTTCTTACGTCCAGAGCTTCATACTAATATGTAGACTGAAATCTACACACTTGCCCATAATATCTTGTGGCTGATTATTTGCATGAGAAAATTTGTTTGACTGCCTTCCTTGAGCATATCACATTTTGGCCTTATTTCGGATGATAACATATTTCAAGCATCATGCATTGCTGAGCCAAAATTTTGTATATGTCCATACCTTAGATTGAAAATATACCGTTGATCTTGTACCTGCCTTGTCTTGCTGCTGACTTCATCATTACTGCTATGAGGATTTTGTACTGATGTAGACTTGAGTTACCAATACTGTTGTGAGGAGTGCACACTAATGCAAAATTGATTATCAGCCTCAAAATCATATATTCCCCATTTCACTGCAGTCGGCTGAAAATTCCATTCTGTTTGGCTGACTTTCCAAATATTTGAACTCCTTGCTGACTCTTCGGGTCTAGTGTCAGTTGATGAGCAACTCTTTATAGGGGAAAAACAATGTAACACCGGGGCCCAAAAAGAAAGAACCAAAGGAAAACTCAACTAAACAAAGGCACACCACAACAATCAATTCACACACAATCAATGTCACATAATACTACAAGTCACACAATATGCATGCCTACTTAAGCACACAAATTTCACGGGATCTCCGGCTCTACGATCTAGTATGCTGTGACGGTTTGCATGAGGACGAATAAATGTGTGGAAGGATTGGTGTACACATCGCTACACCAAGTGCTAGCTTAGATAAGTAGCAACTTGAACTAGCTCGGAGGCGAGGACACACTCGGTAATCATGTAGTGGGACAAGAGGGTCGTAGACACATTATTATCAAGTGGACGGAAAATGATCCATACTCATCAAAGAAATAGGATAGAGGAGACAAAACTGAGTCTGCTAACGTTGCCCTTTCTTGAGAACTAAGATCATTAAGGGTTGCCAACACGAAAAAATGAAAGAGCAATTCGGGATAGAAGCATGTCCATCACCTAAACGCTAGGCGGGGCTGAAAGGAGGACATCGGCCCGATACTTGAGCACTATTTCTGCAAACAGTGTTGGGATCACTTGGCATCACTCTGTTAGGACAAAAATGACACCAAACAACGAAGAAAGAGTAAGAAAAGAAAACTGGAGAAATGCATAGGCTGAATTGTAGTGGATCCGAGCCGATGCTAGCTACACTCACAAGATAAACCGTTAGCAACAAATACAAAGGCTATATGCATGCTATGCAACAAACAAATGCCGCAACCAAATGCAATAAACAAGCCGGACGTTAAACTACCGATTTCTACCGCTCGCGCTGACTAGGGCGTCCTACACCCAGACCTGCTCTGATACCAAGGCTGTGGCACCCCGGATCAGAGAAAACCGGAACGCCCCGTATTCCAGGCCAGAGATCGAGGTGAATATTCTGGAATAAGGAACTGCTTAGCATAGAGCAAATCAGCTCTTTATTACAATCTATTTGGGTACAAGGGTTACATCGGCACGCCGACACTACGCCTGCCACGGTTGCTCCATGGAAGTAGCAGAACAACACGATGCAGCGGAATAACTCTAGCAGCGGAACAACGACGACGGTGGTGAACTCCACTCCGCAGGGACTCTGGCTGGAACGCTTATCCTAGCTCGCACGAACAGAAATCACGACAAGCAATCAAGCAATCATGGCATGACCTGCAAACTGGCATGACACGGCAGGTCAGTACATTGAATGTACTTGCAAGATCACAATAACCAGAAGCATTCAAGACAAACAACAGCATGGAAATTACAGGTTAAGCAGGATTATCATGAGATCATCAAGATAACATGGCATGAACAACATGAACATGACACAGCTAGAGCAATATGAGCATGGCATGAACATATAAATCTGACGATACTAGCATGCAACATGATGACACTATATGCAGCCCTTATTCTGCTCGGGTTACTTCGTAACCATCCCATGCGTCACTTAACAACCTCAGACATCACACGATCGTCTCAGCGTCAAATCAAGCTTGGTATAAACAATACCATAGTAATCATTAAATGACCACAAGGAGCTTGATCTTTACCCGCGATTCTCGCACAGCATCACGAATATCCAACAGCTTAGTATCCTCGATACCACGGTGTTCATCCACGGCTCACCAATGGAACCACTCTGGGCTCAATGGGTTACCTCGTAAGCAAAAGGTGATCATTAACGGATCACAAAACCAACTATATCTCATCATCGAACGGGGTTGTTATTAAGCACATCATTATTATTACTGTTGACCAATAGTGTGACCAACTACGAACTGGGCCCTTATTCATGGGCACGACTACCGATAGATTTAGTAAACACTCTGCAGAGGTAGCGTACTTTACCCATACCACAGAACCAATGGCCTCGCTTTCCCATTCGGGTGGCCCAACGGCGTTCTGACAAAACCGCCCTACTGCCATGACACCCTCCCGGCCACTCTGACAAACTCCCCTCTGGGATAAGTCCTGGGTGGCCCCATGCCTACGAAAGGCACCAACGACCGCCATCGTGGCAAAACAAAAACAGTCCCAAACGGGGACAAGCCGGCTACAACAACTACGGGCACACAATGCTTATGTCGTCCTACCTGGCCAAGGTAGCGCCCGCGCATAACCTTCCCTCACGGGAGGCACCGGTTAGAGGCATGAGAATAGACCCAGTTAGGACCTTCCCATAAAAGGTAAATGTGGTTGCACTAGTCAGCTCGATATGGTGGCACCATGACTCAGTCAACAGTTGTTCAAGTTCATTTTAATCCGATTAAACTTGAATGCAAATATGCCGAGCCATGATAAAATAACATGATGCAATTACAATGCATGAGCATGATATCAACATAAGCATTAGGGTACAACATAACTATCAACCATACCAACAATGAATCATATCCAACTGATCATGGCATAATGACGAGCATGAATATTACAAGTACAACACTACTCATAGCATAACATGACCATTATCATCAACAATAATTACCATGCAAGAAGACAACAACAACATAACCGAGTAAATACTTAACCAACTAACAATAAGGAGCAATACATATTAACGCTACTCGGTAACCGACGTTAGTCATGCACCGGAGAACATGACCAACCAACATGTACTGCTATCAAGCATGACCAATATGAAAGTAATACTAGCAGGTAGAACATGATAACAGAGTGCAAGAAAACATAGCATGACGGTAATCACCAATCCATAAGCATAACCGAAATAACGACATCAGTAGCAAACCGAACAGACAGTTATTAAAGATTCAAGTAGAAAACCAATGGTACTGCATGGCTATCATGCAAATGGTGGTTGTGGCTTGCCTGGGGTGGAAGAAATCACCGGGAGAAAGTGCGAGAAGCTCGCGGAACGAATCGCCGGAAAACGTCCTCTCTCGGAGGGGGCTGATTTAGCGTAAAGGAAAAATGGTCATTTACAGAATGTTATAACATGGTGAAACTAATATCAATAGAACGGACTCGGCGAGACGAAGAAGTGGGCTTTGGAATCACCTCATTTGGAGTTGTGAGCAAAAAGTTATCAAGTCTTTTCTGCCAGGGACCTATTTGCAAAGAAAACTTCACAATCCGGCCCTGGACAGAAAAACAGAAAATGTCTTTCGAGAAATGCACTTTCAGAAAGATAAAGCGTACTCCGGGCCGAAGAAGAAAGGGAATACGATGTGAAAGCGTATTCACAGAAATACGTTTTCACTTAAAACCCGTGGGCCCGGGGCTGGTCAGCGGTGTGAGACTAACGGGAGGGGCCGACCACTTATCCACGTGGGCAGGGCGGGGTCAACGCCGAGTGGCTAACGACGGGGTCCCGCGCACTGGTGGGGCCTGCCTGGCCGGTCGTCGCCTTCAACCTCGCTCGCGCCCGCGAGACAGAGGCGCGGTCGGCTCCCGACGGTGACTGTGGGCAGCGCCGACCACCTCCCGTGCCGTGACACCTACTGGAGTGCTCAACGGGATGAGTCGCATCTCCCTAGACCCTTGGTTTTCGCTGGAGGGGTCACAATCGAGCAGGGCTCCCGCGGCGGTGGACGACAGCATCGGGCGATGATGGTGCTCGCGGACAGAGGCCACCGGAGGTGAGGTGAAGTTGTTGGGGAATATTGGCTACGAAAATAAAGTTTAATTTTGGCATGCGGCAATTATTTTGACATAAGAGAATGCCCAAAAGGTTTGGGAGTAATCAGGAAAGGATAGGTGGCACATCCTTCACATAAAGCCACATTGGACAGAAATGAAGATTAATTATTGGGGACTTATTCTTGGGCTAGGACATGAAAGTTTGGGCATATTTGAGCAACATATGACCCAAAGATATTATGAGAATTATTTGGGAGTTTTTGGATGGACATAAATATAGGTTGCTCCACAATCTAGGGCAGACATGGTTATTCCTTTAATAGAAAAAGGAATATTCCTAAGAAAAAAGAAATTAGGGTTTGGTCAAGCAGTGAAGTGACATGTTCTTGGCAAGGTTTTGGGAAGGATGAGACACTTGCGAGGGGGAATGGGAATGATTTCCTAGGTGGCAAGGCCACAGAGCCACTCCAAAAAGAAAAAAACAGAGCAAAAACCAAATAAATCAAAATAAAAAGAAAAGGGCCAAAATCCAGGCTGTTGCAACTCTTACCCCCTTAAAGAAATCTCGTCCTCGAGATTTAGTTGCTCAAGGAACAAGTATGACTTGAGGACACCGTTTCCAACTCGGGTATCCTTTTTCCTTTATTTATTGTTCCCCCAGGAATTTCAGATGATCAACTTACCTTACTCTGGGGTGTCTTGCTTCACCTTTCCCCAGATTCTGACGGGTCTTTGCTCATATTCCAATTCCTTTTTACTGATGTTGATTCTCCATACATGTGGTGATATCCAATGGATCTGAGCATAAATTTTCTTTTGGTCATTAAAACCTTTTTACTTCTGTTATGGGGTTGCTTCAAATAAATGCATGCCTTATGGTTTCAATAAATTCTGAAAATTAATCATGGCCATCTTTTGACGGGATCTGCCTGCTCATAAGTGGTATTGATTTATTCCTTTTGCTCGTGCATGAGATATGTACCCAAGATTCGACTGCCTTTTGTCGTGAGCAATATAACGGTATATGGAGTTATACCCGTGTCATACCTCAAATATTTACATCTTGAAACTGGCCCGACACGGGGCTGACGGACAATTGCTTTTCCCGATGGACTGACTGTGTACTTGATTCTGTCGGTGAGTATACTGGGTCTAAGTTGATTGTTTGGATTTTGATTATCTCCTTTTGTCGATATACCCATTTGGATTTTTCCACACTAACCATTCCAAGCAGGTCAGCGGGATATGAAATCCTTGTAAAACAGAGTAGGCCACTGAGAGTATGCCTTTGTGGATCCATATGGAATTACGGCCTCCAACTGATTTAGGTATCTGGACCCTGGTGGTCGTGCAAAAATCATCATACCTTTTGCTGTCGGGCTTAACCTTTAACGGTCAGGATTTTCTTTGTTAGGATACCTTACTGAATTATTGCAATATTTTTAACATTATTCCTTGCGCCTGTTCTCTGACCTAGGTCTGCACACATATGAGATATACTCTGGGTTTGTAGTTGTACGGATGAGGCCAATCGTACAACAAGGTGACAAGGTTTTAGGACATCTCCTTGTCAGTTGCGGGAATAATGACCTTGATAACCATTGTCAAGAGTGTTGATTCTGTGATGTCATCCCCAGATCTTGTCGATTCTTGTAATTCATGGGATGTATCTTTGCTTATGTTCCTTTGCCCGACTCATGAGGTGGTGGGATCCTTACCTTCCTTAGGTATATCTGATGGATCCTTGCCGCATCTCGTATGATTGACTGATATGGCTGGGGATGTATGCTCACCATATATAAGAACCATATGCGACCAAACACTTGATTCTTGAAGAAGACACATGCCCTGGCTAATTTGTGCTTCCGAAAAAATGTTGCGAGTCTGATTCTTGAGCGGTACTGCCATAAATTGGCAACTCATCAAATATCCTCTGACGACGGTACATAGTGTTGTACTGACGAGGGCTGAGTGGCTTACGAGAGAAGCCATCCGAGTAGCTTGCTGAGGAAGACTTGTTAACTTCTGCGCAAATCTTTTGTCTGGGTATCGTGCAGAAGAAGGCTCTATAGCTTACACACGAAACTTGGTATGATTATTGTGCTGAAGAAGCTTGAGGTCCGAACTTGAGAAGCTTCTCCTCGGGTTTGCTTGTTGAGAAAATTTCATTTTTGTCTGTCAGAAGCTTTTACCGAGGTATCCTGCTGAGAAAGACCGGGTATCTTGGACCGGAAATTGTTCACATATCATGCTGAGGAAAATTGAGGAGCCTTGCATCATATATTTCTTCCGATAACGTGTGGAAGAAGATGAGTTTCTTACGTTCAGAGCTTCATACTAATATGTATACTGAAATCTACACACATGCCCATAATATCTTGTGGCTGATTATTTGCATGAGAAATTTTTTTTAATTGTCTTCCTTGAGCATATCACATTCTGAACTTATTTCGGATGATAACATATTTCAAGCATCATGCATTGTTGAGCCAGAATTTTGTATATGATCCATACCTTAGACTAAAAATATACCGTTGATCTTGTACCTGACTTGTCTTGCTGCTGACTTGATCATTACTGCTGTGAGGATTTTGTACTGATGTAGACTTGAGTTACCAGTACCGTTGTGAGGAGTGCACACTAATGCAAAATTGATTATCAGCCTCAAAATCAGAAATTCCCCATGTCACTGGGGTTGGCTGAAAATTCCATTCTGTTTTGCTGAGTTTCCAAATATTTGAACTCCTTGCTGACTCTTTGGGTCTAGTGTCAGTTGATGAGCAACTCTTTATAGGGGGAAAATAATGTAACACCGGGGCCCAAAAAGAAAGAACCAAAAGAAAACTCATTTAAACAAAGGCACACCACAACAATCAATTCACATACAATCAATGTCACATAATACTACAAGTCACACAATATGCATCCCTACTTAAGCACACAAATCTCGCGGGATCTCCGGTTCTACGATCTAGTATGCTGTGGCGGTGTGCACGAGGACGAATAAATGTGTGGAAGGATTGGTGTAAACATCGCTACACCAAGTGCTAGCTTAGACAGGTAGCAACCTGGACTAGCTCGGAGGCAAGGACACACTTGGTAATCTTGTAGTGGGACAAGAGGGTCGCGGACACATTATTATCAAGTGGACGGAAAAAGATCCATACTCGTCCAAGAAATAGGATAGAGGAGAAAAACTGAGGTTGCTGACATTGCCCTTTCTTGATAACTAAGATCATTAAGGGTTGCCCACACGACAAAATGAAAGAGCGATTCGGGATAGAAGCATGTCCATAACCGAAACGCTAGGCGGGGCTGAAAGGAGGACATCGGCGCGATACCTTAGCACTATTTCTGCAAACAGTGTCGGGATCACTTGGCATCAATCTGTTGGGACAAAAATGACACCAAACACCCAAGAACGAGTAAGAAAAGAAAACTGGAGAAATGCATAGGTTGAACTATGGTGGATCCGAACCGATGCCAGCTACACTCACCAGATAAACCGTGAGCAAAAAATACTAAGGCTATATGCATGCTATGCAAGAAACAAATGCAGCAACCAAATGCAATAAACAAGCCAGACTTTAAACTACCGATTTCTACTGCTCGCGCTGACCAGGGCGTCCTACAGCCAGACCTGCTCTGATACCAAGCTTGTGGCACCCCGGCTCAGAGAAAACCGGAACGCCTCGTATTCCAGCCCAGAGATCAAGGTGAAGTCTTCTAGAATAAGGCATTGCTTAGCATAGAAAAAATCTACTCTTTATTACAATCTATTTGGGTACAAGGGTTACATCGGCACGGCGACACTACGCCTGCGACGGTTGCTCCATGTAAGCAGCAGAACAACACGATGCAGCGGAACAATGACGACGGTGGTGAACTCCACTCCACGGGTACTCTGGCTGGAACGCTTATCCTAGCTCGCACGAACGGAAATCACGACAAGCAATCAAGCAATCACGGCATGACCTGCAAACTGGCATGACACGCCAGGTCAGTACATTGAATGTACTTGCAAGCTCACAATAACCAGAAGCATTCAAGACAAACAACAGCATGGCAATGACAGGTTAAGCATGATTATCATGAGATCATCAAGATAACATGGCATGAACAACATGAACATGATGCAGCTATAACAATATGAGCATGGCATCACACGATCATCTCAGGATCAAATCAAGCCTCGTATAAACAATACCGTAGTAATCATTAAATGGCCACAAGGAGCTTGATCTTTACCCGCGATTCTCAAACGGTGATCATTCGCGGATCACATAACCAACTATATCTCATCATCGAACCAGGGTTGTTATTAAGCACATCATTATTTTTACTATTGACCCATAGTGTGACCAACTATGAACTGGACCATATCTGCGGGCATGGCTATCGATAGATCTAGTATACACTCTGCAGAGGTAGCACACTTTACCCACACCACAGAACCCATGGCCTCGCACTCCCATTCGGGTGAACCAACTACTTCCGACAAAACCGCCCTACTGCCATGACACCCTCCCGTCCACTCCGACAAACTCCCCTCTGGGATAAGCCCCATGACTACCAAAGGAACCAACGGCCACTGTCGTGGCAACACAAAAAGCTCCCAAACGGGGACAAGCCGGCTACAACAACTACGGGCACACAAGGCTTATGCCGTCCTACCTGGCCAAGGTAGTGCCCGCGCATAACCTTCCCTCGTGGGAGGCACCGGTGAGAGGCATGAAAATAGACCCAGTTAGGACCTTCCCATAAAAGGAAAATGTGGCTGCAGTGGTCAGCTCGATATGGTGGCACCATGACTCAACCAATAGTTGTTCAAGTTCAATTTAGTCCGGTTAAACTAGAATGCAAATATGCCGAGCCATGATAAAATAACATGATGCAATTACAATGCATGAGCATGATATCAACATAAGCATGACGGTACAACATAACTATAAACCATATCAACAATGAATCATATCCAACTGAGCATGGCATAATGACGAGCATGAATATTACAAGTACAACACTACTCATAGCATAACATGACCATTATCATCAACAATAAGTACCATGCAAGAACACATCAACAACATAACCGAGTAAACACTAAACCAACTAACAACAAGGAGAAATACATATTGATGCTACTCGATAACCGACGTTAGTCATGCACCGAAGAACATGGACCAACCAACATGTACTGATATCAAGCATGACCAATACGAAAGTAATACTAGCAGGCATAACATGATAATAGAGTGCAAGAAAACATAGCATGGCGGTAAGCACCAATCCATAAGCATAACCGAAATAACGACATCAGTAGCAAAACAAACAGACAGTTATTAAAGATTCAAGTTAAAAACCAATTCTACTGCATGGCTATCATGCAAATGGTGGTTGTGGCTTGCCTGGGGTGGAAGAAATCACCGGGAGAAAGTGCGAGAAGCTCGCGGAACGAATCACCGGAAAACGTCCTCTCTTGGAGGGGGCTGATTTAGCGTAAAGCAAAAATGGTCATTTACAGAATGTTATAACATGGTGACACTGATATCAATAGAACGGACTCGACGAGACGAAGAAGTGGGCTTTGGAATCACCTCATTTGGAGTTTGGAGCAAAAAGTTATGAAGTGTTTTTTGCCAGGGACCTATTTGCAAAGAAAACTTCACAATCTAGGCTTGGACAGAAAAACAGAAAATGTCTTTAGAGAAATGCGCTTTCAAAAAGAGAAAGCGTACTCCGGGCCGAAGAAGAAAGTACCCAGGTTCGGGCCCTCTTGATGGAGGTAAAACCCTACTCCTGCTTGATTAATATTGATGATATGGGTAGTACAAGAGTAGATCTACCACGAGATCAGAGAGGCTAAACCCTAGAAGCTAGCCTATGGTATGATTGTTGTTCATCTGTCTGTCCTACGAACTAAACCCTTCGGTTTATATAGGCACCGGAGGGGGCTAGGGTTACACCGAGTCGGTTACAATGGGAGGAGATCTACATATCCATATTGCCAAGCTTGCCTTCCACGCCAAGGAAAGTCCCATGCGGACACGGGACGAAGCCTTCAATCTTGTATCTTCATAGTCCAACAGTCCGGCCGAAGGTTATAGTCCGATTATCCGGACACCCCCTAATCTAGGATTCCCTCACCGGCCATATGCGAGCATCAGTGCTCCGCGTTGCGCATTAGGAGCAGAACAGGTGGGTTTTGTGCCTTGGTTCAAATGTGGTACGATACCAAGTTGTTACCCTAGCCCCAAGTATGGTGGTTTTGGGTACGATACCAAGTTGTTACCCTAGCCCCAAGTAGTGAAGCGTAACACTTGATTAAGTAGCCGGATGGTGTGCTAAATGTAGGTGTCCGACTGTTTGGAAGAATAACTGAGGTGTGCCCGCTCCGTGACCGCATTTAGGGGTCCAACTTACCATGCTCAAACAGTAGTAACTATACTAGTCCATGCGTACTCCCTTTGTTTTTATTTACTCCGCATTTTAGCTTTGCTCAAAGTTAAACTTTGTAAACTTCGACAAATTTTATAGACAGAAATAAAAACATATACAATAACAAATCAATACCATTAGATTCATTATTGAATATACTTTCACATCATATAGATTTGCTATTGTAAATGTTCATATTTCTACTCTTACTAGCAAGATGCCCGTGCGTTGCACGTAACGTCAAGATGAATTTGTATGACTAGTTTATCTTGTGAGAGAAAAGTATGAACGAGGGAAGGCCTTATTTGCAAATGTGGAGAGGTGTGTGGGTACCTTTTTGCAAAATTGCATAGTTTCCTTCCTATCTGCCAGATATAAATCGGATGACCTATATTGCAGGATGGCAGGCACACCATCATCACCAACTCTGTTTTTTATAGGACTCCGTCCGATTTATATCTGACGGATAGGAAGGAAACTATGGCAATTTTGCAAAAAGATACCCACACCCCTCTCCACATTTGCAAATAAGGCCTTCCCTCATTCATCCTTTTCTCCCACAAGATAAACTACTCATACAAATATATCTTTATGTTCCGTGCAACGCACGAGCATCTCGCTAGTGTAGATAAAAAGCAGGGTTGGTGATGATGGTGTGCCTGCCATCCTGCAATATAGGCCGTCCAATCTATATCTAACGGATTGGAAGGAAACTATGACAATTTACCTGCACTCCTCTCCACATTTGTAGATAATGCCCTCCCTCATTCATCCTTTTCTCCCACAAGATCTTGATGTTCCGTGCAACACACGAGCATCTTGCTAGTTTTCTATATTGGTCAAACTTTATGAAGTTTGACTTCAGTCAAACCTAATATGCAGAGCAAATAAAAATAGAGGGAGTATCTTACTCCGTGACCAAGATGGAAGGGAAAACAAGACAACTTATTATTTATTTGAGCTGTTCAAGTATAATCATTTGGCGTTGCTTATTTCTCATTCCTCTCCAATCCACTTCTCCATCGATCATGCCGCCCTCCGATCGACTCAATCCTCCTGCATGCCTCATTTGAACATTCCGTCGAGTATCATTCGCATATGGGCCTAGACCATGCTTGTATTTCCAATGTTGTAATTTGTCCGACATGCATACAAAAAAACGGTTCATTTAAAGTTTCACTTTGCCTCCACTACGTGTCGCTTCCTATCTTTAGTTTTGACATCCCATTTGGTTCATGCCCCGACACATCTTGACGAGATCGATTGATGTTGAGAGATCAATTGCGTGTCGTGCAAGGATATAAAGGTTTGGTCTGTTTCTATGAAAGAAATGACCCGCGGGGGGGGGGGGGGATCTGTGGGGATCAGAGGGAGTATATTGTATGTTCATAAGCGAAACAAATGTATTGTATACACCCTAGTCCTCTTTCAATCGATCTCCGGACCCCGAGTTGAAACCGAGAGAGAACGACTGGGTGCATGTGTGATACCTAAGGCGGATTCAAAATTTTGAACCGGTAATCATAGCATCCCCAAATCATATATAAAGGGTATTCAATGTTCGATTCGCTTTTGAGCGTACAATATGGTCCCTCCGATCCTTTCTAGTTTACATATAAGTTTTATGTGTAGTCAAAGTATCTCTATTGTGAACAAACTTACAGAAAAAAGTATCAACATTCAACAATGACCAATCAATATTGTTAGATTCGTATGTACTCCTAGATTTATATTCAAATAGAGATGGTTTCCAATTTGTTTTCAACCACGTGAATGTGCTTGTTCTCGTGCATGCTCTTCCTACTAGGATTTCGCCATGTATAGCCAGTCCAATTGTAACATTTTTAAGCTCCATGTCTAATAGTACTAGTGGAGTACTGACAACATTTGAAGTAGAGTATGCAGTGCTCATAGTACTCCCTCATTCCATTTATATAGGGCCTAAGAGCAAGTACAATAGTGGGCTTATAGCCCGCTTACATGGCACTTTTGCCTATGTGGAGGAGAGAGATGTAAAAAAGTAAGGGGAGTGAGCTCTCATTCAAGAGCCTAGCTATATAGGCAATCCTAGGTAAATACAATAAATACGAAGAAAGAGATAGAGATGATATGGAAAAAAGAACCCCTCCATTCCCTTTTGTAGTGCGCATAGATTTTTGTCTAAAATTCCGAAATGTAGTGCGTGCATGCGGCACAAACCTGGTTTGGACTATTTACCCTTGGCTGCAATCAAGGGACACACACAACAGAACAAGCACATGGGTGTGTGGCAAACCATGCATGCAAGGTTAATCTGGTAAAATTCACAACTCCAGCTCATGCATTGGTATTGGAGCTAGCATCCATGCGCACTATAATATGAAATAGAGGGAGTAATACAATAGCCAACCTTATTTTTTTGCGAGAAATAGCCAACCTTATAGCCCACACTATTGTATGAGTGCATATAGATGATGGCTATAGATGACATGGCAATTCCTTATAGGCATCGGCTGGCTATATTATTAACCATCCTCTAACGCATTTTTCAAAACTGCCTTTGACTATTGACAAGATTAATAGTACATGAGATGTATAATGTGAAAATCATATCATTGGAAGCCATACGAATTTGACCATATGCTTTTGTGTAAGTTGCATGTCATATATTATTACTCTAACATTTGGTCAAAGTTAGCCTTGAAAAACGCATTAGGCCCTGTATAGTAGATGGAAGGGGAGCGTAGTAGTGGAAGTGGATCCTCTAACGTAGGTATCCCAGCCTTACCCTCCCTTCTGGTCACTTACTAGCGGACCCCATGCTTGCTAGGCCCCGCATGTCACTTACTCAATGGGTTTGGCCACGTCAGGTGATCCTCATCCGTAGTATACTCCCTCTGTTTTTATTTAGTCCGCATAAAAAGGAGGGAGTGGTAGTATAAATGACGCGGGCGGGGGAGGGGGAGGGACCTCGGTTTGCTCTCAACTATGGTCCCACAAGCGAGTGAAAACACAAGACGAAGCGCGGGCCATTCAGTGAGCGACGTGGAGGGTCTAGCGTGCCGAGGTACAACACGAATGTGAAAAGAGCGATGTATAGTTAAAACCGATTAACCGGTCATCATTGGAACCACTATTCACACCAGAACCTTCGCTGCTCGGCCTACGCCAGCCATTGACCCAAAAACACACCTCCTCTCCAGCCCATTCCCCCACCTTTCGATCTGCTAGCCCGCATCAAGCGTCCCCTAGTTCACCGAAAAGCCATGGTGCGCTGCAAGATCACGTACTAAAAGATGCTGACGCCAGAGCGCCGCGCAGAAATCATGGCGTCGGTTGGCGCCATAGACCTCCATTCCCAAGCTCGCTTTGCGGGGGGCCAATCCCCGAGTTCTCTGGAGCCAAGCTACGAGGAGGAGGAAGCCGATCCAATGTTCATGGTGGAGGTCGTGGCGCAGAAGGCCCCCGATGGGTATGAGACGATGGACGTCGACTTCGTGTCGGCATCCGGGTCCCCCATGGTGCAGGCGGACTAGCGGTTCAACCTGGTGATACTAAAGGAGGACCGGGAAGCAGAGGCTCAACTCGACGTGAAGCGCGCGCATGCCGCTACCATCAAGGATCTCCTGCAGGCCGAACCAGATGTCGTGGATGTGAACCGGGTGGCGGAGGCTCAACTTGACGCGGAGCATGCGGATGCCGCTGCCATCGAGGCCCTACTGCAGGCGGAACCGGACATCCTGGACTTGAACCGGGAGGCGGAGGCTCAACTCGACGCAGAGTGCGCGGATGCCGCTGCCATCGAGGCCCTCGTGCAGGTGGAACCGGACGTCCTGGACTTGAACCGGGCGGCAGAGGCTCAACTCGATGCAGAGCGCGCGGATGCCGCTACCATCAAGGCCCTCCTGCAAGCGGAACTGGACGTCCTGGACTTGAAGCGGGCGGTGCTCTTGTCCGTGCAGAGCTCCTGCACGCTCCGTGTGAATGAGTAGTTGGAGGCCAAGGACAACCACGATGCGCAGACACACGTCAGCAACTACGGCTGGTTCGTGCCGTTAACTAAAGACGACGAGGCCGTCTCGTTCCACGAGTAGTGGTAGTTTTTATTTATGTTGTTGTTTTTAGGGATCTTTTGCTGTGTAAAAACCTATATTGTTATGCAAGTCGTCTGGCTTTCATCATTTGGGTCATTCTACCATTTCAGGGGGTTGGATGAATATCCTACGTCTCCTAATCCTTCTTCCTCACCTCTTCTTCTTCCCGAACAGACCACCGCATGGGCCGTACGAATCCTCCCCAACTTGAGGTTGGATAAACATACTGTATGAACAAAAATTATATGTCAGCGGTAGGATGGCTGAGTTTGGTTTGATCACATGCGGTAGCACGTGACAGTGAGGGTGTGTTCCCTTGGTTGGGTTTGCGGCGTGCAGGAGCGACTATGTGAGGGTGCGGTGCGACCGCGACATCTGTGCGCAAGTGTACCTCCTTTTCATTTTAAAAACTTTAGGCAAGCTTGGCAAAAATGTGTGGCGAAGAATGGCAATGCAAGGCCTTGACCCAAACAGGATACAAGTTCATACGTACTAGGAGTACTAATGTTAAAAAGGAAAGGCGGGGTTTTCCTTCACGGGATTAATCGACAAATCCTCGTTTGACGTGTCAATTAATGCGTATTTTTTCTCCAAAGCCCAAAGAGCTAACCATCTCACTCCTCGTCGCTTGATTAATGCAGTGACATGCAAACCAACCTTGTCACTTCCGCATGCATGCAAGGGTATATTAATGTCCTTGGTTGCTAGTACAGGCAAACCCCCTCAATTTGCCTTGAATAGTGTTATGGCCTTTTGCATATTGTAATTATGATATATTGGCCTTGTGTACAAAAAATGGAGGTAGTAACTATTTGACTTCCTTCCCCATTGCGGTGACGTCGATGATATCTCGAATGTAGTGGTTTGGCGAAGTGCGTTCGATGGAGAACACCATTGAGGGAGACCACGGTAAGTCGTTCGCAAGTGACGCCTACAAGCCGAGACAACCACCTTATTTGCATCCAGGTAGTCCGTTGAACTAAAGGACACGTAAACGTATTAGTACTACTAGTACACAATAGCGTCGTCCGTCCAGCTTAGTGCGGTGAGGTGGTTTCTCGAAGAAGACGATGGAGAAGCGGAGTCAACGAAGAGTGAAATGATGGTTGCTTCATCCGTGCTTTATGATTTGACGCCTCACTACTTTGTGATTTGTGATAGAAGGGACAGGGGAGTAGACTCTGTGCTCTATACTGTACATGCGTCCAAGCACAGGAGAAAGAGGAGAGACGTTGCATTTTTCTATTTCTTCAATCAATCAATGAGGGAGCTAAGGTTCCATCTTTTTGGCTTTGGCAGCACCGTCCACAATGGTTCCCATCGATGTCAAAAGCTATTTTCACATTTGGCTACACATTGTGGATGCCCTTAACCATACCACTTGGTTTTGCTCCTGTGTGCTATCTATACAAATCTCAATTATATTGATCTAAAAAATTATAGAATCAATATTAGTAAAAAGGAGGTGATTTTGCTGCATGGGTGGTGGGGGAGGTTTCTTATTTTTAGAGGACGTTGGCCTGGCGGTTTGCTAACATGTGGTCCCACGTGTGAGTGCTTTACCAAGCCGACCCGCGTCCTACATGAGGCAGAACAACGGCAGATGCAACACATGGTTAACTTGAAGAAGATGAGGGAGAAGCGGATTCAGCAACCACTGAAATGATGGTTGCTTCATCCCTCCAACTTCTTTTTTTAGCATTACTACTTCGTCCCTCTAACTTAACTACGGGAAAGGTGCAGCTTTGTGATTTGACACCTCATTGCTCATTACTACGCTGACGCCATGACTGGGGTGCTTCACCCTTGCTGCTCTGCACTGTATTTCGGTATGGCACGTGGACCCAGTAGCTTGTTGTCCCACATGTCGGCGAAAGGGACTAGAACATTTATGAAAGCGAGCGCTCCACTCTTACGACGAAGGAGTACACAACACGATGGCCCAGTGCACTGTTACTTGTATTATATAGTACTATAGTACTATAGTTTTGCTATTTCGCACGATCCATCGATACAAACCCGATTAAACAGGAAAGGGAGGGATTTTTCCCGCGCGGTAGATCATACTGGCCATACATTTCAAATGCAATTTTAATGTATGCGAACTGAATAATTAAGTGACAATATGATATCTAGTAAAACTAAAAACACATATGATTTATTGTGTTAGAGTGTAGTAATAGTGCTATATTGCATAGTTGTTAGATGTAACATGCGAGAATGTGTAGATATGTAGTTTTGGAGGTCCTACAGAGAGAAAAGCGTAATACGGTCACCGGACTTAAAAATACACTCATTACGGTCACTATATACGTTTTGCGGTGATTATACAGTCACTTGCTCACTGTTCAGCACCGGATTGCACTCTGTTGACAGGCCAAATAGTCTGCGTGGCACCATGTTGACTAGTTAAATTGACCATGTTCCTTGTGGGTCCCACCTGTCAGTTCGGATAGGAAAAAGGTCAGATAAACAAAAATTTACGCAGGCGCGACAAGAATCCAACCCGTGCACGGGAACCACCTGGTTGTGTATGTGTCTATCAGGGCCTGATGTGTGCGCATGCACGTGTAGGTTGAGCAGTTGAGCGTGAGAGTGTGTGTTGGTCATGTGGTGTGTGCATGCATGCGTGCGTTTGTGCGTGTGAGTGTTTCATGCGTGCGTGGTTGCGTGTGTACATGTGAGTGTTGCGGGCGTGCGTAGCTGCATGTGTTCGTGTGAGTGTTGCGTGCATGCAGTTCATGTGCATGCGTGCGTGTGTGTATAATCACCACACCATCTCTTGTGTGTTAAAACAGACAGCTCAGAATACCAATACAAGGCCACCTTGTCCGTTGTGCCCGCGGTCATGACTTTGAACCACCGTCCAATGTTTTTGTGTCGTTTGTTTTCATTCTTACTAGGAAGATGCCCGTGCGTTGCACGTAACATCAAGATGCATTTGTATGACTAGTTTATCTTGTGAGAGAAAAGGATGAATGAGGGAAGGCCTTATTTGCAAATGTGGAGATGTGTGTGGGTACCTTTTTTGGAACATTGCCATAGTTTCCTTCCTATCCGTCAGACATAAATCGGACGGCCTATATTGCAGGATGGCAGGCACACCATCAGCACCAACTTTGTTTTTATAAGAGTGTAGAATAGACACAAGCCGACAGGTGGGCCCAATGGTAGTAGGATAATGTGATGAAACACTAGAGGTGCCACATGGAGAGTTTAACTGGTCAACTAGTCGTGTCTTGAGCAAATACAGAGCTGTACGGTGAGCCCGTAACTTTATAATAACCACAAAACATAAATGGTGACTGTAATGAGTGGATTCTGATGTCCAATGTACGTATCATGCTTTCGCTTCAAATACAATGATCGTCACTGTATATATTGCGAGAGAAAGATGAAACATGCATGGATGTGCTGGGGGCGTACTTTTAGAGGACCTGGAGATAGTTTGTGTGCATACGTGAAAGGGGCGTAGAGGGGGTGTATGCGATGGAGAGAGGGATGCTCTTTGTTTCTCTTTATTATGACGAACTTTATATATAGTATAAAAATAAAAAAATTCACAGTGCGGAATAAATATCATTGTGGGCACCATGCAATGCAAATTAACGTTCATACTCCTCCATATAACTTTGTAATGTTGTATATATGTAGAAATTCTAAAATAAATTTTTGTTCACACTTTATTCAAAAGGAATATTGTATGGAAAATAAACATGAAGAGAGGGCTTTTTAGATCAATGGGGAACGTGATGTAACATATGTTAATGTGTAGTTGATGTATTTGGCAGGGCCTAGAGAGGTATGTGCGTGTATTACGTATTCGAGAGAGTCATGTATAGAGAGGCCGGCGGGGGGAGGGGGCGTGGGAGAGATAGCATAAGAAATGAGAGAGATCTAGAGAGAGAGAGAGACGAATATGATGTCACGACGAGAGATGCCCTTGAGTGTGTATATATAAGGGGGAGGGGATAGAGGCACGAGGAGATTTTTTTTGTGTGGTGTCTGTGTTGGTATGTGTGGGTGTGAGAAGATAACGATGCCTGGGGCAGAGGGTGTGTCACCGCGTGAGGTCCGGTGGGCCGAGGTGAGGCCCTTGGTTCGGTTCCGTCCTGCGCCACATTGGACAGCCCGTGATGCATTTAGGGAGACCCATGGATGACTAGGCGTACAAGACAAAGATAGCAGTGTGAAGGACTCTGTGTCCACTAACAAATCCGGCTAGGATTTGTAACCCTAGGTCCTCGGACTAAGGTAACCCTTATCTCTACTATTACTATTCATCCAACCTAACTTTAAGGGGCATCCTACAGAATGCTCTGCTAGAATCATACTCATCGATTAGGACGAGAGGTGTCAGTTAATGCGTGAGAGACAGGCCTAAAGATAATGTGCGTATAGGACACACGTAGGCAGGTCTATGTATATAGAAAGGGTCGATGGGGATTGTGCGTGTGTGTGCTTGTGGGAGGAAGAGTGCTTGTGACAAAGGTTAGTGAAAACAGTCGTAAATGGTTACAAGAGGGAGGGAGGGTTATATCGAGAGCATGTCTGCGAGAAAGATACCTCGGGAGAGAGTGTGTGAGCATGTGTGAGACACCACCGATGGAGAGTGAAACTACACGTAAAAGACTGATGTACACATTGATTAAAGATATAAATTGTATCCAAATATTAGGATGGGATCGTGATATTTGCAATTCGCGTAATGAACTATCATTGATCCACCAGACATCTAGATTTTATCAAATTTGAACATGTCTATGTTATTATTCGACATAATTGATCCACATAGTTAGTATTTTGAACTCCAGACAATGCATCGCTTTAGCAATCGAATATAAACATGAGTATATTTCATGTTGTGTGTGTAAAGCACATTATACATACGAAAGTTACACAATGAACATTATAAATAGCTATCTATGAACTAGCATACATTTGAATTCAACTTAAGGTGGTTTAAAAATCCGAATTCAACATGAAGTCCATTCAATTATTTGAATTCGACATCATGGCATTTGTAAATCATACCTAAATTATGGGGGCACCAATCTTTGCTCTACTTTTGTACATAATAGCATATATAGTCGTGTACAAAATAGATTCAAATTTAGCTCCTCCATTCTAAAATAATCGTAGTTATAGGATTTTCAAGTGTCAAAATTTCAAAAAGAAGCGGATAATTTAATGAGGTTTTCAAACATACAAGGTCAAATTTAACGTTGCCTATTTAGGTCAATCCTCAAAGTTCAAGAGTACTATAACGTGAATGCTTCTATTTCGAAATTTCAAACGAAGCGCCAAAAGAGCCTCTACTCGCCCGAAACCGCGTGAGACCAATGTTTGGTAGTAGAAGGAAATTACTTTTCTAACTCCAACCCGTGAAACCTACCGTCCCGACGTCCAAAGGTCTAAACCGGGGTAGGTTCGTAGCTACATCTAGAGGCCATGCAACCGCCTCCGAAAAACATTCATACACAATGGCCGCCTAAGCAGACATGCGCGCGGCCAAAATCAATCCCTCCCACTATTTGGGACACCTAGGATTACCATCCTACCCACGAACCACAGTAGGTCTGAAATTTAAGAGGGGGGCAAAGTTTGTACTTTCCCCAAATTTCAAACAAGCGCGTCCCATCTGTTCAAAAAATCCAAAAACAAGCGCGTCCTAGACCGAAACATGGTTCTCCCTTAGCTCCCCCCGCCCCCCATCTGATTCCCCATTCATACTCCGTGGGCGCCAAAACTACCTCTCTACCAGCCGTGAAACCCCGGCGTCCTCCATCCGCCACCCCATCGCACCCATCAACCGCCGCCCTCCTCCTTCACGCCAGAGCCAATACCCCGACGTCGTCGTCCATCGCAACCTCAACCGCAACGCCCTCCATGGCTAGTAGTTGAAGCCAAGGCCGAGCTGTCCGTACCCAAGCCAGCTCAACCACGCCGTCCTGCGCCTCACCGCTGCCGCTCAAACTTCTGCACCATCCACTGCACTGGAGCTATTCCTGCTACGCCATCCTTCGCCGCCTCGGATCTGCTTCCCCTCCGCCGACATATGGCCACGACAACACAGTCAACAATTTGGCCCTAGGTTCGTCCAAGGACGCACCCTCCTCCAAAACATCGGTTCCTCCGGCAAAAATGTCAGGACCCCGATTCCAAGTCACATCGGCCCAGCTGGTAACACCTCATATCACTTTGCGGCCTCACGCACGGTAATCCCACGGGTATCGCCTTACCATGGCCCGGGACCGTTTGTGCCTTTTGGCTCACGTATATGTTAGTGTCGCTAGCATCCATATGATAGAGAATCTGGGCTGACATGGCTTGTCGTGAACCCAAAGCGGCACTAACCCATGGGGACAAGCATACATGAATCACAACGAACATGTCGGTCATCAACGTGTGAATCCGGGCTGTAGCACTGGGCTAACAGGACTCCGGTTACCCGGGCTGTAGCAGGCTAGGCAGGACTCCGGATGTCACCGCGTGACATTTCCCCGAAGGGACAGACATAGGAATGAAGTGAATCACATGCCGGCCAGTCATGTGTCCAGAGCAGTAGTGCTGTGCTAGTAGGACTCCGGTGAACCGGCCTATAGCGGACTACTATCGATCCAGAAGCACTAGACTACATTTCCCCATATGAGAGGCTGCCAAGGATAAACAACTAGATTGTCGGATCCCACTCATACCAAGCATTTCAATCATACACACAATATGCCCGATATGAGTACATACAACATGGCATCAGAACAAAACTCTACAACTCAAAGTACTTTATTTAAAAGGCTCCGAGGAGCCATACATAACATATTCATACAGGTAGGGGTCACATGACCCGACATTCAAGTCATACAAACATTCAAGCACATGCGGAAGCAAACTAGTCGAGTACAGACTCTAGAAAGAAAGAAGGCTTGACGAAGCCTGTCTATCTACATCGACCCTTCACAAGTCTTGGATCACCACCTGGGTGGCTAGTCACTCGTCAACGTCGAGGTCTACATAGAACCCATCGGAGGGGGCGGTGTTGTCGTCTGAAAACATTAATTAAGCAAACATGAGTACGGAGGTACTCAGCAAGTCTTACAACAGAATCCTACAATATATGCACATTCTCAAGAAGGTAGTGGAGTTATTGAAGCAAGCCAGCTTTGACTCATGGCTAAACTATCCTACGATAGACACAACTTGTAACACATTTGTCGCACACGAGTCCACTAATCACCAACACAATACTCCACCGTGTATTCTCCCTCGCCAACCTACGAGAGGGCCATCCACGGTACTCACGCTTATCTTGAGGCTTTTAGTAGTATCCGTTTACTTGTCTATGAACTGTATAGGTGACCAAGTAGTCTATTACCGCGGACGCGGCTATTCGAATAGTTTTATACCCTGCAGGGGTGTACTTCTTCACACACGCTCTCACCACTTATCGCCGCTACACGTCGTGTACTCGGCAACCTTCAAGCGGAAGCCCAGCGAGGGTGTCGGCCACGACCTGACTGAACACACGAGTCCCTAGTCCAGGTTTATCGCCTATTCGGGTTCCATCCGTAGGGAGTTCTGCCAAGGTTTCCACTAACAGCCCCGAACGATGTGTGCAGGGTTCCCGAGACACCAAACGGGCGAATCGGTACACCGTGCCATGTGCCTACCTCAACACAGCCCACCCCTATGGTCAGCGCTGCGTGCGGCCCCCAGCATACTACAAACACCAGAAACTACTTTGCAACTCCCGGACAGAGGACAAGAGTGGTTAATAAGTCGAGAGGGTCCATTGGTTTCGGTCCCAATGCGTGGTAGTATCTGAATCTTAAATCACGCACACAGATCTTAGTTCTTAGGGACGGCCTCAACGAAACAACCCACCATGTACTCCTACATGGCCTCTCATCGATACCTTTACCAAATCATGTTCAACACCTCACTCTCGTTACCGACACAACCTTTCACTCTAGTTCATCACCCCGATGAGCCAGACCTGACACAACTCTAAGCATAGCATGTTAGGATACACAAAAATGGCTCAATCAACTCCTACACATGCTAGTGGGTTTCATCTAGTTACTGTGGCAATGACAGGTCATGCAAAGGAAGTGGGTTCAACAACCGCAACACACAGTAGTTTGAATCGCGTTGTCTTAATGCAGTAAACAAGAGCAGAAGCGAGAGCATGGGTTTGTATCGGAATGATCAATGGGTTGCTTGCCTGACGGAGTGGTAGTGGGATACTGCCCTTCAATTGGATACTCGTGAATATCGTCGGAGGCAGAACCTACCACAAAGAACACATCGAAACACAATCACCACATGGCAATATGCAACAATATGATGCATGCAATGACATGTCAAAATGGTGTGTGATAAGTCTAGTGCAACTTAGAGCAGAATGGTTTGAGTCCATTTGAACCAAAGATTCAAATGATCACCCAAAATAATAAGTGATAAAGGTGCATTAGCTTGTTTCACCTAAACAGTAAGGGTAAAGTGTTCTGACATGCATGAAATTGGTACAGATGGAAAGATTGGATTTTTTGATCAAATTTCATATATAAATCTTTGCATTTGGAGTTACAGATTAATTTCTATGAATTTTGAGGTTTGAACTATTTTCTGGAATTTCCTAAATCAAAATAATTACAGTAATTCATTTACCGCGTCAACATTGCGTCAGGGTGACGTCAGTGGTCAACGGGGACGTCCAGGTCAACCTGACCAGTGGGTCCCGCGTGTCAGCAATTAATTAAACTAACTGATTTTAGTTAAAACTAATCTAGTTAGTTAGCAGAGGGGGGCCCCAATAGTCATAGACTCAGGTGAGTCAATGTGGGCCCACCCAATCAATGTCAACGGTCAAACCCGCTGGCCTTTAGCCGCCGGCGAGGCCAGACGAGGCAGAGGAAGTGCATTAGCACGTTCCGGCGACCAAATGGAGGACGGAGACCACCTACGGGTAGCCAGGAGCATGCCGCGGCGTTTGGTGGTGGCAATTGAGCTCAAGGTGGCCGAGAATGTCGCCGGCGACGAGCCAGGCGGTCGCCGGAGTCGAGTGAGGATGAACACGATGCTACGGGGCACGGCGAGGTGCGTGGAGTGGTGCTACGGCCTCCTGGAGATGCGGTGAGGTTAGTGGACAAGGTGGCGTGGCCAGAGGTTGGCCGGAGACACGTCGGCGACGAGCTCCGCGGCGGCGCGTGCGGGCGAACTCCGTGTGCTCGCTGTGGTGCATGAGAAGGAGAGCGGAGAGGATGGGGAGGTGGCTATGCTCACGACGGTCACGCAGAGACAGACGACGCGGTCGGGGACGAGCTGATGCGGTGGCGACGTCGAAGGGGATCTCCGGCGGTGGTTGACGAAGACGAGGTCGGTGGAGGTGTTGCAGGGCGTGCGAGCGCTCGGGGCTCGGCCTGCTCGATGTAGTTGACGACGGCGGGGCGAACGGACACGGTGGCGCGGCACGGGGACGACGATGGCACGGCTACGGTGGTGGAACGGCGGCGGCAGCATCGGCCATGGCGGAGGACATCGAGGGGGAGAGGCAGAGGGAGAATGGGCGTGTCCAGGGGGTTCGGGGCGCGACGTGGAGGTCGACCAGCGTCCGGGCGTGTGAAGCGGCAAGCTGCTGGCGCCGTGGCGAGCTCGCGCTCGCCGGCGTCAGCTCTCTGCCTGCCTGGCGGGGACGAAGCAGCTGGCTGGCATGGGCCAGCACAGTGCTGGACCGCCAGGTGGGCCGGCTGTTGGGCTGCGGCCAGGTAAGTCTCTCTCTCTCCTTTATTTTCTGTTTTCTATTTTTCTGTAGTTGTGAGGCTTTATTTAAAATAGCTAGGCACTTCCAAAAATGCTGTAAATAATTAGGGTCTCTATTTAGAATATTTCCAATAGCCCACACTTATTTTCAAAATTATTTGAGCATCTAAAATATTTATTAGCATTTAAATGCCCAAATGCAAATTACATATGATTTAATTCAATGACCTTCTGTTGACCTAGAAAATTGTGCACCAATTTTGCCAAAGGTTCTAACCCAAGACAAAGAGGGTGAACATTTTGAAGGGCATTTCAGGTTCATTTAAAATATTTTTAGTAAACCCTAGTTGATTTCATAGGGGGTGCTGGGGGTTCTGTCTTCCCCAATTCAAGTTACTGTTGAAAGTAGACATGATGCAACACTCTAATGCATGGTCTAGCTAGGATGTGACAAAAAAGAAGAAAATTGCCGCGACATATGAAGGACATAACACTAGCAACCGGAAATGGTACTCCTCTTCCCTTATTCGTGCAAATCTTACATGTCTGCTTGCACGGTATGCATCCCACAGAAGACATAGGTTAACCGCTTCTTCTTGATACTAGATGGTCCTAGTAACTCGCGATGCCCAAGGTTTCTCCTCATATACTATTTCACCTTACTTAGAGGTCCGTGGCCCCCCTGGATTTCAATTACTGGTCAGTTGATTCCCAATTAACGGAAGCATTCCTCGGTGTAACAGGTGCTAGTCCGCCTATTACGCCGGGGAAGCAGCGCCTCAGTGTTTATCTTAGGGGCGTGTGGGGCCTAACCTAACTCTGCAGGCTAAAAGGGTGCATTAAATGCATCGCTTAACGTCATGTGATTGGTCGCCCGGCAAGCCTTGCTGGGCTGTTTTGCCAGCTTCACACCTGCTCGCTTGACATGTTGCAGGATGGGTGTCGTTCTTGGGCATCTTCAGTAGTGAAAATCTGCCATGTGGCGAATGGTTGCCACTTAGTCACTTTGCGACTAGCCACCAAGGCCTCCTTTTATAGATTAAGGGGTTACCACAATGGCAAAGTAGTCATTATGAACTCGTAAGATAACAAACAGTGCTATCATACCTAACTCTACAGGTTGACCCGATGCATTAAATGCACCGCTTAGCATCACGTCATTGGTCACCCGGCAAGCCTCGCCGTGCTTTTTTGCCAGCTTCACACCCTGCTCGCTTGTCACGTCGCAGGACGGGTGTCATTGTTGGGCTTCTTCCACAGAGAAAAGCTGCCATGCGGCGGGTGGCTGCCACTTAGTCAATTTACAGCTTGACACTTCGCTGATTGACGACGTGGGTCATGGTGGTGTAGTTGGATGAGGTGGTTCTGCCCTCGTTAGTCCCGACAAGCCCTGCCGGGACGTCTTGGGTGTCTTCTTCTGAGGGCAAACCCCCCCTGTTGAGCTCATTTTCCCGGCAGGGGGGCTCTTCTCCTATTGGTATCTTGTTTCTCTTGTTTGAATTTGGTCCTCTTGGTCTGCATGTTGGTCCTTCGAAGCTCTTGGTCTTTTGAACTCTGACTTGGGTTGGTGACTCAATCCTATTCCCGTGCATGTGCATAGTCTGGGCAACAGACCCAGGGTTTGTTGCACCAACAGAAGCCCCCGTGCCTGTCCTGAACGCGCTGCCGGGTGTCATCGGGGTAGGGCCTCATAAGTGCACATGCAGGGGTGCTAAATATGCAGGCTCTCACATCCTAGCTAGTTCATGCATTAGAGTGTTGCATCATGTCTACTTTTACAGAAACTTGAAATGGGGATGACAGAACCCCCAGCACCCCCTGGAAACAACTAGTGGTTTCTAAAAACTTTTTCAATGAACTTGAAATGCCCTTCTAAAAAGTCCACCCTTTTTGTTATGGGTTAGCACCCTCTGACAAAATGGGTTCACATTTTTCTACGACATTTAAGGTCATTGGATTAAATCAATACTATTTGCATTTGGGCATTTAAATACTACAAAATATTTTAGATGCTCAAATAATTCTAGAAATAAGTGTGGGCTGTTGGAAATAATCTGAACAGAGCCCATGATTATTTCCAGGATTTTTGTAAGTGTCTAACTATTTTTAATAAAGCCAAAAACTTACAGAAAAATAGAAAAAGAAAAACAAAAGCAGACGCTTACCTGGCGCCCACCTGGCAGGCCCACCTGCCGGCCCAGCCCAATCACCGCTCCAGCGAGCTGCTCGGCTCGGCCAGGCAGGCATCCAGGTGCTCGACGCCGGCACCAGCACGCGCCACGCAGCTGCCCGCCGCCCTGCTTCCTCCCCTCGTCGTTCTGCTGCCCCGGGTCGGTCACCCACTCCTCCCCCGAGCTCGCAGACACGCCCTTTCCTCCCCAGCTCCTCTCCCTCGCTCTCCCGCACCATGGTAGACGCTGCCGCAGCCGCACCGCCGTCGTAGTCGCGCTCCCCGTCGTCCCCGACCTCCCCATCAGCTCCGTTGCAACCACCGTGAGCCTGGCCACCTCCCTATCCTCTCCGTCCTCCCTCTCAAGCCCCGTAGCGACTTCATGTAGCTCACCCGCACGCGCCGCCACGGAGCTCGTCGCCGACGATGCTCCGGCCACCCACTGGCCACACCACTGTGTCCAACGTGCTTACCGCACCCCACGAGTCCAACGCACCCCTTCCCGCACCTCGCCGTGCCCCGTGGCCTCGGGCTCATCTTCACCCGACTCCGGCGACCGCCAAGGTCGTCACCGGCGACGTTTCCGGCAACCCCGAGCCCAACCACTGCCACCAAACGCTGCGGCTTGCTCCCAGCTATGCGTAGATGCTCTCCGTCGCCCATCTGGTCGCCGGAACGCGATAATGCACTTCCACCGCCGTGTCTGGCCTCGCCGGCGGCTAAACGCCGGCGGGTTTGACCCGTTGACTTTGACTAGGTGGGCCCGGGTTGACTCCCCCTGAGTTTGTGACAAGTGGGGCCCCTCTCCACTAAGTAACCTAGGGTTAGCACTAACTAATATTAGTTAGTTTAACTAACTACTGACACGCAGGGCCCACATGTCAGTTTGACCTGGACCAGCTCCATTGACCGCTGACGTCACCCTGACGCAATGCTGACGCATTAATTCAATTACTGGAATTATTCTTATACAGGAAATTCCAGAAACTAGTACAAACTTCAAAAATCATAGAAATTAATCTGTAACTCCAAATGCAAAGATTTATATATGAAATTTGATCAGAAAAATCCAATCTTTCCATCTGTACTAGTTTCATGCATGTCAGAACAATTTAACCTTGCTGTTTAGGTGAAACAAGCTAATGCACTTATATCGCTTATTATTTTGGGATATCATTTGAATCTTTGATTCAAAAACTATTCTGTCCCGAGTTGCGTTACACACACACACACACTCATTTTGCCATGTCATTACATGCATCATATCGTTGCATATTGCCATGTGGTGATTGTGTTTCGATGTATTCTTTGTGGTAGGTTCTGCCTCCGAGGATATTCTCGCTTCTGCTCTCGTTTACTTCATTAAGACAACGCGTTTCAAACTGTTGTGTGTTGCGGTAGTTGAACCCACTTCCTCTGCATGACCTGTCATTGCCACAGTAACTAGATGAAACCCACTAGCATGTGTAGGAGTTGATTGAGCCATATTTGTGTTTCCTACCATGCTATGCTTGTTATGCTTAGAGTTGTGTCAGGTCTGGCTCATCGGGGTGATGAACTATAGTGAAAGGTGGTGTCGGTAATGAGAGTGAAGTGTTGAACATGATTTGGTAAAGGTATCGATGAGAGCCCATGTAGGAGTACATGGTGGTTTGTTTCATTGGGACCATCCTTAAGAACTGAGATCTGTATGTGTGATTTAAGATCAGCTACTACCACGCGTTGGGCTCGAAACCAATGGACCCTTTTGACTTTTTAACCACTCTTGTCCTTTGTCCAGGAGTTGCAAGTAGTTTCTGGTGTTTGTAGTTGCTAGAGGCCTTGCGCAGCACTGACCTTAGGGGTGGGCTTTGATGCGGTAGGCTCGTGGCACAGTGTACCGATTTGCCCGTTTGGTGTCTCGGGAACCCTGCGCACATCGTTTAGGGCCGTTGAGGACACCCCGGCCGGATTTCCTTGCGGATGGAACCCGAATAGGCGATAAACCTGGACTAGGGACTCATGTGTTTAGTTAGGTCATGGCCGACACCCTCGCTGGGCTTCCGCTTGAAGGTTGCCGAGTACATGTTGTGTAAATGACGGTAAGTGGTGAAAGCATGTGTGAAGAAGTACACCCCTGCAGGGTATGAAATTATTCGAATAGCCGCGTCCGCGGTAATGGACTACTTGCTCGCTTATGCAGTTCATAGACAAGTAAATGGTTACTACTAAAAGCCTTAAGATAAGTGTGAGTACCGCGGATGGCCCCTTCGCGGGATGACGAGGGAGGATCCATGGTGGAGTATTGTGATGGTGATTAGTGGACTCGTATGCAAAAACTATTTTACAGGTGGTGTCTCATAGGGTAGTTTAGCCAAGAGTGAAAGCTGGCTTGCTGCAATCACTCCACTACCTTCTTGAGAATGTACATGTATAGTAGGATCTATTGTAAGACTTGCTTAGTACCTTTGTAGTCATGTTGCTTTAATTAATGTTTCAGACGACAACACCGCCCCTTCAGATGGGTTCTATGTAGATCTGGACGTTGACGAGTGACTTGCCACCCAGGTGGTGATCTAAGCTTGTGAAGGGCCTATGTAGATAGACAGGCTTCGTCAAGCCCTCTTCCTTTCTTGTGTCTGTACTCAGACTAGTTTGCTTCCGCATGTGCTTGTATGTTTGTATGACTGGAGTGTCGGGTCATGTGACCCCTATCTGTATGAACATGTTATGTATGGCTCCTTGGAGCCTTTAAATAAAGTACTTTGAGTTGTAGAGTTTTGTTGTGCTGCCATGTTGTATTTACACATATCAAGCATATTGTGTGTATGATTGAAATGCTTGGTATGTGTGGAATCCGACAATCTAGTTGTTTATCCTTTGCAGCCTCTCTTATGGGGAAATGTAGTCTAGTGCCTCCTTGAACCATAGTAGTCCGCTACAGCCCGGTTCACTCGAGTCCTGCTAGCCCAGCACTACTGCTCAAGACACTTGACTGGCCGGCATGTGTTTCACATCGTTCCTGTGTCTGTCCCTTCGGGGAAATGTCACGCGGTGACATCCGGAGTCCTGCCTAGCCTGCTACAGCCTGGGTTACCAGAGTCCTGTTAGCCCAGTGCTACAACCCGAATTCACACGCTGTTGACCGACATGCTCGAAGTTGATTCATGTATGCCTGTCCCCATGGGTTAGTGCCGCTTTGGGTTCACGACTAGCCATGTCGGCCCGGGTTCTCTGTCATATAGATGCTAGCGACACTATCATATATGTGAGCCAAAAGGCGCAAACGGTCCCGGGCCATGGTAAGGCGACACCCGTGGGATTACCGTGCGTGAGGCCGCAAAGTGATATGAGGTGTTACCGGCTGGGTCGATGTGACTTGGAATCGGGGTCCTGACAGCGTTGGCATCAGAGCCGGACTTCCTGTAGGTTCGATAAGCCAAACTGGTCGTTGTCGAGTCTAGAAATGCTTTAGTTATATGTAGGGGAATTGATTGTGGGTTACAACTCAGTTCAGTTTCTACTAATTTTAGTATGTTGCCAGTTGAACCAGAACCTTGATATGATGTTGATGAGTGGTTTTGCAAACTGTTATGAATGTCTCAAACCTTTTTCCGAGCATTTACAACTGTTATGTTGTCCAATTTCTCCTAGAAAATTCTAATGCCTTTGCATTATTTTGTGCTTTCAGATGGCCACCCGTTCCCAGAACCAAGTGGTTCATCTGACCCGTTGCATCGATGTATGTGGTCACACGGCCATGTTGGTCCGAGTGATGGTCGAGACGGGTTACCGATGGTATCCTGAATATACCGTCGAGGAGCAGTTTAGAGATTTTAATCAAAGCCAATATCTGTGTACGGTTAGGATATATCCATCTTATCCTGGAGCCACTGAACCCCTCCACTGCTCTTATGGACTTGGGGTTACTATCGGGATGTTCGTGCATGACACAGCCTACTCGATGATGACTATGGTTCGAGCCAGAACTGCCTTGCTGTGCAACACCGATTTCCGCTACATGCCTGCATCACTCCCTGGGGCACATGGGTACCTTCAGGCTATTTAAAGTGACTCTTCCCATGAGGATTCACTACTCCGCACCACTACCGAGATGCTTGAAGACAAGGACCGTGAAAATCGTGCCTTGCATATGGAGCTCTTCAACGCTCGTTCTGATCACTTGGCCACTCAGACACAGTTTGCACCTGCCGTGCAAGCTGGATACATGGACATGAGGGACTTGTACCCCGTGTGGGCTGGTCTACCAGATTTTATAGAGTGGCGTGAGGTAGGAGGCATCACCCCTCCTCGTGGACCCCGTCTGCCACCCTTTGTTGGACCAAGGCCACATCCTAGTCCCTATGGTCCGCAAGCTCCACAGGACCGTCTGTTCCCAGATGATCATGTTCCGCTTCCAGGCTTGGGTGGTGACTTTTATGAGGATTACTACGGAGCTGTCTGAGCTAGTAGTAGTTTCACTAGTATTGTAGTAGTTGTATTTCCACCGTCATGCGTGACTTGTGGAATATGACTTGGTGTGTATCATGTTCCGGAGGTGTAGAAAAATAATGTATCGGAGCTTGTAATGCCTCCGATGAGATGTAACGTCTTTCACCGTAGTTGTGCTATAGCCTGGGCTTGTACTAAACTATGTATGGTGTGTATGACCGTTGGTATATATATGGCAGTTTCTATATTACCATGTCAAACGGATGAACATCTCTGCATTCCGTGTTATCCATTACATTCTACACTTCCCTGCCAAGATTTTGCCATCCTTTTCTAAACTGTTGTCTTGTTTTCCTAGGATGGTCAACACCCGCAACAACCCTGCTGCCCCGCAGTAGGCTGAAGCCAGCGCAGCTAGGGATGAAAATCTGCCTCAACCGCCTTCTCGGGCCAAAGTTATGCTGGAGGCAGAACGAAACGAGCGTGAGACCAACCGCTTGCTGGAGCGGACTGAGCAGAATACTGCACGCCAACAGAGGAACGACTTGGTGTCAATCAATCACTTCGTCAAGTTGTACCCACCGAAGTTTAATCATTCTGTCAAGCCTCTCGATGCGGATGACTGGCTTCGGAGCAACACCCATAAGCTACATTCTGCCAACGTAGCCGAAGCTGATAAGGCTACCTGTCGGATTTCGGGTTCCGGCGGACCCTTAAGGTTCGAACTCTGGGGTGCACGCGGAGATTATGCCCTCTACCTCTCCGTCTCGCAAAGATCTAACTACTGAAAGCTCAACACAAGAGACACAGGGTTTATACTAGTTCGGGCCACCATTGTGGTGTAATACCCTATTCTAGTTTGTGGTGGGTGGATTGCCTCTTGCGCTGATGATGATGAACAATACATGGAAGAACAGCCTCGCGAGGGTCTGTTCTTGGCTAGGGGGATGAACTGCTAGGAGGAGTACAGCCGCCCTTCTCTCTCTCTCTCTCTCTCTCTCTCTCTCTCTCTGTTGCCTGAGTCTTTCTAACTGGTTTCTCCCTGATGCGATTGCTAGATGCCTCTACCCTAGGGGTGGCTAGTCCTATTTATAGGCAAAGACCCTGGGCCTCTTCCCAAAAATATTGAGCGGGAAGGGCGCCAACAATTGGCCAATTTGAAGGGGAACATCTGGTACACTTATCGTGACTAAAGTTGGTCCTCGCTTGCCAAAGGCCCTGTGGTGACGACGTTCTGGGCTCTACGATGACCTCCTTCCCACCGTTGGACTGGTCTTGGTCTCGTTGCACCGAAATGGATGCCTTTGCTTGATCCTCTCGCCTGCACTTGCCCCCTTTGCACCAAAGAGGAAAGGGAGACACTGCGCGGACTGGCGCCCGCCTGGCACCCTTGCTCGTCATGGCTTGCGTCATGGGCACCTCGCGAGGTACCCCGCCTTGATCTCTCCGCCTCCTCGGGAGCCAGCCTGATGAGGCCGCGCCCGAGGGAGCGCCGTGTCGTCCGCCCCGCGAGGCTTGGCCCCTCGCGAGGGTCTTGGGTCTTGTGTTGATGAAGATGGGTCGTGTTGGGCCCCCTTTTGAGCCATGCCGCAGGCCGCAGGCAGGCAAGTCTGGGGACCCCCGTTCCCAGAACGCCGACATTACCTTTGCTGCCTATCACCTCGAAGGCCCTACTAGCCGTTGGTGGGAAAACTTTGAGGCTATGCGCCCCGTCGGCCAAATCACTACTTGGGCTGAATTCAGTGAGGCTTTCCGTGAGCATCACATTCCGGAAGGTCTCATGGATCGTAAGAGGATCAATGAGGCTGATTGGACGTAGGCGTCTCCGCTTCCCCACGACGCCTCGATGATCGCGCGGATTTGACAAGTCCCTACATGCAAATCATGTCACGATTACCTGGGATCATGGAGGCCGACGGTTGGCCTTCGCCGGCTATAAGTACGGCACCGCGCGTGCCCTTCCAGTCCATCTCTCCTTGCTTTCTCCTTCTCCCCGATTCTTGCTCCACCTTGTCGTGATGGCTCCGATCCACCGGTTCTCTGCAGCGAAGAAGGGAAAGGCTCCTCGAGAGGGACCAGACCCGCTCCCGCCGAAGAAGCGGCCTGCCCTTCGCGGCCGAGACGAGGAAGACCGTCAGGTGGTGTCGAGGCCTTGGTACGAGTGGCCTCCGTCGGGGTTCCCGCTTCCCTTGTATGCCCACGCCGAGGGCCTTGAAGGGGGAGATGCCGATCCCCGCGGCCAGCACCGTCGCCGGCACCGACGGGTCACGATGGTGTGGGTCGTTCCTCCTGGAGTCCACGCCGAGGGCTCCTCCCGCGAGCTTGTGCTCCACGCTGCTATGCCTCCTCGAACTTGGATTCGCTTTCCTCCCTTCTTCTCCTCCATCTTCCCGCAGGGAAGACTCCTGGAGCTATGGGTGCAGCACGCCGACTGCAGCACTCCCGCGACCGAGGCAGAGGTCGCGATCACTGCCTCGGGCGAGGTCTTCATGACTCGCAGCTGGGGTGAGATCGCTCGGGGTTGCAGAGCAAGGGGCGCCCTCACGACCCACCTGGAGTACGATGGCGTTTCGGTGATGTTCTTCAAGGTCTTTGACGCGAACGGGCGCCGGCTGGAGTCTTGCCCTGGGGGAGGCGGACAGGACCCTGCCAAGGTGAGGGCTAGGCCCGCCGACCACTCCCTGGACAGCTCCACAAGTGACGGAAGTGCCGGAGGATCCAGCGACCCCAGCAAGATCTTCGCGACTCCGGAGACGAGCGACGACAGCTATGAGCGCACGAGCCAGCGCCGCTTTCGGAGCAGGGCGGGCTCGCTTGGCCGTCGCCGAATCTGATCTGAATGGGGTTGGCGCCGGTGCATGACAGCCCACTGTTGATGATGGCGTCAATTGCAGGGGCATGCGTAGTTAGCATCCCTTAGGATCTGTTTCCTGCAAGGAATCATACTGCGCCCAATGGGGGCTTGTAAGGTGTCTGTGATCCTTTTTGTTAATATGTAACTCTTGCTATGGAACTGTGCGAGTCGTCAATTCTGTTATAGCTTAGTTCTCCCTTTCGAACCTCGCGAGGGCTTGGTGCTCTGCGTCGATAGGTCCCAGTCCCAAGGCGGCGTCAGGCGTCGCTAGTATGCCAGGTCGCAATGCCGTGGTCAAGGCCAGGAGGTGAGCGACCCGGGGTCCGGTAAGAGCCCCTTAGTCGCGATGCTCAGGAGGTCCCCTTTGGCGCCCAAGCAGCCGTCGCTCGGTGAGAAAGGGGAGCGACATCGCTAGTACGGAATTGCGTTAGGTGCGGAGGTAGTGCCATGGTAGCCGGTGTTTTCGGGCGGTGACTTATCTTGTTAATCAGGGGTTACTCCTGGTGTAACGTCAGGTCCGCGCGGCAGAGGGAATGGATTTGCTTGGCGAGGTCCTCGCGCGCCCCTTCTCCCTTGCCTTTGCTCCCCTTTCTGCTCTACGTCCTCGGGTCCCGGCCCTCGAGCTGGTCTCAGCCGTCGCTGGTATGCCAGGTCGCGATGCCGTGGACAAGGCCAGCGGGTGAGGGCTGGAGAGCGAGTAAGAGCCCTGAGTCGCGATGCTCAGGCACCCCCATTTAACATGCAAGCGGTTCACGCGGACGAGGTGAAGGGAACTCCGTGAGGGCCTCGGCTAACGCAATTCTCTCAGGGGATCATGCAAGCTCATCATAGAAGGAAAAAAGGGTTGCCATGACAGCTATCAGTCGACCGTTAGTTGCTCTGGTTGGCGCAGGTGAGGTGTACCTGGGCGCCCGTGAGCCAGCGCGGCACTCACGGGGCCCTACCTCTAGGCGGGTTGCGCCTGGCATTGGGCCGTATCTTGAGATGTGTTCCTGCAAATTTGGTTAGATGCCGACACTCTACGTCCTCGGGTCCCGGCCCTCTAGCTTGTCTCAGCCGTCGGTGGTATGCCAGGTCGCGATGCCATGGACAAGGCCAGAGGGTGAGGGCTGGAGAGCCAGTAAGAGCCCTGAGTCGCGATGCTCAGGTACCCCCCCTTTAACGTGCAAGTGGTCGACATGGAGAAGAAAAGGTGTCGTGGACAGGCATCAAGTAATCAAGCATGATAGGCGAATGCATAGCTGGAAATAAACGCAAGGGAGATACCCGCCACTGGGCCTAGCCCGAGCGGCCTGGGGATGATGCAGGCCGAGGGGCGCCCCAACAAAGCAAGCTAATGACCGAAAAATAAAAAGGGATACATGCCGCAGGGACGGACCCACGCGGCCTGGGAATGATGCAGCCCTGGGAGGGCGCTCCCAGCTGGAAATGAAGCTTGAAAGATGTCACCTGAAGATGTCGAAGATGAAGTGGTGTTGGTGCAGCAGACTCAGTGGGCTACGGAAGCCGATCCTCACGAGCCCCCAGGCCCAGGGGCCTCGGGAGGCTTCGGAGGCGCTGGTGGCTCCTTGCGAATCATCTCCATCTCTGCCAGGGCGCGCCAAATGTCGGATTTCGCGTTTCGGCAGACCCTTAAGGTTCAAACTCTGGGGTGCGCGCGGAGATTATGCCCTCTACCTCTCCGTCTCGCAAAAATCTAACTACTGAAAGCGCAACACAAGAGACAGAGGGTTTATACTAGTTCGGGCCACCATTGTGGTGTAATACCCTACACTAGTTTGTGGTGGGTGGATTGCCTCTTGGGCTGATGATGATGAACAATACAAGGAAGAACAGCCTCGCGAGGGTCTGTTCTTGGCTAGGGGGATGAACTTCTAGGAGGAGTTCAGCCGCCCTTCTCTCTCTCTCTGTTGCCTGAGTCTTTCTAACTGGTTTCTCCCTGATGCGATTGCTAGATGCCTCTACCCTGGGAGTGGCTTGTCCTATTTATAGGCAAAGGCCCTTGGCCTCTTCCCAAATATTGAGCGGGAAGGGCGCCAACAATTGGCCAATTTGAAGGGGAACATCTGGTACACTTATCCTGACTAAAGTTGGTCCTCGCCTGCCAAAGACCCTGTGGTGACGCCGTTCTGGGCTCCACGATGACCTCCTTCCCACGGTTGGACTGGTCTTGGTCTCGTTGCACCGAAATGGATGCCTTTGCTTGATCCTCTCGCCTGCGCTTGCCCCCTTTGCACCAAAGAGGAAAGGGAGACACTGCGCGGACTGGCGCCCGCCTGGCACCCTTGGTCGTCATGGCTTGCGTCATGGGCACCTCATGAGGTACCCCGCCTTGATCTCTTCGCCTCCTCGGGAGCCAGCCTAATGAGGCCGCGCCTGAGGGAGCGTCGTGTTGTCCGCCCCGCGAGGCTTGGCCCCTCGCGAGGGTCTTGGGTCTTGTGTTGATGAAGATGGGCCGTGCTGGGCCCCCTTTTGAGCCACGCTGCAGGCCGCAGGCAGGCAAGTCTGGGGACCCCCGTTCCCAGAACGCCGACATTACCTTTGCTGCCTATCACCTCGAAAGCCCTACTAGCCTTTGGTGGGAAAACTTTGAGGCTATGCGCCCGGTCGGCCAAACCACTACTTGGGCTGAATTCAGTGAGGCTTTCCGTGAGCATCACATTCCGGAAGGTCTCATGGATCGTAAGAGGGAAGAGTTCTGCAATTTCACCCAAGGTAGACTGACTGTGGATGCATACAGTCGTGTGTTTGGGAATCTAGCACGTTATGCTCCTGAAGAGGTTTCCACCGACGCCAAGAAGCAGGCAAGGTTCCACAAGGGACTTAGCCCCGAATTTCGCCGTGATCTTCGTCTGCACGAGTGCACCTCCTTCCAGAAGTTGGTCAATAAGGCCATCAGTGCTGAGACAGGTCAGACTGACTTTGAAGCTTCATGCAAGAACTCTTGTGACTTTGGATCTTCATCCGGTTCTGGATCTCAGAAGCGCCGGATCTTGATTCCAAACACCGCTCTGCCACCCAGGTTCACTCCGAGGCCATCCTTTGAGGCACCTCGCCCCAACCAGCACTAAGTACCGCCCAAGACTTATGGTGGTCCCGCTGCTATTCCTGCTCCACGCCCCAATGTTGTCACATGCTTCAAATGTGGAGATATGGGCCACTATCTATGTGAGTGCCCCCAGAACAACCCAATCAGCCAGGAAAGTCCGTTGTTCATGGTAATCCAGCGGGAAGACATACTACGCCAAGCCAGCCACCACTGCACGTGGCCATGTCAACTATGTCTCAGCTGAGGAGACTTATGAGGACCCCAACGTCGTCCTTGGTACGCTCCTTGTTAATTGCCATCCGGCAACTGTTCTTTTAGATATTGGAGCATATCATTCATTAATTTCTGAGAGCTATGCTCGATTGCACAACACCACATTTTGTGACATGCCCACCTCCATGGTAATTCAAGCCCCTGGTTCTCAATGGCAAACCTCTCAAGTAAGCCATGGAAATGAAATTCTTGTTGACAGATTGGTCTTCCTTGCATCACTAATAGCTCTCAAGTCCTCGGACATAAACATCATCTTGGGTATGGACTGGATGTCAGCCCACTATGCTAAGATTGATTGCTCTACTAGAACTGTTCAACTCACCCATCCATCGGGCAAGACAGTCAATGTTTTGACCCGAGTGTCTAAGCGCCAGCTCTACTCCCTAAATGCCAACCCCCTTCCAGACCTTGAAGATATTGCGGTAGTCCGTGACTTCCCGTATGTTTGTCCAGAGGAACTGCCAGGTGTTCCACCTGACAGGGATGTCGAGTTCATGATAGACCTTGTTCCAGGAACCGTCCCAATCTCTAGAAGACCTTATAAGATGGCACCCCTAGAACTAGCTGAGCTCAAGAAACAACTCGACGAGTCCTTGCAAAAGGGTTTCATCCGTCCTAGTTCTTCTCCATGGGCTTGCCCCGTCCTCTTCGTCAAGAAGAAGGATGGAACGGATTAGATGGTTGTAGATTACCGACCTGTCAACTTGGTCACTATCAAGAACAAGTATCTGCTCCCTAGGATCAATGATCTGTATGATCAACTCGCTGGATCCTCAGTATTTTCCAAAATGGATTTGAGGTTGGGCTACCATCAAATCAAAATCAAGAATGGGGACATTCCTAAAATGGCCTTTGTTACTCGTTATGGCCAATACGAGTACACCGTCATGTCCTTCGGTTTAGCCAATGCTCCAGCCACCTTCTCTCGGTTAATGAACTCGATCTTCATGGAGTATTTGGATAAATTCGTCGTGGTATACCTCGATGTTATACTCATCTACTCCAAGAATGATGAAGAACATGCCGAACATCTAAGGCTAGTATTGCTGAATCTTTGAGAGCACCGCCTTTATGCCAAATTCTCCAAGTGTGAATTTTGGTTGCCAGAAGTGACCTATATAGGACATGTAATCTCTGGTAAGGGTATTGCTATCAATCCCGAGCGAGTTCAAGCCGTCCTTGATTGGACTCCACCTGAAACGGTCAAGCAAGTTCTGAGTTTCCTTGGCTTAGCGAGCTAGTGTCGCCGCTTCGTTGAGAATTTCTCCAAGGTTGCTAAACCTCTAACTGAACTCCTCAAGAAAGATAAAAAGTTCGAGTGGACCCCACAGTGCGAGTTCAGCCTTCAGGAACTGAAAAGATGCCTGACATCTGCTCCCGTACTCGTACCACCAGATTTTTCTAAGGACTTTGTTATCTATTGCGACGCCTCGCGACAAGGACTAGGTTGCATACTCATGCAAGATCGTCATGTGATTGCCTACACTTCTCGACAGTTGCATCCACATGAGGATAACTATCCCACACATGATCTAGAGCTTGCAGCTGTAGTCCATGCACTCAAAACCTGGCGACATTACCTTCTTGGTAATCGTTGCGAAATTTACACCGATCACCAAAGTCTGAAATACATCTTCACCCAACCGGATTTGAATCTCAGGCAAAGACGTTGGGTCAAGTTGATCACGGATTACGACTTAGGAATAACTTACACCCCAGGCAAAGCCAATGTCATGGCTGATGCACCAAGTCGTAAATCCTATTGTAACAACCCGTTGTTACAACAAAGTCAACCACTTCTCCACGAAGAATTTCGTAAGCTTAACCTTCACATTGTTCCTCGAGGATTCCTATCCACCCTGGTGGCGAAACCTACCCTTACGGATCAGATCATCAAAGCACAGAAGGTAGATCCGGGAATCTCCCGTATCAAGAGAAACATCAAGAAAGGAGTCGCGGATTGTTTCTCCATTGATGATCAAGGTGTCGTGTTCTTTGGAGACCGTCTAGTGGTTCCCAAGGTACGCAACCTGAGGCGATTGATCCTTAAGGAAGCTCATGAATCCCCTCTCACCATTGATACCAGTAGTACCAAAATGTATCAATACCTACGCCAGAGGTTTTGGTGGACTAGGATGAAGAGAGAAATCGTTCAATACATTGCTAATTGCGACATCTGTCGTCTTGTTAAAGTAGAGCATCAACAGCCTACTGGCACCCTTCAACCTTTGGCTATTCCTGAATGGAAATGGGAGAAAATTGGTATGGATTTCATTACAGGGTTTACCAGGACAAAGAAGGGGAATAATGCTAACTTCGTCGCTGTCGATCGACTTTCCAAAGTAACCCACTTCCTACCTGTTCGTGAGAGTATAACCGCTAGCCAGCTAGCTGACTTGTACATCTCCGAGATAGTGTCTCTTCATGGTGTTCCATTGGAGATTAACTCAGACCGTCGAAGTCTCTTCACCTCTCGATTTTGGGAAAGTTTCCAAAATGCTATGGGAACTCGTCTCTCCTTTAGCACCGCCTTCCATCCTCAATCAAGTGGTCAAGTAGAACGAGTTAATCAAATTCTGGAGGATATGCTCCGAGCTTCTGTCATCTCTTTCGGTATGAATTAGGAGAAATGCCTTCCATTCGCCGAGTTCACTTATAACAATAGTTATCAAGCTAGCTTGGGCAAAGCTCCTTCCAAAGTTCTCTATGGATGAAAATGTCGAACGCCTCTTAACTGGTCAGAAACCGGGGAAAGGCAACTCTTTGGCCCGGATATGATTCAGGAAGCAGAAGAGCATGTTCGCATTATTCGTGAGGAATTGAAAATAGCCCAATCTCGTCAAAAGAGCCAATATGGGCGCAAACTTAAGCCCATGACTTATGAAGTTGGCGAGAAGGTTTACCTTCGGATTACTCCTTTGAAGGGAACCCATCGTTTCGATATCAAAGGAAAATTGGCTCCTCGTTACATTGGACCTTTTCACATTCTTGCCAAACAAGGAGAAGTTGCCTACCAATTGGAACTACCTCCACATCTTTCCAGAGTTCATGATGTCTTCCACGTTTCTCAACTCAGGCGTTGCTTCTCGGATCCTATCCGTGGAGTGGACCATGAAATGCTTGATTTCCAGGATAATCTCACATATCGGGAATATCCCGTTCGCATTCTTGATCAAGCCGAGCGTACCACTCGACGCCAAAATATTAAGTTTCTCAAGGTTCAATGGTCACACCATTCCGAGCAAGAAGCTACATGGGAAAGGGAGGATCATCTTTGACTTGTGTACCCCACCTTCTTCCCGACGGATCCTAAATCTCGAGACGAGATTCTTTTGAGTGGGGGTGAGTTGTCACATCCTAGCTAGTTCATGCATTAGAGTGTTGCATCATGTCTACTTTTACAGAAACTTGAAATGGGGATGACAGAACCCCGAGCACCAGCTGGAAACAACAAGGGGTTTCTAAAAACTTTTTCAATGAACCTGAAATGCCCTTCTAAAAAGTCCACCCTTTTTGTTATGGGTTAGAACCCTCTGACAAAATGGGTTCACATTTTACTAGGACATTTAAGGTCATTGGATTAAATCAATACTATTTGCATTTGGGCATTTAAATACTATAAAATATTTTATATGCTCAAATAATTCTAGAAATAAGTGTGGGCTGGTGGAAATAACCTAAACAGAGCCTATGATTATTTCCAGGATTTTTGTAAGTGTCTAACTATTTTTAATAAGGCCACAAACTTACAGAAAAATAGAAAAAGAAAAATAAAAGCAGGGACTTACCTGGCGCCCACCTGGCAGGCCCACATGCCGGCCCAGCCCAACCACCGCTCCAGCGAGCTGCTTGGCTCGGCCAGGCAGGCAGCCAGGTGCTCGACGTCGGCACCAGCACGCGCCACGCAGCTGCCCGCCGCCCTGCTTCCTCCCCTCGCCGTTCTGCTGCCCCGAGTCGGTCACCCACTCCTCCCCCGAGCTCGCAGACACGCCCTTTCCTCCCCAGCTCCTCTCCTTCGCTCTCCGGGACCATGGTCGATGCCGCCGCAGCCGCACCGCCGTCGTAGTTGTGCTCCCCGTCCTCCCCGACCTTGCTGTCAGCTCCGTTGCAACCACCATGAGCATGGCCACCTCCCTATCCTCTCTGTCCTCCCTCTCGAGCCCCGTAGCGACTGCATGTAGCTCACTCGCACGCGCCGCCGTGGAGATCGTCGCCGACGATGCTCCGGCCACCCACTGGCCACACCACTGTGTCCAACGTGCTCACCGCACCCCCATGAGTCCAACGCACCCCTTCCCGCACCTCGTCATGCCCCGTAGCCTCGGGCTCATCTTCACCCGACTCTGGCGACCGCCAAGGTCATCGCCGGCGACGTTTCCGGCAACCCTGAGCCCAACCACTGCCACCAAACGCTGCGGCTTCCTCCCAGCTACGCGTAGATGCTCTCTGCCGCCCATTTGGTCGCCGGAACACGATAATGCACTTCCACAGCCTTGTCTGGCCTCACCGGCGGCTAAACGCCAGCGGGTTTGACCCATTGACTTTGACTGGGTGGGCCCAGGTTGACTCCCCCTGAGTCTATGACAAGTGGTCCCCCCCTCCGCTAAGTAACCTAGGGTTAGCACTAACTAATATTAGTTAGTTTAACTAACTAGTGACACGCAGGGCCCACATGTCAGTTTGACCTGGACCAGCCCCATTGACCGCTGACATCACCCTGACGCAATGCTGACGCATTAATTCAATTACTGGAATTATTCTTATACAAGAAATTCCAAAAACTAGTACAAGCTTCAAAAATTCATAGGAATTAATCTGTAACTCCAAATGCAAAGATTTATATATGAAATTTGATCAAAAAATCCAATCTTTCCATCTGTACTAGTTTCATGCATGTCAGAACACTTTAACCTTGCTGTTTATGTGAAACAAGCTAATGCACTTATATCGCTTATTATTTTGGGATATCATTTGAATCTTTGATTCAAAACTATTCTGTCCTGAGTTGCATTAGACACACACACGCTCATTTTGCCATGTCATTGCATGCGTCATATTGTTGCATATTGCCATGTGGTGATTGTGTTTCGATGTGTTCTTCGTGGTAGGTTCTGCCTCCGAGGATATTCACGAGTATCCAACTGAAGGGCAGTATCCCACTACCACTCCTTCAGGCAAGCAACCCATTGATCATTTCGATACAGACCCATCTTCTCGCTTCAGCTCTCGTTTACTTCATTAAGACAACGCGTTTCAAACTGCTGTGTGCTGCGGTAGTTGAACCCACTTCCTCTGCATGACCTGTCATTGCCACAACAACTAGATGAAACCCACTAGCATGTGTAGGAGTTGATTGAGCTCTATATGTGTTTCCTACCTTGCTATGCTTGCTATGCTTAGAGTTGTGTCAGGTCTGGCTCATCGGGGTGATGAACTAGAGTGAAAGGTGGTGTCGGTAATGAGAGTGAAGTGTTGAACATGATTTGGTAAAGGTATCGATGAGAGGCCATGTAGGAGTACATGGTGGGTTGTTTCATTGAGACCATCCTTAAGAACTGAGATCTGTATGTGTGATTTAAGATCAGCTACTACCACGCGTTGGGCCCAAAACCAATGGACCCTCTCGAATTATTAACCACTCTTGTAGTTGGTGGTGTTTGTAGTTGCTGGTGTTTGTAGTTGTTGGAGGCCGTGCACAGCGCTGACCTTAGGGGTGGGCTGTGATGGGGTAGGCTCGTGGCACGGTGTACCGATTCGCCCGTTCGGTGTCTCGGGAACCCTGCGCACATCATTTGGGGCCGTTGAGGACACCCCGGCCGGATTTCCTTGCGGATGGAACCCGAATAGGCGATAAACCTGGACTAGGGACTCGTGTGTTTAGTTAGGTCGTGGTCGACACCCTCGCTGGGCTTCCGCTTGAAGGTTGCCGAGTACATGTCGTGTAAACGGTGATAAATGGTGAAAGCATGTGTGAACAAGTACACCCCTGCAGGGTATGAAACTATTCGAATAGCCACGTCCACGGTAAAGGACTACTTGGTCGCTTATGCAGTTCATAGACAAGTAAATGGTTACTACTAAAAGCCTTAAGATAAGTGTGAGTACCGCGGATGGCCCCTTCGCAGGATGACGAGGGAGGATCCACGGTGGAGTATTGTGATGGTGATTAGTGGACTCGTGTGCGAAAACTATTTTACAAGTGGTGTCTCGTAGGATAGCTTAGCCAAGAGTCAAAGCTGGCTTGCTGCAATCACTCCACTACCTTCTTGAGACTGTGCATGTATAGTAGGATCTGTTGTAAGACTTGCTTAGTACCTTTGTACTGATGTTGCTTTAATTAATGTTTCAGACGACAACACCACCCCTTCAGATGGGTTCTAGGTAGATCTCGACGTTGACGAGTGACTTTCCACCCAGGTGGTGATCTAAGCTTGTGAAGGGCCTATGTAGATAGACAGGCTTCGTCCAGCCCTCTTTCTTTCTAGTGTCTGTACTCGGACTAGTTTGCTTCCGCATGTGCTTGTATGTTTGTATGACTTGAGTGTCGGGTCATGTGACCCCTATCTGTATGAACATATTATGTATGGCTCCTTGGAGCCTTTAAATAAAGTACTTTGAGTTGTAGAGTTTTGTTGTGATGCCATGTTGTATTTACACATATCGAGCATATTGTGTGTATGATTGAAATGCTTGGTATGTGTGGGATCCGACAATCTAGTTGTTTATCCTTGGCAGCCTCTCTTATGAGGAAATGTAGTCTAGTGCCTCCTTGAACCATAATAGTCCGCTACAACCCGGTTCACCGGAGTCCTGCTAGCCCAGCACTACTGTTCAGGACACTTGCCTGGCCGGCATGTGTTGCACTTCGTTCCTGTGTCTGTCCCTTCGGGGAAATGTCACGCGGTGACATCCGGAGTCCTGCCTAGCCTGCTACAGCCCGGGTTACTGGAGTCCTGTTAGCCCAGTGCTACAGCCCGGATTCACACGCTGTTGACCGACATGCTCGAAGTTGATTTATGTATGCCTGTCCCCATGGGTTAGTGCCGCTTTGGGTTCACGACTATCCATGTCAGCCCAGGTTCTCTGTCATATGGATGCTAGCGACACTATCATATACGTGAGACAAAAGGCACAAACGGTCCCGGGCCATGGTAAGGCAACACCAGTGGGATTACCGTGCATGAGGCCGCAAAGTGATATGAGGTGTTACAGGCTGGGTCGATGTGACTTGGAATCGGGGTCCTGACATAGGCCTCTTGAGGTCTTCTTTGTTTCTTCATTAATCTTGAGCTTGGGTCAGTTTCCGATCCTCCCGCACGTCGCACGTAACACTTCAGGAGAACTTCGATCGTGGCACGCGGATTGCCCACGTCCCACGATCATGGGGCGGAAACTGCAATTGCACTTGCCTCTTGTTTCGCATGCACCTGGCACGTGTTCTGCATGCATTGGGCGTGGTAGATGGTGGATGCGGAGGGCGTGTAGAGGAGTGTCAAGGAGAGGGCCCGACCTTCTTGAATTGGTGGAGGACGACGGTGGCCGCCCGTTGAGGGAGCGGCTCCCCTCCGCGTCTTGCCTATAAAAGGAGGGGCGGAGAGAGGACGGAGTCATTCATCCTTGCGCTCCCCTTCCTCTGCTCTCTGCTTCTTTCTAGTTATGATGAAGAGAGGAGCCCGGGGCCAGGTCCCGGGCTCCATTGCGAGGCTTATATCGCAGAATGTTGGTGCTTGGGGAGCGAGCTGGGTCCATGCTGTGGGGAATTTCTTGGCGTCTTTGGGGCTCGCCCCGGGAGGCAGGGCTGGAGACCATATGTAATCCCAGCACTATATTGGGGCTGATGGCGACGAGAGGCGCGGCTTCCTACCCGCCGAGGTGGGGAGCGGTGCACCACGAGCACCCTGGCTGTCTTGGTCTCTCACCGCCTCCTCGGAGAAGGTGCCGGACCGCGAGGTCGGCGCTCCCCAGGGATGGTGTTGACGAATATCAAGCCAGGGGAGAAGGAGAACGCCGGAGGCAGGCTGCCCCGTCGGAGTACGATAGCATCGACGTGTTCGTCTCGTACTAGTGACCTGCTGCCCGCCTATCTGGCTTTTCCCCCCTTTTCCCAGCACCGTCATCACCGTTTACCCAGCTGTCGGGGAAAGGCTGGCCCCTCTGGTGCTTCTGCTTCCTCTAGTGGTCTTCCAACTTGGCCTCGATGCTTTCGCCTGCAGGAGCTTGTGCTGGAGTTTTCTGACTGGTCCTGGAAGTGGTAACCAGGGGGCCGTTGTCATGCTCCTTCTGCCCTCCTCCTTGGAAGCCTCGCCACTCCCGATCTTGTCAGGCTATGTTAGGCAGGCCCTAATGGGATCAGGGTGGCGTTTGTCTGATTCCGGGTTCCGGTAAAACCCTTACGGTTCGAACACTGGGGTGCGCACGAAGATCTCTCTTTCTCTCTCCCTAGCTTGCTCTCGCCACGATCTCAAGGCCTAGCTGGACGAACCCAAAGAACAAGAGGCACAAGATTTTGTACTATTCGAGCCACCGATGTGGTGTAATACCCTACTCCAGTGTGGTGTAGTGGATTGCCTTATAGGCTGAGGATGAACAGTACAAGGTAAGAACAGCCTCCTGAGGAGAGGTGTTCTAGAGCACGGCGAGCTAGTGAGTCGGCCTTGGTCGAATGAGTCCAATCCAAGATCTCTTCCCTTCCCATGGTGGTGGCTAGTCCTATTTATAGAGGCCCTGGTCCTCTTCCCAAATGTTAGGCGGGAAGGGATCCGACAACGGCCAAGTATGAAGGGAGACAACTAGTACAAGCTATCCTAACTAAAGGTGGTCTTCGCCTGCCGAAGGCTCTGGTGGAGACGCCGCCTTGGGCTCCATGGTGACCTCCATCCTGCTGGTCTTGGTCTCATTGCACTGATATGGAAACCTTTGCCTGATGCCTCGGGACTCCTCGCCTACGCTTGCCTCTTTAGCACCAAAGAGGAAACGAGGACACTGTGCGCGCTGGCGCCCTCCTGTCCCTGGTCATCATGGCTTGCGCCACAGGAACCTCGCGAGGTGCCCCTTGCCTTGATCTCTCCGCCCCTTGCGAGCTTGCCTTATGAGGCCGCCCCCGAGGAGGTTTTGCATCATCCGCCTCGCGAGGCTTGGCCCCTCGCGAGGGTCTTGAGTGTTTGCTGGTGAAGATGGGCCGTACAAGGCTGCTGGTGGAGCCACGCCGTGGGCCGCAGGTAGGCAAGTCTAGGGACCCCCGTTCCCAGGATGCCGACAGTAGCCCCCGGGCCCAAGGCGCGCCCGGACTTGGCTTCGAGGCGAAGCCAAGGGGCAAGTGCGGAGCACCGCAGGCCCGAACAGCTTGCGGCCCCGCTTCCCCACGCTGCCTCGGCAACTGCCCGACTTGACGAGTCCCTGCTGCATGCAGAGAAAAATCATCATTACGTGTGATCGTGGGGATCGCCAGTTGGCCTTCTTCCGCTATAAATGAGAAAGGGGGCAGAGCCCCCGTCGCTCATCTCTTCCTGCTTCGCTCGCTTCTTCTCCCTTGCTTCATTGCTAGTAGCGACACCCATGGCGTCCGCGTAGAACTTCTCGACTTCGGAAAAGGGGAAGGCCCACCGGGAGGGGCCCGGCTCACCACCGCCTAAGAGGGGGCGCGGTCGTCCCGGCAAGCACACCACGGTCCCTGTTGTGGCCCTTCGTGACCGCGGCGGCGCCTCTTCATGCAGTGGGAGTCATCCAGGTCGTGGAAGCCCCGTTGATGAGGGAAGGCACGCCATGGTCGCACGACCTCCCCGGCCATGCTTTCACTCAGCGGAGGTGCTGCCGGAGTTCATCGTGTGGTCAGAGAACCCGGCTGGCACCTGGCTTCAGCTCCCGTGCTTCTTTCCGGTGAGCTGGCAGCCACGGGTCCAGGCGGTCTCTGGCTGCAGGCGGACGGCTGCTGCAGCAAGGCTTCATATGTCACGGTCGAGGTCTCTGTTGTGGGCAATGCAGCCCTGGCCCGTGGCTAGCAGACGTTTGCCCGCGCGCACGGCCTAGGCCGGCAGTGCACCCTCCACTTCATGTACGATGGCAACGTGACCCTCTTCGTGAGGGTGTTCGGGGAAGATGGTCGCCGCGCTGGGTGCTGACCTGAGGACAACGACGGTGGTGAGGTGCTCAGCCTCGGCGACGGACGCGGCGAGGGCGAAGGCGGGCTTGTCCTTGGCGCCAGCCCTGGCTCGTCCAGCTACGGTGACTCTTCTTCCGGCGACAGCACCAGCAGCGGCTGCTACGACCAGCTGCCACGCCGCCGCGCCGGCTTCGAGGGTGGCAGCGGGTCGTCTCGTCGCCGTTCCCAAGTGAAGCGCGAGGAGGGGTCTGGCTGAGCCCAGGAGAGTGCCATGGGCCCATCCTCGCGAACTGCTGCGGGAGCGCGCGCCACTTTTGTTTCGTTCTTCCTTTTCTTCCTTCATTAAGAGAGAGATAAGTATGGGGCCCCACAGGGGCGTGCAATGAACCATGATTTCCAAGTTGCTATGCTATGTTTATCGTTTCTGTGTCATGTTGCAACATCGACGTTTAATGTAGGCGCATAGGAATAACTTAGTTTGACGCGCTTGAAGTAGTTTCCACCTCGTGAGGCGCGCATTTCCCAGTACCTGGCGAGGCCTCCTTGGCTTGGGAGGCATCTACGAACTGCAAAAATTCGTTAGGAAACTCTTATTCTTCCGAGCCCTGGTCGCAGGTGCAGCTGGCCACGATCCTAGCGCTTCACATCGCGATACCCGAGGGGTATGGACTGAGAGAGGCGCGCCAACTTGCGAGCTCGAGCGCGAGCGCCTCATGAAGAACAGGAAAAAATGCTCATGAGGGCACCTGTCTAGCCCCCTCGCGAGGCATGTAGGGGAGAGTACGGGTCAAAACGAGGAACCGAGGGTAGAAAACGAGGCAAAAGGCGATGGAACCAAGCTGGCAAGGAACACTAGAAAGCAAATTTTCATTAGAGGGGAAAGCCTACTGCGGAAAGCAAATGAAAAGCCGCGTCCGGCACCAAGTCTAGTCTTCTCACCAACGCGGAGCTAAGTGCTGCCACTAGGACATGGGAGGGAGCCCTCGAGGACCGAGGGCGGCACTTCTGTGACTCCGGGGCATGTACAACCCCACTCATTATTACGTGAGAGTGTCACGAGCGGAGACCTTCACAGGCACTGGGCCTTGCTTCACAGGCGCCGGGCATTCCTTCATGGGTAGAACTTCCGGAGGTGCTGGATGTTCCAATAGTTCTGGATGGGGACCCCGTCTAGCGTCTCCAGGTGCACAGCGCCAGGCCTGGAGGCATGGGCAACCCTAAACGGGCCCTCCCACATTGGTGAAAGCTTATGCAGCCCTTCCCTGGAGAACACCCGCCTTAGTACGAGGTCACCCACCTCAAGCGTCCTGGAGCGGATGTTGTGGCAGTGATACCGCCGTAGCGCCTGCTGGTATCTTGCCGCTCGAAGCGTGGGTTCGCGGCGGCGTTCCTCCCCCAGCACGTGGTCCATCCCCCGTATGGCATCCTGCTGCGTCTCATCAAACACTAGGACCCGTGTGGAGCGATGCTTGACCTCGTGAGGGAGATGATAGAGGCAAAGGTGTCCCGTCTTTCGATGAGATGGTGGCTATCGTTTTGGAGGAAGTCGACTTTGGCGATCCGACTACGAACGTGCGAGGATGTCGCGCCTTAGGAATCGCTAAACCAACTCCGAGAGGTTATTGACCACGCTGGAGCACGATCAACCTGACCACGAAGGTCTGTTTCCTTCAGGCAAACGAAGAACAAGCAAGAAACTAAGATTGCAATCTGGATATTGCGTATATAAGAGGAAAGCTTTGTTGATCAAGGTGGGGTTCTGTGACGCCTTGGTCTGGTTGTTGAACACAAACGAAGTACGCGAAGTTGCAGCTATGGCGAACTTTTAATCTAAACAAAAACCCAAAGTCTAAACGATGCCCTAAGGGCTGTATATATGGAGGGAGAGGAGGGAGGGGTCCGAAACCAACCCTAACTCTTGTTTCCCCACACATACGGACTCTAATAACAGCCTATACTTAAGTATTTCGAAATTACATGGGCCTGGCCCAATAATAAGGTGACGCAGCACCTAGAATAGCCTATGGACGAATATTATGAAGTGGCATCTTGTATATTTCCTCCAAGGCCTCATGCACTCATTATGGTGGCTTCAAAGTCTTGGAATCATCACTTGTAACTCCGTTCTTGTTCCCCTTGCGCATGCCAACATCTCCATGCTTGGACTTGCTCCAAGGTTCATCTTTCTTGTCCATGGTAGGCCCGTCATTTCTAAGCAAAACAAATGTATCCAATTTAGGCAGCATCATATTCTCATGACCATTGGAATCGTTACCAAGAAACGAAAGTACCTGATAATTCAATTGGCGTGCGCGAGCTCTACTAATTGGTCCAATATGTATAGCAGCAGGGGCTGTGGGTGTAACAATAGTATTGATGTCCTCATCATCCTCCCCTTCTTGAAATGAAGTCGTCCTCGACGGAAGCTCATCTTCCTCACCCAAATAAGGCTTCAAATCTGCAATGTTAAAAGTGGGACTAACCCCAAAATCTGCAGGCAGCTCAAGTTTATATGCATTTTCATTTGTTTTCTCTGACACCTTAAATGGACCATCAGCACATGGCATTAGCTTTGATTTGCGCAAATTAGGAAACCTATCCTTACGCAAATGTAACCAAACAAGATCTCCAGGTGCAAAGACAACATGTTTTCTACCCTTATCTCCAGCAAGTTTATATTTAGCATTGATACGCTCAATGTTTTCCTTAGTTAACTCATGCATTTTTAAAATCAATTCAACACGTTCTTTAGCATCAAAATTAACCTTCTCCGAAGATGGAAGAGGCAACAAGTCAATGGGTGCACGAGGTAGGAAACCATACACAATTTCAAAAGGGCACATCTTAGTAGTAGAATGCAATGAAAGATTATAAGCAAATTCAATATGAGGCAAGCATTCTTCCCACATTTTCTTATTATTCTTCAAAACAGTCCTAAGCATAGTAGACAAAGTTCTATTGACTACTTCAGTTTGTCCATCAGTTTGCGGGTGACAAGTAGTACTAAAAAGCAGTTTGGTCCCCAACTTAGCCCATAAACATCTCCAAAAGTGGCTAAGGAATTTAGTATCACGATCTGAGACAATAGTATTTGGCACACCATGCAAGCGAATAATTTCCCGAAAGAACAAATCAACAACATTAACAGCATCATCGCTTTTATGACATGGTATAAAGTGTGCCATTTTCGAGAATCTATCCACGACAACAAATATGCTATCCCTCCCCTTCTTTGTTCGAGGTAAACCTAAAACAAAGTCCATAAATATATCCTCCCAAGGAACACTAGGCACAGGCAAAGGCATATATAAACCATGAGGATTGAGTCGTGACTTAGCTTTTTGACATGTAGTGCAGCGAGCAACAAAACGCTCAACGTCCCGTCTCATCTTTGGCCAAAAGAAATGTGTAGCAAGTACGCCCTCCGTCTTCTTCACGCCAAAGTGTCCCATTAATCCTCCTCCATGCGCCTCCTGCAACAACAAAAGACGAATAGAGCTAGCTGGAATGCATAGCTTGTTAGCACGGAACACAAAACCATCATTAACAACGAACTTGTTCCATGTTCTTCCTTCTTTACAATTCTGCATTACTTCTTTAAAATCAGCATCATGCACATATTGATCTTTGATGGTCTCCAAACCAAATATTTTGAAGTCAAGTTGTGAAAGCATAGTATAGCGATGAGATAAAGCATCAGCAATAACATTTTCTTTACCCTTCTTGTGTTTAATGACATAAGGGAATGTCTCAATGAATTCAACCCATTTAGCATGTCTACAATTCAGTTTAGCTTGACTTTTAATATGTTTCAAAGATTCATGATCAGAATGTATAACAAATTCTTTGGGCCATAAATAATGTTGCCATGTCTCTAAAGTCCGAACAAGAGCATATAATTCTTTATCATAAGTAGAATAGTTCAGACTAGGCCCACTCAATTTTTTATAAAAGTATGCAACAGGTTTGCCATCTTGTAATAACACACCTCCTAATCCAATTCCACTAGCATCACATTCAAGCTCAAAAGTCTTATTAAAGTCAGGAAGTTGAAGTAAAGGAGCATGTGTCAACTTATCTTTCAATACCGTGAAGGCTTCTTCCTGTGCGGTACCCCAAACAAAAGGCACATCCTTCTTTGTAAGCTCATTGAGAGGTGCAGCAATGGTGCTAAAATCTCTCACAAAACGCCTATAGAAACCAGCGAGTCCAAGAAAACTCCTCACTTGTGTGACCGTTTTGGGCTGCGGCCAACTCTCAATAGCTTCAATCTTGGCTTTATCAACTTCAATTCCTTGTGGAGTAACAACATAGCCAAGAAAAGACACTCGATCGGTGCAAAAGGTGCACTTCCCAAGGTTACCAAACAAACGTGCATCACGTAGAGCATTAAAAACAACACGTAAATATTCCAAATGTTCTTCCAAAGATTTGCTATAAATCAGTATATCATCAAAATAGACTACCACAAATCGTCCAATGAAAGCATGTAAAACTTCGTTCATTAGTCTCATGAAAGTACTAGGTGCATTAGTTAACCCAAAAGGCATGTCTAACCACTCATATAAACCAAACTTAGTTTTAAATGTTGTTTTCCATTCGTCTCCCAATTTCATACGAATTTGATGGTATCCACTACGCAAATCAACTTTGGAGAATATTGTAGAGCCACTCAATTCATCAAGCATATCATCTAGCCTAGGAATAGGATGACGATAACGAATGGTATTATTATTAATGCCTCTACAATCAACACACATACGCGACGTACCATCCTTTTTCGGCACTAGAATAATAGGAACAGCACAAGGACTAAGGGATTCGCGAATATAACCTTTGTTGAGCAGCTCCTGTACTTGCCACATAATCTCCTTCGTCTCCTCTGGATTTGTACGGTATGGTGCACGGTTGGGTAGCGATGCACCGGGAATTAAGTCAATTTGATGCTCAATCCCTCGAATAGGTGGTAATCCCGGTGGCACGTCTTGTGGGAAGACGTCAACGAACTCCTTCAAAATGTTAGTGACAGCAGGGGGCAAAGAGGAAGGCACGTCCTCGAGTGAAAATAATGCCTCTTTGCACACAAAAGCATAGCAAACAGATTTGCTAAAAACTAGCTCATCAATATCAGATTTGGTGGCAAGTAAACATGCACTTTTCAATTTAATTTCAGAAGCAACACTAGATGGTTTACTATTAGGCTTCATTTGATGGTCAAATTCTTTTGCCACAATCTGATATTCACTCTTATTTTTCTCCTATTTTGCTTTATTAGCTCTATGAATATTATCTTTCAAAATGGAATCAGGAGTCATAGGAAGCAAAGTAATATTTGTATCCTTATGAACAAGAGTATACTGATTGTTTCTACCATGGTGTACAGAATTTTTATCAAATTGCCATGGTCTACCAAGTAATAAGGAACATGCTTGCATAGGTACCACATCACAATCAACATAATCAGCATATGTAGAGATACTAAAATGCACCCGAACAGTACGTGTTACCTTAACCTTGCCGCTGTTGTTGAACCATTGGATGTAGTAAGGATGTGGATGTGGTCTTGTGGTGAGATAGCTTCTCCACCATCTCCATGCTAGCCAAGTTGTTGCAGCTCCCTCCATCTCTATGATGACGCGAACAGAACGTTCCTTCACAACTCCCTTTGTATGGAACAAATTATGCCTCTGATTTTGGTCAGCTTGCGTGACCTGCACACTCAAAACACGTTGAGCAACTAAACATTCATACCTGTCAGCATCTTCAGCAGCCATGTATTGCGTCTCATGATCAGAATCATCTCCACCGTGTTCTTCATGTGTAAGAAGAGCCAAAGTCTCCTCATCATAGTCACTAGCGGACTCATACCCACCATCCTCAGTAGCAATCATCACACGCTGAGATGTGCATTCTCGCGCAAAATGTCCTCTTCCCTTACAACAACGATAAATAATATCACTTGTGTGCCCTGTAGACGCCATGGAAGAAGAAGAGCTCTGTGAAGGCCCGACAGGTGTGCTCTTGGCAGATAGTGGTGGTTGTGCCTGCTTTCTTGTATCACGGTTGGAGGTGGCAGCTAACGGAGGTGCCGGTGTAGCAGAACGTGTGGAAATAGATGATGCACGTGGTGTCCACGATGAAGGTCGACCTGCAGAAAAGTTAGTTCGCGCCAATGCCTGTCGATCCTGCACTTCACGTTCAGCTTTACAAGTAAGATGGAATAAACGAGTGATATTATTATAATCCTTATAGTCTAGAATGGTCTGAATCTCTATATTTAATCCACCCAAAATACGTACAAGCATAGCTTCATTCTCCTCAACGATACCACATCTAATCAAGCCAGTTTGTAATTCCTGATAATATTCTTCTACCGGATTTTTTCCTTGTCTTAAGCGCTGCAATTTTTGAAGTAATTCATGTTGATAATATGGTGGAACCCAATGAGTACGCATAGCAGTTTTCAAAGCAGCCCAAGTAGCTGGAATAGGATATAATCTACAATATTCAGATCACCAAACACATGCAAAGCTAGTGAAAGCACAAACAGCAGCAGGAACATGTCTCTCCTCAGGATATTGTAAACATGTAAATCGTTGTTCAGTTTCTAACTCCCAAGTAAGATATATATCAGGAACATATCTACCCTCAAATGGTGGAATATTCAATTTCAGTTTAGGGAGATGGTCATGATGTCGTACCTGAGGGGGAGCCCTAACATTGCCATTATTTGCATGTGGACGACCTGGTGGTTGTGGTGCTGGTGGTTGCACGTAGTTCTGATGTTGATCAACCTCATCCTCGTAATCTCCCACATAATCATCCTCCCCCACATCAGCAGCAGGAGCCACAGAAGTATCAACAGCAGCACCAGCAGCTCGGCCAGGCTGAAGAGGGACACGGGTCGCTCGACGGAGGGCTGTTTCGCGATGTGGAGGTAGTCGTTGTTTCTGTTGTAGAGGTGCGTTAGGTGCAGCCGGTGGTGGTGGTGGTAGACGCGCGAGCAATTCATTGAACTTGTTATCGAGCTTTGTTTCGAATGCCTTCTCAATGCCATCTATCTTCTCCATGGCCTCTTCAAATCTATTTAGCACATCTTCCACCTGTCCACTCATCATTTGCTGAAACTTATCATGTAACACTTTGTTCGTCATGTTCTCCCAGTCAGGCTCGTCGGCTTGTGATCCTACCATGATTAGCAGCAATAGAAACACACAATAATATGATTCTACAGACTACTAGGAAGTGGTGGTGGTGGTGTGGTGGACAGTCACAAATCCGTCAAGCAAATCTGATAGAGGCGAGGGTGTCCCGATCTTTCGATGAGATGATAACTATCGATTTGGTGGAGACGACTTTGACGATCCGACTACAAACGTGCACGATGTTGCGCCTTAGCAATCGCTAAACCAACTCCAAGAGGTTATTGACCACGCCGGAGCACGATCAACCTGACCACGAAGGTCTATTCCTGCACGCAATCGAAGAACAAGCAAGAATATGATAAAGCAATCTGAATATTGCGAATATATATGAAGTATTGATAAAGGTGGGGATCCGGAAGCGGTCTTGGTCTGGTCGTTGGACACAAACGAAGTACACGAAGTTGCAATGGCTAACTTTTAACTAAACAAATCCCCAAAGTCTAAACGACGCCCTAAGGGCTGTATATATGGAGGAAGAGGAGGGAATTTCGTGGCCCCTGATGGTGGGGTCCGAAACCAACCCTAACTCTTGTTTCCCCACACATACGGACTCTAAAAATAGCCTATACTTAAGTATTTCGAAATTACATGGGCCTGGCCCAAAAATAAGGTGACGCAGCACCTAGAATAGCCTATGGACGAATATTATGAAGTGGCATCTTGTAGATTTCGTCCAAGGCTTCATTCACTCCTTATGGTGGCTTCAAAGTCCTGAAATCATCACTTGTAACTCCGTTCTTGATCCCCTTGCGCATGCCATCAACTCCATGCGTGTTCTTGCTCCAATGTTCATCCTTCTCCAAGCTAGGCCCTTCACTTGTAAGCAAAACAAATGTATCCAATTTAGGCAGTATCATATTCTCATGAACATTAGAATCATTACCAAGAAACGAAAGTACCTGGTAATTTAATTGGCATGCGCGAGCTCTAGTAATTGGTCCAGTATGTATAGCAGCAGGGGCTGTGGATGTAACAATGGTATTGATGTCCTCATCATCCTCCCCTTCTTGAAATGAAGTCGTCCTCGACGGAAGCTCATCTTCCTCACCCAAATAAGGCTTCAAATCTGCAATGTTAAAAGTGGGACTAACCCCAAAATCTGCAGGCAGCTCAAGTTTATATGCATTATCATTTATTTTCTCTAACACCTTAAATGGACCATCAGCACGTGGCATTAGCTTTGATTTGCGCAAATTAGGAAACCTATCCTTACGCAAATGTAACCAAACAAGATCACCAGGTGCAAAGACAACATGTTTTCTACCCTTATCTCCAGCAAGTTTATATTTAGCATTCATACGCTCAATGTTTTCCTTAGTTAACTCATGCATTTTTAAAATCAATTCAGCACGTTCTTTAGCATCAAAATTAACCTTCTCCGAAGATGGAAGAGGCAACAAATCAATAGGTGCACGAGGTAGGAAACCATACACAATTTCAAAAGGGCACATCTTAGTAGTAGAATGCAATGAACGATTATAAGCAAATTCAATATGAGGCAAGCATTCTTCCCACATTTTCTTATTATTCTTCAAAACAGCCCTAAGCATAGTAGACAATGTTCTATTGACTACTTCAGTTTGTCCATCAGTTTGGGGGTGACAAGTAGTACTAAAAAGCAGTTTAGTCCCCAACTTAGCCCATAAACATCTCCAAAAGTGGCTAAGAAATTTAGTATCACGATCTGAAACAATAGTATTTGGCACACCATGCAAGCGAATAATTTCACGAAAGAACAAATCAGCAACATTAACAGCATCATCGCTTTTATGACATGGTATAAAGTGTGCCATTTTCGAGAATCTATCCACGACAACAAATATGCTATCCCTCCCCTTCTTTGTTCGAGGTAAACCTAAAACAAAGTCCATAGATATATCCTCCCAAGGAACACTAGGTACAGGCAAAGGCATATATAAACCATGAGGACTGAGTCGTGACTTAGCTTTTTGACATGTAGTGCAGCGAGCAATAAAACGCTCAACATCCCGTCTCATCTTTGGCCAAAAGAAATGTGTAGCAAGTATATCCTCTGTCTTCTTCACGCCAAAGTGTCCCATTAGTCCTCCTCCATGCGCCTCCTGCAACAACAAAAGACGAACGGAGCTAGCTGGAATGCATAGCTTGTTAGCACGAAACACAAATCCATCGTTAACGACGAACTTGTTCCATGTTCTTCCTTCTTTACAATTCTGCAACACATCTTTAAATTCAGCATCATGCACATATTGATCTTTGATGGTCTCCAAACCAAATATTTTAAAGTCAAGTTGTGAAAGCATAGTATAACGACGAGACAATGCATCAGCAATAACATTTTCTTTACCCTTCTTGTGTTTAATGACATAAGGGAAAGTCTCAATGAATTCAACCCATTTAGCATGGCTACGGTTCAGTTTAGCTTGACTTTTAATGTGTTTCAAAGATTCATGATCAGAATGTATAACAAATTCTTTGGGCCATAAATAATGTTGCCATGTTTCTAAAGTCCGAACAAGAGCATATAATTCTTTATCATAAGTAGAATAGTTCAGACTAGGCCCACTCAATTTTTCAGAAAAGTATGCAACAGGTTTGCCATCTTGTAATAACACACCTCCTAATCCAATTCCACTAGCATCACATTCAAGCTCAAAAGTCTTATTAAAATCAGGGAGTTGAAGTAAAGGAGCATGTGTCAACTTATCTTTCAATACTGTGAAGGCTTCTTCCTGTGCGGTACCCCAAACAAAAGGCACATCCTTCTTTGTAAGCTCGTTGAGAGGTGCAGCAATGGTGCTGAAATCTCTCACAAAACGCCTATAGAAACCAGCAAGGCCAAGAAAACTCCTCACTTGTGTGACCGTTTTGGGCTGCGGCCAACTCTCAATAGCTTCAATCTTGGCTTTATCAACTTCAATTCCCTGTGGAGTAACAACATAGCCAAGAAAAGATACTCGGTCGGTGCAAAAGGTGCACTTCCCAAGGTTACCGAACAAACGTGCATCACGTAGAGCATTAAAAACAGCACGTAAATGTTCCAAATGTTCTTCCAAAGATTTGCTATAAATCAGTATATCATCAAAATAGACTACCACAAATCGTCCAATGAAAGCACGTAAAACTTCGTTCATTAGTCGCATGAAAGTACTAGGTGCATTAGTTAACCCAAAAGGCATGACTAACCACTCATATAAACCAAACTTAGTTTTAAAAGCTGTTTTCCATTCATCTCCCAATTTCATACGAATTTGATGGTATCCACTACGCAAATCAACTTTGGAGAATATTGTAGAGCCACTCAATTCATCAAGCATATCATCTAGCCTAGGAATAGGATGACGATAACGAATAGTGATATTATTAATGCCTCTACAATCAACACACATACGCGAGGTACCATCCTTTTTCGGCACTAGAATAATAGGAACAACACAAGGACTAAGGGATTCGCGTATATAACCTTTGTCGAGTAGCTCTTGTACTTGACGCATAATCTCCTTCGTCTCCTCTGGATTGGTACGGTATGGTGCGCGGTTGGGTAATGATGCACCGGGAATTAAGTCAATCTGATGCTCAATCCCTCGAATAGGTGGTAATCCCGGTGGCACGTCTTGTGGAAAGACGTCAGCGAACTCCTGCAAAATGTTAGTAACACCAGGAGGCAAAGAGGAAGGCATGTCCTCAAATGAAAATAATACCTCTTTGCACACAAAAGCATAGCAAACAGATTTGCGAACATCTAGATCATCAATATCAGATTTGGTGGCAAATAAACATGCACTTTTCAATTTAATTTCAGAAGCAACACTAGATGGTTTATTATTAGGCTTCATTTGTTGCTGAAATTCTTTTGCCACAATCTGATTTTCACTCTTATTTTGCTCCTGTTTTGCTTTATTAGCTCGATTAATATCATCTTTCAAAATGGAATCAGGAGTCATAGGAAGCAAAGTAATATTTTTGTCCTTATGAACGAGAGTATACTGATTGTTTCTACCATGGTGTACAGAATTTTTATCAAATTGCCATGGTCTACCAAGTAATAAGGAACATGCTTGCATGGGTACCACATCACAATCAACATAATCAGCATATGTAGAGATACTAAAATGCACACGAACAGTACGTGTTACCTTAACCTTACCGCTGTTGTTGAACCATTGGATGTAGTAAGGATGTGGATGTGGTCTTGTGGTGAGGGATAGCTTCTCCACCATCTCCATGCTAGCCAAGTTGTTGCAGCTCCCTCCATCTATGATGACGCGAACAGAACGTTCCTTCACAACTCCCTTTGTATGGAACAAATTATGCCTCTGATTTTGCTCAGCTTGCGTGACCTGCACACTCAAAACACGTTGAGCAACTAAACATTCATACCTGTCAGCATCTTCAGCAGCCATGTATTGCGTCTCATGATCAGAATCATCGCCACCGTGTTCTTCATGTGTAAGAAGAGCCAAAGTCTCCTCATCATAGTCACTAGCGGACTCATACCCACCATCCTCAGTAGCAATCATCACACGCTGAGATGTGCATTCGCGCGCAAAATGTCCTCTTCCCTTACAACGACGACAAATAATATCACTTGTGTGCCCTGTAGACGCCATGGAAGAAGCAGAGCTCTGTGCAGGCCCGGCAGGTGTGCTCTTGGCAGATAGTGGTGGTTGTGCCTGCTTTCTTGTATCACGGTTGGAGGTGGCAGCTGACGGAGGTGCCGGTGTAGCAGAACGTGTGGAAGTAGATGATGCACGTGATGTCCATGATGAAGGTCGACCTGCAGAAAAGTTAGTCCGCGCCAATGCCTGTCGATCCTGCACTTCACGTTCAGCTTTACAAGCAAGATGGAATAAACGAGTGATATTATTATAATCCTTATAGTCTAGAATGGTCTGAATCTCTCTATTTAATCCACCCAGAAAACGTGCAAGCATAGCTTCATTCGCCTCAACAATACCACATCTAATCAAGCCAGTTTGTAATTCCTGATAATATTCTTCTACAGAATTTTTTCCTTGTCTTAAGCGCTGCAATTTTTGAAGTAATTCACGTTGATAATATGGTGGAACCCAACGAGTACGCATAGCAGTTTTCAAAGCAGCCCAAGTAGCTGGAACAGGATATAATCTACAATATTCAGACCACCAAACACATGCAAAGCTAGTGAAAGCACAAACAGCAGCAGGAACACGTCTCTCCTCAGGATATTGTAAACATGTAAATCGTTGTTCAGTTTCTAACTCCCAAGTAAGATATATATCAGGAACATATCTACCCTCAAATGGTGGAATATTCACTTTCAGTTTAGGGAGATGGTCATGATCTCGTACCTGAGGGGGAGCCCTAACATTACCATTATTTGCATGTGGACGACCTGGTGGTTGTGGTGCTGGTGGTTGCACGTAGTTCTGATTGTCATCAACCTCATCCTCATAATCTCCCACATAATCATGCTCCTCCGCATCAGCAGCAGGAGCCACAGAAGTATCAACAGCAGCACCAGCAGTTTGGCCAGGCTGAAGAGGGACACGGATCGCTCGGCGAAGGGCTGCTTCCCGACCTGGAGGTATTCGTTGTTGTTGCTGTTGTTGCAGAGGTGCGGCAGGTGCAGCCGGTGGTGGAAGACGCGCAAGCAGTTCATTAAATCTGTTATCGAGCTTTGTTTCGAACGTCTTCTCCATGCCATCTATCTTCTCCATGGCCTCTTCAAATCTGTTTCGCACATCTTGCACCTGTCCACTCATCATTTGCTGAAACTTATCATGAAGCTCCTTGTTCGTCAAGTTCTCCCAGTCAGTCTCGTCGGCTTGTGATCCTGGCATGGTTAGCAGCAATAGAAACACACAAGAATATGATCCTACAGAGTACTAACAAGATGTGGTGGTGGTGTCACAAATCCGTCAAGCAAATCTCAAATTCTTACCAGTTCTTACCCAGCAGCAGGCGGCGATCGGCAGCCGTTGTAGTCAAAACTCTCAAAAGCTTGGATAGAGCGATTGCCAGGGAGAGTCAAACGCACGAAGTAGATGTATGTGGAGCTGGGAAGGCTTATAGTATGGTAGCAAAAAAAGGTCAGCAATAATCAATTCAGAGATGCAAAGTAGAATAAACGCTCAACGACGGTACTGTGCTGGTCCTAGGCTAGACCGTGCTAGAGACGCGAGCCTAGAACACCAACAAAATCACGGCGCTGCACGTAAACACAGGGAAAAGCACACTCTGGATTTTTTTTTTCGCCCTGCTTTTTTTTTTTGGCACTCTTTTTTTTTTGCTTCTTCTTTTTTTTTTGTGAAAAATCACAATAATGGCGAGTGTCTCAAAACTCTTCCCAGGTCAAAACTGGCAGGATAGACACGAATTTTTTTATTTTTTGCGATTTTTTTTTCGACTGCCCGGACCCAAAAACTGGAAACGGCTCAAAAAAAACTTTCAATAACGGCGACTGTCTCAAAAGGCTAAGAAACACCTAAAAATAGGATAGCCAGAAATTTTTTTGTCAAGTGCGTTTTTGGAAAATTTTGGGCCTAAACGGAGGGTGGTTTCCAGACTCTTTTTTTTTTTTTTGGAAACCAACCTCTTCTACGTACGGCAAAAGATTGATGGACTCCTAAACCTACTCAACCAAGGAAACACGAATCTGGCAACAGATGGATCTCGAAAGCAAACCTAATATGAGATGGACTCGAAGTGACGGTGATATATGGATACGGATCGGTGGTGGTATATGGACTCGGAGCGGTGGTGGTATATGGACTCGGAGCGGTGGCGGATAAGCGGTGGTGGTATATGGACTCGGAGCGGTGGTGGTATATGGACTCGGAGCAGGGGCGGATAAGCGGTGGTGGAAGATGGCAGGGACAATGATGATGGTGCGGCGGCGGCGTGACTAATATGACCAGAACTCGAAACTCTAAAAGACTAGACGCTAAGACCAGCAACTTGACACGACGATGCAACCGCAAATTCAACAAAGCAAATACAGAAAAGATTATGCAAAGGCTCAGATTGGTTCGGATATGATGAACTAACCCTAAATTTTTTTTTTGGCTTTTTCGTGGACTATAGGTATGAAGACAGACTCGATCTAAACTACGAAAAACTGTAAAATCTCACCGAGCAACCTGAAAATCTGATACCACTTGATAGAGGCGAGGGTGTCCCGATCTTTCGATGAGATGATAACTATCGATTTGGTGGAGACGACTTTGACGATCCGACTACAAACGTGCACGATGTTGCGCCTTAGCAATCGCTAAACCAACTCCAAGAGGTTATTGACCACGCCGGAGCACGATCAACCTGACCACGAAGGTCTATTCCTGCATGCAATCGAAGAACAAGCAAGAATATGATAAAGCAATCTGAATATTGCGAATATATATGAAGTATTGATAAAGGTGGGGATCCGGAAGCGGTCTTGGTCTGGTCGTTGGACACAAACGAAGTACACGAAGTTACAATGGCTAACTTTTAACTAAACAAATCCCCAAAGTCTAAACGACGCCCTAAGGGCTGTATATATGGAGGAAGAGGAGGGAATTTCGTGGCCCCTGATGGTGGGGTCCGAAACCAACCCTAACTCTTGTTTCCCCACACATACGGGCTCTAAAAATAGCCTATACTTAAGTATTTCGAAATTACATGGGCCTGGCCCAAAAATAAGGTGACGCAGCACCTAGAATAGCCTATGGACGAATATTATGAAGTGGCATCTTGTAGATTTCGTCCAAGGCTTCATTCACTCCTTATCGTGGCTTCAAAGTCCTGAAATCATCACTTGTAACTCCGTTCTTGATCCCCTTGCGCATGCCATCAACTCCATGCGTGTTCTTGCTCCAATGTTCATCCTTCTCCAAGCTAGGCCCTTCACTTGTAAGCAAAACAAATGTATCCAATTTAGGCAGTATCATATTCTCATGAACATTAGAATCATTACCAAGAAACGAAAGTACCTGGTAATTTAATTGGCGTGCGCGAGCTCTAGTAATTGGTCCAGTATGTATAGCAGCAGGGGCTGTGGATGTAACAATGGTATTGATGTCCTCATCAAAATCTCAAATTCTTACCAGTTCTTACCCAGCAGCAGGCGGTGATCGGCAACCGTTGTAGTCAAAACTCTCAAAGCTTGGATAGAGCGATTGCCAGGGAGAGTCAAACGCATGACGTAGATGTATGTGGAGCTGGAAAGGCTTATAGTATGGTAGCAAAAAGGTCAGCAATAATCAATTCAGAGATGCAAAGTTGAATAAACGCTCAACGACGGTACTGTGCTGGTCCTAGGCTAGACCGTGCTAGAGACGCGAGCCTAGAACACTAACAAAATCACGGCGCTGCACGAAAACAATGGAAAAGCACACTTTGAATTTTTTTTTCGCTCTGTTTTTTTTTGCGCTCCTTTTTTTTGCGAAAAATCACAATAATGGCAAGTGTCTCAAAACTCTTCCCAGGTCAAACTGACAGAATGGGTACGAAATTTTTTTTGACAATTTTTTTTGAAATCAGGGCAGCGACGACGAAAAAGTGTGACCAAAAATCACTATGATGGCGAGTGTCTCAAAAGACTCAGAACTGCCTAAAAATAGGATAGGGAAAAAATATTTTCGGTCGCCGAAATTTTGGCCTAAAAACAGCCCGGGGGTCTCCAGACTCTTTTTTTTTCGAGACCTACGCAGGCAAGGAAACACAAATCGGAATTTAGATGGATCTCGAAACCAAACCTAATATGAGAAGAACTCGGATTGGTGGTGGATATATGGTGGTGGTATATGGCAGGGGTGGTGGTATATGGTAGCGGTGTTGGTATATGGATACGGATTGGTGGTGGTATATGGATACAGATTGGAGGTGGTATATGGATACGGATTCAGAGCGGTGGCAGATAAGCAATGGTGGTAGATGGCAAGGCGATGATGATGGTGCGGCGGCGGCGTGACAACTTATGACCAAAACTCGAAACTCTAAAAGACTAGACTCTAAGACCAGCAACTTGACACGACGATGCAACCGCAAATTCAACAAAGCAAATACAGAAAAGATTATGCAAAGGCTCAGATTGGTTCGGATGGGATGAACTAACCCTAATTTTTTTTGGCTTTGTCATGGACTATAGGTATGAAGAACAGACTCGATCTAAACTACGAAAAACTGTAAAATCTCACCGAGCAACCTGGAAATCTGATACCACTTGATAGAGGCAAAGGTGTCCCGTCTTTCGATGAGATGGTGGCTATCGTTTTGGAGGAAGTCGACTTTGACGATCCGACTACGAACGTGCGAGGACGTCGCGCCTTAGCAATCGCTAAACCAACTCCGAGAGGTTATTGACCACGCTGGAGCACGATCAACCTGACCACGAAGGTCTGTTTCCTGCAGGCAAACGAAGAACAAGCAAGAAACTAAGATTGCAATCTGGATATTGCGTATATAAGAGGAAAGCTTTATTGATCAAGGTGGGGTTCTGTGACGCCTTGGTCTGGTCGTTGAACACAAACGAAGTACGCGAAGTTGCAGCTATGGCGAACTTTTAATCTAAACAAAACCCAAAGTCTAAACGACGCCCTAAGGGCTGTATATATGGAGGGAGAGGAGGGAATTTTGTGGCCCTTGAGGGAGGGGTCCGAAAGCAACCCTAACTCTTGTTTCCCCACACATACAGACTCTAATAACAGCCTATACTTAAGTATTTCGAAATTACATGGGCCTGGCCCAATAATAAGGTGATGCAGCACCTAGAATAGCCTATGGACGAATATTATGAAGTGGCATCTTGTATATTTCGTCCAAGGCCTCATGCACTCATTATGGTGGCTTCAAAGTCCTGGAATCATCACTTGTAACTCCGTTCTTGTTCCCCTTGCGCATGCCAACATCTCCATGCTTGGACTTGCTCCAAGGTTCATCTTTCTTGTCCATGGTAGGCCCTTCATTTGTAAGCAAAACAAATGTATCCAATTTAGGCAGCATCATATTCTCATGACCATTGGAATCGTTACCAAGAAACGAAAGTACCTGATAATTCAATTGGCGTGCGCGAGCTCTAGTAATTGGTCCAGTATGTATAGCAGCAGGGGCTGTGGGTGTAACAATGGTATTGATGTCCTCATCGGGAGAACCGCTTCCGCACCGTAGATGGGGAAGAATAGGGTCTCTCTCGTTGGCTTGGTGGCGGTGGTGCGGATGGACCACAACACAGACTGGAGTTCGTCGTGCCAGTCTCTGTCGCATGCCTCGAGGTTCTTCTTGAAGGTCCTTGTCTTGAGGCCTCTCAGGATCTCCGCGTTGGCGCGTTCGGCTTGACCATTGCTCCTGGGGTGTGCCACCGAAGCGTAGCAGATCTGCATTCCAAGGTTAGCACAATTTGTCTTGAAGAGATTGCTAGTGAACTGCGAGCCGTTCTCGGTGATGGTGCGATTGGGGACCCCGAACCGGCTCACGAGACCCTTGATGAACTTGACTGCGGATATGGCCGGGATGGTGCAGACAAATTCTACCTCCGCCCACTTGGTGAACTTGTCGATGGCGACGTAGAGGTAGCGGTAGCCCCCAGGTGCTCGAGGGAACGGGCCCAAGATATTCAGCCCCCAGACTGCGAATGGCCACGAGAGCGGGATGGTCTATAGGCCCTGAGCCGGCTGATGGATCTGCTTGGCGTGGAATTGGGAGGCCTTGCAGGATTTCACCAGCTCGGTAGCATAGTTGAGCATCGTAGGCCAGTAGAACCTGCTGCAGACTACCTTGCTGACGAGGGTTCGTGACGACGTGTGGTGTCCGCAGGCTCCGCCGTGTATGTCAGCTAGCAACTCGTTCCCCTGTTCCCTGGAGATACAATGCAAGGACACGTCATTTGGCTGCTTCCTGTATAACTCACCGTCCTGGATGAACTATGCCGTAGCCTGTTGGGCCACGCGCTCCGCGTCCTCCTCCTTCTCCGGTAGCGTCCCTTGTGTCAGGTAATCTTTGAACTCCTTGGTCCAGCACCCCTCCTGAGGATCGAGTGCCAGGAGTAGGCACACTCCCAAGGTTGGGCCGTAGGCCGGGGCTCCCGAGGTAGGTTGTTCATGAGTTCCTCCCAAGGCGGTGCCGACCCTGAAAGTGGAGGTGCTGCCGAAGGCTTGAAGAGCCGCTCCTCAAAGACGCCATGCTCTTGGGGTAGTCTTTTGGATGCTCTTTTGGTGATGTCGTTGGCCTCCTTGTTGGTGCCACAGGGCACGTGCTGCAACTCTAGACCCAGGAAATGCTTTTCCATTTTGCGTACCTCCGCGAGGTACGGCTCCATGTGCTCGTCCCTTGGCTCGTGTACTTTGTTGGAGAAATTAACGAGGAGCTGCGAGTTGCCCTAGATGATGAGGCGCTTCACCCACAAGGCCACTGCGGCCTTAAGGCCAGCGATGAGGCCCTCGTACTCTGCGATGTTGTTGGAGGCCTTTTCGCCTTGCTGGAAGCGGAGCTGCATGGCGTAGTAGAGCTTGTCCTGAGTAGTCGAGATGAGCACTGCTCCAGCTCCCACGCCCTGGCGTGCGAACGCGCCATCGAAATACATGACCCAGCCATCTGGTGCTTCAGTTCCTGGCGAGAGGGATCGGTCCTCACCTGCTTCAAACCCCGGGGCGTTAGTCAATTCTGCTACGAAGTCGGTGAGCGCAGATCCCTTGATGACCCTGGTTGTGCTGAACTCCAAGTGGAATGCTTGCAGCTCGATGTTCCATTCGGCGACTCTTCCTGCAACATTGGGGCTCCCGAGTACCCTCTCCAGCGGGTAGGCCGAGACGACCTTGATTGGGTGACCTTGGAAGTAGTGTCGCAGTTTACGCGAGGCCACCAAGAGCATGAGCAAGAGCTTCTGAGGCATGGGGCACCGCGCCCTTGCATCCTGCAGTACCGTGCTGACGAAATACACTAGGTGCTCGATGTGGGCGGGCGCGTCGATGGAGCCAGCGCCTGTCAGAGGTTGAGGCGCCTCCTGAGGTGATGGAACCCCCTGAGCTTGGTGGCTCATTGGGGCCCCTGCATGCCCAAGGACGCCATCTTGATGGGCCTGATCATTCGTCGGTGTTGCTGCAGCCTTTGCGGTGCCCTCCGGGTCTTGTATCGCCCCGGCTGGGGGCGCGGCATGGCGCGACGTATCCTTGGCCTGGCGCTCTTCCCGAACCGCCACCAGAGCTGCGGTGGCGGAGTAGGGAGTGGCGGCAAGGTAAAGCACCAGGGGCTCGAGTGGGCGCAGCGCCACCATCACCGACGGGCTGTCAGGTATCTCTTGAGGTCCTGAAATGCTTGGTCGGCCTCCGGGGTCCACTCGAACTGGCCCTTCTTCTTCATCAACTTGGTGAATGGTAGGGCACGCTCTCCCAGCTTGGAGATAAAGCGCCCCAGTGAGGTCACACAGCCGACAAGCTTTTGCATCTCCTTGAGAGTTTGTGGTGGGCTCATGTCTTCGATCGCCTTGACCTTCTCCGGGTTAGCCTCGATCCCCGTATGGGACACGAGGAAGCCCAGCAGCTTGCCGGAGGGGACACCAAAGACACACTTCTCTGGGTTGAGCCGCAAGTCCACTTGGTGCAAGCTCGCGAAGGTCTCCTCCAGGTCCTGAATCAAAGTTCTTGCCTCCTGAGACTTTACCACAATGTCGTTGATGTAGGCCTCAGCGTTCCTCCCGAGCTGCTGACCCAGGGCGATGTGCATCAGTCGTTGGAAGGTCGCGCCTGCATTGCGCAGCCCGAACGGCATGCAAGTGTAGTAGTACACCTCGCACGGGGTTAGAAAGGCCGTCTTCTCCACATACTCTACTGCCATCTTGATCTTATGATAGCCTGTGAACGCATCCAGGAAGCATAGCAGGTCGCACTCGGCTGTGGAGTCAACATTCTGTCGATGCATGGAAATGGGAACGGATCTTGGGGACAGGCCTTGTTGAGGTTGGTGAAGTCGACACACATGCGCTCCTTCCCACCTTTCTTTGGCACGACGACGGGGTTCGCCAGCCACTCGGGGTACCGAACCTGGCGAATGACACCTGCTGCCTCCAGCATGCGGGTTTCCTGGACGATGAAGGACTGCTTCTCTATGGACTGTTGCCGCACTTTCTGCTTCATAGGGAGCACATTGGGGCACACCCTCAAATGATGCTTGATCACCCCTCTTGGGACCCCTACCAGCTGTTTGGGTTCCCATGTGAATACTTCCTTGTTTGCGCGCAAGAACTTGACCAACGCCTCCTCTTGATCCGGGCTGAGGTCGGCGCCTATGGTGAAGGTGGCTCCTAAGGACCCATCTTCCTCGACCGGCACCTGTTTGGTTTCAGCCCGATCTTTAGTGAACAACTGCTTCTTCTTTGCTGGCACGGCCTGCTTAGCCTCGGGGGTGGCCTCGGTGGCCGGTCGTGCTGCCGCGGCGGTTTCGAGGGCAGATTTGAGCGCCGCCAGAGCCTCCTTGGTGTCTCCAACCATGGTGAGGACGCCCTTGCTCTCGGGCATCTTCATGAGGTTGTAAGCCGGATGGGTCGCCGCCATAAACTGAGCCAGGGCCAGGTACCCAAGGATGGCGTTGTATGGGAGGCCAATGCGGGTGATGTCGAAGTCGATCAGCTCGGTGCGGTAGTTGTCGCGGGTGCCGAAGTTCATGGGAAGAAGGATCTGCCCCAGGGGGCTGGCGGAGCCGCCGCCAACCCCGCAGAAGGGCTTGCTAGGGCGAAACCGCTCGAGCGGCACATGAAGGAGGCTAAAAACCTCCACAGAGAGCATGTTGAGGCCGGTGCCTCTGTCGATGAGGGTCTTGGTGACAACCGCGCTGCGGATGGTGGGCGTGCAAAGCATTGGGAGCACGCCTGACCCGACGGTGGTGACTGGGTGATCCCCCGAGTCGAAGGTCAGGTCGGCCCTGGGCGCCGCCAAACCCGGGGGAGCTCACTGCCATGCGGAAGCGGCCCCGATCTGGCAAAGGAATGGCTTGGTGTGACGGCCTGAGGGTGGCGCTTGTGAGCGGCCAAGGATGGCCGCGACGGCGAGGGGCGCTGGTGCTACGAAGCACGCAACAAAGAGGCTGCGTAGCTCCTCCCAAGATGCCACCGTGGATTCTGGGAGGTTGAGCAAGCAGGCGCGCGGTGCACCAGTGAGGGACATGGGATGCCAATTGGCCATGACCTTGTCGTCGCCCCCAGCCTTCAGGACGGCCTCTTCATACGTCAGCAAGAACACCGAAGGGTCCGCCACACCGTCGTAATGCGGCGGCATCCCTAGCTTGAACATGGGTGGCCACTGCACCTGCCACAAGGAGGGGGCTAAGGCTCGGAGCCCCCTGGACCCGCCACAGGCATCCGTCATCGCAGCCGAAGGAGCAACACCGGCCATGGGGCAAGGCGCGGTGATGGCGGAGCGTGGATGGGTGGAAGGAAGGCTTCAGCGCACCCCCTACCTGGCGCGCCAAATGCCGGATTACGGGTTCCGGCAAAACCCTTAAGGTTCGAACACTTGGGTGCGCACGAAGATATCTCTCTCCCTAGCTCGTTCTCACAACGATCCTAAGGCCTAGCTCGACGAACCCAAAGAACAAGAGACACAAGATTTTATACTATTTCGGGCTACCGATGTGGTTTAATACCCTACTCCAGTGTGGTGTGGTGGATTGCCTTGTAGGCTGAGGATGAACAGTACAAGGTAAGAACAACCTCCTGAGGAGAGGTGTTCTAGAGCTCGGCGAGCTGGTGAGTCGGCCTTGTTGAATGAGTCCAATCCAAGATCTCTCCCCTTCCCATGGCGGTGGCTAGTCCTATTTATAGAGGCCTTGGTCCTGTTCGCAAATGTTAGGTGGGAAGTGATCCGACAACGGCCAAGTATGAAGGGAGACAACTAGTACAAGCTATCCTGACTAAAGGTGGTCTTCGCCTGGCAAAGGCTCTGGTGGTGACGCCGTCTTGGGCTCCACGGGGACCTCCGTCCTGCTAGTCTTGGTCTCGTTGCACTGATATGGAAACCTTTGCCTGATGCCTCGGGACTCCTTGCATGTGCTTGCCTCTTTAGCACCAAACAGGAAACGAGGACACTGCGCGCGCTGGCGCCCGCCTGGCACCTGCCTGGCCCCGGTCGTCATGGCTTGCATCACAGGAACCTTGCGAGGTGCCCCTTGCCTTGATCTCTCCGCCCCTCGCGAGCCTGCCTGGTGAGGCCGCCCCCGAGGAGGTCTTGCGTCGTCCGCCTCGCGAGTCTTGGCCCCTCACAAGGGTCTTGAGTGTTTGCTGGTGAAGATGGGTCGTACAGGGCCGCTGGTGGAGCCATGCCATGGGCCGCAGGCACGCAAGTCTGGGGACCCCCATTCCCAGGACGCTGACAGTGTTGTGCTGGCGCATGTCCCACCCTCTTCTCTTCCCACCGCACTACCTAGGACAAGAGGGACAGGGAGAGGAGTTTACGGAGCACTTATCTTTTTTTCAGTCTTAAATCTGTAGGCATTTGCCAAATTGTAATTCAAATAATGTAATCTCTCGAGTCCATGTTTGTGTTCTATAATGCTTGTACTTGTATTATCAGCATATTAATGAAAAGATGAACCTTGCCGCGAACCCATGCATGTATATTTCCATGCAGAGGTGGGATGCCTCCTTAGTGTACATAAACGAGTTTTCCCTGGTAGGCTACCCTGATGGCACCCTTTTATTTACTGGAGAACTGTGTCTAGCAGGCAAAATATAAAGGGACCAGCCCCTCGCCAACTTCTTTTTACCAAAGGCCACTGCGACTATCCTGACTGAAGCAATGTTCGAGTCAAGGATGGGAGCACCTAAGTCTCAAAAGAGTGGCGAGGTTTTCTCATGCAAAACTTATAGCTTACAAAACACTAATGGACAAGAGGTAGAACTCATATGTTTGGCTTGCCGAAGATTCCAATGTTGGTCCATCTTCCCAACTCCTTGTAGAGGCCAAGTTCACAGCAGGAACCTGCAGCTTTATGCATATGGGAATGATGCAAGATGCGATCCTATCTATATGCATATGCAGATGCTTATGAAATGCTTATGAAGTTCTATTGGAATGTTTATGCCTCCATGCAACTTGGTCATCCCCCCAACGGTTCATTTATTTCTCTCTTGCTCAGGGTCATTGCCATGGCTTTGTACAAGGGGTTACATGCAGCTGAGGCAAGGCCTGTAAAAAAGGGTGGCTGCCGGGCAGGGCCGACAATCGCGCCTTACGGGTAGAACTTGTAGAGATGCTCAATATTCCATGAGTTTTGCAATTGAATGCCATCTCCGGTCTCCAGATGGACTACGCCAGGTCTGGTGACTCATACTACCTGTTAAGAGTGTCCCCACTTTGGCGTCAACTTGTTTCTACCCTTGGCGGACTAAACGCACCTAAGGACAAGGCCACCTTCCTCATAACACCGGGCATGAACCCTATGGCTATGAGAGCGATGCAGGGCTTGCTGAAAGCGTGCAGCACGCATAGCAGCCCGGAGACAGTTCTCCTCAAGTGGCACAGCATCGTCACACCGGTGCTGATCCTGCGCTACTTCATTGTAGGCAAGCACTCGAGGCGACCTGTAAATGAGTTCCGTGGGGATAAGTGCTTCTACCCTGTAGACCAGGGAGAAGGGTGTCTACCCGGCAGATCGTTTCAGTGTCGTTCTGAGGGACCAGAGAACTACTGGCAGCTCATCAATCCACCGTCTGTCATGCTTCTGCAGCGTATCAGAGGTTCTTGTCTTGAGTCCTCGCAGCACTTTAGCGTTCGCCCTCTCAGCTTGTGCATTGCTTCTGGGATGTGCAACAGAGGCAAATGAAATCTTGCATCCGAGGGCATGAACATATTGCATGAAGGCGCGACTCTTGAACTAGGTGCCATTGTCGGTAATGATCCTTGCCGGGACTCCAAAACGGCACACAATTCTTTCAAGAACTTGATAGCTGACTAAGCAGTCACCTTTCTCACGGCAGTCACTTCCGACCATTTTGTAAACTTGTCGATGGCAACGGACAAGAATTCAAAGCCCCCAATTGCTCTGGGGAAGGGGCCGAGGATATCGAACCCGCAGACTAAAAATGACCATGATAAAGGGATTGTCTGAAGGGCTTGGGCACGCAGGTGGATGTTCTTGGAATGGAACTGGCAGGCTTCACACTTGGTGACTAGCTCGATGCATCTTGGAGGGTTTTGGGCCAATCAAATCCTTGCCAGAATTCTTTCCCATCCAGTGCCCTTGATCCGTTGTGGGAGCCGCACATGCCTTTGTGTATCGCGACCAACAGTCCCTTTCCTTCTTCCCGGCAGATGCACTTCAATTCACACCGTTGTGCATCCTTTTGTATAGAGTGTCATCGACGAACTTATACATACTGGCCCTCCGGGCTACTCTTTCCGCTTCATCTTGGTCGGTAGGAAGCTCTTCGGTTTGGAGGAAGTGGATTATGTGGCTTGCCCAAGTAGGAGCCTGGGGCTCGGCAACGAGGACTAGCGGCACCTCCTCTACTGCGGGGGCACATTCCTCGTTTGCAGGGACCATGGGCCCCGCTGGAGGGTATGGTCTGGTAGGTGGTGTGGAGTTGCTTCCGGTAGGGTCTCTGCCAGGAGCGGAAGGCTCTACCGGGAGAGGCTTACCAGACTGCAATTTCCTCTTTTTTTCACGCCATTGTTGCTGGGGATACGGAGGGCTGAGTAAGATGGAGAACAAAAGTCCCTGGTTGTCAGGACCCCGATCCTAAGTCACACAGATCTAGCATGTAACACATCATATCACTTTGCGGCCTCACGCACGGTATTCCCATGGGTGCCACCTTACCTGGCCTCGGACCGTTTGCGCCTTTTGGCTCACGTACATGATAGTGTCGCTAGCATCCATATGACAAAGAACCTGGGCCGACATCACTAGTCATAAACCCAAAGTGGCACTAACTTATAGGGACGGGCATACATGACCCATCAACGAACGTGTCGGTCATCAGCGAGTGAATTCCGGCTGTAGCAACTGGGCTAGTCGGACTCCAGGAATCCGGGCTGTAGCGGGCTAACAGGACTCCGAAAGACATCGTGTGACATTTCCCCAAAGGGAAAGATACATGATCGAAGAAGGACACATGTCGGCCAGTCTAAGTGTTCCGGAGCAGTTGCAACTGGGCAAACAGGACTCCGGTAAACCGGGCTGTAGCAGACTACCATGGCTCAGTGGAAGCACTAGACTACATTTCCCCATAAGAGAGGCTACCAAGGATAGACAACTAGGTTGTCGGATCCCACACATACCAAGCATTTCAAATCATACACACTATATACTCGATATGTGCGAATACAACATGGCATCACAACAAAACTCTACCACTCAAAGTATTTATTCAATAGGCCCCGAAGAGCCAAATATTACAAACATGGGTCTGATGACCCAGCATTCAAGTCATACAAGCAACAAGCACATGCGGAAGCTTAACTTGTCTGAGTACAGACAACTACAAATGAAAAAGGTTGAGAAGCCTGACTATCTACAACACCCTCCCGGGGGCACAAGATCGTAGCTGAGGTAACAAGCTAAACGTCGAAGTCCACGCGGAACTACTAGCGAGACTGTAATCTCTCTGCAAAAACATAAACTAAGAAAACGTGAGTACAAATGTACCTAGCAAGACTTACATCAGAACTAACTACATATGCATCATTATCAACAAAGGGATGGTGGGGTTTAACTGCAGCAAGCCAGATTTGACTCGGTGGCTATTCTGAACTACGACTGCAAGTAACTCTTTTTCGCTGGCGCACACGAGTCCACATATTCACCATATCAATACACCACTATGGATCCGCTCCCGTCTCCCTACGAGAACGCCATCCATAGCACTCACGCTTATCTTGTGCATTTTAGAGTATCCAGTTCCACTTGTCTATGAACTGTACAGGCAACCCAGAAGACCTTTACCGCGAACATGGCTATTCGAATAGATCATTTACAACCCTGCAAGGGTGTACTTCTTCACACATGCTCTCACCACTTACCACCATGTACACGTCGTGTATCTCGGTAACCTTCAAGCGGAAGCCTGGCGAGGGAGTCGGCCACGACCTGACTAACCACACAAGCCCCTAGTCCAGGTTTATCGCCTATTCGGGTTCCGAACGTGAGGAGATCCAGCCGGAGTTTCGCTCACAGCCCCAAATGATGTGTGCAGGGTTCCCGAGACACCAAACGGGCGCCCGGTACACCGGGCCATGGTGTATCTACCGCATCATAGCCCACCCCTAGGGTAAGCCCTACGCACGGCCTCCAACACATATCCTACAAACACCAGAAACTAGTTGCCACTCCTGGACAGAGATCAAGGCGATTAATAAGTTGAGAAAGTCAATTAAGGATCCCAATGTGTGTTAGTAGTTGTTCATGGATCACAAACACAGAACTCAGTTCCTAAGGACGGTTTCAATGAGACAACCCACCATGTACTCCTACATGGAGTCTCACCGCTACTTTTACCAAATCGTGTTCACACATGTAGCACACAGTAGGACATGTTCATAACCATTCCAATTGATTCCCAATGAATCAGGCCTGACTCAACTCTAAGTAGTAGCAGGTGTCGGCATTCTGGGAACGGGGGTCCCCAGACTTGCTTGCCTGCGGCCTGCGGCGTGGCTCAGGTGGGGGCCAAACGAGGCCCATCTTCATCGACACAGGCTCAAGACCCTCGCGAGGGGCCAAGCCTCGCGGGGCGGCTGACAAAGAGCTTCCTCAAGTACGTCCTCATCAGGCAGGGCTCGCGAGGAGGCGGAGAGATCAATGCAAGGGTACCTCGCGATGATCCAATGACGCAAGCCATGACGATCAAGACCAGGCGGGCGCCAGGTGGGCGCCAGCCTGGGCAGAGTCCTTGTTTCCCCTTTGGTGCAAAGTGGGCGAGCACAGGCCAAGGCATCAGGCAAAGGTTACCAGTCCAGTGCAACGAGACCAAGACCAGCCGGACGGCCGGACAGAGGTCACGGTGGAGCCTAAGACGGCATCACCACCAGAGCTTTTTGGCAGCCGAAGACCACCTTTGGTTAGGATAACTTGTACTAGATGTTCCCCTTCAAAACGGCCAATTGTTGGCGCCCTTCCCGCTCAATTATTTCTGGGAGAGGCCCAAGTCCTCTATAAATAGGGCTAGCCACCACATGGGGGATCGATCCATAGAGAAATCCGGGAGAGCCTAAGTATAGAGATAGAGAGAGAGGCGACTGAACTGACCCAAGCAGTTCATCGCACCGGCCCAAGAACACCTCTCGCGTGGCCGTTCTTCCTTTGTATTGTTCATCATCAGCCCCAGAGGCAATCCACCACACCAGACACTTGAGTAGGGTATTACACCACAACGGTGGCCCGAACCAGTATAAATCTCGTGTCCCTTGTGTTGTTCATTGTTTTCATCTTAGTTCGCACGAGAAGATCAGACGTAGATCGGTAGGGGAGAGATCTCCGCGTGCACCCCAGTGTTCGAACCTCAAGGGTCTGCCGGAACCCAAAATCCGATATTTGGCGCGCCAGGTCTTTTGTCGTGTCCATGGCTGACGCTCGTCGGGCTCGCACTGAGCGCCGAGCTGCTCTCGCCACCCGCGTCGCCCAGACGGCACCCGCCGGCGGTCCCCCTCGCCGTTCCCTGTCGCCCGTCGCCAACGCCGCCACCGTCCCGGCGGGGAACGAGCAGCAGGCTTCGTCCCAGCATCCTTCGATGCGGCGGGATGGCCGCACTGCCACCCCATCGCTGACCCCAGCAGGCTCATCGTCCCACGCCCGTCGCGCCCCCATGGATGCACGCGCCTCGTTGCTCTTGGCGAAACAGCTTCTTCGTTACCGCCCCGTCGATGACCTCTACGAGGACTGGCTTGCCCGCATCACGGAGCTCGTCAGCACCACAGGGGGCTCCCCCTTGCGCCCCCCTCGCTACCACGCCCTCTGTTCCGAGCAGGAGGCGATGATCAGGAGATGCCTCCACCACCTCCTCCCCAAGAAGGCGCCTTGGCTGCAAGGCGTGCAACCCCAGGGCGAGAGCCGCTACGTCGAGCGCCTGCGCATCAAGAAAGGAGCTGCCAAGAGATACCGCGTCCCCGAGATGGTGCTCGCGCACTCCTGGCGCCGGTGCTCCAAGATCACGTCCCAGCGCTTCCGCGACAAGACCCTGCGCTGCTCCCAGCGGCGGTGCGTGGCGACCTCCAACAGCAAGATCAACACCAGCCAAGGGCGCCGGTGGCCACAGCGGGCTGCCTCGCCTTCACCCTCGAGCTGCGCAGCGTCACATGGCCAGGCAAGTTCAATCCTGACCTCCCTCCTCGCTACGACGGCACAGCGGACCCCGCGGAGTTCCTGCCAGCGGATCCCATGGCCACAGCGGACCCCGTGGCCACAACGGACCCCGTGGCCGCCAGCGGGGACGAAAAGGTCAAGCCAAATTCGTTCCCCATGGCGCTCAAGGACGGAGCCCGCACCTGGCTCCTAAACCTGGCCCCGGCACCATCTCCTCCTGGAGCGAGATGAGCACCCGCTTCATCGCCAACTTCCAAGGCACTCGCGACCGGCCCCCGGCCGTGAGCGACCTGCGCTGCATCAAGCAACAACCAGGGCAAACCCTGCAGAGGTACATCCAATGCTTCAATGATGCTCACCTCAAGATCCCCAAGGTGACTGAGGAAGCCATCATCTCGGCTTTCCCCGACGGCATGCGCGACATCAAGATGAAGGAGGAGCTAGCCATCCATGAAGACATGTGCACATCCCTGGAGCTTTTCAACTTGGCGACCAAGTGCACCAGGGCTGAGGAAGGGCGCCTTTCCCTTCTCGAGCTCCCGGCAGCTGACCCAGAAGAAAAGAAGCTCAAGGCCAAAGACGTGAAACGCAAGGGGGCTACCGTGCTAGCAGCAGAGCCAGACACCAAGCGAGGCGGGGATCAGCCAGTGTCATCCAAGGATGGACACTACTATGTGTACCACGACCTCCACACCCACAACACCAACGAATGTCAAGATCTCAGAGCCGTGCGAGATGGGAGAATCGGCCAACGCCCCGAGCGCAACGACAGGGGCTATGGTCGAGGAGGAGGAAGAGGTGGAGGACGACGGAAAGACCGTGGCCCGCGCCAGGGATGGCGTGACCGCCCTCGCGAGGATCACTGGCAGGACCAGCCTCGCGAGGGGGCTGGAGGGACCAGCCTCGTGAAGACCGCCCACACGACAACGTAGGCCTCCCGCCTCTGCCGCCACCACCAAGGAGGAATGAAGACCAGCATCAGGACAATGGAATTGGGGGCTTCCAGGAGCCGCGCACAATTGCCTGCATCTTGGGTGGTGCCCAGGCTCCGGCCTCACAGCGCATCTTCAAGAAGTTTGCTCGCGAGGTGAACGCAGTTCTTCCCAAGCTTGAGGCCACGCGCCCCCTCAGGGGGTCTACGTGCACTATCACTTTCAGCTTAGCGGATCAGCTCAAGTGCACGGCAATGGCTGAAGTCCTCCCGATGCTTTGCTCCCCAGTCATCAGCAATGTGCAGGTCACCAGGACCCTCATCGATGGTGGTGCTGGACTCAACGTCCTGTCCATCGAGATGTTCGACAATCTCCAAGTGCCATACGATCAGCTTCAGCCAACCAAGCCTTTCTCAGGAGTCACCGATGGTTCTACTGTTCCGATTAGGCAGGTGCACTTTCCAGTCACCTTCGGGTAGCGCAACAACTACTGCATCGAGCTCATCGACTTCGACGTCGCTCACATCCGCCTACTGTACAACACCATCCTCGGGTACCCGGCCCTAGCCAAGTTCATGGCAGTGACTCACCATGGTTACAATGTCCTCAAGATGCGTGGAAGTGGTGGAGTCATTATTGTGCCATGTGAAGAAAGTGATGCAGTGTGTTCACTGGAGCGTGCGTTCCAAGCCGCAGCAATCGAAGACCCACATCACAGGGGCGGGAGACCTCTCGAAGCGACTCTCAAGAAGAAGAAGAACTCGCCAGGCTCAAGCCACAAGGGGGCTGGCGCCCCCGGAGGTGTTGCGTCAAGCTCCGCGCTCGATCAGGGAGCACCACCCTCTCACGCATAGGAAAGCGCGCCCAGTGCCCTCCTCAGGTGAGACTCAGGGCTCCTCCTTGGAGAGCCACCGACCTTGCCAAGGTCGCGAGGGAGGCGCTGGGGCATCACTTGGAGGGGCGCTTTTCCCTTAGGAAGGTACAAGGCAAGGAAGACCAATCCCATAGGAGTTCGTTGCAAGAAACACTCAAGAGCTGCAAGAGTCAAGAGTCATGCACGGCAGCTGCCGCCCGCCTGCCGTAGCCCAACATCCAAGCGAGGATGGTGGGCTGCGCGTCTCCATCGACGTCCCAGGGCTCAACCGAGCCGCGTCTCTGGAGCACCTCTGGCCTTCGCGCGTGGGGCGTTGTGAGGGGCCACCTCACAGCTACGTTCGTATGCCCTTTGGCCTGCCAAACGCGGCCGTCGCTCACCAGCGCCTGCTGAGGAGCATTCTGGAGGCTCAGGAGGTCAGGCACCATGCGGTCCTGGCGAAGATGGGGATGGTTCTCGAGGACTCGCGGGGCCTCCCAAGGCCCCAGGGCCTGGGGGCTCATGAGGGACGATGTCTTCACCGCGCATCGCTCGCTTCCTCAGCATCACTTCATCTTCAACGGCGTGAGGTGACATCTTTCAGAGTTTTACTTTCAGCTGGGAGCGCCCACAGGGCTGCACCATTCCCAGGCCACGTGGGTCCGTCCCCGCGGCATGTATCCTTTTTTGCTTATGTTCTTTACTTACCTGGTTGGGGGCACACTTCGGGCTGCATCACCCCCACGCCACTCGGGCCTAACCCAGCGGCGGTTGCTTTCATCTACGTTCGCCTGAAGTTGAATCGCTTCCTTTATGCCTAACATATCCGACCTAATCACCTGCTCGATGGACACCCACCTATGGAGCCGCCCGCTCTGGCACGACGCTTGCGCATGGGTCCGTCCCTGTAATGTCGATAAATCTGAGTGGCCGAGCTCTTGCCGCGGCAGCCCCGCAAGGCGCCACATCACCAGGCCCTCAAGTGCCACAATGACTTCCTCAGTGATGCGGAGCATCCTATGGACATCACCATGTCAAGAGTCTGTTCGGCGAGTGACACGTGCGACATCTACTTCACATACACAAAGGTGAATCATCTCCTTTACACGTGCTCACTTGACCTCTTCGAGGATGGTATACTACTTGACACTCTACCCGTGTGCATGCATAGGTATTGTCGGAACACTACAGACGATGAGGAGGAGTGCAAGTGCCAAGGAACAACTACACCATCCGCGAGGGAAGCATGGAAGAGAAGGAGGAAGAAGACCCAGGACGAGCGGTACTACCGCCCGGTCCAAGCGGTACTACCGCTCCAGAACGAGCGGTACTACCGCGCCCTCCAGCGGTACTACCGCTCCCCCACTACCGCGCCACTACGGCTCAACCCGGCAAGTTCTAGTGTTCGCACGATCCAAGTCCGGTACTACCGCTCACCTAAGCGGTACTACTGCTGCAAGCGGTACTACCGCCCTGAGGCCGGTACTACCGCCCTGCCTGCACGCAAAGAGCGGGCCTAGGGCCCATGTATCCCCCCTCTCACTTACCCCTTCGTGGATGTAGACTATATATTGATGAGGACATGACTACCTTGGATACGACCAAAAATATTGCATACATGCATATTTGTCAGGTGATTTCTAGTGCAAACTATTCAATAATCTATTTTTGTTATCCAGGACAAAAATACTTCACACACTTTTGTGTTTTGTCTAATTGCAGGTGTATGGGACATTTGTACAACACACATATGAAGATAAGGGAGAAAGAGATGTTTACTTGCTGTTCAAAAAGTTCTTTCACGTCACTTTTGGTCCAAGAGAAGATAGAGTCCAAGTCTCTCACGTTCTGGATTCAGATTCGGACTGCACAGACATACCTGACTCAAAACGGCAATAACTTTTTCATACGGACTCCGAATTGGGTGATTCTTTATTTTTTGGAAACTAGATTTCGTCCTCTTTCCACTCCAAGTGGAATCACCTTTAAATTCGTCCGGAGCATTGAGATATGGACGAAACAATCTGACGCTGCAGCAGAATCCGAATCAAACAACAAGTCCAAAGGTGTTGCACCACCTCCACTTGGGCCCATGAGCCTTGTACGACCTAGGGTTAGTTCTAGGCTGCCTTGGGACGTCCTCCCACCTCCTTGGCCGCCACCCCTTGCTCCTATATAAGTAGATCCATCTAGTAGCTTTTTCCTTGGGATTTGTTTAGTTAAAAGTTAGCCATTGCAACTTCGTGTACTTCGTTTGTGTCCAACGACCAGACCAAGACCGCTTCCGGATCCCCACGTTTATCAATACTTCATATATATTCGCAATATTCAGATTGCTTTATCATATTCTTGCTTGTTCTTCGATTGCGTGCAGGAATAGACCTTCGTGGTCAGGTTGATCGTGCTCCGGCGTGGTCAATAACCTCTTGGAGTTGGTTTAGCGATTGCTAAGGCGCAACGTCGTGCACGTTTGTAGTCGGATCGTCAAGGTCGACTCCCACAGAAACGATAGCGACCATCTCATCGAAACATCGGGACACCGTTGCCTCTATCAAGTGGTATCAGTTTTCAGGTTGCTCGGTGAGAATTTCCAGTTTCCCCTAGATTAGATTTATTTTCTTACCTATTGTCCAAGAAAAAGCCACAAACAAGTTAGATCTATTCATCCTTTTGTCCAAGCCAGTCTGAGCCTTTGCAATTTTCTTTTCATTGTTTGCATTATTGAATTATCGGTTGCATCGTCGTGTCGAGTTGCTGGTCTTAGTGTCTAGTTCGTTCAGAGTTTCGTGTTCTGTTCACATTAGTCACGTCGCCGCTGCATCGTTATCCCTTCCGCTGTTTACCACACCATCCATTAATTTTCACCTCGTGCTATCCATAGTTCATTGTCACAATCATAGTTGAGGTCATTCACATCTTCGCTTGATCCAATCTGCATCTTATCTAGTTTGTCTTGGAAGAGGGAGAAAAAAAAAGACAGAGAAAAAAAGAGTGAAAAAAAAGAAAAAAAAGGTCAGAGAAAAAAAAAGAGAAAGAAAAAGAGAAAAAAAAGTGTGAGGAGAAAAAAAAGAGAAGAAAAAAAAATTCGGATCTATCTAGACTCAATCTCGTAGTTGAATTCGGATTCGAATCTGTTTTGTGCACTGTTCAGTAAAACAGGCATAACTTCCTCATACGAAGTCCGTTTTGGCTCCACGAGTACTCAAATTTAAGCTAGCGACGAGCCGCATCTAAATAGTTGCAGAAGCTAGTTCAATATTTGATACCTCAAAATCGTCTTCTAAATAGGTCTTTTTGCCCTCCGAAGTTCGCGGACACAGCTTCTTCCAGTTTTCAGGCCAGTTTGCGAATTCTTTGACTCCTCATATCAATTCGGAATTGAGTGATTCTTTTTGCATTGGAAAGCTTGAGCTAGTAGCATTCTTTGAAAAAAGTTATCAGAAAATTTGCTCAAACTTTTCAAGAGGAAAGTTGGAGAGAGAGTTGTTGTATATCCTGCTTGGCAGTTGTTTCACATCATTATCTTTACTGCTATTGTGATCTTCACTTATATCTTGCTGTCCAGAGCTACTTCATATCCTTTATTGATGCTAGTTTTGCTACGCCGTGACCTCATTAGTGTTCTAGGCTCGCGTCTCTAGTCCGGTCTAGCCTAGGACCAGCACAGTACCGTCGTTGAGCGTTTATTCAACATTGCATCTTTGAATTGATTATTGCTAATCTTTTGCTACCATATATAGCCAACCCAGCTCCACATATTTCTACACCGTGTATACATACGTTCACCTGGCAATCGCTTTACCCAACTTTTGGAGTTACTTGACACCGCTGGTTGCCGATCGCCGCCTGCTGCATGGTAAGAACTTGTAAGACATTGATATTTGCTTTACTGTGAGCGTTTTACCACCACATCCTAGTAGTTATAGGAACATTATTTTGGATTTTGTTTCTTGTTTCTACTAATCATGCCAGGATCTAGAGTCAATTCATGGGCTTTGTCGATCGCGGGAGACGTGCCACCACCTTTGCAAATACAACAACCGTCACGAGAGGTGCCCAAACATCCAAATGCACATGATCAGGTTAATGTATCTATACCACCATTTAATGGCCGTTTTAGACCTGCTTTATATATTGAATGGGAGTTCAACATAAAAAATATATTTGCTTCCCATAATTTTGATGAACATAAAAAGATTAAGGTTGCAGTTGGTTCTTTCACTGGTTATGCTTTGGTTTGGTGGACTGAATATTGTCGGTTACACCCTGATTATATACCTACTGCTTGGGATGATTTGAAACTTGCCATGCGACATACTTTCGTCCCCGCTTACTATACTCGTGACATGATTAAGAAGTTGCAACATTTAAAACAAGGTAGTGACACTGTAACAAAATATTATGATGATTTACAAACTACCTTGTTGCATTCCTCTTTAGAAGAAAGTGAAGATGATTTTATGGATAGATTTTGGGGAGGATTAAATCGTGATATTCAAGAGATATTAATTCATGAAGAGTGTTATCCTATGGACCATTTGTTTCGCCTTGCTTGCAAAGCTGAACAGGAAATAAAACGACGTGTTGCTCACGAGGAGAACAAGCGCACGGTGCATATTCCAAGAGTTGATATGATTGTTCCTTCAACTACTACGCATACTATGCCATCCACATCCGTTGTTGTGAGGACTACATCACCTCCACCATGTGACACATCGCCCCCGAGAGCGGCTACACCATCTGAGTTGATCATAAGAGGTAATGAGAAAGGTACTGATCTTCCATCTCTACATGAGAATGATGAATGCCTTGTCAATTTGAATGCACCATCTGATGAGCTACCCACTACTTTGATCACACTACCTATTTTAGAGGACTATGTTGACAATTTGACTTTGCCATGTGATCAAACAACTGAAATACCAACAATTTTGAGTGCACCCATTGAATTAACTGTTGATGCAAAAGAACCAATGTTTAACCATTTTGATATGACCTCTAATCTTGGTAATGATTCTGTGTCCAATGACTTATTGCATGTTTGCTTATTTAAGCATGTTGTAGCATGTAAATTTGACGCAAGTAAGGTTTATTCACCAATGTTGGGATGGTTTAATGATGAACATTGTCAACCTTTTAAAATGAATAAGAGCTTCGCTTATATGTGCAAACTGAGTTGCAATATTTTCATGCCTTCTACTTCTTGTGATAATATTTTGGCTTTAGATTTTATGAATTATGAAGGTTACTCATGTATACATGTGCCATATGTGCAAAAACTAGGGAAGGTAAAAATGGATGACATATACATATACAACATGTACACATTGTCTTTTTTGTTAGCCACATTTCAGATTAAGCAACGCCGAGGACGGCTTTGTTTTCAAGAAGGGGAGGATGATGAGGACATGACTACCTTGGATACGACCAAAAATATTGCATACATGCATATTTGTCAGGTGATTTCTAGTGCAAACTATTCAATAATCTATTTTTGTTATCCAGGACAAAAATACTTCACACACTTTTGTGTTTTGTCTAATTGCAGGTGTATGGGACATTTGTACAACACACATATGAAGATAAGGGAGAAAGAGATGTTTACTTGCTGTTCAAAAAGTTCTTTCACGTCACTTTTGGTCCAAGAGAAGATAGAGTCCAAGTCTCTCACGTTCTGGATTCAGATTCGGACTGCACAGACATACCTGACTCAAAACGGCAATAACTTTTTCATACGGACTCCGAATTGGGTGATTCTTTATTTTTTGGAAACTAGATTTCGTCCTCTTTCCACTCCAAGTGGAATCACCTTTAAATTCGTCCGGAGCATTGAGATATGGACGAAACAATCTGACGCTGCAGCAGAATCCGAATCAAACAACAAGTCCAAAGGTGTTGCACCACCTCCACTTGGGCCCATGAGCCTTGTACGACCTAGGGTTAGTTCTAGGCTGCCTTGGGACGTCCTCCCACCTCCTTGGCCGCCACCCCTTGCTCCTATATAAGTAGATCCATCTAGTAGCTTTTTCCTTGGGATTTGTTTAGTTAAAAGTTAGCCATTGCAACTTCGTGTACTTCGTTTGTGTCCAACGACCAGACCAAGACCGCTTCCGGATCCCCACCTTTATCAATACTTCATATATATTCGCAATATTCAGATTGCTTTATCATATTCTTGCTTGTTCTTCGATTGCGTGCAGGAATAGACCTTCGTGGTCAGGTTGATCGTGCTCCGGCGTGGTCAATAACCTCTTGGAGTTGGTTTAGCGATTGCTAAGGCGCAACGTCGTGCACGTTTGTAGTCGGATCGTCAAGGTCGACTCCCACAGAAACGATAGCGACCATCTCATCGAAACATCGGGACACCGTTGCCTCTATCAAGTGGTATCAGTTTTCAGGTTGCTCGGTGAGAATTTCCAGTTTCCCCTAGATTAGATTTATTTTCTTACCTATTGTCCAAGAAAAAGCCACAAAAAAGTTAGATCTATTCATCCTTTTGTCCAAGCCAGTCTGAGCCTTTGCAATTTTCTTTTCATTGTTTGCATTATTGAATTATCGGTTGCATCGTCGTGTCGAGTTGCTGGTCTTAGTGTCTAGTTCGTTCAGAGTTTCGTGTTCTGTTCACATTAGTCACGTCGCCGCTGCATCGTTATCCCTTCCGCTGTTTACCACACCATCCATTAATTTTCACCTCGTGCTATCCATAGTTCATTGTCACAATCATAGTTGAGGTCATTCACATCTTCGCTTGATCCAATCTGCATCTTATCTAGTTTGTCTTGGAAGAGGGAGAAAAAAAAAGACAGAGAAAAAAAGAGTGAAAAAAAAGAAAAAAAAGGTCAGAGAAAAAAAAAGAGAAAGAAAAAGAGAAAAAAAAGTGTGAGGAGAAAAAAAAGAGAAGAAAAAAAAATTCGGATCTATCTAGACTCAATCTCGTAGTTGAATTCGGATTCGAATCTGTTTTGTGCACTGTTCAGTAAAACAGGCATAACTTCCTCATACGAAGTCCGTTTTGGCTCCACGAGTACTCAAATTTAAGCTAGCGACGAGCCGCATCTAAATAGTTGCAGAAGCTAGTTCAATATTTGATACCTCAAAATCGTCTTCTAAATAGGTCTTTTTGCCCTCCGAAGTTCGCGGACACAGCTTCTTCCAGTTTTCAGGCCAGTTTGCGAATTCTTTGACTCCTCATATCAATTCGGAATTGAGTGATTCTTTTTGCATTGGAAAGCTTGAGCTAGTAGCATTCTTTGAAAAAAGTTATCAGAAAATTTGCTCAAACTTTTCAAGAGGAAAGTTGGAGAGAGAGTTGTTGTATATCCTGCTTGGCAGTTGTTTCACATCATTATCTTTACTGCTATTGTGATCTTCACTTATATCTTGCTGTCCAGAGCTACTTCATATCCTTTATTGATGCTAGTTTTGCTACGCCGTGACCTCATTAGTGTTCTAGGCTCGCGTCTCTAGTCCGGTCTAGCCTAGGACCAGCACAGTACCGTCGTTGAGCGTTTATTCAACATTGCATCTTTGAATTGATTATTGCTAATCTTTTGCTACCATATATAGCCAACCCAGCTCCACATATTTCTACACCGTGTATACATACGTTCACCTGGCAATCGCTTTACCCAACTTTTGGAGTTACTTGACACCGCTGGTTGCCGATCGCCGCCTGCTGCATGGTAAGAACTTGTAAGACATTGATATTTGCTTTACTGTGAGCGTTTTACCACCACATCCTAGTAGTTATAGGAACATTATTTTGGATTTTGTTTCTTGTTTCTACTAATCATGCCAGGATCTAGAGTCAATTCATGGGCTTTGTCGATCGCGGGAGACGTGCCACCACCTTTGCAAATACAACAACCGTCACGAGAGGTGCCCAAACATCCAAATGCACATGATCAGGTTAATGTATCTATACCACCATTTAATGGCCGTTTTAGACCTGCTTTATATATTGAATGGGAGTTCAACATAAAAAATATATTTGCTTCCCATAATTTTGATGAACATAAAAAGATTAAGGTTGCAGTTGGTTCTTTCACTGGTTATGCTTTGGTTTGGTGGACTGAATATTGTCGGTTACACCCTGATTATATACCTACTGCTTGGGATGATTTGAAACTTGCCATGCGACATACTTTCGTCCCCGCTTACTATACTCGTGACATGATTAAGAAGTTGCAACATTTAAAACAAGGTAGTGACACTGTAACAAAATATTATGATGATTTACAAACTACCTTGTTGCATTCCTCTTTAGAAGAAAGTGAAGATGATTTTATGGATAGATTTTGGGGAGGATTAAATCGTGATATTCAAGAGATATTAATTCATGAAGAGTGTTATCCTATGGACCATTTGTTTCGCCTTGCTTGCAAAGCTGAACAGGAAATAAAACGACGTGTTGCTCACGAGGAGAACAAGCGCACGGTGCATATTCCAAGAGTTGATATGATTGTTCCTTCAACTACTACGCATACTATGCCATCCACATCCGTTGTTGTGAGGACTACATCACCTCCACCATGTGACACATCGCCCCCGAGAGCGGCTACACCATCTGAGTTGATCATAAGAGGTAATGAGAAAGGTACTGATCTTCCATCTCTACATGAGAATGATGAATGCCTTGTCAATTTGAATGCACCATCTGATGAGCTACCCACTACTTTGATCACACTACCTATTTTAGAGGACTATGTTGACAATTTGACTTTGCCATGTGATCAAACAACTGAAATACCAACAATTTTGAGTGCACCCATTGAATTAACTGTTGATGCAAAAGAACCAATGTTTAACCATTTTGATATGACCTCTAATCTTGGTAATGATTCTGTGTCCAATGACTTATTGCATGTTTGCTTATTTAAGCATGTTGTAGCATGTAAATTTGACGCAAGTAAGGTTTATTCACCAATGTTGGGATGGTTTAATGATGAACATTGTCAACCTTTTAAAATGAATAAGAGCTTCGCTTATATGTGCAAACTGAGTTGCAATATTTTCATGCCTTCTACTTCTTGTGATAATATTTTGGCTTTAGATTTTATGAATTATGAAGGTTACTCATGTATACATGTGCCATATGTGCAAAAACTAGGGAAGGTAAAAATGGATGACATATACATATACAACATGTACACATTGTCTTTTTTGTTAGCCACATTTCAGATTAAGCAACGCCGAGGACGGCTTTGTTTTCAAGAAGGGGAGGATGATGAGGACATGACTACCTTGGATACGACCAAAAATATTGCATACATGCATATTTGTCAGGTGATTTCTAGTGCAAACTATTCAATAATCTATTTTTGTTATCCAGGACAAAAATACTTCACACACTTTTGTGTTTTGTCTAATTGCAGGTGTATGGGACATTTGTACAACACACATATGAAGATAAGGGAGAAAGAGATGTTTACTTGCTGTTCAAAAAGTTCTTTCACGTCACTTTTGGTCCAAGAGAAGATAGAGTCCAAGTCTCTCACGTTCTGGATTCAGATTCGGACTGCACAGACATACCTGACTCAAAACGGCAATAACTTTTTCATACGGACTCCGAATTGGGTGATTCTTTATTTTTTGGAAACTAGATTTCGTCCTCTTTCCACTCCAAGTGGAATCACCTTTAAATTCGTCCGGAGCATTGAGATATGGACGAAACAATCTGACGCTGCAGCAGAATCCGAATCAAACAACAAGTCCAAAGGTGTTGCACCACCTCCACTTGGGCCCATGAGCCTTGTACGACCTAGGGTTAGTTCTAGGCTGCCTTGGGACGTCCTCCCACCTCCTTGGCCGCCACCCCTTGCTCCTATATAAGTAGATCCATCTAGTAGCTTTTTCCTTGGGATTTGTTTAGTTAAAAGTTAGCCATTGCAACTTCGTGTACTTCGTTTGTGTCCAACGACCAGACCAAGACCGCTTCCGGATCCCCACCTTTATCAATACTTCATATATATTCGCAATATTCAGATTGCTTTATCATATTCTTGCTTGTTCTTCGATTGCGTGCAGGAATAGACCTTCGTGGTCAGGTTGATCGTGCTCCGGCGTGGTCAATAACCTCTTGGAGTTGGTTTAGCGATTGCTAAGGCGCAACGTCGTGCACGTTTGTAGTCGGATCGTCAAGGTCGACTCCCACAGAAACGATAGCGACCATCTCATCGAAACATCGGGACACCGTTGCCTCTATCATATATACTCCCCCACCTCATTCTAGCTAAGGTAGCAAAGTAGTAGCTCATTAGAGAAAGAGCTTTGCTCATCCATACCGGATCGTCTCTTCGAGAGTGACCGCGGCCCCTCTACGGAGAAGATCCATCTTGGATTCAAGACCTCCATGTGAGCATGTGAGAAGATCCTCCGGGATATCAAGACCTCAACTCCTCCAAGGATTGGGATGAACGCTACCTTGTATCTTTCCCTTTGTTGTTCATGTACCTTGTGGATCTTGTGTGTTTGATTGTCTAGTGTATGTGTGATTGGACTTGTTCTTGAGTGTTTCCCCTCGTGTTTTCCCCTCGTTCTTCCCCGTGTTCGTCGTGTTCTTCGAGGGATCTCGCTCCTTTCGTGAAAGATCGGCCGTCTAGGGTTCTACCCTACATGATCTTGGTATCATGAGCCACGTTGATCACGATTTCGGAGCCCCCTCTCTTTGTTTTCTAGCCTAGTTTTGTTGATTTCGTCCTAAATTCGAAAATTCCCCACCAAAAATAGCCCCAAATTTTTTTTGTGATTTGTTGGTTTGATGATCTTTTGTTGATTTTGATCCATGGATTTGCTTGGTTTCGAGTGGATCTAGCATCTCCCCAAGTTTCCCCACTTTCCATCCACGAAATCTCTCCAATTTTGACCCCGAAATCATCCATTTCCGCCCCAAAATCGCGTCCCGATTCGATCCACGAAAATTCCCGACCCGAGCGGTACTACCGCCCACCAAAGCGGTACTACCGTCCCTTGCGCGGTACAAAAAAAAGTACCAAGCGGTACTACCGTCCCGCGAGCGGTACAAAAAAAAGTCCGGCGCGGTACTACCGCCCATCAGCGCGGTACTACCGTCCCTGGCGCGGTACTAAAAAAATCCCGAGCCGTACTACCGCCCATGACTGTTTCAGCATTCCGAGTTTCACCGTTTTGTCCATAACTAATTCATCCGGAGTCCGTTTTTGACGTTCTTTAGCTCGTTTTGAAGCTATTGACATCCTCCATCCCATAAAAATACTACCACAACCATTTGACTCCATCAAATTTTTGGAACTTTGGCATCTTTGCCTAGAGCTTCCACCACATCCTCCGCAAAACCACCATAGCCTTCCGCAACCTAACCCAATTTGTTTCCCATAGCATTCGTGGTTGTTTGAGTTGCGATTCGAGTCTCCTAAGGTGTTTAGGCTACTTAGGGACGATTGCTTCTTCATTAACCACCACCTTACCTTCCGCATAAGTTTGCCCACCATACACTTCCGCCATCGCAACCTAACCCATTTTGAACGGGTTTCCACCAATACTTCCGCAACCACCACTGCATTTCCCGCTACCACCATTTGACTTTTGTCCTTGAGATTTTGAGTTGTGGTTTTTCCGTTTCCTAAGGTGTTTCGGCTACTTAGGGACGACTCTCCATCATCTTGGTATCTACATCAAGAACACCACCACTCATCATTGCCAAGGACGGTAACCTCGATGACTCCATTGTATATTCCCTTGCATTTGCATTGATAACCCCTAGCCCATTTTGCGTTACTTACCTATCGAGACTAGCCATTTGAGTATTGCCGGCAACGTTACTTGTGCACATTAGTGATCTACACCTTCCATTGCATACATACCATATAATATTGGTATCATATCATCTCTTGTGTCACAAAGATTGTTCCCGCATATACACAATTGCTATCTTGGTTTGTGCATTTCGCAAAGTGGCCATACAAAAAAAAAACAATAAGGTTTTAAGCAAAAGAGAAAGAGCAACGAAGCTTGTAAGCAAGTGCCATAGCATGATACCACATTGCATATAAGATTGTCATATCCGATCATCTTGGATCAAACACCGGGAACCATACATCTATAGCATACTTGGGATAGAAGTTTATACATTTTGCATATCATAGGTTGTGCACAAGTTTCGTATCCGCCTATAGAGCAATCGTGCTAGTGTCTATCTTGAGTTTTGCAACACGAGCGTTTTCCGTGGACTCCACATTTTGTGCTCATTCCTTGGTTGCACGACCCCATTTATCTATCCGTGTGTGTGTTTCCGTGTGCCATTCTTTGCTATTGGTCTACTTGTTTCACTTGCGAATTTGTGAATCTCTTTCAACATTATTGACTCTTGCTAACATTTTGCATGAAATTTTTGTGCCACTATCCTCACCAAGCTACACCATAAGCTTTAGTTTGTAGGTGTGAGTGAACAAGTCCGGTACCAATTCCACTATTCTTTCATCTCACATTGAGTGAAACGAGATACATCCTCAACTTTGGGAAAAGGTAACTTGGTATTGTTTATCTCATTTCCTACTCACCTCTACTCGAGTCTTGTGATGGATAGGCAAGGCATTTCACCCGCGGTCTACAACAACGATGAGTTCGATGCCAAGAACCACTACACCGACGCCAAGATGCAAGCTCAAATGGAGGAGATCAAAGCACTCATCAAGGCCTACAAGAGATCTTCCTCATCTTCGAGAAGACGCTCAAGAGCACATTCTTCCGAGCTACCATCTCCGTCAAGCTCACATCGGCATCGACACCATCACCACCAAGAACCTGAAGGTCAAGAGCTCAACACCAACAACCGCTCAACGACTTCACCATCTCCCTTGGCATCTTCGCCAAGCGACTTCAAGGCATCTTCGCCTTCGGATATACGGAATCTTCGCCAACAAGCACCTCAAGACTACGCTCAAGAGAAGCTCCCCAAGCTCAAGTCCGCGACCTCCACGAGCTACTACGACCTCGACACCGACCATGAGATTCCTTTATATGGGACTCTAGAACCCGAGGAGTATCTCGAGTGGGAGCGTTTGATGGACGACTACCTCAAGCTACATCAAATTCTTCCCGAAGATCAAGTGAAGTGTGCCACAAGAAACTTCCACGACTACGCCTCGACATGGTGGTTTCATACACCTTCGGAGAGCTACGACATGAGTTGGCCCAAGACGAAGAGAGCTTTGCGGCGAGAGTTTGTGCCTCCAACCTACACGGAACAACTTCTACGCCAATTGGAGAACACCATCCAAGGATCCAAGTCCATCAACGAGTACTTCAAGGAGATGAAGATTGCCTTGCGGCGAGCCGGCGTGGACGACCCCATGTCAATGAAGTTCCACTTCATGATGGGATTGAACAACGACATATCCAAGACTATCTTCCTCGAGAACTACAAGTCCCTCGAATACAACTACATTGGTGCTCTCAAGGCGGAACAATAACTCATGAAGGCCAAGGCTTCTCCACCCCAAGCACACTTCTCGAAGACCAAACTCAAAGACGACGAGCATGAGGCTAGTACCACCAAGTTGTCCAAGCCCGATGAGCTTCAAGACGATGCCCCCAAGTTCGACTTCACCGCCATCCCTCTTTGTGGCATTGACGATGTCGAGTCTACTTCGACTTTTTTTCAAGATGGTGCGGCGATGAGTACGACTATGGAGACCATCAAGGACCAAGATTTGGAGGCGAGCGACTTGGTGACGAGCAAGGATGATGCTTCCATCTTAGGAGGCGAGAGCGATGATGTGCCATCTTCGGCCTTCATCCATGGCGACGACTATGAGATGGTTGAGCATGGGATTTTCCCTTCGACCACGGCGACGTATGATGACTTGAGTGACTTGTGCCACCATATTGAGAGTGAGAGTGACTTCACCACTAGCCACATATGTGAGGTGTGTCCCCAATTCCCATGTGAGGAGAGCCACAACCCCCACCACTTGAGTGAGATGAGTGACTCCACCATACATGAGATTGAGTGCACCTACATTGAGGGAGTGAGTGAGCCACCACATAGAGAGAGTGAGGCCACTATGATTTCTAATGACTTAACCTCTACCTCTATTGTGTCTTCTCATTTGGTGCTAGGTCCCATATATGATGACGTGCCGATTCGCGACGACTACGTCCTTCCTTTGGACAAGACGATGGCCATGGTGGAATATGATGCACCCCCCACATGGTTCCATCAAGATGAAGATGACCACCATTTGGTCTTTCCCACCTCACCTGCACCGCTTGAGTGGAATGACAAAGGTAACATAGGTGAAGGTGATGCTCTTGTCCCACTAGTGGACTATCTTACCAATGATTGCTTGCATGATGTTGATCCACCTATTCCCATGCTTCATGCTAGTGCGACTTCTTCATGTCATGACTTACCAATTTATGATGAATATGATGATGAGCATGTTGAGTTGCCTAGTTGTGATGCTATGATTCATAGGATATCATGTGAAAATTCTATTGGTCACTTCATGTTTGACAATCCATTGAACTTGTCATATGCTATGAGTGAGATATCCCGTATCGCTTCATTTCAATCTCAACATAGTGACTATGCATGCCCCATTAAAATAAATCCTATTTGCACTTATGGCATAGATGACGAGATGATGGTCATTGGCTTTTGTTTTTCATGCGATGATATTGCTATGCTCCCTTTACATGATTTGCGCAATTCATCTACTATGCCATGCCTTGATCACATTGTTCCAAATATGCATTGTTTTGGATGTTGTCAATATTCTCCATGTGATGTTTCTACTAATGCTCATGAGGAGACCCCCATAGTTTCCTCATGCATATTAGGAGATCTTGATGCATTCCATACTTTGCATGATTCCCATGATTGCTTACACCATATGCATTCCATGAAAAACAATGCTCTACATATTTCCCATGATGCATTACACAATTTGAGTCTCCATTATGCTATACATAATAACAAACCTATCATGATGGATGACATGTTTCTATATCACACATCTCATTTATTTGAGCATTGTATATTTGGTGCTAACCAACACAAGCACGTATACATCATGATGGATGATGTGTACATTTACCACACACACAATTACTTTCGTTTGTGTCTCTTTTGTGTAGGTATCCATGAATACTTGTCAACCTCGCAATCCCACGAGTTGACAAAACGAGCTCTAGAGAGCAACGATGATTTGGGATCCGATGGATTACCTTTCCCACCGCTCACTTCGCGCAAAAACTTCGCGTATTCCTTTTACATGTCCCTCACATGGTTATGGGTTGTTGTCCATTATATATCCTTTGCCCATCTTGCCATGTTCACTTTGCATGATATGCCCATTCCTATGCCTTTGCCATGCATTTGTGACCCATGCTTTGCATTACACATGATGATTGATTCTAGTACTTGTATGTGTATTTGCAAGCGTGGTGGAGATATTGTTTGTTATTGCCATGATTGCTTTGTGCCCCATGCCTATGATGATATGATCTTGCTTTGTGTTCGTGCTTGCGATATGTCATGTACATTGCCTATGCCTATTCTTTGCTCACATGACATGATTGCCATGATTCCCTCTAGTGTGTTGCATCTTCGCCCCACTAGTTTGCACGACTTGATTACTATGATTGCTTGCCTTGTTGCATCACCAATGATTCATACTTGCTCATTTCATGCAGTTGATGACAACTATCTACATGCTTTGCACATGATTGTGATTGCTTCTTGTCATATATCTCCATGTGTTGCCTCTCTCATGCTAGATGATTTGCCATGTATTGAGTGCAACAATGCCCTTAGTCTTGATAATGAGTTTGCCCCCATAGCATTCTCACATATAAGTGGAGATTTTGACATATTCCTTGTGAAGTATGCTTGTCTTACCTCTTTGCACCATATACCTCGTGCCATGAATATAGCCATTGTTGCATCATATTATTCATGCACTTGTGCTTCTAATGGTTATGTGCAAAAGAAGAAAACCATCATGATGGATGATGTGTTTATCTACCAAGCACATACGTTCTTTGTTTTGTTGTGTTCATGTGTAGGATATTTGGACTTTGTGTCGACTTCCACGTCACGTGAGTTGACCATTCGAGCTCTTGAGAGCGAACCACCTTCTACCACGACGATTCTACATCGCACGTGCTTGTACTTTGGCATTGTGAAGTACGCACAAGGACACGCTTTCACGGTGATATCCTTCTCTTTTGAGAACCCCCAAACCATGATCATGGATATTATGGATCATACTACTTGTGCTGCTTTCCCCATGAGACTTACTGTTCATCTTGGATCACTTGATTGCACACTTGTTAGAGATCTTGCTTCGACTTGTCATTTTCACCATTCCATGCATCATGATATATATGCCTTGTGTGTTGCATCCAATTCTTGGATTATTTGCTCTTATCATATGTTTGGTTGCAACAATGTCAACACTTCACATATTCCATGTCCCATTGCTTGTCCCATGATTGACTTGATTGCCTCACACATGATGAACAATTGCTCTTTCTATTGTGTTGAGTGCCACACTATGTTCACTACACCGTATGCACATTATGCTTGGATTGTCTTGCACTTGACACATGTGTTTAGAAACTTCATTTTATTTGGTGTTGTGAATGATTCATATGCCTACCATAGACCTTTCATTGAGCAATTTGTGAATGCTTGCTATGAACTTGAGGTAGATGCTTATTCTCTTGACACACATATTTGCATCTCTACCTCTCATTTACATGCTTGTCCCCGTGATATCCTTGCTTGTGCTCGATTCATATACTTACATGCCATGTCTCAATCCTTTGTCACACCATATGCTTTGCATGATGACGACACTTGTTTGGTGAATCACTTCTTGAATGCTTGGTTTTGCACTAACGCTAACCACATTTGTTTTTCCAAGTGTTTGTTGTTTTTGCTCCTTTTGAAGGAATCACTACACGGTGCAACATTGGAGAGTGCACATTTCGAACTTCAAGATGACAAGTACTTGGTGAACGTCCACTTCTACACGAAGAAGCCATCTCTTTCCCATGGTGATTTGGTTTTCGATCCGAGGTCGGATCTTTCCCAAGGGAGGGGAGATGATGCGGAGCATCCTATGGACATCACCATGTCAAGAGTCTGTTCGGCGAGTGACACGTGCGACATCTACTTCACATACACAAAGGTGAATCATCTCCTTTACACGTGCTCACTTGACCTCTTCGAGGATGGTATACTACTTGACACTCTACCCATGTGCATGCATAGGTATTGTCGAAACACTACAGACGACGAGGAGGAGTGCAAGTGCCAAGGAACAACTACACCATCCGCGAGGGAAGCATGGAAGAGGAGGGAGAAGACCCAGGACGAGCGGTACTACCGCCCGATCCAAGCGGTACTACCGCTTGCAAGCGGTACTACCGCTCCAGAACGAGCGGTACTACCGCGCCCTCCAGCGGTACTACCGCTCCCCCACTACCGCGCCACTACGGCTCAACCCGGCAAGTTCTAGTGTTCGCATGATCCGAGTCCGGTACTACCGCTCACCTAAGCGGTACTACTGCTGCAAGCGGTACTACCGCCCTAAAGCCGGTACTACCGCCCTGCCTGCACGCAGAGAGCGGGCCTAGGGCCCATGTATCCCCCCTCTCACTTACCCCTTCGTGGATGTAGACTATATATACTCCCCCACCTCATTCTAGCTAAGGTAGCAAAGTAGTAGCTCATTAGAGATAGAGCTTTGCTCATCCATACCGGATCGTCTCTTCGAGAGTGACGGCGGCCCCTCTACGGAGAAGATCCATCTTGGATTCAAGACCTCCATGTGAGCATGTGAGAAGATCCTCCGGGATATCAAGACCTCAACTCCTCCAAGGATTGGGATGAACGCTACCTTGTATCTTTCCCTTTGTTGTTCATGTACCTTGTGGATCTTGTGTGTTTGATTGTCTAGTGGATGTGTGATTGGACTTGTTCTTGAGTGTTTCCCCTCGTGATTTCCCCTCGTTCTTCCCCGTGTTCATCGTGTTCTTCGAGGGATCTCGCTCCTTTCGTGAAAGATCGGCCGTCTAGGGTTCTACCCTACATCACTCAGGGTGACCAAGGGTTGGCTCGCAGCCGCAACGGCGGGCCTTGTTTCTCCTCATTGTTGGTGTGCAGGACCTACTCTAGGAGCAATGTTGGGGCGTCGCGAGCACTCTCTCCCCTCTTCGGCACGGACCGCTTGCACGTTAAAGGGGGGCGCCTGAGCATCGCGACTCATGGTCTCTTACTGGCTCTCCAGCCCTCACCCCCTGGCCCTGACCCACGACATCGTGACCTGTCATACCAGCGGCGGCTGAGCTCGTTCGAGGGCCAGGACCTGAGGACGTAGAGCGTTCAGGGAAGTGCGGGAGAAGGGGAAGAAGCTCGCGAGGGCCCAACCCGGCAGTGTCTCGCTCACCGACTTGCGGGCCTAGCGCTTCTCTGAGGGACCGCGTCAGGCGCACAAGATAAGTCACGCCCTCACAAGAGCTAGACCAACGCAACGCTGAATCCTCACCCAGTGTAATTCTGTCACGGCGACGCTACCGTCCTTTCTCGCCCAGCAAGGATTTCTTGAGCGCTAAATGGGACCTCCCGAGCATTGCGACTCAGTGGCTCTCACCGGACCTCGGGCCGCTCACCTCCTGGCCTTGACCACGGCATCGCGACCTGGCAGACCAGCGATGGCTAAAGCTTGCCTGGGGACTGGGACCTGTCAGCGTAGAGCACCGAATCCTCATGAGGATAGAAAGGGGGAGCTCGACCGGGACAGGATGGACACCTCAGGCCGATTCATATTAAGGATATAATATTGACAAAAGGCATGGCAGACGCCTTACATACCCCCGTGGGGTGTTACTCTGATTCCCCGAAGAGAACAAAAGGAGCTAGTTCTAAGGAACACTAACTACTAGCATCTCCGCTGGCGACGCCATCATCAACAGTTGGCCGCCCGGCGCCGGCGCGAACCCCATCCAGATCAGCGGCGTCGACGGCCCGATGCGGCTGCCCCACTCCGAGCACGGCGCGAGCTTGGAGGCTCGTAGTTGTCATCGCTCATCCTGGGGTCGCGAGGAGTTTAGGGGAGCCGCTAAAGCACTCAGTCCCTTCGTTGCTGCCTGAGGAGCTGCTGGAGGACCAAGCGGTGGGCCGGGCCCTCGCCTGTTTGCCGCTTCCCTCGGGGTAGCACTCCAGCCGGTGTCCTTCAGCATCGAAGACCCTGAAGAACATCAGGGAGGCGTCGTCGTATTCAAGATGAATCACGAGGGCGCCTACCGATCGGCAAACCCGAGCGATCTCACCCCAGCCCCGGGTCATGAAGACCTTGCCCGGAGCGGTGACCGCGACCTCCGCTCCGGTCGCAGTAGTGCTACAATCGGCGTGCTTCAGCCAGAGCTCCAGAGACCTGCCCCACATCTCGAAGGCGAAGGAGGGAGGAAGGCAGATCCACGACATTGGAGGCGTGGCGGCGTGGAGTACTAGATCGCGAGAGGAGCGCTCCGCATGGACTCCAGGAGGGACGACATGCACCTTCGTGACACGACGGCGCCGGCGGTGGCGCTGTTGGGGCTGCTCGGTGTCCTCCTCCCTAGGGCCCATGACGCGGGCATATAAGGGCAGCGGAAACCCAGGAGGTGGCCACTCGTACCACATCCTCGACACTTCTTGCCATGCACCTTCGTCCCGGCGGCAGAGGACTGGCCGCTTCTTCGGTGGGAGGGGGTCAGGACCCTCTCGGGGGGCCTTTCCCTTCTCCTCTGCAGAAAATCGACGGATCGGTGCCATCGACGCAAGAGAAAGTAAGGACAAGGAAGGAGGAGGAGGAAGAAGCAGGAAGGGGCGAACTGGCGGAGCTCACGCAGCCCCGTACTTATAGCCGGAGAAGACCAACCACCGAGCACCACGATCGCAGGTAATCATGACCCATATCTCTGCATGCAGGGACTTTTCAAGTCGTGCAGTTGCTGAGGCGTCATGGGAAGCGCAGGCGCCCACGTCCAATCAACCGCCACGCAGCGCCCAAGGCCGCAGGCTGTTAGGGCCCGCGGCGCTTCGCGCTTGACTCTTCGCTTCTTTCCTAAGCCAAACCTGCGCGCGCCTTGGGCCCGGGGGCTACTGTCGGCATTCTGGGAATGGGGGCCCCCAGACTTGCCTGCCTGTGGCGTGGCTCGGGTGGGGGCCCAACGAGGCCCATCTTCATCAACACAGGCTCAAGACCCTCGCGAGGGGCCAAGCCTCGCGGGGCGGCCGACATAGAGCTTCCTCAAGTATGTCCTCATCAGGCAGGGCTCGCGAGGAGGCGGAGAGATCAATGCAAGGGTACCTAGCAAGGATTCAATGACGCAAGCCATGACGATCAGGACCAGGCCGGCGCCAGGCGGGCGCCGGCCTCGGCAGAGTCCTTGTTTCCCCTTTGGTGCAAAGGGGGCAAGCACAGGCCAAAGCATCAGGCAAAGGTTACCATTCCAGTGCAACGAGACCAAGACCAGCCAGACGTCCGGACGGAGGTCACCGTGGAGCCCAAGACGGCATCACCACCAGATCTTTTGGTAGCCCATGACCACCTTTGGTCAGGATAACTTGCACTAGATGTTCCCCTTCAAAACAGCCAATTGTTGGCGCCCTTCCCGCTCAATTATTACCGGGAGAGGCCCAGGGCCTCTATAAATAGGGCTAGCCACCACATGGGGGATCAATCCATAGAGAAATCCGGGAGAGCCTAAGTAGAGAGATAGAGAGAGAGGCGACTGAACTGATCCAAGCAGTTCATCGCACTAGCCCAAGAACACCTCTCGCAAGGTTGTTCTTCCTTTGTATTGTTCATCATCAGCCCCAGAGGCAATCCACCACACCACACACTGGAGTAGGGTATTACACCACAACGGTGGCCCGAACCAGTATAAATCTCGTGTCCCTTGTGTTCTTCATCGTTTTCATCTTAGTTCGCACGAGAAGATCAGACGTAGATCGGTAGGGGAGAGATCTCCGCGCGCACCCCAGTGTTCGAACCTCAAGGGTCTGCCGGAACCCAAAATACGATAGCAGGCATGACAAACAAGCATGAATGATTAGGCACATCAGGGCTCAAAAAATTCCTACTCATGCTAGTGGGTTTCATCTATTTACTGTGGCAATGACAGGTCATGCAAAGGAAAAGGGGTTCAACTACCGCAGCATGTAATAGTTGAATCCTTGTTGTCCTAATGCAGTAAAAGAGAGCAGAAGCGAGAGAGTTGGATTTCATGAGAATGAACAAGGGAGTTTTGCTTGCCTGGCACTTCTGAAGATAGTATAGTTCTTTATCGCTGTCATCGATCTCATCATCGGAACCATGTCTACCGAGGGGGAACAATCACCGGCAATAGAGAGGAAACACAATCAATGCAATGCAACAATATGATGCATGATCATTACATGGCAACATGCTGGTGTTTTGAGCTAATGCAACTAGCAGCAAGTTAAATGAAGTTGGTTTGAACCAAAGGTTCAAATTCGAACTTCATATGTGATTCTTTAAATGCCAAACATATGATTTGCCCTGTTAAGCACCTATAAGTTGTTCCAACATGCATGAAAATCGTATAGATGGATAGATTGGATTTTTCTGATAATTTTGCATATATAACTTATTCCATTTGGAGTTACCTTTGAATTTCTATGATTTTTAGAGGCTTAAAGCATTTTCTGGAATTTTCTGAATTATTTTAAATCCAGAAGATTATTAACTGCGTCAGCATTGTGTCACTGTGATGTCAGCAAGTCAATTGCGGCTGAGCAGGTCAAACCTGACCAGTGGGGTCCATAGGTCAGTCACAAAGTGTTGTCTGGGTCACCGACAGGTGGGGTCAGGTCAACAACCACGTTAGCAAGTCAACGCTGACGTGTGGGGTCGGTCTACAGGTGACATGGCCAGGTCAAATTGACCTATGGGCCATGCGGGGTTAGTTTAATCTAAACAAAACTAAACCAGGGTTAATTATGCAGTGGGGCCTGTCTGTAAGTGGCTCTAGGGTTAATTAGCGATGTCATTAGCTGCTAATGATGGGGCCACGTCGAGCTCACCGCAGTTCAACCGGCGGCGACCACAGAACACGGTGGGGCGCGCTGGATTTGCGCTAGAGGCGTTGGCTTAGCGCGCTGAGGGCACCAGGGCATAGCCCTTGGTCGCCTGCATCAAGAGGAGGCGGAGTTGGGCGCGGGGGTCGCCGGAATCATGCTGGTGACAAGCTTTGGCGGTGGCCGGAGTTCAGGTGGGTGTGGAGTTGGCGCTGCGGCTTGCAAACGAGCCGGTTGTCGCGCTAGTTTTTCTCTACGAGATGTTGTGAGTGCAACGGACACACGCACGGGACCAAAAGGTCACCTGGGCTTCGCCGGCGACGAGCCCGGGCGGCGCCGGCTACGGTAAGCAAGGGGGCGACGGCTACGGCGACCAAACGAAAGCGGGGTTAGGGGAGAAATGACCGGGGGCTCACCACGGTCACGAAGAGATGCTCGGTGGGCTCTGGGAAGGCCGGACAGTGAAGAATTTGATGGCAGCGATCGTCAGGGCAGAGGTTGATGACGACGGCGATGGCGACGTTCTAGGGCCTCCGGCGTCGTACAGCTCGGTGGAGAGGACGAGGGGAATGCGGCGGTGCTTCTGGGCTCAGCGGTAGGGCGAGGGGGGGTGTGGTAGCCATGGCGGCAGTGAACGGTGGCGACAGCTTGTCACAGGCCTAGAATTTGATTGCAATTAGTTTCATAAGCATCCATGCTTCATGTCTATATTTGTTTGAAATTTGAAATAGGGATGACAAACCCTAACACTAAATGAAATGCAATTAGGATCAAAATAAAAATATTTTCAATGAACCCAGAATGCCCTTTAGAAAAGTTCATTTTTTTATAAAGGTGAAAACCTCTGCCAAAAATGATGCACATATTTTTTAGGCCATTCTGGATTTTTTGAATTAATTCATATTGTATCTGAATTGGAGCATTTAAATACTATTAATATTTTTAAATGTCCCAACAATTTGGGAATTAGTTAAGGGCCTCTGGAATAATTCATTTAGTGCCATAACTATTTTCAGAATTTCTAAAAGTGACTTGGTTTGAAAAAACAAATTAAAACAAATCTGCATAATAGAAAAACAGAAACAATATTAGAAAAGGAACTTACCTGGTGCTCACCTGTAGCTTACCGACCCAACCCACCTGGCACTGCTAGTCATCTCCCTCCTCACGCCAGGAGGACAGGAGCGCGTGGCCGCGGCGTGCTGGCACGCGCCTCGGCAGCTCCAGCTTGCCGCCGAGGGCCTGGCGCCTCCACGAGTGCCACGCCACCTCCCCGACCCCCTCTCACTTCTCCCTCGCTCTCTGGAACTCCCTCCCCCTCGCTCATCTGCTTTTCCCCCATGGTCGAGCATGCCCGTCGCAGTCGCTCGCTGTTGCCACGGCCACCGGCCCTCCCTAGTCCACCCAGCGTGTCCAAGAGAACCGCCTCGGCTCCGCCTTCCTCCTCGATGCCCCACACAACCGGGGACGCACCACAGCGCCTGCATCTCCCTCGTCTTCTTCCTACAGCCGCCGAGATCGCCGACAACCTTGCGCCCTCTCCGACACCTCCCTGAGCCCTCTGAGCCTCTCCTCGCATCCTCCATGAGCTCCTCCCCCTAACCCCCCCTTATTTGCTTCGTTTGCATGCCGTAGCCGCCATCTCACCTGTGACCGAACGTGCCGCCGCCTGCGCTCGTTGCCGGTGACGCTCTAGTGACCATTTGGTCCCGGGCGTGCGTCCAACATGCTCACCGCCATGCGTAAAGACCCCCTAGCGCCTCGCTGCGTTTGTTTGCGCACCGCAACACCAATCCCGCACTCACTCGAACGACGGCGCCGCCCCGAGCTCGTTTCCGTCGAGCTCCGGCCATCCCCGCTGCCACCACATGCCGCGCTAGATGCGGGTGAGCTCCAGCTCCCCGTAGATGGCCTCAGCCGCTGTTTTGGTCGACGGAGCGCGAAACCCGCAGCTCTCCGCCACGTCTCGCCTCGCCGGCGTCGAGTCGCCGACAGGTGTTGACCTAGTTGACCCGGGTTTGACCCTGCTGACCAGGGGCTTTGACCTCCCCTGACTCACTGACATGCGGGCTCAGCCCCTTAAATAACATAGGTAAGATTTAAGTTAAACGTTAATTAACCCAGATAGTTAGTTTAGGCACTAAGACGCGGGTCCCACTGGTCAGTTTCACCTGGGCCGCGCCAGTTGACTTGCTGACGTCACGATGACGCAATGTTGAGGCAGTTAATCGTTTTCTGGATTAAAATTAATCCAGGAAATTTCAGAAAATGTTCAAAACTTCTAAAAATCATAGAAATTAATTTGTAACTCCAAATGCAAAGTGTTATATATGAAAAATGATCAAAAAAATCCAATCTATCCATCTGTACCATTTTCATGCATGTTAGAACAACTTATAGCTACTATTTTGGAAAAATCAATGAATGGTATTTAAATAACCATATGTGGAGTTTGAATTTGAACCTTGGGTTCAAACCAACTACACTTAATTGTGTTGCTAGTTGCATTAGACCAAATCACATCATATTGCCATGTCATGTTCATGCATCATATTGTTGCACTGCATTGATTGTGTTCCCTCTTCTTTGCCAATGTCGTTCCTCCTCAGTAGACGTTGTTTCGATGCCGAGTTTGACGACACCGATGAAGAGCTATTCTATCTTCAGAAGTGCCAGGCAAGCAAAATCCCCTTGTTCATTCTGATACAATCCCACTCTCTCGCTCCTGCTCTCTTTTACTGCATTAAGACAACAATGCTTCAACTGTTACATGCTGCGGTAGTTGAACCCCTTTCCTCTGCATGACCTGTCATTGCCACAGTAAATAGATGAAAACCACTAGCATGAGTAGGAGTTGTTTGAGCCCTGATGTGCCTACCCATTCATGCTTGTTTGTCATGCCTGCTACTGCTTAGAGTTGACTCAGGTCTGATTCATCGGGATGAATTGGAATGTGGTGAACATGTCATACTGTTGAGAGCTAAGTGTGTGAACACGATTTGGTAAAGGTAGCGGTGAGAGGCCATGTAGGAGTACATGGTGGGTTGTCTCATTGCAGCCATCCTCAGGAATTGAGTTCTGTGTTTGTGATCCATGAACAGTTACTACCACACATTGGGCTCCGGGCGCTCCAAGCTCTCTCGACTTATTAACCAACATGATCTCTGTCCAGGAGTTGCAACTAGTTTCTTGTGTTTGTAGGTAGTGTTAGTAGTCTACCAAGTGGCACCCGGTACAGGTGGGCTTGGGACAGACTAGGCACCGTGGACAGGTAAACTAAGCGCCGCCTGTTTGATGGGCTTGGAACCCTGTACACATCATTTGGGGCCCCGAATAGGCGATAAACCTGGACTAGGGACTTGTGTGGTTAGTCAGGTCGTGGCCGACTCCCTCGCCAGGCTTCCGCTTGAAGGTTGCCGAAATACACGACGTGTACATGGTGGTAAGTGACGAGAACGTGTGTGAAGAAGTACACCCCTGCAGGGTTATCATTATCTATTCGAATAGCCGGATTCCTCAGATATGGAAACTTGGACCCCTTGCATAGTTCATAGACAAGTGAAAGTGGATACTCTAAAATGTGCAAGATAAGCGTGAGTGCTATGGATGGCCTTCTCGTAGGGAGACGGGAGAGGATCCATAGTGGTGTATTGATATGGTGAATATGTGGACTCGTGTGCGCCACCCTGAAAGAGTTACTTGCAGTCGTAGTTCAGGTTAGCCACCGAGTCAAAGCTGGCTTGCTGCAGTTAAACTCCACTACCCCCTTTGTTGATACCGATGCATATGTAGTTAGTTCTGATGTAAGTCTTGCTGGGTACATTTGTACTCACATTTGCCTATTTTATGTTTTTGCAGAGAGATGTCAGTCTCGCTAGTAGTTCCGCGTGGACTTCGACTTTTAGCTTGTTACCTCAGCTACGATCTTGTGCCCTCGGCAGGATCTAGTAGATAGTCAGGCTTCTCACCCTTTTTCATTTGTAGATGTCTGTACTCAAACATGTTAAGTTTCTGCATGTGCTTTGACTTGTATGCTCTGAATGTAGGGTCATGAGACCCATGTTTGTAATATCTCGCTCCTCGGAGCCTAATGAATAAATACTTGAGTCGTAGAGTTATGTTGTGATGCCATGTTGTATTTACACATATCGAGCATATTGTGTGTATGATTGAAATGCTTGGTATGTGTGGGATCTGACTATCTAGTTGTTTATGCTTGGCACCCTCTCATATGGGGAAATGTAGTCTAGTGCCTCCTTGAGCCATAGTAGTCCGCTACAGCCTGGTTCACCGGAGTCCTGCTAGCCCAGCACTACTGCTCAGGACACTTGACTGGCCGGCATGTGATTCACTTCGTTCCTGTGTCTGTCCCTTCGGGGAAATGTCATGCGGTGACATCCGGAGTCCTGCCTATGCTGCTACAGCCCGGGTTCCCGGAGTCCTGTTAGCCCAGTGGTACAACCCGGATTCACACGCTGCCGACCGACATGCTCGATGTTGTTTCATGTATGCATGTCCCTGTAAGTTAGTGCCACTTTGGGTTCACGACTAGTCAGGTCGGCCCGGGTTCTTTGTCGTATGGATGCTAGCGACACTATCATATACGCGAGCCAAAAGGCACAAACGGTCCCGGGCCAGGTAAGGTGGCACCCGTGGAAATACCGTGCGTGAGGTCGCAAAGTGATATGATGTGTTACATGCTAGATTAGTGTGACTTATGATCGGGGTCCTGACAGCTTTGGTATCAGAGCCTGACTGCCTGTAGGATTACCAAGCCAAACTGGTCGAAGTTGAGTCTAGAAATGCTTTAGTTATATAAGGGAATTGATTGTGGAAGGGAACTTAAGGCTCTTTTTAGTCCTTTACCTTATGCCCTTCTGATCTGATTCAACCTCTTCTTTTGTACGGGGATTAAGAACTAGGCCTTTTCATCTATCTATCAGGATGACGTGTTACTAATTCATAGACTTATAGGATTAATGGATTCAAGTCTCAGTTCAGTTTCTACTATTTCTGTGTGATGACAGTTGATCTCAGAACCTTGATATTGTGCTTCTGAGTGGTTATGCCACCATTTTGCAGGATGTATCAAATCTTTTTGAGCATTTACAGCCGTTATGTTGTCCGAGTCATCCCTGGTTTCTAAACAATCTGATGCATTTGCAGACCCTTTCTTTCTGTTTCCGATGTCCTTTTGGTTAGAATAAGCACACTAATCAATGAGTTGAGGTACTTCGTTGTCTCGACATATATGTTGGAGCTAGTATTATGACCCTAGGTGTATTAGGGAGTCACCTAGTAATCTAGCCATGTTTTGTGTTCCCAGTGTGATGATTCTGGCCACTATTCTCGAAAGCATCCCGTGATGCCATTTAGTAGTAGGTATTCTACTCCTGGGTTTTGAACCCGAGATTCACCCTACTTCATGTTGTTAGTATCTGCTAGTTCCCTTAAGATATTAGTAACCTTGTGATAGTCCTCGAGGTTCGTGGTATATCGTTCTTCCAAATACCATGAATTTCTTATGCCAGAAGTTCTTTTGAAACAAAAGATCACAACCAGAGTGCTCTTGATGATTTCCCCATTCTACATTGTGACTCTGCCAATCCTACCTCTCTGCATGGGTTATCCGGAAGAAACCTGTTGAACTTGATTCGACATACTAATCTATGCATCCACAACTCAGAAAGTTATATGTTCCTTTGAGTTGTCCCTCTTTAGTTGTTTTCTAACCCTCGTCTATCAATTGATAGTCAGGAGTAGTTGTGCATTCGTGTTATCGATGCTTATTATTCTCGTGGTCCATCGAGCCGTTCTATTTTAGAATGACTAGGAGAAACAAACTCTAGTACCTCATCCATATCTAGGATTGGGTCAAAGCAGTTGTATTCCGCAGATTAAAATGCCAATCCAGCTTTTGATTCTGTTCTACCCTGAAGTATTGCCCTCTTTATGTCAGGAATATCATAGGAATTGCACAACCTCCTATGAACTCTTGATACAGTGATACTTCTCGCCGTCATCGTTCATTCCTCGGTCTCCATGTTATTGTAACGGGAATACTGACAAGTGAACCATGATGTGTGAAATCAATACTCCTAGCAACCATGTTGCTTGGTAGTAAATGGACAATATTCTCATTCTTAGCGTGTTGGTTATTGAATCATCATCCTAAGATTGATCGTGCCACCTAGTCCTTATTTCTGGTGCACTCCTTGATCTATGAGTTAGGATTGTGTCAATCCCTCACTCTTTTGATCATATCGTCTTGCCCTGAAGAGCAAGATTGTTCTCGAGCTTAATAACATATCGGTGGTTCGTGATTTTCTGAATATCTTCTCGGAAGTATCACCAGGCTGTTCCCTGACCTTTATGTTGAGCTTGCAATCAAGTTGGTTTTCTTATAAACTACCCCTTCTCCAAGTATCTGTGTTGGATATCCCTGAGCTAGTTGGTTGAGCTAGACAACAACTTGGAGAGTTGGAAGATAAAACCTTGTCTGACTTAGTTCATTTCTAAGGGATATCCTTGTGTGTGTGCGTATGTTGAAGAGAGATGATATCTTCATTGATTGTGCCTCATGATCGGTTGTTGAATCTATCATCTTATCCAATCTTTGATTCGAGTATGGGCTATCCTCAAATCAAATCAGAACCAACGATGTTCATAATGTTGTCTTACTCGTGGTTGATCCCTCGAGCATACACCATTATATCTTTTGGGTCTGACCAATGCTATCACCGTGTTCACACAATTGTGGAAGTCCAGTGATATGGAAATTCCGATGAGTTGCTATTGAGCCCATCAGCAGCATTTTGTCTCCCCCATGATTTATGTTGAACGTTGAGCTAGTGTTGGAAATTTTGTAAGCGTTGCCTTCGTGTTCCGCTCATGAGGTATATGTTTTGGTGAAAGAAGTGACTTTCTCCGAGTTCACGTGCATTAGGTGTAAGTTGCCGCCATGAATTTGAGAAAGGTTTGTTTTGTTTCCTCTGGAATCATCCCAAATCAGTCATGCATATGTGCGAAGTATTCTATGGTTTGGTAGATTAATTACCTCCACTCCTTATGTATTCCCTAGCACACCAAGACACTGATTGACTTGCTCAAGGAGAAGAAGTTCCTTCTTAAGAGCATGCCTTATGCAAGGACTTCGATATCCTCGATGATGGTTCCCAATCAGAACTCAGTAGTGTTTTCTTGTAAGACTACTATGTGGTCATGCTTGTCTTAGACAGCGTGTTCTCATGTATGTAGCAGAACCAGCTCGTGTTTTGGAGCTTGCTATCGTAGTCATTCCCGAGAATCTCGCAACGTAATCTCGTCGATTTGTGTTGCAAACTTTCTTTTCTAGACATGCTGCCTGAAATATTCCCTTACCAACCGGATCTGAATCTAAGGCAGATATGATGGTTGGAACTTTTCCAAGATCTATGATGTAGGTCCCGACAAGGTTGTTGTTGGCCGACACACCTAGCCGAAAGATCTATTATGGTAGCTTCTTGATTAAGCAATTTGACCATCTTCTCCATGAGGTTTTTGTATGATCTATTCTAAAAGTTGATCCTTATGGATGTTTGTGCCCCCAAAGTCAGACCTTTATTTGATGTTCCAGATACCGAATGATATTGAGTTAAGCTAGTACATCAAGGAGAACATTAGAAGCGGAGTGCTAAATGTCTCTCGGTCGATCACCAGATTTTGTGTCCTTGGCGTCGTCAAGGTAAAATCTGAGAAAGTGTTGTCCTCCTCAGCATGTGCATCGTCCATCGTTATTCATCATGGTAGTACGAGGTGTCACCAGGATCTTGGCGTAGATGTTGGTAAAACCTTGATGAATATGGATATGCTCAAGTTCTTGAAAGAACGCTCAGTTACTAGGTTATATCCTCGGTATCAATTGGAATGTGCCTTCCGTTGCTGAGTTGTCCTATAACTCTAGTTTCCTATTCAAGCTGAGTATGCCATTCTTTCTAATTCATTCAAATGATCAATTGTGATTTTCCTTAGGCTGGTATAGAGAGTTTCAATGATCTTTGTATCAAAAGTAATTCTTTTTGCCACTTAAGGGAATAATTCTATGAATCACCTTCCCCGGGGTGTCCTGTTATGGAACCATGGTAATTTTTCCTCGCTATTGTGAAACCCTCGTCAATTGTTTCTTCCGTCCCTCCTAATGCATGTTTTGCCTCTCAGCTCCAGAGATGTTTCTATGTCTCATTCCTGAGTTGATCTTGTGATCCTTGTGATGATCCTAAGTTGCTCGAACCTCAAGAAGATCGACTCTTCTAAAATTCTCCCTTTCCTCTCGTTGTCATGTTGGATGAAGTTCTCAAAGCAAGACATCAAGATCAATATGATGGAACAAATCAACATCCTCGAGAAGGGCAATTGGATCATGAATATCGTGTTAGCTTCGTGTCCCCTCTATCTTCTTACCTCACGTCTTGAATCTCTGGACGAGATTCTTGTTTAGTGGGGGTGAGTTGTCACAGCCCTAGAATTTGATTGCAATTAGTTTCATAAGCATCCATGCTTCATGTCTATATTTGTTTGAAATTTGAAATAGGGATGACAAACCCTAGCACTAAATGAAATGCAATTAGGATCGAAATAAAAATATTTTCAATGAACCCAGAATGCCCTTTAGAAAAGTTCATTATTTTTGATAAAGGTGAAAACCTCTGCCAAAAATGATGCACATATTTTTTAGGCCATTCTGGATTTTCTGAATTAATTCATACTGTATTTGAATTGGAGCATTTAAATACTAATAATATTTATAAATGCCCCAACAATTTGGGAATTAGTTGAGCGCCTCCCGAATAATTCATTTAGTGCCATAACTATTTACATAATTTCTAAAAGTGATTTGGTTTGAAAAAACAAATTAAAACAAATCTGCGGAATAGAAAAATAGAAACAAAATTAGAAAAGGAACTTACCTGGCGCTCACATGTAGCTTACCGGCCCAGCCCACCTGGCACTGCCAGTCATCTCCCTCCTCACGCCAGGAGGACAGGAGCGCGCTGGCACGCTCCTCGCCAGCTCCTGGTTGCCGCCGATGGCCTGGACGCCTCCACGAGTGCCACGCCACCTCCCCGACCCCCTCTCACTTTTCCCTCACTCTCTGGACCTCCCTCCCCCTCGCTCCTCTGCTTTTCCCCCATGGCCGAGCATGCCCCTCGCTGCCGCTCGCTGTTGCCACGGCCACCGACCCTCCCTAGTCCACCTAGCGTGTCCAAGAGAACCGCCTCGGCTCCGTCTTCCTCCTCGATGCCCCACGCAACCGGGGACGCACCACAGCACCTGCATCGCCCTCGTCTTCTTCCTTCGGCCGCCGAGATCGCCGACGATGTTGCGCCCTCTCCGACACCTCCCCGAGCCCGCTGAGCCTCTCCTCGCATCCTCCGTGAGCTCCTCCCCCTAACCCCCCTCATTTGCCTCATTTGCATGCCGTAGCCGCCATCTCACCTGTGACCGAACGCGCCGCCGCCTGCGCTCGTCGCTGGTGACGCTCCGGTGACCATTTGGTCCCGGGCGTGCGTCCAACATGCTCACCGCCGCGCGTAGAGACCGCCTAGCGCCTCGCTACGTTCGTTTGCGCACAGCAACACCAATCCCGCGCTCACCCGAACGCAAGCGCCGCCCCGAGCTCGTTTCCTTCGAGCTCCGGCCGTCCCCACTGCCACCACATGCCGCCCTAGATGCGGGTGAGCTCCAGCTCCGCGTAGAAGGCCTCAGCCGCCGTTTTGGTCGACGGAGCGCGAAACCCGTAGCTCTCCGCCGCATCTCGCTTCGCCGGCGTCGAGTCGCCGGCAGGTGTTGACCTAGTTGACCCGGGTTTGACCCCGCTGACCAGGGGGTTTGACCTTCCCTAACTCGGTGACATGCGGGCCCAGCCCCTTAAATAACTTAGGTTACATTTAAGTTAAACATTAATTAAACCAGGTAGTTAGTTTAGCCACTAAGACGCGAGTCCCACTGGTCAGTTTTACCTAGGCCGCGCCAGTTGACTTGCTGACGTCACGATGACGCAATGCTGACGCAGTTAATCGTTTTCTGGATTAAAAATAATCCAGGAAATTTCAGAAAATGTTCAAAACTTCTAAAAATCATAGAAATTAATCTGTAACTCCAAATGCAAAGTGTTATATATGAAAAATGATCAGAAAAATCCAATCTATCCATCTGTACTATTTCCATGCATGTTCGAACAACTTGTAGCTACTGTTTTGGACAAATCTATGAATGGCATTTAAATAACCATATGTGGAGTTTGAATTTGAACCTTGGGTTCAAACCAACTACACTTAATTGTGTTGCTACTTGCATTAGACAAAATCACATCATATTGCCATGTCATGTTCATGCATCATATTGTTGCATTGCATTGATTGTGTTCCCTCTTGTTTGCCGGTATTCGTTCCCCCTCAGTAGACGTTGTTTCGACGACTAGTTCGATGACACTGATGAAGAGCTATTCTATCTTCAGAAGTGCCAGGCAAGCAAAACCCCCTTGTTCATTCCGATACAATCCCACTCTCTGGCTCCTCCTCTCTTTTACTGCATTAGGAAAAAAAAGCTTCAACTATTACATGCTGCAGTAGTTGAACCCCTTTCCTCTGCATGACCTGCCATTGCCACAGTAAATAGATGAAACCCACTAGCATGAATATGAGTTTTTTGAGCCCTGATGTGCCTACTCATTCATGCTTGTTTTTCATGCCTGCTACTGCTTAGAGTTGAGTCAGGTCTGATTCATCGGGATGAATTGGAGTGTGGTGAACATGTCCTACTGTTGAGAGCTAAGTGTGTGAACATGATTTGGTAAAGGTAGCGGTGAGAGGCCATGTAGGGGTACATGGTGGATTGTCTCATTGCAGCCGTCCTCAGGAACTGAGTTCTGTGTTTGTGATCCGTGAACAGTTACTACCACACATTGGTGTCACGACCGCCTTTCCAATAAAACATTTATTGAAAAGCCGACCCTTGTAGTGACCAGTATAGAAGTATTCTTCTTACCAGCAGGCAAAATCTTGATACAGAAATCCAGCAGTACTAAATATTATACATGGTTGAGCTGAGGATGCTCAACAATTTATTACAAGCACGCCTAAATTATACATAAAGATGGATATGGCACAAGGGTAGGGTGGCATAGCTACTCACTTGCAAAAGGTGGTGGTGGATATGTCCAGAGAAGTGGGTGACATGACTCTGAAATCTTACAGCTCATCAAGCGTCGGGTGTGAGGCTTGATGATATTATTCGGGTGGCGGAAGCGTATATAATACAAGTGAACAACTCCAGGGTCGCACATGACTGAGTGGGATTCCACTAGGCGTCGGACTCGCTATCGAACTCTTCATCCATAAGATCGCCTTCATCAACATCTAGCCAAATCAAGAAGCCAGGTGAGTACTTTGAATGTACTCGCAAGACGGTTCGGACATAAGATATAACAAATGTAAACATGATGCATATGAGCAGGTTTGTATGCAGAATCAAATAATAGAGTTGCACTGCACGATAAATAAGAGGAAATCAGGCGGTAGTCCTCCCGAAATCCCAATAAAAATAACTGAAGACCGATCGGGTGTCTGAAGCGACGCCTCGAAAGGTGAAAACAAATTTAACATGCCGCAGTCGGGCGTCGAGGCGACACCACATAAAGGGCTTATATTGAAAAGTAAGTGCCAGGACGTGCCACAGTCGGGCGTCTAAGCGACACCTCGGAAAGGGCTTATGGTGAAAATAAATAACAATGATGCCACAGTCGGACGTCTGAGTGACATCACATAAAGGGCTTATAACAAAATTTAATAACAATACTGCCATAGTCGGATGTCTGCGCGACATCACATAAAGGGCTTATATCAAAAGTAAATAACAATAATGCCACAGTCGGACGTCTGAGTGACATCGCATAAAGGGCTTATAGTTTATCATAAAATATCCCAAGTAAGTATTCAGCATATAACCAGGAACGGGTTAGTCCATTCACATAAATAACCTTCAGCCGAGTTTACCACTCTCGGTTTTATGTTCACTCTCCGGGGGCTGTCACCGGGGTTGATACTGAGATTTGTCAATGATACTGATATTGATACTGAGATGATGTCCAAGTCCTTCTTCATGGACCTGGATATTCGAAGGATTTTGACTCTGTAGAGTTTGTACTCTTTACCACAGCCAACGGATTTCGGTAGTCACAAGGACTAGTTCTGTTTATGGTGTTTTAGAAGAAACACGTCTAACCAGTACACACCCATTCCACATTCCGTTGCCAGGAATCACCCTCAGCAATGTTCAAGAAAAACCTTAAGACGGGGAGGCCACAACCTTGAATAGCATGGGATCAAATTTATATCGCGCGCTCTAAGGGGTGCCCCCCTCTCGGTCCCAACCGGAAACACCCATGCCCCCTGACCAGATGACGGGCTTTAATCCAGGGCCATGGAACCCTCATCGCTGTCCCTCTGTTTGGTGTGTACCAGGAAAGAGGTTTGCAACTTACTAAACCACACTCTTTCCAGAAAACATGTGGCAGCACGAAGGGGAAACGAACGGGATCGGGACTTGACCCACGTCACAACTTGAGTTCTTGGTCGATATAAAACTGGCATGCTTCAACAATACCAGCCTACAACCCATCATGTCACGACATGATTTTGTTATATTATTATCATAAGAACACATCCAACTTCCAAGCTTACCTGTAGCCTGTCTTGCATGCACATAACATTCGCCAATGCTTATATAAACATGCCATGAGAAAAACTACTCAAGCAAACATGCAAAACACTCATCATATCAAAGGTTCAAACATTCTTGCCTGGTTCGGAGAAATCGGAACCTAGCTCTGCGAAGTTTCGCGTCTCCTCTACCTCCTCAGGTATCTACGTATTAAAAAAACCGGATACTACATAAATACCGTGCGTGCACCAAAAGTGTCCCAAATAGTTTTCAAATAAAAATGACAAAAAACTAGATAGAAAAATGAAGACGACAGAAAAAGAATCAAGTCAAAATCACTTTTTGTTAAAAAGTTATAATGGTTTTGGTCCAGGGACTTGTCTGTAATGAAACAGAAAATATCTAGGGTTCATTTTATAAAAACAGAAAACGTTTCAGTCTAGAATATGTTAGTCCAGGGGGAAGACGTATTTTGCCCGAAGGCGTTTTCAGAAAACGTTTCGAAAAAAAGAAAAAGCTGACGGGGAGGTCCCACCGGTTTGAAAACTAAAATAGAGTGCTGGCGCCCGAGGGCCGCGGTGGTCACCGGCGGCGATCCACGGCGAGGCAGGGGGATCGGGTGGTACCAACGTGCCCACAGTATTCTTCCGCACCTGTGGGTGGTGGAGTTGAGCGTCGGCGAGCACCACATCGACGTCGACCTCAACTCCGGCGGACGGTGGTTCGGGCGTTGGTGGTTCTCGCCGGGGAGAGCTGCAAAGGTCGAATTGAGGCTCGGGTTAGGGTACTGGGTGCGCTAGGGGTTTGCTGACTTGGTTTGGGAGGCGGGGGTGGCCTCACCTGAGTGAATCAAGTTGGAGCCCGAGGCGGATCGGGGCGGCCGGAGTCGGGGAAGGTGACCTCCTCGGGGTCCTCCTAATGGCTAGGCGGGGCTCTGGTGAGGTGGAGGTGTGGCGTTGGGTCGAGAACAAGCTCGGGGGCTCCTTTTATAGCCGATCCGAGGCGATGGCCGCGAACAGGATAACGCCGGCGATGATTATGGCGAGGCAGAGGTCGGTCAGGTGGTTTAGGGAGCTAGGCATCAGCATGATGGTCCACTGGTTCCGTTCCAGTGCTAATCTTGGCCTGCCTTGGGTGGTACTCCACGTTCCCGACGGAACGGCTCACGGGACTCGGCGGCGGCAGAGAGCACGCTCTGTGCTGCTCAGGCCACGGCAGCGGTGCCGCGGCGTGCACAGGCAAGCAGACCACGCGGAGGCCACGGGTGGCTTGGGCGGTGCTGGACGGCGCCGAAAGGTGGTGCTGATCCCCGCTGGCCGCCACGGGTGGCTCTGCCACCGCAGAAGCTGCGGGCGTCGGTGAGACGCGTCACCACCGACGATGGTGCCCGTCTAAACGAGTGTGCGGTGCTCTGGATAAGGAGGGGGAACAGGGAGCAAGGCGCCACTGCAGTTACTTGCAAGATCGACGCCGTGGTCTGAAGAAAACGACAGTGACAGCGAAAACAGAAACACTGAACTTTCTGAACTTGAACAGCAACAGTGCATGCCAGGTGCTCGATGAAATGATTTTGGCATGTGGGAAATTTTTCTGGAGCTGATCTTTGGTGAGGTGGCCTCTTGGTGTATCTGGAAGCTGCATGAATTATCTCAGAATTTTTGGAGAAAGAAAAATATGAATTTCAGAAAAAATGGCATTTCTGGTCCAAACTTGCAGCAAACATATTTTGAAAATTTTGAACTGAGGACAAGTGGATCTTGATGGTTCTAGGTTGCGAGTGCTAAGGACTAGCCAGAGAAGTTTGTTTGGGATCAAAACTCAAAAGGGAATTGGTACTTCCTTTGTAAACCACCTAGGTCCATAAATAATGGCAGAAATAGTTTTTTAAGAAAAAATAAATTGAATAAAAATAAAAAATTGCTTGAGACTTGCTGGAGATGGGAGTCTTGATTTGATCCAAGGCAGGGAGGGCTTTTGGAATGCCATGTCAAAATGCAACATGGCAAAAGAGGAAATTTTGAATGGGGAAAAGAATAAACCAGTAATCCCTAGGGTTTCTTCTTAATAGAAGAAATTTCAAAAACAACTAGAGTAGAGTCAAGACAAAAATGAAAAGCTCTGAAGACCAAAAATCAAGGTTGAGAGGAGTACCAAACTATTTGTCATAAAAGTTTTGAGAGGGAGAGGGTTTAAGAAAAATTTTAAATAGCTTCCAATTTTTTTTTAAATAGCCTCCTCTAAATCAAATAAAGATTTTGGTAAAAACCAACTCAAAATTTTTGGAGTGTCACAACACCTACCCCCTTAGGAAAAATCTCGTCCCCGGGATTTCAACTGATCCTCAAATAGGTGTGGGTATTCTTCCCACAGAGAGTCCTCTCTTTCCCATGTTGCTTCATCCTCGGTGTGATTGTTCCACTGAACCTTGAAGAGTTTAATTGTTTTCTGACGGGTCCTCCTCTCAGACTCCTCTAATATCTTTATTGGACGCTCCCTGTAGGTGAGCTCTGGTTGCACGTCGATGTTCTCATGTGACACCTGCTTTTCTGGGTTGCTTACACATTTCCTCAACTGTGAGATGTGGAACACGTCGTGGACGTCTGACAGATCCTTGGGTAGGTCTAGCTGGTAGGCTACGGTGCCTCTCCGTGCAACCACATGGAAGGGCCCAATAAATCTTGGTGCTAGCTTTCCTTTAACCTTGAACCGTTGCAGGCCCCTCATAGGGGATACTCGTAGGTACACATATTCACCGGGTTCAAAGCTGACTTCACGGTGCTTCTGATCGTAATAACTCTTTTGCCGGCTTTGCGCTGTCACGGTGCTTCTCTTCTGCTTCCTTGAGCATGTCTGGGCCGAAGATACGGCTGTCTCCTGTCTCTGACCAATTTAATGGGGTACAACACCTCCGTCCGTACAGGGCTTCAAAAGGTGCCATTTGTAGGCTGGATTGGTAACTGTTGTTGTATGCGAAATCGGCATATGGCAGGCTTTCTTCCCAACTGGTTCCATAGGTGAGGACACATGCTCTCAGCATGTCCTCTAGAATTTGGTTCACGCGTTCAGTTTGTCCATCAGTATGGGGGTGGTAGGCTGTACTAAATGCAAGTTGAGTCCCCAGAGCTTGTTGTAAATGATCCCAGAATTTCGAGACGAATTGAGTGCCTTTGTCTGATATTATAGTCTTTGGGACTCCATGCAGACAAACTATACGGGAGAGATAAATCTTGGCAAGTTTTTGAGTGGTGTGGGTTGTCTTTACTAGGATGAAATGTGCCACCTTGGTTAATGTATCGGTGATGACCCATATGGCATCGTTTCCGTGTTGTGACCGAGGTAGTCCGACAATGAAATCGATCCCTATTTCGTCCCATTTCCACTCAGGTATCCTGTTTGGTTGTAGTAGTCCGGCTGGTTTTTGGTGCTCGGCTTTTATGTGTTGACAGGAATCGCAACATGCAATGAGGGTGGCTATATCCCTCTTCATACCGTGCCACCAAAATCTTTCCTGAATGTCCTTGTACATTTTGGTTCCTCCAGGGTGGATCGAATATGGAGCATTGTGGGCTTCGGTCAGGATTTGCTGTTTGAGTCCCTCTATATTTGGCACGCAAAGTCTGTCTCCGTACCATAATATTTCCTCCTCGTCTATGACAAATTCCGAGGCCTTGCCCATACTCACTTTTCTTTTTATGCCTTCGATGCTCGGGTTTCCATGCTGAGCTTTCTTAACCTGCTCCACAAGGGTGGGTTGTAATTTCAAATTTGACACGGTGCCTTCCGTGACCATCATCAAGTTGAGTTTGGTGAACTCCTATTGAAATTCAGGTCTCAAGCCTTGCAGACTGTTGTTGTCCGAGCTGGGGTTTCTACTAAGAGCATCTGCCACTACGTTTGCCTTTCCTGGATGGTAGTGGATGCCAACATCATAGTCTTTCACTAATTCCAACCAGCGCCGTTGCCGTAAATTGAGCACTGGCTATGTGAAAATATATTTGAGACTTTTATGGTCTGTATATATTTCACAATGATTTCCAAGCAAGAAGTGTCTCCACTCTTTGAGTGCATGAATGACTGCTGCCAATTCTAAGTCATGAGTAGGATAATTTTCTTCATGCTTTCGAAGTTGTCTTGAAGCGTATGTGACAACCTTGCCTTCTTGCATCAGCACACACCCGAGGCCTTTCCGGGATGCGTCACAATACACTTCAAAACTTTTGTGTATGTCTGGTATAACCAACACTGGTGCTATTGTTAATTTCTCCTTGAGTTCTTGGAAACTTTTCTCGCACGCTTCAGCCCATACAAATTTCTTATCCTTCTTCAGTAACTGTGTTATTGGTTTTGCTATGGTGGAGAACCCCTCAATAAACCTTCGGTAGTATCCAGCCATTCCCAGAAAACTGCGGACATCGGTTACGTTCGCTGGTGGTTTCCAGCCAAGTACGGCCTTGACCTTTTCTAGGTCCATGGCAACACCTTCTTGGGTCAACACGTGGCCTAGAAAACCAACCTGTCTTAACCAAAATACACACTTGCTGAACTTGGCGTATAATTGGTGTTTCCTTAGTTCTCCCAGTACGATCCTGAGATGTTCTGCATGCTCTTCTGGTGTCTTAGAGTACACCAGAATGTCGTCAATGAACACCACAACAAATTTGTCCATAAATTTCATAAACACTTTGTTCATGAGGTGCACAAAATAAGCGGGGGCATTTGTTAGTCCAAACGGCATTACTGTAAACTCATATAGTCCATATCTGGAGGTGAATGTTGTCTTCGGGATATCTTCTGTCCGTACTTTTAATTGATGATATAACTGACCTTAAATCAATTTTTGAGAAAACTCTGCCTTGTGCGAGCTTTTCAAATAAATCATTTATCCGTGGCATCGGATATTTATTTTTGATGGTGACCATATTGAGTGCTCGATAGTCTATGCATAACCTAAGTGCCCCATCCTTTTTCGTGGCAAATAATACTGGCGAACCCCAAGGTGAGGAGCTGGCTCGTATAAATCCTTTGTCCAGTAGTTCTTTTATTTGCTTCTTTGACTCTACCAACTCGGAGGGTGCCATCCTATAGGGTTTCTTGTAGATGGGGGTGGTTCCAAGTGCTAGTTCAATGCTGAACTCTATTTCCCGGTCTGGCGGCATGCCTGGTAGTTCTTCGGGAAAAACGTCAGGGAACTCGCACACCACTGGAACTTTGCTTAACTCTGAGGAGTCCGCCTTGTTCAATCTTGGTTGTCGTGATCCTGGTCTTTCTTGGGCTGTGACTTTTATTGTCTTCCCGTGATGATGAGTGAGGATTACAGTCCGGTTGAAGCAATCGATAAACCCTTTGTTGGTGGTTAACCAATCCATTCCTAGGATAACCTCCAATCCTTTATTTTCCAATACGATGAGGTTTGCTTGAAACTTTAGTCCTTGGCAGTAACTCTGGGTGATTTGTTTGTTTCCGGGGGACTTGATGATCATGGATTTTTCCAAAGGGATTATCGAAAAATCATGTTGCAAAGCAAAACTCTTCGAAATGAACGAGTGAGAAGCTCTAGAATCAAACAAAACCATGGCAGGTATTGTGTTGACAGGGAACATACCAAGTACGATATCCGGGGCATTCTGCACTTCCTCCTGGGTCACATGGTTCAGGTGGCCCTTCTTGTGATTGTTGTTGGGGTTGAAGTTGTTACGCTTGGGTGTTGAATTGTTCCCATTATTGTTCGTCTTTGGGGCCGAGTTTCTTGGCTTTGGGCACTGTTTAGCATAGTGCCCTTCCTCTCCACAAGCGTAGGAAGTGACGCCCGGGTGATACGTAAAATCCTTGTCCCTTGCGTGGAAATTTTTGATCGGCCGCGGAACATTTGTTGTGGGTCGGTTGGCTCCATTCTTCTGAGGGCCAGTCTTGTGCTGGCTGTTGCGAGCAAGTGTAACCTGGTCCCTTTTCCGCTTGCGAAATTCCTCCAAGCTGTGGTGCTCATTTTCCAAGGTAATGGCCTTGTCCACAAGTGTTTTGAAGTCCGGAATGGTGTGTACGACCAGTTGGCATTTAAGTGCTGGTGCTAGACCGTCCAGAAACTTCTCCATCTTTTTGTTCTCCGTCATACGCTCTTCGTTGGCATAATGAGATAATAGGGTAAACTGACTGTTGTAATTAGTCATTGTCATGCTTCTTTGCTTGAGGTCATCAAATTCCCTATTCTTGATCTTCATAATGCTCCTGGGAATGTGTGCCCCACGAAATCCTTCTTTAAAATCTTCCCATGTGATATCGTTTTCATTGGGGTGCATGTGTAGGAAATTCTCCCACCATGATGCGGCTGCTCCCGTGAGATGGTGAGGTGCATAAAGTACCTTCTCATGGTCTGAACACTGTGCAATAATTAACTTCCTCTCAATGTCTCGAAGCCAATCATCGGCCTCAAGAGGCTTATCCGTGTGAGAGAATGTTGGGGGACGCATCTTCTGTAATTCAGACAATTTAGAGTGCTACTGATAAGGCTCACGATGATTCCCCATATTGATAACATGGTTCATCATTTCCTGGTGCTGCTGCTGGCTCTGCTCGTAAAGGCGGCATACTTGAGTAAATGTTGTCTCACTGCCTTGCTGACTTGACTGTCCCTGTGTGAAGTTGTTACTTGTCTGGGTACCATAGTTTTCATCCGACGGGTTTGGCATGGAACAAGTCCAGGGACGAGGCATTTTTCACTCTGGGGTAATTTTGCAAACTCATGAGAAAATTGAGTCATAAAATAAATAATTTTGTAAAGGCGGAAATTTGAAGAACTTCGACATTTTTCAAGAAAACACTTGATCGCGCGGTGAGAAGGACCGCTCAATACATATCTTACATGCAAGCAATAATTATACAATAAGTCACTCAGGATGTGCGTACACATTCCTCACATGTTATTTAGGATAGTGCACTTCTCCAAGATCCTACATGATGCACACACAACCTACTTCTCACCAAACCTATGTACATATTAACATATCATACAAGCTGGCACATCACACTGCATACTCCGTCGGAGATGGTGAAGACTTCCTTTGGCCCGCCGAGGGTAAGACCCAGCGGCGTTGGAGACTCAATCTCCTCCTCGCTAATAGGCTCTAGATGTGAAGTATTGGGCTGAGGAGCTGGTGCAGGTGCGGTAGGTGGTGCAGCTCTAACGAGAGTAGGAGCAATGACCTGGTCAAACTCCTCAGTGGTAGGCAGGCGGCGAGCAGTGGCTAAGATGGCCGGTGTATAGGACGCTAAGGACGAGACGAATGTTAGTGGTGGTGCCGTATGGAGGAGCTCCCTCCTATTGGCGGAGCAGCCATGGATGGAATCCATACGAGCAGCTACGATGTCGTCCACGAGGTTGTCGAAAGCTGCCTCTAGTGCCTTGAGGTAATCAACAAGCATCTCAATAGCCTCATCCCTTTCTCCCCTGGCGCAAGCAAATGGATAGTGGCAGGTGTATGGCACGTGGCATGGGAGGTAGCGGTAGCGACGAGTCTTCATCGAAGGAAGAACATCCCGGAGGCGAGCTATGGCCTCACGGGCAGCCATCTGCATGACATGCCTCTCCGTAGGAATGGCCCTCCCGACGAATTGGAAGTGGCGGAACTCGGCGCGTCCTCCCTTGAACTGAATGGAGGCCTGGTACATAGACAAACTGTCGCTGAGCTTGTGCTGGTAGAGTGTGAACTCCGGACGGACTGATGGCCCAATCGCGATCTTGGTGATGGAGATGAGGAGCTTGATAAACCCCTCAGGAACATTGGCGAACACCTGTGACTCACAATCGCTGCTCGCCATCTACAAAAGTAGACAAAATCCCGATAGTCAAATCATATATTTATGATGACCAACAGAAAATTGCTACAATATGCAGAGTGATAAAGTAAGCTAATAACCGATTAGCTGTCGCACCTAGTGGGTTTCTACAGTCAGCCTGGCTCTGATACCAAGTTTGTCATGGCCGCCTTTCCAATAAAACATTTATTGAAAAGCCGACCCTTGTAGTAACCAGTACAGAAGTATTCTTCTTACCTGCAGACAAAATCTTGATACAGAAATCCAGCAGTACTAAATATTATACATGGTTGAGCTGAGGATGCTCAACTATTTATTACAAGCACGCCTATATTATACATAAGGGCGGATATGGCACAAGGGTAGGTTGGCATAGCTACTGACTCGCAAAAGGTGGTGGTGGATATGTCACAGAGAAGTGGGTGACATGACTCTGAAATCTTACAGCTCATCAAGCGTCGGGTGTGAGGCTTGATGATATTATTCGGGTGGTGGAAGCGTGTATAATACAAGTGAAAAACTCCAGGGTCGCACATGACTGAGTGGGATTCCACTAGGCGTCGGACTCGCTATCGAACTCTTCATCCATAAGATCGCCTTCATCAACATCTAGCCAAATCAAGAAGCCAGGTGAGTACTTTGAATGTACTCGCAAGACGGTTCGGACATAAGATATAACAAATGTAAACATGATGCATATGAGCAGGTTTGTATGCAGAATCAAATAATAGAGTTGCACTGCACGATAAATAAGAGGAAATCAGGTGGTAGTCCTCCCGAAATCCCAATAAAAATAACTGAACACCGATCGGGTGTCTGAAGCGACGCCTCGAAAGGTGAAAACAAATTTAACATGCCGCAGTCGGGCGTCGAGGCGACACCACATAAAGGGCTTATATTGAAAAGTAAGTGCTAGGACGTGCCACAGTCGGGCGTCTAAGCGACACCTCGGGAAGGGCTTATGGTGAAAATAAATAAGAATGATGCCACAGTCGGACGTCTGAGTGACATCACATAAAGGGCTTATAACAAAATTTAATAACAATACTGCCATAGTCGGATGTCTGACCGACATCACATAAAGGGCTTATATCAAAAGTAAATAGCAATAATGCCACAGTCGGACGTCTGAGTAACATCGCATAAAGGGCTTATAGTTTATCATAAAATATCCCAAGTAAGTATTCAGCATATAACCAGGAACGGGTTAGTCCATTCACATAAATAACCTTCAGCCGAGTTTACCACTCTCGGTTTTATGTTCACTCTCCGGGGGCTGTCACCGGGGTTGATACTGAGATTTGTCAATGATACTGATATTGATACTGAGATGATGTCCAAGTCCTTGTTCATGGACCTGGATATTCGAAGGATTTTGACTCTGTAGAGTTTGTACTCTTTGCCACAGCCAACGGATTTCGGTAGTCACAAGGACTAGTTCTGTTTATGGTGTTTTAGAAGAAACACGTCTAACCAGTACACACCCATTCCACATTCCGTTGCCAGGAATCACCCTCAGCAATGTTCAAGAAAAACCTTAAGACGGGGAGGCCACAACATCGAATAGCATGGGATCAAATTTATATCGCGCACTCTAAGGGGTGCCCCCCTCTCGGTCCCAACCGGAAACACCCATGCCCCCTGACCGGATGACGGGCTTTAATCCAGGGCCATGGAACCCTCATCGCGGTCCCTCTGTTTGGTGTGTACCAGGAAAGAGGTTTGCAACTTACTAAACCGCAGTCTTTGCAGAAAATATGTGGCAGCACGAAGGGGAAACGAACGGGATCGGGACTTGACCCACGTCACAACTTGAGTTCATGGTTGATATAAAACTGGCATGCTTCAACAATACCAGCCTACAACCCATCATGTCACCACATGATCGTGTTATCTTATTTTCATAAGAACACATCCAACTTCCAAGCTTACCTGTTGTCGGCGTTCTGGGAACGGGGGTCCCCAGACTTGCCTGCCTGCGGCCTGCAGCGTGGCTCGTGTGGGGGCCCAACGTGGCCCATCTTCATCAACACAAGGCTCAAGACCCTCGCGAGGGGCCAAGCCTCGCGAGGCGGACGACACGGCGCTTCCTCAAGCACGGCCTCCATGGGCTGGCTCGTGAGGAGGCGGAGAGATCAAGGTGGGGTACCTCATGAGGTGCCCATGACGCAAGCCATGACGACCAAGGGTGCCAGGCGGGCGCCAGCCCGCGCAGTGTCCTCCCTTTCCTCTTTGGTGCAAAGGGGGCAAGCGCAGGCGAGAGGATCAAGCAAAGGCACCCATTTTGGTGCAACAAGACCAAGACCAGCTCCGCGACAAGGAGGAAGTCACTGTGGAGCCCAAGCCGGCATCATCACCAGAACCTTTGGCAGGTGAAGACCAACTTTAGTTAGGATAAGTGTACCAGATGTTCCCCTTCAAATTGGCCAATTGTTGGCGCCCTTCCCGCTCAATATTTGGGAAGAGGCCCAGGGCCTTTGCCTATAAATAGGGCCAGCCACCCCCAGGGTAAAGGCATCGAGAATCCAGCATCTAGAGGGGCATCGAGAATCCAGCATCTAGAGGGGCATCGAGAATCCAGCATCTAGAGGGGCATCGAGAATCCAGCATCTAGAAAGGCATCGAGAATCCAGCGTCTAGAGAGGGAGAGAGAAGGGCGATCGGACTCCCCCTAGCAGTTCATCCCCTAGCCAAGAACAGGCCCTCGCGAGGCCGTTCACCTATACTGTTCTTCCTCATCAGCCCAAGAGGCAATCCACCCACCACACTGGAGTAGGGTATTACACCACAATGGTGGCCCGAACCAGTATAAACCCTATGTCTCATGTGTTGTTCCTGCGGTAGTTGAGACCCTTGTGAGACGGAAAGGTAGAGGGCTCGATCTCTGCGCGCACCCCAGAGTTCGAACCATAAGGGTCTGCCGGAACCCCGGAATCCGACATTTGGCGCGCCAGGTAGGGGTGCACCGGAATCAGTCTTCCACCGCTCCGCTCTCCTCCAACCACCGCATCCATGTCTGACGCTCGTCGGGCCCGCGCCAGCGCCGGGCCGCCATCGCTTCCTGCGCCGTCCAGACGGCCCCTGTCGGTGGGCGCCCTCGTCGTTCCCCGTCGCCCGCCGTCAACGCCGCCACTGGCCCGACGGGGAACGAGAAGCAAGCGTCCTCTCAGCACCCGTCCATGCGGCGGGATGGCCGCACCGCCACTCCGTCGCTCACCCCAGCCGGTTCTTCGTCGCACGCGCTGCGCGCGCCCTTGGAGGCTCGAGCTGTGCTCCTCGCGGTAAACGAGCTCCTGCGCAACCGCCCCGTCGACGACGTCTATGAGGAGTGGCTCCACCGCGTCGCCGAGCTCGTCCGTGCCGCAGGGGGCTCCCCCGCGCCTTCCGCACCACTGTGTCGCACTCCGCCCCACATGGGCAATGAAGCCCCGGGGGCGTTCCAGCCGCCACCTTTCCAAGAAGATGCCATGGCCCCATGGCGTGCAGCTCCTGGGCGGAACCCGCTCCGTCATGCGCCGGCCCAGTAGGAACGGAGCTGCCAAGAAGTCCCGCGACCGCAAGAGGCCGCCCGGGCGCTCCCGGCCCCGGCTCGCCGAGACCCTGCTCCAGCTCCGGCACGTCAAGACCCCGCGCTGCTCCTAGCTGCGGCGCAAGGGGACCCACAAGGCCAAGCTCTCCGTCAACCAAAACCTCCTGCGGCCACCGCTGGCTGTCGCGCCTACACCCCTGAGGTGCGTAGCGTCGCGTGGCCCGGAAATTCAAGCCGGACCTGCCTCCTCGCTACGACGGCACAACTGATCCCACGGAGTTCCTCCAGCTCTACGAGCTGGGAATCGAAGCTGCCATCGGGGACAAGAAGGTCATGGCGAACTGGTTCCCCATGGCGCTGAAGGAAGGTGCTCGCACTTGGCTCCTGAACCTGGCCCCAGGCACGATCTCCTCCTGGGACCAGATGCGTACTCGCTTCATCGCCAACTTCCAAGGTACCCGCGACCGGCCTCCCGCCGTGAGCGACATGCGCCGCATCAAGCAGCAACCTGAAGAGACCCTGCAGAAGTACATCCAGCGCTTCAACAGTGCGCGCCTCAAGATCCGCAGGGTGTCTGAAGAAGCCATCATTTCGGCCTTCTCGATGGCGTGCGCGACGTCAAGATGAAGGAGGAGCTGGCGATGCATGAAGACCTCTGCACCTCCCTGGAGCTGTTCAACCTGGCGACCATGTGCGCCAGAGCTGAGGAGGGACGCCTCTCCCTCCTCGAGCTGCCTGCCGCAGACCCAGAAGAGAAGAAGCCCAAGGCCAAGTACGTGAAGCGCAAGGGGGCTGCCGTGCTCGCGGCAGAACCGGACACCAAGCAGGGCAAGGATCTGCCCGAATCCTCCAGGGGCAGCCGGTACTGTGTGTACCATGACCTCCACACCTACAACACCAATGAATGCCAAGAACTCCGCGCCGTGCGAGAAGGAAGAGTCGGCCGACGCCCTGACCGTGCTGACCGGGGCTACGGCCGAGGAGGAGGATGGAACCCGGGACGCTCGGAAGACCGCGGCCCACGTCCAGGCTGGCGTGACCAACCTCGCGAGGACCGCTGGCGCGACCCGCCTCGCGAGGCGGACTGGAGGGATCAGCCTCGTGAGGATCGCCCTCATGGCAACCCAGGCCTGCCGCCGTTGCCGCCTCAGCCGAAAAGGAATGAAGACCGCCACCAAGACGAGGGAGCTGGGGGCTTCCAGGGGCCTCGCGCCATCGCCTGCATCCTGGGCGGAGCTCAAGCCCCAGCCTCTCAACGTATCTTCAAGCAGTTTGCTCGCGAAGTGAATGCAATCCTCCCCAAGCTCGAAGCAACGCGTCCCCTAAGGTGGTCGGCCTGCACCATCACGTTCAGCTCAGCAGACCAGCTCAAGTGCGCAGCCACAGCCGGAGTCCTCCCAATGCTTTGTTCCCCAGTCATCAGCAACGTTCTGGTCACCAGGACCCTCATCGACGGAGGGGCAGGGCTCAATGTCTTGTCCGTGGAATCGTTCAACAGCCTCCAAGTGCCCTATGACCAGCTTCAGCCAACCAAGCCCTTCTCCGGAGTCACCGACGGTTCCACAGTCCCGATCGGGCAGGTCCGCCTCCCAGTTACCTTCGGCACCTACGACAACTACTGCACCGAGCTCATCGACTTTGACGTCGCCCACATCCGCCTGCCGTACAACGCCATCCTCGGGTACCCGGCGTTGGCCAAGTTCCTGTCCGTGACTCACCATGGCTACAACGTCCTCAAGATGATAGGAAGCGGCGGCGGCCGCGTCACTACAGGACCCAGATCGCGGAAGCAGGAGGCTTCCTGAGACCACCCCCAAGAAGAAGAAGACAATGTCAGGCTCAGACCCTCAGGAGGCAGGCCCTTCAAGGCCCGCGTCTGCCCAGGGGGACCCTCCTTCAATCGCATAGGGAAGCGCGCCCGGCGCCCTCCTCAGGCAGGGCTCGGGGGCTCTCACCTGAAGGGCCACCGACCTCGCCAAGCTCACGAGGGAGGCGCTGGGGCACCATGTGGAGGCGTGTTTCGAAGCACGCTTCCCTCGGAAGGAAGCCAGGGGAGGAAGGTCAGACCAGCAGGGGTTTGTTAGCAAGGCCATTCAAGAACAATAGGAGTCGAGGATCATGAGAGGTTGTCGTCGCCCACCAGCTATGGCTCCCCATCCAGGCGAGGATGGTGGGCTGCGCGTCTGCGTCGACGTACCAGGGCTCAATCAGATCGCCACGACGGAGCACCTCTGGCCCTCACAAGTGGGGCGCTGCGACGGAGCACCTCTGGCCCTCACAAGTGGGGCGCTGCGAGAATCCAACATCTAGAGGGGCATCGAGAATCCAGCAGCTAGAGGGGCATCGAGAATCCAGCATCTAGAGGGGCATCGAGAATCCAGCATCTAGAAAGGCATCGAGAATCCAGCGTCTAGAGAGGGATAGAGAGGGGAGATCGGACTCCCCCTAGCAGTTCATCCCCTAGCCAAGAACAGGCCCTCGCGAGGCCGTTCACCTGTACTGTTCTTCCTCATCAGCCCAAGAGGCAATCCACCCACCACACTGGAGTAGGGTATTACACCACAATGGTGGCCCGAACCAGTATAAACCCTGTGTCTCATGTGTTGTTCCTGCGGTAGTTTAGACCCTTGTGAGACGGAAAGGTAGAGGCCTCGATCTCCACGCGCACCCCAGAGTTCGAACCATAAGGGTCTGCCGGAACCCCAGAATCCGACACCTGTAGCCTGTCTTGCATGCACATAACATTCGCCAATGCTTATATAAACATGCCACGAGAAAAACTACTCAAGCAAACATGCAAAACACTCATCATATCAAAGGTTCAAACATGCTTGCCTGGTTCGGAGAAGTTGGAGCCTAGCTCGGCGAAGTTCACGTCTCCTCTACCTCCTCCGGTATCTATGTATTAAAAGAAAACCGGATACTACATAAATACCGTGCGTGTACCAAAAGTGTCCCAAATATTTTTCAAATAAATATGACAAAAAACTAGACAGAAAAATGAAGATCACAGAAAAAGAATCAAGTCAAAATCACCTTTTGTTAAAACATTATAATGGTTTTAGTCCAGGGACTTGTCTATAAGGAAACAGAAAGTTTCCAGGCTTCATTTTATAAAAACAGAAAACGCTTCAGTCTAGAATACGTTAGTCCAGGGGGAAGACATATTTTGCCCGAAGGCGTTTTCAGAAAACGTTTCGAAAAAAAGAAAAAGCTGACGGGGAGGTCCCACCCGTCGGGTTTGAAAACTAAAACAGAGTGCTGGCGCCCGAGGGCCGCGGTGGTTGCCGGCGGCGATCCACGGCGAGGCAGGGGGATCGGGTGGTACCAACGTGCCCACAGTGTTCTTCCGCACCTGTGGGTGGTGGAGTTGAGCGTCGGCGGGCACCACGTCGACGACGACCTCAACTCCGGCGTACGGTGGTTCGGGCATTGGTGGTTCTCGCCGGGGAGAGCTGCAAAGGTCGAATTGAGGCTCGGGTTAGGGTACTGGGTGCGCTAGGGGTTTGCTGACGCGGTTTGGGAGGCGGGGTGGCCTCACCTGAGTGAATCAAGTCGGAGCCCGATGCAGATCAGGACAGCCGGAGTCGGGGAAGGTGACCTCCTCAGGGTCCTCCTAGTGGCTAGGCGGGGCTCTGGTGAGGTGGAGCTGTGGCGCTAGGTCGAGAACGAGCTTGGGGGCTCCTTTTATAGCCGATCCGAGGCGGTGGCCGCGAACGGGATAACGCCGGCGAGGCAGAGGTCGGTCAGGTGGTTTAGGGAGCTAGGCATCACCGCGATGGCCCACTGGTTCTGTTCCAGTGCTAATCTTGGCCTGCCTTGGGTGGTACTCCACGTTCCCGATGGAACGGCTCACGGGACTCGGCGGCGGCAGAGAGCACGCTCTGTGCTGCTCAGGCCACAGCGACGGTGCCGCAGCGTGCACAGGCAAGCGGACAGCCACGCGGAGGCCACGGGTGGCTTGCGCGGTGCTGGACGGCGCCGAAAGGTGGTGCTGATCCCTGTTGGCCGCCACGGGTGGCTCTGCCACCGCAGAAGCTGCCGGCGTCGACGAGACACGTCACCACCGACGATGGTCCCCGTCCAAACGAGTGTGCGGCGCTCTGGATAAGGAGGGGGAGCAGGGAGCAAGGCGCCACTGCAGTTACTGGCGAGATCGACGCCGTGGTCTGAAGAAAATGACACTGACGGCGAAAACAAAAACACTGAACTTTCTGAACTTGAACAGCAACAGTGCATGCCAGGTGCTCGATGAAATGATTTTGGCATGTGGGAATTTTTTCTGGAGCTGATCTTTGGTGAGGTGGCCTCTTGGTGTATCTGGAAGCTGCATGAATTATCTCAGAATTTTTGGAGAAAGAAAAATATGAATTTCACCAAAAATGGCATTTCTGGTCCAAACTTGCAGCAAACTATTTTGAAAATTTTGAATTGAGGACAAGTGGATCTTGATGGTTCTAGGTTGAGAGTGCTAAGGACTAGCCAGAGAAGTTGGTTTGGGATCAAAACTCAAAAGGGAATTGGTTCTTCCTTTGTAAACCACTGAGGGAGTCCTGGATTAGGGGGTGTTTGGATAGCCGGACTATACCTTCTGCCGGACTCCAGGACTATGAAGATGTAAAGTTGAAGACTTCGTCCCGTGTCCGGAAAGATCTTTTCTTGGCATAGAAGGCAAGCTAGGTGTGCGGATATTCGAGATCTCCTACCATTGTAACCGACTCTGTGTAACCCTAACCCTATCCGGTGTCTATATAAACCGGAGGGTTGTAGTCCGTAGGACAACCATCATCATACACAATCATACCATAGGCTAGCTTCTAGGGTTTAGCCTCCTTGATCTCGTGGTAGATCCACTCTTGTACTACCCATATCATCAATATTAATCTAGCAGGAGTAGGGTTTTACCTCCATCGAGAGGGCATGAACCTGGGTAAAATAAAGTGTCCCTTGTCTCCTGTTACCATCCGACCTTGACGCACCGTTCGGGACCCCCTACCCGAGATCCGCCGGTTTTGACACCGACATTGGTGCTTTCATTGAGAGTTCCTCTGTGCCGTCGCGATCAGGAAGGATGCCTCTTCCCGTCTTTAAAGACGGCGCTGTTACGAAAGGAGCTTTGGTTGTCGGCCAAACTCTCCGGCTAGGTGGTTTTCTCGCAACTGCCTGTTCGGCTGTTGCGCCGACGGTGACCTCCCGGGTCATCAAAAGCAGCCTCCATGTCGGCTCAGAACTCGCCGAGCAATTGGATCCTGGATCGTATCGCCGCACTGGGCGTCGCCACAAATTACGACCAGGTGGGGCTTAAACCCGATCTGAGAGAAATTAACTCTCCCCAGGTCACCCACCACGTTGCAGTGGTGGAGACACAATGCGGCGACCCTTCATCTATCTTGAGGACTAGCTATGTCCGAACCCCCGAACCCTCCATACCGGATATCCGCGGAGGGAAGGATACAATCCAAGACCTGAGCTTAAAATCAGGAAAATCGAATAACATCCAAGACTCCGGATCTCAGAATCCGGAAGTTCTTCGGCCTCCGAACAACAAATTGGGCGAGGTCTCAGATTTAACGACACCCACCCACCCGATCTTAAGCGATCTTTCCCAAATCAGGCAAATGCCCGAAGAATCAGTACATCATTACTGGGCTAGATTCCTCCTGGTTATGAACAGGATAAAGGACTGCCGCGAGGGAGACGCAATCTCAATCTTTTGTAGTAATTGCACGGACAAGGGAATACTCAACGCCTTCAGCCGTCGTAATATTACACGCTTTGCCGACCTGGCGTCCATAGTACAAAAATACTGTGCCATGGAAAGTGCTCGGAAAACCGAAATTGAATTTTGGGATAATCCGGCCCTGAATAGCAATCCCGTCCGAACCAAGAGGGCGCACCGCAGTAAGGCGCCCGGACTAAACGCTGAAAAATCAAAACCCTCTAGGGGGCATGGAACCGTACTGGAAAAGTGGCTAGATGGACCCTGCAAGATCCACAGTGCAGACGACACCACCCCAACTCACAGCCTCAGGGCATGTTAGATACTCCGGCAGGTGGCCAAAGTTGGCGAGGACCTCCTATTTCCAGAGGTCAAAGGAAACCAGCCCGAGAATTTCAGTTCAGTTCTCACAGTCTTTGAGACTTTCGCATCAAATAACATGCGAAAAAGAACACTCCGCAGCCTCACGGAAGTCTATCAAGTAGCGACCATAAACCCATGGAGTAATACTGCCATCACCTTCAACGCGAGTGATGAGCCTAAAATTCGAGCAGCCAGAGCACCAGCCGCATTGGTCCTCAGTCCCACAGTGGACGGCTGTCGCCTCGCAAAGGTACTCATGGACGGAGGAAGTGGATTGAACCTCATTTACGAGGAAACCCTCCAAAAGATGGAAATAGACTGGAACCGCATTGAGCGAAGCAGCACAACCTTTAGAGGAATAATCCCCGGTCAGGAAGCGCGCTGCACCGGAAAGATCACGCTAGATGTGGTATTCGGCACACCAGATAATTACAGGTCCGAACAGATCACGTTCCAGGTGGCCCCGTTCAAAAGCGGACATCACGCTATACTAGGACGGGAGACTTTCAGAATTTTTCAAGCCATACCCCATTACGGGTACATGAAGCTTAAAATGCCTGGACCAAAAGGAATTATCACCCTTGCTAGTGATCCGGACATAGCACTCCGCGCCGAGAACAAGACAGCCGCATTGGCCCTCGAGGCACTATCCGAAACCTTAGCGGTCGAGGAACTGACTACGCTGCAATCCACGGTCAATAGGGATGACGTGATACTCGATAAGAGATCCAAATCCACATCCTTCAAACCAGCGGACGAAATAGTCAAATTCCAGGTCCACCCAACGGACCCTAATAAAACGGCCTCCATCGGGGCACGACTGAACCCTGATGTAGACGCCGCACTGCGAGAGTTCCTACGTGAGAACTGGGACATTTTCGCTTGGCACCCCTCAGACATGCCAGGAATCCCACGCAGTTTGGCCGAACACAGCCTAAACATCCAGAAAGGATTCAAACCTGTCAAACAGGCTCTTCGGCATTTCTCCGAACCAAAGAGACAGGCCATGTGAGAGGAGCTAGCCAAGTTATTGGAAGCCGGATTCATTAGAGACATAAAACATCCGGACTGGCTAGCAAACCTGGTGATGGTACCAAAGAAGGACAAATCCTGGCGCCTGTGTCGATTTCAAAGACCTTAATAAGGCTTGCCCAAAGGATCCCTTCCCCCTCCCTCGAATAGATCAAATCATCGACGCCACTGCTGGACACGATTCGTTGTGCTTCCTCGACGCATACTCCGGTTACCATCAAATCAAGATGGCAGAATCAGACCAAGCCGCGACAGCATTCATCACACCATACGACCCATTCTACTTCAACACAATGCCCTTTGGGCTGAAAAACACCGGCGCAACATATCAGCGCATGATTCAAACATGTCTGGCAAACCAGATCGGCAAAACAGTGGAGGCATATGTAGATGATGTGGTCGTTAAATCAAGACATGTCGAATCTCTAGTAGACGACTTGAGGCTCACATTCGACAACCTCCGAAAATACGACATTAAGCTCAACCCGGAAAAATGCGTTTTCGGCATTCCAGCCAGAAAGCTCCTGGGCTTCATTGTATCCGGTAGAGGAATTGAAGCAAATCTAGCTAAAATCCGAGCTCTGTCACAATTGGATATCCCGAAGGAGCTCAAATAAATACAGAAACTCACCAGATGCGTGGCGGCTTTAAGCCGCTTCATCTCCCGTCTGAGAGAAAAGGCATTGCCCCTTTACCGCCTTCTCAGGCGCACCGAACACTTCGAGTGGACAGACGCTGCCACAGCCGGACTCGAGGAAATAAAGGCCATCTTGGCAATAAACCCAGTCCTGGCCGCGTCGGACACTGGCGAACCCATGTTATTGTACATCGCCGCAACCCATCAAGTTGTTAGCGCAGTACTCGTCGTCGAGCGGGCAACAGACGGACACAAACTTCCCCTTCAAAGGCCAGTTTACTACGTGTCCACTGTCCTTACACCATGCAAATCACGGTACCCGCATTACCAAAAGATCGCATACGCGGTGTTTATGGCATCCCAGAAGCTACGACACTACTTTCAAGAGTGTTCTATAACAGTAGCCTCGGAAGTACCACTCAACAATATTATCAACAACCGTGATGCAATGGGCCGGATAGAAAAATGGGCCATAGAGATCCTCCCATTTGACATAACCTACAAACCACGACGAGCCATTAAATCGCAAGTCCTAGCCGACTTCGTCGCCGAATGGACAGAGGCCGAACTCCCTAAAAAGTACGGAACATATTCAAACTGGATCATGCATTTCGACGGCTCCAAAATGTTGGCCGGACTAGGGGCTGGCATCGTTTTGACGTCCCCCATAGGGGACACAGTCCAGTATGTACTCCAAATTATGTACACGGATTCCAACAATGCAGCCGAATACGAGGCCCTTCTACATGGTCTCCGGATGGCAGTATCCATGGGCATTCAACGCCTGGAAGTACGTGGGGACTCAAACCTCGCGATATCCCAAATAAATGGTGACTTTGACGCCAAAGACCCAAAAATGGCAGCTTATCGCAATGCCGTCCTAAAAATGTCAATTCGGTTCGAGGGACTGGAGTTCCACCATATAGCCCGAGAAAACAATCAGGCAGCAGACATCCTGGCACGCATCGGAGCAAAACGAGATGCGGTCCCCCCCCCAACATCTTCTTAGAAAGATTATTCAAGCCATCTGTAGCATGGGAGGGGGAACCCCCGGATAATAGTCCGGACATAACCGCATAACCCGACGCCGAACAACCCGACATAATCGGAGGCCCCGCCACCGAAATCACACCCTCAACCCATGTAATAATGGCGGTCATCGCCCCGTGGACAGAACCATTCCTAGACTACCTTACTAGGCAGGAACTCCCAGAGGACAAAAACGAGGCACTCAGCATAGTGCGGTGATCTAAATCCTATAAAGTCCACGAGGGAGAGCTATATAAGAAAAGCACTACAGGAGTCCTTCAAAGATGTATCTCCGAAGAGGAAGGGCGGAGTCTGTTGGCCGAAATTCATGCCGGACTCGGTGGCCACCACGCTGCAGCTCGGTCTCTTGTCAGCAAGGCCTTCCGTACGGGCTTTTATTGGCCGACGGCCCGAGCAGACGCTCATGACTTGGTCAAACGATGCGTCGGTTGCCAGCTCTTTGCAAATCAAAGCCATATGCCACCCAACGCCCTCCAAACCATCCCCATCACTTGGCCTTTCGCGGTCTGGGGGCTTGATATGGTGGGACCCCTTAAGGGTGGAACCCACAAGAGAAAATACTTATTGGTCATGGTGGATAAATTCACCAAATGGATAGAAGCCAAGCCTATTAAGACGGCCGAATCTGGACCCGTGATAGACTTCATATCCGGGGTCATACACCGTTACAGTGTCCCCCACAGCATTATCACCGATAACGGCACAAACTTCACCTCTGACGAAGTAAAGCTGTGGTGCAAAAACATGGGCATTAAGCTCGATTATGCTTCTGTCTATCACCCACAAACTAACGGTCAGGTCGAACGTGCAAATGGTCTCATCATGAGTGGTATCAAACCCAGACTAGTGCGGTCCCTAAATGAATCTAATACGCACTGGGTAGAGGAGCTCGACTCTGTACTCTGGGGGCTGCGAACCACGCCAAATCGTACCACCGGATTCACACCATTTTTATGGTGTATGGCGCGGAGGCAGTTCTGCCCTGCGACATAATTCATGACTCACCTCAATTGCGCATGTACGAAGAAAGAGAAGCCGAGCTTGATCGGTAGGACAACCTGGACGCCCTAGAGGAGGAGCGCGACGTGGCTAAAGCCCGTTCCGCATTTTATCAGCAGCAGGCTCGAAGATATCCAAGCAGAGGAGTACGGGCCAAAAATTACAACGTTGGCGAACTAGTTCTACGCCTGCCAGATAAGGAAAAGGACAAACTCAAGCCCAAATGGGAAGGTCCCTTCATAATTGACCAAGTCCTCACTGGTGGAGCGTACCGCCTGCGAGACGCGTCGGACAACCGACTCGAGCCGAACCCATGGAACGCAACACGTCTCCGGAGATTCTATGCCTAGCGCCGAACTCTGAGTTTGTCTCCTTCCTCTGTCGATTTTTATATATATCTTTCTGTTTTTTATTTTCGTCTCCTCCTACTCTTTCCTTTTATAGCCCTTAAAGGCTCATCATATGACGCGATGCCAGCGCTCCTTATACGTGGGGGCTTCTTTAACAGAAGCTTGCTTATATGGGTTTCACACCCAACACATGCGTCAGACTTCCTCATGCACCTTTTCTTCACCATTATATGCATCGATATGACTTAAGTTTTGGCCAAGCTGGGTTGCCTGGCTCCTGTGCTTACCCCTACGTTCCCGATTGTTTGGCTAGGTGGTAAAGGGAGCACCTCTGCGATTGCTACTGCCGGATAAGCCGGATGTGTACCTCAGACTCGGTGAAGCCGAAAGCCGGATGTGTACCTCAGACTCGGTCGGTGAACTAAAGATGAACCTTTTTTACTTATACGTGCCCCCAGATGTTTTCCTGCACTTGCAGTCCGGACGTGCACTTCAGGGCACGCCACCCAGCGAAAGGAACCCTTAACGGAACTATTCTCTCTGGAAGATGTTTCTTACTAACCATGTAATATAACATAACTAGTTGGGCACTTGTCTGATAAAGCACTAATGACCCCTACGCCTGGTCTCCATGCATACCTCGGTTCTTATATAAGCGTTATGGTATTCGGACACACTCCGGACCGTCAGGTCCCGAGGTCGAAGCGAAAAGGTCGGCAAGGACAAACGATCTACAATCCAGCTAGAAGGCATTACACATGTCAATTATAAATTACATAGTCATCAAGACTGATTGTATTCCTCTTCTATACCATCTAACAGGCTGTCTAATTTACAGTCCTGCTGGGAATACTTTGCGGCCAATTCTACCAGGCCATATACTAAGCTCACAGGGATCTCCTTCCCGTCAGGCCCAACCGGTCCAACCTCGGCCATATGATTGGGGTCAGACTTCGTAAAGCGGGTCTTCACCATGGCCCAAGCTTCCCTAGCGCCCTACCGGCAGGCCGATATCTTCCACAACCGGAAGCGCCGTCGAGCTCCCTTCAACTTCTCCGCAAGTTCTCCAAGGCCCTCGGGTATGGAGTGGGCAGGCCACAAGGCTTGGGCAATACCTCGCATCGCCTGCCGAACTCGTTCGTGCAGTTCAAGAGTTCGGGAAGAAGATCGCCCGTTGAACTGGGCATTTCCTCTGCAGGACGACCTGTAAGCATACCTACAGACATAACTCTATTAGTCGTCTTCCTCGCCGAACTCCTTTTTCACGAGTTCGCTTAAGCACTTACTAAAAAAGCCACGTTGAAGTCGCTGATTCTCCTTATTGGAGTCCGACAGCTGGCCACGAACATCTTTTAGTTCAACATCCAGCTTGGTGTTGGCATCCTGGAGATCATTCTTCTCCCGCCTCACCTTTGTTAGCACGCTTTCACCAGACTCTAACCGGTGTAGAAGCTGTTGCCTGTCCGGATCGAGTCCGGCGCCATCTACAATACAATTTGTCAGATTGGCATTTAAATTCGTACAATCCTAATTATTCTAGAGTATTGTTTACCTGCAGGGGTCTCTTTAGACCCTCCTGCTGCCGATCGTGCGGCCTCTAGTTGGGCCCTGCACCTTTCCAGCTCCTGGGACAACGCGGTATTCTTCTCGGTAAGAAACTGCATGTTGTATGATTCTCGAACCAGTTATTTCCACTGCTTCAAGTCTCGGGGGCTACTGGCATATCTATATTTACCAAAAATTTCTTACCCGTATGTCTTTTACATACTGCTCCATGGCTCTGGCTAAACCATTTTGAGCGGCACGGAGGTACGCGTCGCCTGAATTAAAGGCATTTAAAGCCTCCTTGGAGAAACAAGCGTCGCGAAGAACCGTCCGGCGACGCCTGTTGTTCATGGCACTCTCCACCTCGGAATTGGTGGCAGACAGCCTATCCGCATCCTCTGATAGAGGAGCATCCGGTGCGTGCCTTGTGCTGACCTCCGCCTCCGGGCCGGGCGTTGGAGTCTGGCTGGTGGAGGTCCGATTGGCAACCTCTCCGGGTATAGTTCGGCGAGGTCTCTTCGTCCTAAAGATAGCACGAATGTTAATATACCCTGGAGGAGTAAAACACCAGGGAAAAAGAGAGGGTATGCCATACCTTTGTTCTGGCACCTCAGACTGGACTACGTTCCTTTTTGCCCCACGGGGCCCTGCGGCCCCCCGTCGGCTAGCTGCAGCAGGGTCGGCTTCCCCCCTCGGGAATCTCCCCTACAAAGCACGGTTGTTGTCAGAACAACCAAGCCCATGAAAACGGAACCCCTCTTAAGGGAGTAAAGCTTCGGTATTTGTCACCTGGGAGGCCGGGATCAACCCTGGGTAATCAGCTGTAATAGCTACCAAGGTATCATCCTTGCTTAGCTGATGAAACACTCCGTCAATGAAGTCCACTGTTAAGTCCGGATCCTCTTCGGAGTCCGGATCGAGGAGCCGGTCTGGGTCCTCTGGCTGTGGAGGACGGCTGTTTATGTTTTTTACCTCCTGACGCAGGTCCTGCATTAAAGTCATTAGACTACCTATTTAATCATGGGAATGTAAAATGAACTGAGAAGTACGACTGTCCGCTTACCCAATTTGGAGGATTGTACATGAAAAATCTGCCCTGCGAATCAACGCGGAGGAATTCCTCTTCTTCCCCCTTGTACAAAGAGGATAAGATCTTCATTAGAGCGGCAGGCGAGTCCGGCCCCTTGCGGCCGTAATGGGTGGCGTCATCCTCCCCGTTGAAATCCCACATGGGGTGGCTTCTGTATTGGAGCGGCTGCACCCCTCGCATAATGCATATGGCCATGACTTTAATCATGGTCAGTCCGGAATGAGCCAGTAGCTTAATCCGGCCCATCAAGTAAAGGACGTCCCTGTCATTCTCTCTCTGAGGGTTCCGAGGGCGCCAGCTCAGGCGTTTCTTTAGGGGAGCGTTGTCGAACTCAGGGAGACCGGCCCGAACAGGGTCCGGCAGGGGGACGTCGTCTATGTAGAACCATTCTGAAGGCCAGTCCTCGGACGCCTTCTTCGAGGTTCCGGACGGGTATCCGGTCCCGGCGATACGCCATACTTCGGCTCCGCCCACTTGATATATAGACCCCTTTTGCGAACGGGGCACCATGCAGAATATCTTCTTCCACAGCGTAAAATGAGCCTCGACGCCTAAAAATAGCTCGCAAAGAGCTACGAAGCCCGCAATGTGTAACATGGAACCGGGCGTAAGGTGGTGCAGCTGGAGGCCATAGAACTCCAAAAGCCCGCGGAGAAAGGGATGAATTGGGAATCCCAGGCCCCTTATTAGATAAGGGACCAGACACACCTGTTCCCCTTTAGAGGGACTAGGTGAGTTCTCCGCTTGTTTTTCACCTTGATAAGTGGCGAGTCGGGCTCGGACCGGGACCATGTAGGCTTGAGGGAGGAATCCCTTGGCTTGAAGCGACACCAACTCGCTGTGTGGGATGGTGCATCTTTCCCAATCTCCGGGTTTAGGACTGGAGGGGCGAGGGGAGGAGCTGCGGCGGCTGGCCATGGAGAAGCTCTGATGATAACGCACATAGAGGAGAAGATGTGGTTTGGATCTAGATCCCCGTCTCGTTAAATAGGCGGCTCGTTTATATGACTAAGGGTGTGGATGTAAAAACACCCCAAGCTCTTCACATTCGTTCAGCGCGTGGAAGACGACCATTATTGGGCACTGAAGCCGTGGAGTGCTACATTACAAAAAACGGACATTATTCGTACAGGTACACAAGATTCAGAGGAGGAACCCACCTTGCAATGCCAAAGACGACTTGCGCGCCGGACTCATCATCATTGAAGCCTGGTTCGGGGGCTACTGAGGGAGTCCTGGATTAGGGGGTGTTCGGATAGCCGGACTATACCTTCAGCCGGACTCCAGGACTATGAAGATGTAAAGTTGAAGACTTCGTCCCGTGTCCGGAAGGATATTTTCTTGGCGTAGAAGGCAAGCTAGGTGTGCGGATATTCGAGATCTCCTACCATTGTAACCGACTCTGTGTAACCCTAACCCTATCCGGTGTCTATATAAACCGGAGGGTTGTAGTCCGTAGGACAACCATCATCATACACAATCATACCATAGGCTAGCTTCTAGGGTTTAGCCTCCTTGATCTCGTGGTAGATCCACTCTTGTACTACCCATATCATCAATATTAATCTAGCAGGAGTAGGGCTTTACCTCCATCGAGAGGGCCTGAACCTGGGTAAAATAAAGTGTCCCTTGTCTCCTGTTACCATCCGACCTTGACGCACAGTTCGGGACCCCCTACCCGAGATCCGCCGGTTTTGACACCGACAACCACCTAGGTCCAAAAATAATGGCAGAAATAGTTTTTTAAGGAAAAAAAATAAATTGAATAAAAAACAAAAATGGCTTGAGACTTGCTGGAGATGGGAGTCATGATATGATCCAAGGCAGGGAGGGCTTTTGGAATGCTACGTCAAAATGTGACATGGCAAAAGAGGAAATTTTGAATGGGGAAAAGAATAAACCCATAACCCCTAGGGATTCTTCTTAATTGAAGAAACTTCAAAAATAAGTAGAGTAGAGTCAAGACAAAAATGAAAAGCTCTCAAGACCAAAAATCAAGGTTGAGAGGAGTACCAAACTATTTGTCATAGAAGTTTTGAGAGGGAGAGGGTTTAAGAAAAAATTTAAATAGCTTCCAATTTTTTTTTAAAATAGCCTCCTCTAAATCAAATAAAGATGTTGGTAAAAACCAACTCAAAATTTTTGGAGTGTGACAATTGGGCTCCGGGCGCTCCAAGCTCTCTCGACTTATTAACCAACATGATCCCTGTCCAGGAGTTGCAACTAGTTTCTGGTGTTTGTAGGTAGTGTTAGTAGTCTACCAAGTGGCACCCGGTACAGGTGGGCTTGGGACAGACTAGGCACCGTGGCCGGGTAGACCAAGCGCCGCCCGTTTGGTGGGCTTGGAACCCTGTACACATCGTTTGGGGCCGTGAGCGACACCCCGGCCGGATCTCCTTGCGGATGGAACCCGAATAGGCGATAAACCTGGACTAGAGACTTGTGTGGTTAGTCAGGTCGTGGCCGACTCCCTCGCCAGGCTTCCACTTGAAGGTTCCCGAGATACACGACGTGTACATGGTGGTAAGTGGTGAGAGCGTGTGTGAAGAAATACACCCCTGCAGGGTTATCATTATCTATTCGAGTAGCCGGATTCCTCGGATATGGAAACTTGGACCCGTTGCATAGTTCATAGACAAGTGAAAGTGGATACTCTAAAATGCGCAAGATAAGCGTGAGTGCTATGGATGGCCTTCTCGTAGGGAGATGGGAGCGGATCCATAGTGGTGTATTGATATGTTGAATATGTGGACTCGTGTGCGCCACCCCGAAATAGTTACTTGCAGTCGTAGTTCAGGTTAGCCACTGAGTCAAAGCTGGCTTGCTGCAGTTAAACTCCACTACCCCCTTTGTTGATACTGATGCATATGTAGTTAGTTCTGATGTAAGTCTTGCTGGGTACATTTGTAATCAAGTTTACCTATTTCATGTTTTTGCAGAGAGACGTCAGTCTCGCTAGTAGTTCCGCGTGGACTTCGATGTTTAGCTTGTTACCTCAGCTACGATCTTGTGCCCTCGGCAGGATCTAGTAGATAGTCAGGCTTCTCACCCTTTTTCATTTGTAGATGTCTGTACTCATACATGTTAAGCTTCCGCATGTGCTTTGACCTGTAGGCTCCGAATGTAGGGTCATGAGACCCATGTTTGTAATATCTCGCTCCTCAGAGCCTAATGAATAAATACTTGAGTCATAGAGTTATGTTGTGATGCCATGTTGTATTTACACATATCGAGCATATTGTGTGTATGACTGAAATGCTTGGTATGTGTGGGATCCGACTATCTAGTTGTTTATCCTTGGCAGCCTCTCATATGGGGAAATGTAGTCTAGTGCCTCCTTGAGCCATAGTAGTCCGCTACAGCCCGGTTCACCGGAGTCCTGCTAGCCCAACACTACTGCTCAGGATACTTGACTGGACGGCATGTGATTCCCTTTGTTCTTGTGTCTGTCCCTTCGGGGAAATGTCACACAGTGACATCCGGAGTCCTGCCTAGCCTGCTACAGCCCGGGTTCCCGGAGTACTGTAGGCCCAGTGCTACAACTCGGATTCACACGCTGCTGACCGACATGCTCGATGTTGTTTCATGTATGCATGTCCCTGGAAGTTAGTGCCACTTTGGGTTCACGACTTTTCATGTCGGCCCGGGTTCTTTGTCATATGGATGCTAGCGACACTACCATATACGTGAGCCAAAAGGAGCAAACGGTCCCGGGCCAGGTAAGGTGGCACCCGTGGGAATACCGTGCGTGAGGCCGCGAAGTGATATGATGTGTTACATGCTAGATTGGTGTGACTTAGGATCGGGGTCCTAACACAGCTCCTCTCGGCTTTGGGAGAGAGAGCGAGAGATGCGTGGTAGGGAGAGAGGGAAGTGTTCGAGGGGGTCCAGGGTGCTGCGTGGCATTGTCCTGGGCGTCAAGGCAACGGCGGGAAGCAGGAAGTGGCTCGGCGCGTGGCCAGTGCGCGACGAGCACGCGCCCTCGCCTACTGGCGCGAGGAGGAAGGCGACAGGGAGGCGCTGGTGGGATGGGTTGTCCAGCTGGGCCGCCAGGTGGGCTGCAACAGGTGCAGTAAGCTGGGCCAGGTAGGTTTTCTTCTTTCCTATTTTTCTTTCTGTTTTCAATTTGTTTTGCTCTTTAGTACTAAGACCAAACCATTTTTGTTGCTTCTGAAATTATTTCTGGATGCAATATGGATTATTCCAAAGCTACGCGAAATGTTTCAGAATCATTGGAGCAATAAAAATAATTATAGAATTTATTTGCTCCAACTCAAATACAATATGGGTTAATTCAAATACCAAAAATGTCCTGGAAAAATATGCATCATCTCTGGATATGGTGTTCACCTTTTTCCATTAATCATGACCATTTTTGTAGACCAATTTGGGTTCTTTGAAAATATTTTGAAGTTGAACCTATTTGCATTGTTTTAGTGCTAGGGATTTGATCAATCCCCATTTCAAAATTTCTTTGGGAAATAAACATGATGACATGATGAGCAAGCAAAGTCAGACAAGAGCTGATCTGGGGTTGTGATAGCTCACCCCCACTAAACAAGAATCTCGTCCCGAGATTCAAGACGTGAGGTAAGAAGACAGAGGGGACATGGAACTTGCACAAACTCCAAAATCCATTGCATTCTTGAATATGTTGATTCGTTGCATCATATTGATCTTGACGTCTTTACCTTCGAGATCTTTTCCCAACACGATGATGGCAGAAAGAATCTCTATAGAAATCAATCTTCTTAAAGAACGAGCAACACACGATCAACTCACGGAATGAGACGTTGAACATCTTTTGAGCAGACACACAAAGCATACGTCCAGAGGGATGTTGTGAAACACATGACAAAGGTTCACTAGTGTCGGTGTACAAAAAGAGGGGTACACTTTTTGTACCCCTATGACCGTGCACGGGCAGTAAGAGCCACGCCCGCGACCACACCAAGCAGGGCAAGGGAGGTGAGCCAGGGTAAGACCGAAGCCCAAGATAGCTGGAACAACGCCAAGGCCAAGACCACGAAGAGCAAAGGGATGAAGCGGGATCCCCCCGGCAAGATCCTTGCCGGGGTAAGCCCTAGCAGCCCCGGCAAGACTCTTGCCACGGCAGCTCGCCCCACGCCTACGGAGCGAGTTACCCTTGAGTCCGCAGCCCCCACCATGGTCTATTGTGTTGGGGCGAGGGCTTGGGAGACACCTCTGTGGTGGCATGCAGACCTTTGTGAAGAAACATTCAAGATCAGATGAGCATTAGAAGACGACGACCCTTGGCGAGATCCCTGCCAAGGAAAACCACGAGACCCCCGGCAAGCGCCTTGCCAGGGACGACAGCGGGCGCCACGGCAAGACCCTTGCCAGGGCCCCGGCAAGGCCCTTGCCGAGGACGTCTACAGGGACACCGCCAGGCCCGCGCCGACCAAGTCTCCACCGCCGTACACATGCAGCTACCGACCCAACCAACTGGGCAGGCACCTGCGTGGCGGCATGCAGATCTTCGTGAAGACTCCACCACCGCGCCTCCTCAGCTGCCTGCCTGCCTACATGGCATCGCACGCACCGCTTGCCAGGGCGCGTGTCAACACGAGGAGGAGCACCAACAGACGGGACAGGCTTCGCCCCCGTCCCCGATAAAGCAAGAGGATACCTAAGCAGACGCGTTAAATGCGCCTTGTCATGTAATGCGATGGATAACCTCGCAGCACTGTGCCCTTTCCACCTCCTGTGTGCCACTGTGGCAGCCCCTTTTCCATATAAAAGGAGGCCCGAGGCGACCAGGAGAGGGATTCGGCTTTTTGGAGCTCCTCACGCCCCATAGCTAGTTCAGGAACACAAATATACATCCACCAAAGCAGGAGTAGGCTTTTACGCATCCTCGCGGCCTGAACCTGGATAAACGAACCGCGTGCTATATGTTTGATCCGCTCTTCTCTCAACCCCCACCCCGCTAACCGTAGTAGGTATTCTTGTGGTCCCATAGGTGTCGTTTCCACCGACATCTTTGGCGCACCAGGTAGGGGGGCTGTAGTTGTGAGAATCGGCATTAGCAGTTAGTTAAGCACTTCTTCATCGTCATGGCGCCCAAGAATAAGGCAACGGTGACGGTCGGCCCGCCAGGAGCCGGACGGCCCGTCCCGACGCGGGCGAGCAGCGGATCGGTTGCGGAGAGGAACCGGGGCGCAGCTCGTGAGCACCAACACCACCCCAGCAGCCGGAGCTTGGGAGGCGGCGACGTTCACATGCTTAGCAATGAGCCGCGCATCGCCAAATCTAAGAATGGAGCCAGGCCCTCCGCAGGTGGCACGGTGGCCTCGAAGACTCCCACGCCGACGCCCACTGCGCACTCCTCTCAAGCTGCGCGCGACGAACGGCGTCGTCACGCCAAAGATCCCGGACGCTGCTACGGGAAGAGCCCCGAGCACCACTCCCGGGACGCAGAAGACCTGCCCGCTCGCCGAAGCGCCGGCGAAAACGGCATGCGACCGCGGGACCGTGATAGAGCTCCTTCTAACATGGCTAGAAGTCGAAGCGCATCGCGGTCCGTGCAGGTTTCACAACCGCCGACGCCAGCGGAGGCCCTGGCGCACGCGCAGTTGCTCCTCGACTTTCCTCCCACTACGGGGAAACTCGACGAATGGAGAGCTACCATCTGAGGCCTTGTTGCCATCGCCAACAAGGGCGAACCAAGTCCAGCGGGGCCCCCGGGTCGACGCTCTGATGGAGTCCCACGCCCCGGCGGCGGGAGGACCGGCGGCGTTGTGGCCACGGTGCACTCGCCCCCTCTTCGCCCGGTACTGCGGATGTCGACTCGTCACAACGTTACGGGCGACGACATCTCCATCGCGTCGTCCGACCCATGGACCCACTGTGACCAGCGTCAAGTTCTTCAGGAGCAAAGCCATGAAGACGCTTGAACCACCATCGAGCGCCGGCGCGGAGCACGCCACCAGTCAGACAGGCGAGCAGGGCCCGCTGTGAACCACCCAGCACCGGGGAGCCATGGAGGTCTACCTTACGAGGTAGGCTGTCCGGCTTTTACCCGTGAGCTGCGGCAGTTCCAGTGGCCCACTCACCGCACTTTCAAACCTGATGTTGGCGAGAAGTATAACGGCAAGACCCACCCGTCGGAGTTCCTCAGCATCTACACCATCGCGATGCAAGCTACCGGAGCCCGCGACGACAAGGTGCTTGCGAATTACTTTCCATTGGCTCTTAAACCCAACGCCATGTCATGGTTGATGCACTTGCCAGTAGACTCTATTTCCTCTTGGTCGGATTTGTGCCATGAGTTTGTTAGCGCCTTTACTGGAGGCCACCAAGCCCATGGCCAAGCAAGCGACCTGCACGTCATCCCCCAGAAGGGAGGCGAGAGTCTGCGCAAGTATATACAGAGATTCAGCCGGGTACAGTACAATATCCCTGATGTTCATCCTGCCGCAATCATCAGCGCGTTCCATCAGAACATGCGCAACCGCAAGATGCGCGAAGAGCTGGCAATGAACAAAGTGAAGGATGTGGCGGAACTCTACGTTCTTGCCGACAGATGTGCCCGGGCTGAAGCGGGAAGGAAGTACGCCGGCGAAGATGCCGGCGTGGAAACCGACTCTTCAGACGAGGATATTGCCGCCCCGGCGAAGAAGGGCCGACACCGCAACAAGAAGCGCGAGGTAAAGCTGTGCTTGCCGTCGAGGAATCTGATGACGCCGGCTCCGCCAAGAAAACCAAGGCAGATAACCCCGGCAAGGAAATTGCCAGATGTGTCGCCTGCCGGGCCTTGGCGGCTGCCAAGAAGCCAGGGAACTCCGACAAGCAATACTACAAGATCCATCGCACCAAAGGCCATGATCTCCAGAACTGCTGATGACCCACAAGTATAGGGGATCTATCGTAGTCCTTTCAATAAGTAAGAGTGTCGAACCCAACGAGGAGCAGAAGGAAATGATAAGCGGTTTTCAGCAAGGTATTCTCTGCAAGTACTGAAATAAGTGGTCATAGATAGTTTTGTGACAAGATAAATTGTAACGAGCAACAAGTAACAAAAGTAAATAAGGTGCAGCAAGGTGGTCCAATCCTTTTTGTAGCAAAGGACAAGCCAGAACAAACTCTTATAATAGGAAAAGCGCTCCCGAGGACACATGGGAATATCGTCAAGATAGTTTTCATCACGTTCATATGATGCGCGTTCGGCACGTTGATAATTTGATATGTGGGTGGACCGGTGCTTGGGTGCTGTTCTTACTTGAACAAGCATCCTACTTATGATTAACCTCTATTGCAAGCATCCGCAACAACAAAAAAGTATTAAGGTAAACCTAACCATAGCATGAAACATATGGATCCAAATTAGCCCCTTACGAAGCAACGCATAAACTAGGGTTTAAGCTTCTGTCACTCTAGCAACCCATCATCTACTTATTACTTCCCAATGCCTTCCTCTAGGCCCAAATAATGGTGATGTGTTACGTAGTCGACGTTCAAATAACACCACTAGAGGCTACACAACATACATCTTATCAAAATATCAAACGAATACCAAATTCACATGACTACTAATAGCAAGACTTCTCCCTTGTCCTCAGGAATAAACGTAACTACTCACAAAGCATATTCATGTTCATAATCAGAGGGGTAATAATATGCATATAGGATCTGAACATATGATCTTCCACCAAATAAACCAACTAGCATCAACTACAAGGAGTAATCAACACTACTAGCAACCTACTAGCACCAACCCCACACTTTGAGACAAGAACTGGATACAAGAGATGAACTAGGGTTTGGAGATGAGATGGTGCTGGTGAAGATGTTGATGGAGATTGCCCTCTCCCGATGGGAGGAGCGTTGGTGATGACGATTGCGATGATTTCCCCCTCCCGGAGGGAAGTGTCCCCGGCAGAACAGCTCTGCCGGAGCACTAGATTGGTTCCGCCAAGGTTCGGCCTCGTGGGGCGGAGTTTCGTCCCGAAAGGTTCTTCCTGATTTTTTTCTCATCGAAAGGCTTCATATAGCAGAAGATGGACGTCGGAGACCCACCAGGGGGCCCACGAGGTAGGGGGCGCGCCCCCACCCTCGTGAGCAGGGTGTGGGCCGCCTGGACTTCATCTTTGACGAGGATTTTTATTTATTTATTATAAGATATTTCGTGGAGTTTCAGGACTTTTGGAGTTGCGCAGAATAGGTCTCTAATATTTGCTCCTTTTCCAGCCCAGAATTCCAGCTGCCGGCATTCTACCTCTTCATGTAAACCTTATAAAATAAGAGAGAATAGCCATAAGTATTGTGACATAACGTGAAATAACAGCCCATAATGCAATAAATATTGATATAAAAGCATGATGCAAAATGGATGTATCAACTGCCGATAGGTTGAGCAGCTTGCTGAGAAGCAAAAAGCTGAATATGAGAGGCGGGACAAGGAGAAGGGCCAGGACGGTGCTGAGGGGTCTGGCAAGAAGCGTGATGGCCAAGCAGGCCGTCGCGGTAAGGATAAACAGCAAGAGAGGCCCGCCCGGGGCCGCGACAAGAAGCTAGAAGACGACGATCATGAAGAGGATGACGAGTCCGGTGACCAAGAGTTTCAGAAAGCTACAGAGGCCATGTGCGTTGATGGCGGCGCCTCGCTGCATAACTCTCACCGCCAGCTTAAACAGTGGGCACATGAGATTACAGCAGCAGAGCCATCGTTTGATGCCCGAAAGCCGCTGAAGTGGTCCAGCACGCCTATCATTTTTGACACTGAGGATCACCCTGACTGCACCACTGCGGTCGGGTGCTTGCCGTTGTTGGTTTCGCCGACAGTACGCAACCTCAATGTGATGAAAATGCTAATCGATGGCGGGGCCGGTCCGAACCTAATCTCGCCCACCGTGATCAAGAAGCTATAGATTCCTGACGGAGACCTCGAAGAAACGAGCACATTCCAGGGGATCAACCCGGGAAGGAGTCAACCAAAGGGGAAGGTCACGCTGCCTGTGACCTTCGGGAGTGATCTGAACTACAGGACAGAAAGGATCGTGTTCGCTGTTGCCAAGATCCCCTTGCCCTACGACGGGATCTTTGGCCACCCAGCGCTGGCCAAGTTCATGGCAGCGTCACACTACACCTACAACACCCTGAAGATACCAGGGCCTGTAACGATCATCACCGTCCCCTCCGACAAGAAAGATATGCTGATTTGCGCTGGTCAACTCAACCAAGAAGTAGTTGTAGCAGCCGCCGCCGCTAAGGCAGTCTCTCCTTCCACTAGAACCCCGGGAGGGAAGAAGAAGAAGACTGGCGAGACCTCGGACACCCACTCCTGCAAGTGCACCTATTCGGAGTGTAGTGCTCCCGCCGAGGACGTGCCAGAGAGCTCCACCGGTACGAACAAGAAATCCAAGGCCACGTCGCCGGAGACCAAGAAGGTATCCGTAAGGGAGGACGGCACGGGAGGAGCTTTCACCATAAGCTCCGCCCTTGACGACAAATAGGAAGACGCGCTCGTCACCTTCCAGCGGGTGAATGTCGATGTATTTGCGTGGCAAGCATCCGACATCCCCGGCGTTCTCAGGGAGGTGATTGAGCACCACCTTGCTGTATGTCCTCATGCGCGGCCCATCAAGCAGAAGGTCAGAAAGCAAGATTTGGAACGGCAGGAGTTCATTACAGAGGAGATCCGGAAACTGGAAGCAACGGGTTTGGTAAGAGGAGTGCTCCATCCAACGTGGTTGGCAATCCAGTGGTACTGCGCAAGGCAAATGGGAAGTGGAGGCTGTGTATTGATTACACAGATATCAATAAGGCTTGTCCAAAGGACACTTTCCCATTGCCGCGCATCGACCAGATTGTTGACTCGATGGCTAGGTGTGACCTGTTGTCATTTCTCGACGCCTACTCCGGCTACCACCAGATCTTCATGACAAGAGAAGACGAAGAGAGTACAGCGTTCATCACCCCACGTGGTACGTATTGTTTCATACGGATGCCTTTCGGGTTGAAGAGTGCTGGCTCAACATTTGCAAGGGCGGTCTAGATTGGTTTTGAACCCCAGCTCCATAGAAATATGGAAGCTTATATGGATGATATGGTGGTCAAAACCAAGAATAGGGTGACCCTCATACCGGATTTACAAGAGACATTTGCAAACCTACGCAAGATCAACCTCAAGTTGAACCCTGAGAAGTGCGTCTTTGGCGTCCCGTCCGGCAAGCTTCTCGGGTTCTTTGTGTCGCAGCATGGGATAGAGGACAATCCAGACAAGATCAAGGCTATAGAGCAGACTGAAGCACCCAAGCGGGTCAAGGATGTGCATCGGCTTGCTGGTTGCGTTGCTGCCTTGAGCAGGTTCATCTCCAAGTCCGCCGAGCGCGCCCTCCCCTTTTTCAAGATTTTGAAAAAGGCGGGCCCGATGGAGTGGACACCAGAAGCTGAAGCGGCATTACAAGACTTGAAGAGGTATCTCTCCTCTACGCCAGTGCTAGTTGCGCCTAAACCACGGGAACCATTGCTGCTGTACTTGGCGACAACAAACCAGGTGGTCAGCGCCGCACTAGTGGCACAGAGGGAAGTCGATGATGAGGTGATAGCAGCAACAGAGCCTGATGCCATTGGCGTAGAGACGACGCAGCCAGCTGGAGTGCTGCCAAGGAGGAAAATGATGCACCACCTGGTCTACTTTGTTAGCCCCCTCCTGCAGGGGGCTAGATCAAGGTACTCTGGTGTGCAGAAACTGCTCTTCGGCCTTCTTATGGCCTCGAGGAAGCTGCGTCACTACTTCCAGGCGCACGAAATCACTGTCGTCACTCGCCTCCCTCTACAACGGATATTGCACAATCCAGACGCGACTGGAAGGATCGTAGAGTGGGCACAAGAACTGTCCAGCTTTGGCCTCAAATTTGAGAGTACCTCGACGATCCAAAGTCGAGCCCTGGCGGAGTTCGTTGCAGAGTGGACCGCGACGCCTGATGAAGAAGCTCAGGAGACTATCCTCCCCGACAAGGAGGCAAGTTGCAACTGGGTCATGTAATTTGATGGAGCTTTCTCCGTATAGGGCGTCGGGGTTGGCGTATTGCTTGTCGCGCCCACTGGAGAGCACCTCACGTACGTGGTCCAAATGCACTTCCCCAGGGAGGCGTCGACAAACAATACTGCCGAGTACGAAGGGCTGCTTGCTGGTCACAGGATTGCGGCAGACCTCAGGATCAAGAAACTCATCGTTAGGGGCGACTTGCGACTTGTCGTCAAGCAAGTCAACAAAGACTACCAGAGCCCATTGATGAAGGAATACGTAGATGAAGTGAGAAAGCTGGAAGAGCGCTTTGACGGTATACAGGCAGAGCACATTCCCCGAGCGGAGAACGACATCGCCGATTACCTGTCAAAGCACGCTGCCCTCAAGCTGCCTGTGGAACGAGGTACCTTCGTGCTCCATCTAACTCAGCCATCCATTGGTCCATCAGCAGGGTTGAGCAAGAGAAGGAAATCAGGGCCCGGCAAGTACTTTCCCGCCGAGCTCCCTGGAGCCGTTGGCGAAGATGTTGCCGGAGACGCTGAGCCCGTCGTAGGGCGGTCAGCTCCGGCAGAGCGTCAAGCTCTTGTCGTAGAGAGGGCCGCCCTTATGATGGAAGAGATGCCTTTGGTCCTTACCGTCGAGCCTCAGGCTCTGGCATGGGCGCAACCTACCATCCGATTCCTCCAAACAGGGGAACTTCCTGAGGAGCAGGAAGAAGCGGAAAAAGTAGCCCGCCGGTCTGCTATGTATCAGTTCGTCGATGACTTCCTGTACAGGAAAAGGCCGAACGGTGTGAAATTGAAGTGTATCCCTCGAGAGGAAGGACTGGGCTGTTGGCGGAGATACATGGAGGCATATGTGGATCCCACATAGGGTCGAGAGCCCTTGGCGGCAAGGCATTTCGGCAGGGCTTCTTCTGGCCCACTGCCCTCCAGGATGCGACGATGCTAGTCACCAAGTGTGAAGCATGTCAGTTACATTCAAGGAAGCTTCATCAGCCAGCTCAAGCCCTTCAAATCATTCCTCTCTCCTGGCCCTTCTCGGTCTGGGGGCTCGACATACTGGGCCCCTTCCCCCGCGCTGTCAGGGGCTTTGAGTACTTGTACGTCGCAATCGATAAGTTCACAAAGTGGCCAGAGGTGGAAGCAGTGAGGAAAGTTACAGCCCAGTCAGCCGTCAAGTTCCTCAAGGGGCTAGTGTGCCATTTCGGTGTACCCAACAGGGTCATCACCGATAACGGCAAGCAGTTCACAAGCCGCGCCTACATGCAATACATCCAAGACCTCGGCAGCAAGGTCTGTTTCGCTTCCATTGCTCACCCATGAAGCAATGGCCAAGCTGAGAGGGCAAACGCTGAAGTACTGCGAGGCCTGAGGACAAAGACCTTTGACAGGCTGCACAAGAGTGGAAGGCGCTGGATTGACAAGTTGTCGATGGTTCTTTGGTCAATCAGAACGACACCAAATCGAGCCACCGGCCAGACACCCTTTGCCCTGGTATACGGGGCAGAAGCAGTTCTCCCCACGGAACTCATATACGGGTCACCTAGGCAACCTTGTTCTTCGGGGCGTTCAATCGGCCAAGAATACCAACAAGTTGACGCCAAAATGGGAAGGCCCTTATCGGGTATTACGAGTCACCAGGCCCGGCGCAGTCCGCCTGGAGACCGAAGATGCCATTCCTGATGTAGGGTAGAACCCTAGACGGCCGATCTTTCACGAAAGGAGCAAGATCCCTCAAAGAACACGACGAACACGGGGAAGAACGAGGGGAAAACACGAGAGAAACACTCAACCAACATGAAATAGATCACACATATGCTAGATCGATGAACACAAAGAGATACACGATGATCCAAGGTCAACAAAGGACGATACAAAGTAACCGGTTCTTCTCCGTGAGGAAGTCTTGATGGGGTCCTTCTCCGTGAGGAGGTCTTGAATCCACGAGGATCTTCTCCGAGGAGGGGCCGCGGTCACTCTCGAAGAGATGATCCGGATGGATGAGAGAAGCTCTATCTCACATATGAGCTAAATCAACGCTAACCTCAGCTCGAATGAGGTGGGGGAGTATCTATAGTCTAAATCCACGAAAGGGTAAGTGAAAGTGGGGGTACATGGGCCCTAGACCCGCTCTGTGCGCGCAGGAAGGGCGGTAGTACCGGCCAGAGGGCGGTAGTACCGCGGTCAGCGGTAGTACCGCTTAAGTTGAGCGGTAGTACCGCTCGTGATGAAGTATTTTAGTACCGGGCGCATGGCGGTAGTACTGCTCGTCAGTGGAATTGCAGTAGTGGGGAGCGGTAGTACCGCTGTAGGGAGCGGTAGTACCGCTGGTTCTGGAGCGGCCGGATTCTCTTCCATCTCTTGACGTCCATCTTCCTCTTCGGGTTCTCCTTGCTCCACGGCGTCTCCATGGCTTACTCCTCGGTACCTGAGTACACACAACATCTCCGTTTGAGGTAGTATCCATGTCTCATGTGTATCGAAGTGGAATTGTGAGAGGAGAGATGTCACCTCGGTTTCGAGAGCTCTTGCACGTGCTCGAGTCATGGGTCCTTTAGGCACTTGGTGAGACGATGGTAGATCCATGGGGATGACCTTGGGATGCTCCGCATCATCTCCCCTCCCTTGGGAAAGATCCCACCTCGAATCGAAATCCTCATCACCATGGTACGGGGAGAGATCTTTGATGTTGAAGATGTCGCTCACGGAGTACTTGTCGCGTGGGATGTCGATCTTGTAAGCGTTGTTGTTGTAGCGTGCAAGCACCTTGAAAGGTCCGTCCGCTCGAGGTAGTAGCTTGGACTTGCGTTCATTGGGGAAGCTATCCTTGCGAAGGTGTAGCCACACAAGATCTCCAACATGGAACATCATGGGTTGCTTGTTGACGTTGAGCTTGGTCGCGAGTCGTTGTACTTGGCGCTCGATGGTGTTCCTTGTATCTTCATGCATCTTCTTGAGGAAGTTGACTCGGGCACTCGCGTCCATGTTTGTGCGCTCTTGAAGCGGTAGAGGTAGAATGTCCAATGGGGACAATGGGTTGAAGCCATAGACGACCTCAAAGGGGGACTTGCCGGTAGTCGAATGTCTTGCTCGGTTGTAGGCGTACTCGGCGATTGGTAGGCACTCTTCCCACTCCTTGATGTTCTTCTTTATCAACACGCGTAGTAGGGTGGAGAGCGTACGGTTGGTCACCTCCGTTTGGCCGTCGGTTTGAGGATGGTATGCCGAGGAGAAGAGAAGCTTGATTCCGAGCTTGGCGCACAAGGTCTTCCAAAATTAACTCAAGAACTTGACGTCGCGGTCCGAGACAATTGTCTTTGGCACTCCATGAAGGCGCAAGATTTCCCTACAAAACAATTTTGCAACATGTGAAGCATCGTCTATCTTGTTGCAAGGAATGAAATGAGCCATTTTGGAGAATCGGTCCACAACAACAAAAACGGAATCCTTGCCATTTCTAGTTCTAGGCAAACTGAGCACAAAGTCCATGCTAATGTCTTCCCATGGTTGATATGGAATTGGAAGTGGCATATAGAGGCCATGAGATTGGGCTTGGGATTTAGCTTTGCGGCATGTATAACACCGATTGGTGAAGCGATTGACGTCCCGATGCATCTTGGGCCAAAAGTAGTTCTTAGAGAATGTAGCAAATGTCTTGTCGCGTCCAAAGTGTCCCATGAGTCCACCACCATGAGATTCCTGCAAAAGCAACAAACGCAAAGAGGACTCGGGAATGCAAAGTTTGTTAGCTCTCATAAGATATCCGTCTTTGATATAGTATCGCTCCCAAGAAGTATGCATCAAACACTTGGCATAAGGTATTGCAAATGTAGGATCATGTTCATATAATTCTTTGATATGCTCAAAACCAATGACATTCAACTCAAGAGTAGTGACAAGCATGCATATACGGGAAAGCATCCATTCATCGCCCTCTTGTATGCGGATTTGATAGCAACCACTTTTAACATCAACTTTGGAAAAGATAGTGGCACCACTAAGTTCATCAAGCATGTCATCAAGGCGTGGAATGGGGTACCTATATCTAACGGTGATAGCATTGATAGGTCTACAATCAGAGGACATGCGAGAGCTACCGTCACGTTTTGGAACAAGAATGACCGGTACGGCACAAGGACTCAAACTTTCACGCACATGTCCATAGTCTATGAGATGCTTTAGTTGCCTTTGTATTTCTTTGGTTTCTTCGGGGTTGACGCGGTATGGAGCTTTGTTGGGAAGCGGCGCTCCGGGGATGAGATCAATTCGGCGCTCACTGCCTCGTAGTGGAGGAAGACCCAGAGGTAGCTCGTCGGGAAAAACATCTTGGAATTCCTGCAATAGAGAAGATAACACCAAAGGTAGATCGTGAGAGTTGTTAGTTTTTGTAACCTCGTCCTTGCACAATAGGACATAGTGTAGGACACTCGATGGGTTCTCACACACTTCTCTCATCTCACGTTTGGTGGCAAAGAGAACTAAGTTTTTCTTGTCGCTCATCGTGGAGGCACTCAATTTGGGCTTGTGGCGCTCACTCTCTTTTTGGTGGTTCGCTCTCTCACTATTTTCTCCACGATGGGTGGCTTGCTTGTCGGCAAGTACTTGGCTTGGAGACATAGGACGTAGCATGAACTCTTTCCCTTTCATCTTGAAGCTATAGTGATTTGTACGCCCATTGTGAATGACACCTCGGTCAAATTGCCATGGTCGTCCAAGTAGGAGGTGGCAAACGGTCATTGGGAGGACATCACATTCCAATGTGTCTTCATAGGCGCCGATCTTGAAAGAGACTTGTACTCTATGCTCAACTTGTATGGTGCCGGTGTCGCTTAGCCATTGAACCTTGTAGGGGTGAGGGTGCTTCATCTTGACCAATTGGAGCTTGGAGCAAAGTTCTTCACTTGCTAAGTTGTGGCAACTACCTCCATCGATGATGACCTTGACGGAACGTCCATTGATGCCGGCCTTTGTGTGGAAGATGTGGCATCGTTGATCTTCGTCTTGTTGATGTTGAAGAGTCAAGACCTTGGAGACAACAAGAGCGGGACTTGAATCTTCATCGCAAAAGACTTGTTCATCTTCATCCTCATTGTTCACTTGTCGGTGCATGGCCACTTGCTCAAGAGCTTCCATTTCGCCTTCACTCATGGAGTCATAGGTTCCGTCGTCGTTGAGGATCATGGTGCGCTTGTTTGTGCACTCGAAGGACTTGTGGCCTCGGCCGCCGCATGTGAAGCATTTGATAGAACTTGTCTTGACGGTCTCATACGTTGGAGTAGATGATGATGAAGCTTTCTTGAAGTTGCTTGTAGTAGAAGGACGACTTGAGCTTGTTGAAGCTTTCTTGTAACTTGACTTGTCGCCGTTGCTTGTAGAAGGCTTTGTAGAAGGTGTTGGAGTCGTTGAAGCTTGATTGTTGGCGAGACCATAGGACTTGGATGAGAACTTGGCATACTTGAAGTCTTCTTGTACTTGCCATTCCGCTTTGGTAGCTTGGTGCACTAACTCGACGAGGTTCGAGTAAGGTTGGAAATCGGCAATCTTCTTGATAGGATGATTGAGTCCATTCAAGAACTGTGCCATAGTTTGCTCATCATCTTCCTTGACGTTGGCTCGTATCATGGCAATCTCCATTTCCTTGTAGTACTCTTCAACGCTCTTGGTTCCTTGCTTGAGTTGTTGAAGTTTCTTGAAGAGGTCGCGGTTGTAGTAGTTTGGCACGAACCGTGCTCTCATGACATCCTTCATTTGTCTCCAAGTGGTGATGGGAGGTTCACCTCTTGCCGCTCGGCGCTCAATGACTTGTTCCCACCAAATGAGGACGTAGTCTTGGAATTTGAGGGATGCCATTGCGATCTTCTTCTCTTCTTCGTAGTTGTGCAAGCGGAAGATTTTGTCAACCTTCAATGCCCATGAGATGTACTCTTCGGGGTCGTTGCTTCCATTGAACTTGGGCATGGTGAACTTGAGCTTGCCATATCGTTGCTCTTCATTGTGTTGGGGATGATGACGTCCATGTCCTTGAGGATTGACATTGTCATGGCGCTCTTGGCGAAGTTGGTTCACTTCCTCATGTTGCTCTTGGCGATGATTGGGTCCATTGTCTTCTTGCGCTCGATGGACTTGACGTTCTTGTCGCGCTTGAGGATGAGCTTGTCTATCTTGACGAGGAACTTGGCGATGCACATGGCCTTGGTAAATTCGTTCTTGAGCTTCATCGTGAAGTGCTTCTTGTTGGAGACGAGCTTTTCGGCCTCGATCGGCTACGGCACGACTTGAATCCCGAAGTGCACGTTGCGCCTAAAGTGCTTGAGCTTCACGTAGTCGTTGTTCTTGACGTTCCGCCTCGGCGTCTTGTGCATCTTGATGTTGTCGCGCACGCTCCTCTTTTTCTTGTTGTCGTAGACGTTGCCGTTCTTGTGCTTGAGCAAAAGCGGCTTGGTTTTGGCGATGTCGATGCTCTTGAGAGTCGGTGTCGTGTAGAGGATTGCGATTTGCTTGACGATCTTGACGCACGGCACGACGAAGAGTGTTCGATGTCGGTGTACTTGAACCGGAGATGGTGTCGTCGGAGTGTCGACTTGAGCGACTCCTTCTTGACGAAGTGGACGGAGTAGAACGAAGTAACAAAGCTCGAATCTCGTCCATTCTTGCGTCGTTCTCAACCTTGTGCTCGTCGAGCTTGTTGTCGAAGTAGTCCCTTGTATGATTCTCGGATTGGCGAAGGTCGGTGGCGAGATTGTCGATGCGGTCGCCCAAAGCAAGTTGTTCTTGATGCAAAGCCCGTTGTGCACCAAATAGTTGATTCTTGGTGACGAAGGAAGACATGTCGTCGTCTTGCTCCATTAAGAGTGGATTGGTAGAAGTACTTGGCCTATCCATCATTCCAAACAAAGATATGTGAGAGGGAGAAAGGAAAGAACCAATATCCAATGTACCTTGACCAATGTTGACAATGGATCAACGATGACAACAATGTGTAGCAAGGAAATAGCACAATTGGTACCAATTCTTGTCGGTTCTCACACCTACACAAGTAAAAGCTTATGGTGGAGCTCGGTTAGGATGGTGGCACAAAAATTTGATGCAATTGTAAGTGAGATTCAGTAATGTTGGAAAAGATTCACAAATTTGCAAATGCAACAAGTAGACCAATAGCAAGATATGGTACACGGAAACACACACGCAAATAGATAAGATGGGGTTATGCAACCAAGGATGAGCCAAAACATGGAATTCACCAAGATGCTCTTGTTGCACAACACTAGAGAGACGCTAGCACGATTGCACAATAGGCGGATACGAACTTGTGCACAACCTACTAAGCAAAGATGCAACGACTTCTATCCCAAGTATGCCATATGTATGATGTTCCTATGCTTTGATCCAAGAAGATCGAGTATGACAATCTTAATGTTGGATGATGCTATGGTTCTTGCTTATGAGCTCTTTGCTTATCTTTCCTCTTTTGCTTAAAAGCTTGTTTGGCTCTTTGATGTTTGAGCTCTTTTCTCATGCAATGCTTCACGAACCAAGATAGCAATTGTGTATGCGACAACAACTTTGTGACACAAGTGATGATGCCGAGATATGCAACACGATGATAATGGGAAGTAATGAACACTAATGTGCACAAGTCACGTTGCCGGCAATACTCAATGGCTAGTCTCGATGGGTAAGTGATGCAAAAGTAAGGCCATGGGGTTATCAATGCAATTGCAAGACAGTATGACGATATCACGATACCAAGATGATATCCAAGGTGAAGGTGATACCAAAGTGAAGTAGCTGTTCGTAGTAGTCCTTGGCGAAGATGAGCGGTGGCGGTGTTGATGTCGAACCGTACCTAGATAGACGAAACACAAAAGGATACGGAAACCACAACTCAAATTCTCAAAGCAAAGGTCAAATGGTGGTAACGGAAAGCGGTGGTGGTTGCGGAAGTCGGTGGTGGTTATGCGGAGGATGTGGTGGTAACCCTAGGCAAAGATGCCAAAGTTCGAAAAATTTGGTGGAGTCAAATGTTGGTGAAACCTATCTAGGTGGATAGAGGATGTCAATAGCTACTCAACGAGCTCAAGAACGCGAAAAACGGACTCCGGATGTGGAAGTTATGGACAAAACGGTGAAACTCGAAGGGCTGAAACAGTCAGGGGCGGTAGTACCGCGTGGCAATTTTTTGTTCCGCGCCAGGCACGGTAGTACCGCTCCGATGGGACGGTAGTACCGCTCTGGAAGTTTTTTTTGTACCGCTCGCGGGGCGGTAGTACCGCGCCGGACTTTTTTTTGTACCGCGCAAGTTACGGTAGTACCGCTCTGACGTGCGGTAGTACCGCTCGGGTCGGGAATTTTCGTAGATCGAAACGGGAGGCGAATTTAGGGCGGAAATGGATGATTTTGAGGTCAAAATTGGAGAGATTTCATGGATGGAAAGTGGGGAAACTTGGGGAGATGCTAGATCCACTCGAAAGCAAACAAATCCATGGATCAAATCCAACAAAACTTCATCACACCAACAAATCACAAAAAATTTGGGGGCTATTTTTGGTGGGGATTTTCGAATTAGGACGAAAAACAACAAAATCAAGCTAGAAAACAAAGAGAGGGGGCTCCGAAATCGTGAACAACCTAAGCTCTGATCCAAGATGATGTAGGGTAGAACCCTAGACGGCCGATCTTTCACGAAAGGAGCGAGATCCCTCGAAGAACACGACGAACACGGGGAAGAACGAGGGGAAAACACGAGAGAAACACTCAACCAACAAGAAATAGATCACACATATGCTATATTGATGAACACAAAGGGATACACGATGATCCAAGGTCAACAAAGGACGATACAAAGTAACCGGTTCTTCTCCGTGAGGAGGTCTTGATGGGGGTCTTCTCCGTGAGGAGGTTTTGAATCCACGAGGATCTTCTCCGAGGAGGGGCCGCGATCACTCTCGAAGAGATGATCCAGATGGATGAGCGAAGCTCTATCTCACATATGAGCTAAATCAACGCTAACCTCAGCTCGAATGAGGTGGGGGAGTATCTATAGTCTAAATCCACGAAAGGGTAAGTGAAAGTGGGGGTACATGGGCCCTAGGCCCGCTCTTTGCGCGCAGGCAGGGCGGTAGTACCGGCCAGAGGGTGGTAGTACCGCGGTCAGCGGTAGTACCGCTTAGGTTGAGCGGTAGTACCGCTCGTGATGCAGTTTTTTAGTACCGGGCGCATGGCGGTAGTACTGCTCGTCAGTGGAAGTGCGGCAGTGGGGAGCGGTAGTACCGCTGTAGGGAGCGGTTGTACCGCTGGTTCTGGAGCGGCCGGATTCTCTTCCATCTCTTGACGTCCATCTTCCTCTTCGGGTTCTCCTTGCTCCACGGCGTCTCCATGGCTTACTCCTCAGTACCTGAGTACACACAACGTCTCCGTTTGAGGTAGTATCCATGTCTCATGTGTATCGAAGTGGAATTGTGAGAGGAGAGATGTCACCTCGGTTTCGAGAGCTCTTGCACGTGCTCGAGTCATGGGTCCTTTAGTCACTTGGTGAGACGATGGTAGATCCATGGGGATGACCTTGGGATGCTCCGCATCAATTCCAGTGAGCAATTCCTGGAACATTGTCGCATGTTTTACCCATAAGGCGCGGTTTGCCGGGCCCCCCGGCAAGCCACCTTTTGTACAAGCCTTGCCGATGAAGCATGTAACCATTTGTACAAAGCCAGGCGCAGACCCTGAGCCTAAATAAATGAAGCGTTGGTGCCCTATGTTATAGCATGCATGCTAGGTCGAGTCTCGTCCTTGGCTAGGGTTGATAGTGCTTAGCAGCGGCTAACCCCTAACTTAGAGGTCGACTGTGCGTCTCTTTGTCCTTCTTTGTCTTCTTTGGTTTGCAGGACACACGAATATCCTTGCCGAGCCGCTTGGGAAGAAAAAGGGGCAGACCAGCATCCAGTCCCCGGCAAGCCAGTATTACCGAGGACTGCAAGAGCAAAAGTTCACCCACGGCAAACCAAGGTTGCCGGGGGCTGCAGATTCAGATAAGTTTTCCATTCCTTATCATGCATTTCCTTATGAACTGAGGTATGTGAAACCTCGTTTTATCCTTAGGCTACCATGCTCCCCTAACTCCAAGTGATGTAGGGTGGAACCCTAGATGGCCGATCTTTCACGAAAGGAGCGGGATCCCTCGAAGAACACGACGAACACGGGGAAGAACGGAGAGAAAACACAAGGGGAAACACTCAAGAACAAGTCCAATCACACATCCACTAGACAATCAAACACACAAGATCCACAAGGTACATGAACAACAAAGGGAAAGATACAAGGTAGCGTTCATCCCGATCCTTGGAGGAGTTGAGGTCTTGATATCCCGGAGGATCTTCTCACATGCTCACATGGAGGTCTTGAATCCAAGGTGGATCTTCTCCGTAGAGGGGCCGCGGTCACTCTCGAAGAGACGATCCGGTATGGATGAGCAAAGCTCTATCTCTAATGAGCTACTACTTTGCTACCTTAGCTAGAATGAGGTGGGGGAGTATATATAGTCTACATCAATGAAGGGGTAAATGAGAGGGGGGATACATGGGCCCTAGGCCCGCTCTCTGCGCGCAGGCAGGGCGGTAGTACCGGCCTCAGGGCGGTAGTACCGCTTGCAACGGTAGTACCGCTTAGGTGAGCGGTAGTACCGGACTCGGATCGTGCGAACACTGGAACTTGCCGGGTTGAGCGGTAGTGGCGCGGTAGTACCGCTGGAAGGCGCGGTAGTACCGCTCGTTCTGGAGCGGTAGTACCGGTTGCAAGCGGTAGTACCGCTTGGACCGGGCGGTAGTACCGCTCGTCCTGGGTCTTCTTCCTCCTTCTCTTCCATGCTTCCCTCGCGGATGGTGTAGTTGTTCCTTGGCGCTTGCACTCCTCCTCGTCGTTTGTAGTGTTCCGACAATACCTATGCATGCACACGGGTAGAGTGTCAAGTAGTATACCATCCTCGAAGAGGTCAAGTGAGCACGTGTAAAGGAGATGATTCACCTTTGTGTATGTGAAGTAGATGTCGCACGTGTCACTCGCCGAACAGACTCTTGACATGGTGATGTCCATAGGATGCTCCGCATCATCTCCCCTCCCTTGGGAAAGATCCAACCTCGGATCGAAAACCAAATCACCATGGGAAAGAGATGGCTTTGCCGTGTAGAAGTGGACGTTCACCAAGTACTTGTCATCTTGAAGTTCGAAATGTGCACTCTCCAATGTCGCACCGTGTAGTGATTCCTTCAAAAGGAGCAAAAACAACAAACACTTGGAAAAACAAATGTGGTTAGCGTTAGTGCAAAACCAAGCATTCAAGAAGTGATTCACCAAACAAGTTTCGTCATCATGCAAAGCATATGGTGTGACAAAGGATTGAGACATGGCATGTAAGTATATGAATCGAGCACAAGCAAGGATATCACGGGGACAAGCATGTAAATGAGAGGTAGAGATGCAAATATGTGTGTCAAGAGAATAAGCATCTACCTCAAGTTCATAGCAAGCATTCACAAATTGCTCAATGAAAGGTCTATGGTAGGCATATGAATCATTCACAACACCAAATAAAATGAAGTGTCTAAACACATGTGTCAAGTGCAAGACAATCCAAGCATAATGTGCATAGGGTGTAGTGAACATAGTGTGGCACTCAACACAATAGAAAGAGCAATTGTTCATCATGTGTGAGGCAATCAAGTCAATCATGTGACAAGCAATGGGACATGGAATATGTGAAGTGTTGACATTGTTGCAACCAAACATATGATAAGAGCAAATAATCCAAGAATTGGATGCAACACACAAGGCATATATATCATGATGCATGGAATGGTGAAAATCACAAGTCGAAGCAAGATCTCTAACAAGTGTGCAATCAAGTGATCCAAGATGAACAATAAGTCTCATGGGGAAAGCAACACAAGTAGTATGATCTATAATATCCATGATCATGGTTTGGGGGTTCTCAAAAGAGAAGGATATCACCGTGAAAGCGTGTCCTTGTGCGTACTTCACAATGCCAAAGTACAAGCACGTGCGATGTAGAATCGTTGTGGTTGAAGGTGGTTCGCTCTCAAGAGCTCGCATGGTCAACTCATGTGACGTGGAAGTCGACACAAAGTCCAAGTATCCTACACATGCACACAACAAAACAAAGAACGTATGTGCGTGGTAGATAAACACATCATCCATCATGATGGTTTTCTTCTTTTGCACATAACCATTAGAAGCACAAGTGCATGAATAATATGATGCAACCATGGCTATATTCATGGCACGAGGTATATGGTGCAAAGAGGTAAGACAAGCATGCTTCACAAGGAATATGTCAAAATCTCCAATTATATGTGACAATGCTATGGGGGAAAACTCATTATCAAGACTAAGGGCATTGTTGCACTCAATACATGGCAAAGCATCTAGCATGAGAGAGGCAACACATGGAGATAAATGACAAGAAGCAATCACATTCATGTGCAAAGCATGGAAATGGTTGTGATCAACCGCATGAAGTGAGCAAGTATGAATCATCGGTGATGCAACAAGGCAAGCAATCATAGTAATCAAGTCGTGCAAACTAGTGGAGCAAAGATGCAACACACTAGAGGGAATCATGGCAATCATGTCATGTGAGCAAAGAATAGACATAGGCAATGTACATGACATATCGCAAGCACGAATACAAAGCAAGATCATATCATCATAGGCATGGGGCACAAAGCAATCATGGTAATAACAAACAATATCTCCACCACGCTTGCAAATACACATACAAGTACTAGAATCAATCATCATGTGTAATGCAAAGCATGGGTCACAAATGCATGGCAAAGGCATAGGAATGGGCATATCATGCAAAGTGAACATGGCAAGATGGGCAAAGGATATATAATGGACAACAACCCATAACCATGTGAGGGCCAAGTAAAAGAAATGCGCGAAGTTTTTGCGCGAAGTGAGTTGTGGGAAAGGTAATCCATCGGATCCCAAATCATCGTTGCTCTCTAGAGCTCGTTTTGTCAACTCGTGGGATTGCGAGGTTGACAAGTATTCATGGGTACCTACACAAAAGAGAGACAAACGAAAGAAATTGTGTGTGTGGTAAATGTACACATCATCCATCATGATGTGCATGTGCAAGTGAGTGTTAGCACAAGATAAGCATCGCTCAAAGAAATTTGATGCATGGTATAAGAACATGTCATCCATCATGAAAGAATAGTTGTTATGTATGACACGATGGGGATGCAAATTGAGCATACTAGTATATGGCACAACAATATCATGTTTATTCATGGGAAGCATATTGTGCACACAAGTATTGGGATCATGCAATGGATAGGATGAATCAAAATCTCCTAACATGTATGAGGAAACTATGGGTGTCTCCTCATGAGCAATATTGGAAACATCATATGGAGAAAATGGACAACATCCAAAACAATGCATATCCGAAGCTAGGTAGTCATGGCATGGCATATGAGATAAATGATGCAAAGGGAGCATATCAATATCATCACAAGAAAAACAAATGCCAATAACCATGGGCTTGTCATCTATGCCATAAGTGCAAATTGGGTTCATCTTAATGGCATATGCATAGTCACTATGTTGAGATTGAAATGAAACGATACGGGATATCTCACTCATAGCATATGACAAGTTCAATGGATTGTCAAACATGAAGTGACCAATAGAATTTTCACATGATATCCTATGAATCATAGCATCACAACTAGGCAACTCAACATGCTCATCATCATATTCATCATAAATTGGTAAGTCATGACATGAAGAAGTCGCACTAGCATGAAGCATGGGAATAGGTTGATCAACATCATGCAAGCAATCAATGTCAAGAATGTCCACTAGTGGGACTAGAGTATCACCTTCACCTATGTTACCATTCTCATTCCACTCAAGTGGTGTAGGTGAGGTGGCAAAGACCAAATGGTGGTCATCTTCATCTTGATGGAACCATGTGGGGGGTGCATCATATTCCACCATGGCCATCGTCTTGTCCAAAGGAAGGACGTAGTCGTCTCGAATCGGCGCGTCATCATATATGAGACCTAGCACCAAATGAGAAGACACAATAGAGGTAGAGGTTAAATCGTTAGAAATCATAGTGGCCTCACTCTCTCTATGTGGTGGCTCACTCACTCCCTCAAGGTAGGTGCACTCAATCTCATGTATGGTGGAGTCACTCATCTCACTCAAGTGGTGGGGGTTGTGGCTCTCCTCACATGGGAATTGGGGACACACATCACATATGTGGCTAGTGGTGAAGTCACTCTCACTCTCAATATGGTGGCACAAGTCACTCAAGTCATCATACGTCGCCGTGGTCGAAGGGAAAATCCCATGCTCAACCATCTCATAGTCGTCGCCATGGATGAAGGCCGAAGATGGCACATCATCGCTCTCGCCTCCTAAGATGGAAGCATCATCCTTGCTCGTCACCAAGTCGCTCGCCTCCAAATCTTGGTCCTTTGTGGTCTCCATAGTCGTACTCATCGCCGCACCATCTTGAAAAAAAGTCGAAGTAGACTCGACATCGTCAATGCCATAAAGAGGGATGGCTGTGAAGTCGAACTTGGGGGCATCGTCTTGAAGCTCATCGGGCTTGGACAACTTGGTGGTACTAGCCTCATGCTCGTCCTCTTTGAGTTTGGTCTTCGAGAAGTGTGCTTGGGGTGGAGAAGCCTTGGCCTTCATGAGTTCTTGTTCCGCCTTGAGAGCACCAATGTAGTAGTCGTCGAGGGACTTGTAGTTCTCGAGGAAGATAGTCTTGGAGATGTCGTTGTTCAATCCCATCATGAAGTGGAACTTCATTGACATGGGGTCGTCCACGCCGGCACGTCGCAAGGCAATCTTCATCTCCTTGAAGTACTCGTCGATGGACTTGGATCCTTGGATGGTGTTCTCCAATTGGCGTAGAAGTTGTTCTGTGTAGGTTGGAGGCACAAACTCTCGCCGCAAAGCTCTCTTCGTCTTGGGCCAACTCATGTCGTAGCTCTCCGAAGGTGTATGAAACCACCATGTCGAGGCGTAGTCGTGGAAGTTTCTTGTGGCGCACTTCACTTGATCTTCGGGAGGAACTTGATGTAGCTTGAGGTAGTCGTCCATCAAACGCTCCCACTCGAGATACTCCTCGGGTTCTAGAGTCCCATAGAAAGGAATCTCATGGTCGGTGTCGAGGTCGTAGTAGCTCATGGAGGTCGCGGACTTGAGCGTGGGGAGCTTCTCTTGAGCGTAGTCTTGAGGTGCTTGTTGGCGAAGATGCCGTATATCCGAAGGCGAAGATGCCTTGAAGTCGCTTGGCGAAGATGCCAAGGGAGATGGTGAAGTCGTTGAGCGGTTGTTGGTGTTGAGCTCTTGACCTTCACGTTCTTGGTGGTGATGGTGTCGATGCCGATGTGAGCTTGCCGGAGATGGTAGCTCGGAAGAATGTGCTCTTGAGCGTCTTCTCGAAGATGAGGAAGATCTCTTGTAGACCTTGATGAGTGCTTTGATCTCCTCCATTTGAGCTTGCATCTTGGCGTCGGTGTAGTGGTTCTTGGCATCGAACTCATCGTTGTTGTAGACCGAGGGTGAAATGCCTTGCCTATCCATCACAAGACTCGAGCAGAGGTGAGTAGGAAATGAGATAAACAATACCAAGTTACCTTTTCCCGAAGTTGAGGATGTATCTCGTTTCACTCGATGTGAGATGAAAGAATAGTGGAATTGGTACCGGACTTGTTCACTCACACCTACAAACTAAAGCTTATGGTGTATCTCGGTGAGGATAGTGGCACAAAAATTTCATGCAAAATGTTAGCAAGAGTCAATAATGTTGAAAGAGATTCACAAATTCGCAAGTGAAACAAGTAGACCAATAGCAAAGAATGGCACACGGAAACACACACACGGATAGATAAATGGGGTCGTGCAACCAATGAATGAGCACAAAATGTGGAGTCCACGGAAAACGCTCGTGTTGCACAACTCAAGAGAGACGCTAGCACGATTGCTCTATAGGCGGATACGACACTTGTGCACAACCTATGATATGCAAAATGGATAAACTTCTATCCCAAGTATGCTATAGATGTATGGTTCCCGGTGTTTGATCCAAGATGATCGGATATGAGAATCTTATATGCAATGTGGTATCATGCTATGGCACTTGCTTACAAGCTTCGTTGCTCTTCTATTTTGCTTAAAAGCTTATTATCTTTTTTTTTTGTATGGCCACTTTGCGAAATGCACAAACTAAGATAGCAATTGTGTATATGCGGGAACAATCTTGTGACACAAGGGATGATATGATACCAATACGATATGGTATGTATGCAATGGAAGGTGTAGATCACTAATGTGCACAAGTAACGTTGCCGACAATACTCAAATGGCTAGTCTCGATAGGCAAGTGACGCAAAATGGGCTAAGGGTTATCAATGCAATGGCAAGGGAATATACAATGGTGTCGTCGAGGTTACCGTCCGTTGCGATGATGAGTGGTGGTGTTCTTGATGTAGATACCAAGATGATGGAGACTCGTCCCTAAGTAGCCGAAACACCTTAGGAAACGGAAAAACCACAACTCAAAATCTCAAGTACAAAAGTCAAACGATGGTAGCGGGAATGTGGTGGTGGTTGCGGAAGCTCAATGGGATTGCCTAAATGCAATGATGGGGTTTTGAGACGCAATGCGGAAGTCGAGGGTAAAGCGGTGTACTATACACGGTGTCGGAGTTGGAAGCACGTCCCTAAGTAGCCGAAACACCTTAGGAGACACAACTCACAACACAAACAAAATTAGGTTAGGTTGGGATGGCGGAAGTGTGTGTTGGGTAAGTCTATGCGGAAGTTATGGTGGTGGTTGATGAAGAAGAAACCGTCCCTAAGTAGCCTAAACACCTTAGGAGACTCGAATCGCAACTCAAACAACCACTAATGCTATGGGGAACAAATTGGGTTAGGTTGCGGAAGGCTATGGTGGTTTTGCGGAGGATGTGGTGGAAGCCCTAGGCAAAGATGCCAAAGTTCCAAAAATTTGATGGAGTCAAATGGTGGTGGTAGTATTTTTATGGGATGGGGGATGTCAATAGCTTCAAAACGAGCTAAAGAACATCAAAAACGGACTTCGTATGAATTAGTTATGGACAAAACGGTGAAACTCGGAATGCTGAAACAGTCACGGGCGGTAGTACCACTTGGGATTTTTTTAGTACCGCGCCAGGGACGGTAGTACCGTGCTGATGGGCGGTAGTACCGCGCCGGACTTTTTTTTTGTACCGCTCACGGGGCGGTAGTACCGCTCCGGACTTTTTTTTGTACCGCGCAAGTTACGGTAGTACCGCTCTGACGTGCGGTAGTACCGCTCGGGTCGGGAATTTTCGTAGATCGAAACGGGACGCGATTTTGGGGCGGAAATGGATGATTTCGGGGTCAAAATTGGAGAGATTTCGTGGATGGAAAGTGGGGAAACTTGGGGAGATGCTAGATCCACTCGAAACCAAGCAAATCCATGGATCAAAATCAACAAAACATCATCAAACCAACAAATCACAAAAAAATTTGGGGCTATTTTTGGTGGGGAATTTTCGAATTTAGGACGAAATCAACAAAACTAGGCTAGAAAACACAACGGGGAGGATCCAAATTCGTGATAAACCTAAGCTCTGATCCAAGATGATGTAGGGTGGAACCCTAGATGGCCGACCTTTCACGAAAGGAGCGGGATCCCTCGAAGAACACGACGAACACGGGGAAGAACGGAGAGAAAACACAAGGGGAAACACTCAAGAACAAGTCCAATCACACATCCACTAGACAATCAAACACACAAGATCCACAAGGTACATGAACAACAAAGGGAAAGATACAAGGTAGCGTTCATCCCGATCCTTGGAGGAGTTGAGGTCTTGATATCCCGGAGGATCTTCTCACATGCTCACATGGAGGTCTTGAATCCAAGGTGGATCTTCTCCGTAGAGGGGCCGCGGTCACTCTCGAAGAGACGATCCGGTATGGATGAGCAAAGCTCTATCTCTAATGAGCTACTACTTTGCTACCTTAGCTAGAATGAGGTGGGGGAGTATATATAGTCTACATCCACGAAGGGGTAAATGAGAGGGGGGATACATGGGCCCTAGGCCCGCTCTCTGCGTGCAGGCAGGGCGGTAGTACCGGCCTCAGGGCGGTAGTACCGCTTGCAGCGGTAGTACCGCTTAGGTGAGCGGTAGTACCGGACTCGGATCGTGCGAACACTGGAACTTGCCGGGTTGAGCGGTAGTGGCGCAGTAGTACCGCTGGAGGGCGCGGTAGTACCGCTCGTTCTGGAGTGGTAGTACCGGTTGCAAGCGGTAGTACCGCTTGGACCGGGCGGTAGTACCGCTCGTCCTGGGTCTTCTTCCTCCTTCTCTTCCATGCTTCCCTCGCGGATGGTGTAGTTGTTCCTTGGCGCTTGCACTCCTCCTCGTCGTCTGTAGTGTTCCGACAATACCTATGCATGCACACGGGTAGAGTGTCAAGTAGTATACCATCCTCGAAGAGGTCAAGTGAGCACGTGTAAAGGAGATGATTCACCTTTGTGTATGTGAAGTAGATGTCGCACGTGTCACTCGCCGAACAGACTCTTGACATGGTGATGTCCATAGGATGCTCCGCATCACTAAGCCCTAGGGCTCGTCCCTGGGACCGAGTTTGGTCGTAGTCGCGGCAGAAATGGCGTAAGCCCTAGGGTGAAACAAGGAGCCTAAACCCGCTTCATTCCTGCTTCCGCCAAGGGCGTGAGAAAGGTCGAGCGAAGTGGGGGAACGGCAAGGCCTGTTGCCGGGCGAGAAAATGTTTATCTTAGAGATATCAAGGATTTATTCCTTGTCGTGGGTTCCACCCGCAAACAAATAACCCGGCAAACATCCCTTTTTCATTAAAAAACATCCCGCTTAGGTACAGTCCGTAGGGAATGAAAAACATGAACAACGGGATTACAAGTTTTAAATTCCACTAAGGCCCGAAGGCCTAAAAACTAAAAAGAGATAAGATGCCCGTAATCCCTTTCTTGTCCCTCTCCTCAGGAGGCAGGTCAAGGAGGCGAAAAGGGCAAAAGGGGTGCCTAGGCGAGCAACGAGTGGCAGAAGACACCAAGAGAACATCTTGGTGGCTGTCCAAGGGCTGGATGGTGATGGCGGCGCCGGAGGCAAAGCTCGAAGACGAGGCGGCAGGACATGAGTACGCGTAGAAGGCGTCGGTGCCCACCTACTCCGACTTGACGGCCTTGGCGCCCGCCCTCTTCCTCTTTCGCAGCCTCCCAACGCCAGCCGCCCAAGGAGACGACCCCGAGAAGTTCAAGGAGCCGGTGACACGGATGATGGGGTCGCCGATGCCGCTCGGAGCAGCGCCCGATGCCTAGTCGGACACGTCATCCTGCCGCCTACCACCCTCGTCGTCGCTGTCAACTGTCCTCCTCGTCACTCTCGCTCGAGGAGGAATCTTCGTCATCAGAAGAGCTCTCCACGCAGCACCTTGCGCGAGTCCCGAAGTGCCTGAAGACCTTGACGGAGAGAAGGCCCCACCCTCCATCAGCTTAAAATGGATAGTGAACCCATCCGTGAAGCTGTGGATACGGGCAAATGTTTTCCATCCCCGACGGAGATACATCACGTCAGGGGCAGGGAAGTCGACTCGGACCCGCGTGCCACTGATCCCGCAGCCACTCATGTGCAGCCGCAACAACTGCGGTGGATCCAGCTCCATCTCCCGCGCGAATGGAGTCGATAGGTGAAGGCGACGGTGCGGCGGCCGGCGCAGCCTGACGAAGAACTCGCAGGGGTCGTCCCCAACGTGGCCCTCCAATGGAGGTGGAGCTCCTGGCGGGGGCAAGGCCGGCGCGCCTCCCCATCCTCCTCTTCCCTGAGCACTGCGGCCTCTGCCCCGGCCTCGCCCACGGCCTCGCCCCCTCCCCCTTCCCCTCGCGGCCAGCTCTGCCACCGCAGGCGCAGGAGAAGGAGGGGCGCGTTGACGAGTGGCGACCCTCGCCGCCACCGTCGAAGGACCGGGGTTTCCTTTCTCCATGACGAGTTGAAGAAAGGAGCTGATGCAGAAGGAAGAAGAAGATGGAAGAATGCGAGATGCCACCCCCCTTCCCGCTCTTTATAAAGGAACGGGGTTGGGGCTCAGCCGCCCCACACGGCCAATCAGGACACGGGAGGCGCAGGGAACCAGGACCGACCCGCTGCCCCAACCAGCGATGGCCCGGTTTCCCGCCTCCACCGCTTACCACCCCAAGCGCATAGGAGACGCGTGGCAGACATGCAGAACTGAGGGGATGGGTGAGGCGATCTCTCCACACCCCGTGATCATGGGGAGTGGACGCCTTGAAGACCGCGCCTCGGCCCCTTTCTGTAAGAGGGCCGCGCCTCCACGCCTCCCTCTGTTTACGGGGAAGGCGTGAGCCGCTTCTTTACTGCGACGTGAAGCTTGCGAGCGGAACCCAACCTCACGCATGCCGCCCACGTCACGCACACCCCTCCATGCCGCGCTGCGCGCGCGGGTCGTGGGAAGTGCAGCGCGCGAAGAATTTTACCGCGGTAAAAACCGCCCCACCTGCCCGCGCACTGTTCTTGGCCTAGCCCAAACAACGCGTTGCGCTTATGTGTGGCCCAGGCCCGGGGGCTCCTGTCGGTGTACAAAAAGAGGGGTACACTTTTTCTACCCCTATGACCATGCACGGGCAGTCAGAGCCACGCCCGCGACCACACCAAGCAGGGCAAGGGAGGTGAGCCAGGGTAAGACCGAAGCCCAAGATAGCTGGAACAACGCCAAGGCCAAGACCACGAAGAGCAAAGGGAGGAAGCGGGTTCTCCCCAAGCAAGATCCTTGCCGGGGTCAGCCCTAGCAGCCCTGGCAAGACTCTTGCCGCGGTAGCTCGCCCCGCGCCTACTGAGCGAGTCACCCGTGAGTCCACAGCCCCCACCATGGTCTACTATGTTGGGGCGAGGGCTCAGGAGACACCTCTGTGGTGGCATGCAGATCTTTGTGAAGAAATATTCAAGATCAGATGAGCATTAGAAGACGACGACCCTTGGCAAGATCCCAGCCAAGGAAAACCACGAGATCACGACAGCGGGCGCCACGGCAAGACCCTTGCCGGGGCCCCGGCAAGGCCCTTGCCGAGGACGTCTACATGGCCACCGCCAGGCCCGCGCCGACCAAGTCTCCACCGCCGTAGACATGCAGCTGCCGACCCAACCAACTGGGCAGGCTCCTGCGTGGCGGCATGCAGATCTTCGCGAAGTCTCCACCACCGCGCCACCTCAGCTGCCTGCCTGCCTACATGGCATCGCACGCACCGCTGGCCAGGGCGCGTGTCAACACGGGGAGGAGAGGCAATGGACGGTGTCGGATTTCGGGTTCCGGCAGACCCTTGAGGTTCTAACTCTGGGGTGCGCGCGGAGACTTCACCCTCTACCTCTCCGTCTCGCAAAGATCTAAACTACAGAAAGAACAGCACAACAGGCACAAGGTTTATACTAGTTCGGGCCACCATTGTGGTCTAATACCCTACTCTAGTTTTGTAACGCCCTCGATGCGGCTATAGCTCCCACGTGTCGAGGCATGACTTAGAGGCATAACCGCATTGAAAGCAATGTCGCAAGTCAGGTAATCTTCACACAACCCATGTAATACATAAGGGAAAGAGATACATAGTTGGCTTACAGTCGCCACTTCACACAGTACATAAATAAACATACATCATTCAAATTACACTCAAGGTCCGACTACGGTACCAAAAATGAAAGAAGACTACCCCAAATGCTACATAGATCCCCGGATCACCCAACTGGGCTCCACTACTGATCATCTGGAAAAGAAACATAGTAATGGCCACGTTCCTCGTCGAACTCCCAAGTGAGCTCGGTCGCGTCATCTGCACTGACATCGTTGGTACCTGCAACTGTTGTGGTAGAATCTGTGAGTCACGGGGACTCAGCAATCTCACACCCGCGAGATCAAGACTATTTAAGCTTATAGATAGGAAAGGATTGTAAGGTGGAGCTGCAGCAAGCGACTAGCATATATGGTGGCTGCAACGCAAAAGAGAGCGAGATGAGAAGGCAAAGCACGGTCGTGAAGCTAGAGGTGATCAAGAAGTGATCCTGAAACGACCTACGCCAAACGTTACTCCAACACCGTGTTCACTTCCCGGACCCCGCCGAGAAGAGACCATCACGGTTACACACGCGGTTGATGTGTTTTAGTTAAGGTCAACTTCGGGTTTTCTACAACCGGACATCAACATATTCCCATCTGCCTCATAACCGCGGGCACGGCTTCCGAAAGATAATACCCTGCAGGGGTGTCCCAACTTAGCCCATGATAAGCTCTCACGGTCAACGAAGGATATTCCTTCTACCGGGAAGACCCGATCAGTCTCGAAATCCCGGACTACAAGACATCTCGGCAGTAATAAAACAAGTCCAGCAAAGCCGCCCGATTGTGCCGACAAATCCTGATAGGAGCTGCACATATCTCGGTCTCAGGGCACATCCGGATAAGTCAAGCTACGAGTAAAACCAGGCCTCGAGTTGCCACGAGGTGGCCCCGCAGGTTGCTCGGTTCGGGCCAGCACTTAGAGAAGAACTGGTCCGAGGGGGGGGGCTAAAATAAAGATGACCCTCGGGCTCGCGAAAACCCGGGGGAAAAAGGGGTAGGTGGTGGAAAATGGTAAAACCAATGTTGGGCCTTGCTGGAAAAGTCTTATTCAAAGCGAACTGTCAAGGGGGTCCCATAAATCACCCAACCGTGTAAGGAACGCAAACTCCGGGAACATAACACCGGTATGACGGAAACTAGAGTGGCAAGAGTGGAACAAAACACCAGGCATAAGGCCGAGCCTTCCACCCTTTACCAAGTATATAGATGCATTAATTAAATAAGAGGTATTGTGATATCCCAACAAGTAAGCATGTTCCAACAAGGAACAACAAGTCCATGTTCCAACAAGGAACAAACTTCATCTTCACCTGCAACTAGCAACGCTATAAGAGGGGCTGAGCAAAAGCGGTAACATAGCCAATCAACGGTTTGCTAGGACATGGATGGTTAGGGGCTGACATGGCAATATGGGTGGCATGATATAGCAAGTGGTAGGTATCGCAGCATAGGCATAGCAAAAGAGCGAGCAATCTAGCAAGCAAAGATAGAAGTGATTTCGAGGGTATGGTCATCTTGCCTGCAAGAGTTTCAGAGTTGTCGAAAGCTTGGTCCTCGAAAGCGTTCTCAACGGAATCCTCGTTCACGTACTCGTCTCCCGGCTCTACCCAAGACAAGAGAACAAGCAAAGGGGACAAATATCAATCACGATGCAATGCGCAAGCAACATGATGCAAAACATGGCATGATATGCGAGAGGTGATATGCAATGCGTATGCAAGCTACGGAAGGACAAAGATGAACAAGGCATAATCTTGGCAAACCAAGCATGCCACTGGATAGGTGAGGTGATTTCGGTTGAAATCGATATAAAGAACACCGGAATCGGATGCACGGTTTGCAAATGGCAAGCAATACAAGAATGACGATAAACTGCCATTAACAGCATGATGCTACTTAGCAAGCAACAGGAAAATAATCTACTGCACCCAAACATATCAACAAAGCATATGACAGTAATCTACTCAAGATGCTTGACAAAAAATGAACACTGAGCTACGGCTAAATCACATCATAACAGGTTCAAACAAGCATGGCAAAAGTGCAAAAGATAACAGGTTCACAGACTTGGTGAAATAACAACATAGCAGAAATTAACATCAGGATGACATGTTTAGAGCAATGAAACAACAAGCTACAGGAACAGGACATAGCAAAGTAAGGCATGGCATGAATCTACTCAAAGCACTGACCATAATTCAAAAAGGACCAGAAAATATGATTACACCCATGTCAATTAAGCAAGTTTCGTTACAGGTTACAGACTTGGCAGAAAACTGGACATGTCAAAAACAGATAACGAGTAGGCATGTTCGTGAGCTCGATGCACTCACTACAGAGCATTTCATGATAAACCAAGCATACATACATCAAGAAGACATGGCATAGGAACTAGAAATGTCAAGAACAACATCATATCATGTAAGGATCAACTACACCATGCTTGGCAAAATCGAATAACATGAAAACAATCTGCCAGCAACATTTTGAAGCAAAAGTAGAGCTCAATTGACTCAAGCTATGGCACTCCATAATTACAAAAAAAGGCATGGATGGATATAGAGAATACACAAGCTCAAAACACTCTTACTGATTATGCTCAAATTATGCATAGATCTCTCAGAAACAACATGAATACATGGCATGAAAATAACAGCTGTCAGGGACTTGGTGAAATCACCAAGTCTCTGAAATCAGCAACATCAAGTGACCTAGTTTGCATGCTTGTGCTAGTCACCACATAGATCACAAAAATACATGGCAAAATTCTCTGGAAAGGTAACATGGCATATTACAGAACTCATGTAGGACTCAACTTCATAGGATGCACAAATCAGTCATGGCAAAAATGACAAAAGTGCAAGTTCAGATAAGATCTAGCAACTAACATCAACTAGCCCTCTTCTAACAGCATTTCGGGCATCAAGATGACCTCCAATGAAAATGATGCAATGGAATGAAATGATGAAATCTTCGAGGCGAACAAATAGACATATTATACTCACGAAACGGCGCAACGGTTGCAAAGTTATGGCATGATGAACATGTGAAGATGATGCAAGAATTAAATGACTCGGAATCCAGATCTGGATCGGGTCGAGGCGGGGCCGGCGACGGCGGCGTCGCGGCGCCGGTGGCCGGAGGCGGGGAGGCGCGGCGAAGGCGGCGGGGCGGAGGTGGCCGCGGCGCGGGACGGCGGGGTGGCGCGCGGACGCCGAGGAGCTCGGGGCGCGGGGAGGCGGCGGCGGCCGCGGACCCGGCGCGGGACGGCGACGACGGCGGTCGCCGGCGACGGCGCGGAGGGCGGCGGTGGCGGCGGGCTGCCGCGGCGGCGGGGTCGGGCGCACAGGCGCGGGGCGACGGGCGGCGGCTCGGGCGAGCGGGCCTGCGGGGGCCGGCTGCGGGCTCGGGCGGGCCCCCGGCGGCGAAGTGGGCGCGGAGGGCGGCGGCCAACGGGGATGTGACACGTGGCGGCGGCGGGGCGGTCTGTACACGTCCGGCCGGCAAGTTTTTGTCCGGCGTCGGCGTGGGAAATGGATCTAGGGTTAGGGTGGTTTTGCCCGTGATTTGAGGAGGGGGAGGTGTTTTTATAGATAGGAGGAGCTAGGAGGCTACAAATGGAGAGCGTTTTCGCCCACGCGATCGTGATCGAACGGCGGAGGACATGGGAGTGACTTAGACGGGTTATTGGGCTGTTTTGAAGGGGTGTTGGGCTGCAACACACACGAGGCCTTCACGGTTACCCGGTTAACCGTTGGAGTACCAAACGAACTCCGATTGACCCGAAACTTGATAGGCGGTCTTCCGGTGCTATACCATGGCCACATGTCAAACCTCGGTCCATTCCGAGAATGTTTAATACCCGCTCACGAAGAAATGTAAACGGGGACGCCGGGAGACATAGGAGCGCCGGATTGCAAAACGGACAACGGGGAAAATGCTCGGATTTATGAGACGAACACGTATGCGAATGCGATGCACATGATGACATGATATGAAATGCATGACATGAACAAAATACAACACGAAGGGAAACCCAAACACGGAGAGAATATCATAACACAATGCCGAAAATGGCAAGAGTTGGAATACAAATATGGCAAGTTACATCCGGGGCGTTACAACACTCCACCACTACGAGAGGATCTCGTCCCGAGATCTAGGACTGAAAGAACTCCGGATACTCGGAACGTAGGTGGTCTTCACGCTCCCAGGTGGCTTCTATGTCTGAATGGTGTGACCATTTCACTTTGAGGAATTTGATTGACTTGTTGCGAGTCTTGCGCTCAGTTTCTTCAAGAATAGCAACGGGGTGCTCATGATATGACAAATCTTCTTGTAGATCAATCTCTTCGAAGTTGATGGTGCACTCAGGCGTCTTGAAGCACTTGCGAAGCTGTGACACGTGGAAGACATCGTGCACATTTGAAAGTTGGAGGGAAGCTCAAGTTGATAGGCGAGATCGCCTCGTTTGCCGATGATCTTGAAAGGACCGACGTATCTAGGGGCAAGTTTTCCCTTGATACCGAAGCGACGAGTCCCTTTCATTGGAGAGACGCGGAGGTAGACATGGTCTCCGATCTCGAATGCCACATCTCGGTGTTTGCTATCGTAATAGCTCTTCTGGCGCGATTGCGCGGCTTTGAGGTTCTCACGAATGACCTTGCACATAGCCTCAGCCTCTGCGAACAAATCATTGCCGAGCAATTGGCGTTCACCGTTTTCAGACCAGTTGAGAGGAGTACAATACTTTCTGCCATAGAGAATCTCGAATGGGGCTTTGCTCGAGCTAGCTTGAAAACTGTTGTTGTAAGAGAATTCAGCATAAGGAAGGCAATCCTCCCACTTCATGTCGAAAGAGATAACACAAGCTCTGAGCATATCTTCAAGAATTTGGTTGACATGCTCAACTTGTCCACTAGTTTGAAGATGGAAAGCTGTGCTGAAGCGAATGTTGGTGCCCATGGCCTTCTGAAAAGAATCCCAAAACTTGGAGGTAAAGATGCTGCCACGGTCTGAAGAGATCAATTGTGGAATTCCGTGCAAGGAGACAATTCTGGATGTGTAGATCTCTGCCAGCTGCGCTGCTGTGATAGACTCTTTGATAGGAAGAAAATGAGCCACTTTGGTGAGCTTGTCGATGACGACGAAGATAGCATCATTTCCACGCTTGGACTTAGGAAAACCAGTCACGAAGTCCATTTCGATATGATCAAACTTCCATTCAGGAATAGAAAGAGGTTGGAGAAGACCAGCTGGTCGTTGGTGTTCTGCTTTCACCCTTCTGCAGACATCACACTCGTTCACGAATTGAGCAATCTCACGCTTCATTCGAGTCCACCAATACGACTGCTTGAGGTCATGGTACATCTTCGAACTTCCAGGATGAATTGACAGGAGAGAGTTGTGCGCTTCGTTCATAATGACTTTACGAAGATCACCCTTTGGAACCACGATCCGGTCCTCGAAGAAAAGAGTATCGCTGTCATCAACTCGATAGCACTTGTATTTGGAAATGCCCTTATCAATACCACGTTTCACCTTCTTCACCATGGTATCCAACAGTTGTGCCTCACGAATTTGATCTTCCAAGGTAGGAGAGTGTCACATCCCTAGCTTCTGGTACTGCCAGGTGTCTTCATTTTGTTGCATCATGTTTAAATTCTATTCAAGTTGAACTGAGGAATTTTGGAAGCCTCAAAAACTTAAATAAAAGAAGGGAAAAAAACCCTGAAATCTCATTCACTTGTTTCCAAAATGCTCTTCTTATAAGTTTGATATTTTTGGAAAGGGTTCTGGTCCCAACCAAAAATATTGAACATTTTTAAGGACTTAATTTTGGGACTTTGAATTTAAATCATTAACTATTTGAATTTGAATTATATTCATACAATTAGAATATAATTTCAAATACCCCTGAATTATTTTATGAGCTTTTGGAGAAGTCCATCTAGCAAATAAAAATATTCAGAGGAGTTCTTGGCATTGTTTGAATTGTTTTGAATTCAAAACAGTGGCAAAATAATTAAACAAAACAGAAATATAAAAGAACAGAAACTTACCTGTAACTTACCTGGCGCGCCTGTAGCCCAAGTGGCCGGCCCAACACCGTTGGCCCAGCCCAGCAGGCGCCCCCACCGTCTTCAACCTCCTGCCAGTGGGCAGGAGGGCGTGTGGACGCCGCGCGTGGGCACGCGCCCTGGCCACCTCCTCCCTCCCAGCCTGCCTGGCTCCTCCCCGACGCCCTGGTGACGCCACGCGTCACCCTCGACCCCCTCTCACTCTCTCCCGTGCCATTCCCCTCTCTTCCCCGAGCGACCAGAGTGCCGCCGTCGACGCCGCTCGTCGCCACCGCGGCCACCAGCATCCCCACGCCCAGCCAGTTAGTGCCTTAGCTCCGCCTCCTTGCGCTGAACCTCCCCACCGAAGGAAGCGGGCCCGGACGGCCTCCATCGTCTCACCATCGCTTTCTCCACCACCGGCCGCCGAGGATCTTCACCGTCGATTCGCGCCGTCAAGGACGTCCCCGAGCCCACTGACCTACTGCGCCGACTCCCTGTGAGCTCCTGGTTCTTTCCCCGTGCTCGCCCTCTCCGTTCCCGTCCTCTAGGCCCGATTCCCAACCATGACCGAAGCCTCTCGCCACCGGCCATGGCGTAGCCGTGGCCATAGCCGCGCACGCTCACAACCGAGCACACAGCCGTGCTCAGTGCGCTCCCAGGAGGTCGTAGCACCTCTCTTTGCCTCCTGCCGTGCTTCCTAACCCCGAAACCCAGTTCGCCCGAGCTCCGGCGTCCGCCAAGGTCGTCGCCGACGTCGTCTCCGGCCGCCCCAGCACCCGAGACCACCACCGTTGGACGCGCCGCCTTGCGGGCGTTCCAACGAGCGCAACCCCGCCTCCTCTCGTCGCCGGAATCGCTGGGACGTGCGACGCCACCGCACTGGATGGTCGTCGGCGGCCTACCTCCGGCGAAGCCGACGTGGCGCGATTAGATTAGGCTAATCCACCCACTAACTACCCCCCACAGTCACTGACAGGCAGGCCCCACCACCCAAATTAACCACGGGGTAACCCCTGTTTAATGTTTAACTAACCACGGTGGGCCCACGCGTCAGCTTTGACCATGCTGACGAGGCAGTTGACTGGGCCCACACGTCAGCGACCCTAACCAGCACTGGGCCACTGACCAGTGGACCCCACTGGTCAGGTTTGACCCCGGTCAGCCGCAGTTGACCTGCTGACATCATGATGACGTCAGGCTGATGCAATAATCCATTTTCTGGAATTAGTTTATTTCTAAATATTTAGAAAATCCAGAAAATTGTCCAAACTTCAAAAATTCATATAAAATCAACCATAGCTCCAAATCAAACAAGTTATATATGAAAAATTATCAGAAAAATTCAAGGAATCTGTTTATCGCATTATCATGCATGTTTGAACAACCTAGGGTTGCTGTACAGGGCAATTTGCATAAATGGCATCTGAATTTCACATATGAAGTTTGAATTTGAACTTAGGGTTCAAACCAACTTCATTTAACTTTGTTGCTAGTTGCATTAGCTTAAAACACATAGCATATTGCCATGTCATAGCATGCATCATATTGCTGCATATCGCCATGTGTTAATTGTGTTCTTTCAGTGTTGCCGGTAATTGCCCCCTTTCGATAGACGCGTTTCGACGATGAGTTCGATGACACCGATGAAGAGCTATAATATCTTCAGAAGTGCCAGGCAAGCAAAAACCCCTTGTTCATTCCGATACAATCCCACTCTCTCGCTCCTGCTCTCTTTTACTGCATTGGGACAACAACGATTCATGTGTTACTTGCTGCGGTAGCTGAACCCCTTTATCCTTTGCATGACCTGTCATTCCACAGTAAATAGATGAAACCCACTAGCATGAGTAGGAGTTGTTTGAGCCCATGTTGTGCCTACTCATTCATGCTTGTTTGTCATGCCTACTACTGCTTAGAGTTGAGTCGGGTCTGATTCATCGGGAATGAATTGGTATGGTGATGAACATGTCCTACTGTGTGTGAGCTAAGTGTGTGAATACGATTTGGTAAAGGTATTGGTGAGAGGCCATGTAGGAGTACATGGTGGGTTGTCTCATTGAAGCCGTCCTCAGGAACTGAGTTCTGTGTTTGTGATCCATGAAACAGCTACTACCATGCATTGGGCCCTGAAATATGACCCCGCTCGACTTCTTAATCACCCTTGTTCTCTGTCCAGGAGTTGCAAGTAGTTTCTGGTGTTTGTAGTATGCTGGGGGCCGCACGCAGCGCTAACCGTAGGGGTGGGCTGTGTTGCGGTAGGCACGTGGCCGGGCAGCCGGGCGCCCGTTTGGTGTCTCGGACCCTGTACACATCGTTCGGGGCCGTTAGTGGAAACCTCGGCCGGACTCCCTGCGGATGGAACCCGAATAGGCGATAAACCTGGACTAGAGACTTGAGTGTTTAGGTAGGTCGTGGTCTACACCCACGTCGGCTTTCGCTTGAAGTCTGCCGAGCACATGTCGTGTGCAGACGCTAAGTGGTGGAAACATGTATGAAGAAGTACACCCCTGCAGGGTTAACATCATCTATTCGAATAGCCGTGTCCGCGGAAATGGACTTCTGGGTTGCCTATATCAGTTCATAGACAAGTGAAAGTGGATAGTTTAAAATGCGCAAGATAAGCGTGAGTGCTATGGATGGCGTTCTCGTAGGGAGACGGGAGCGGATCCATAGTGGTGTATTGATATGGTGAATATGTGGACTCGTGTGCGCCACCTCAAAAGAGTTGCTTGCAGTCGTAATTCAGGATAGCCACCGAGTCAAAGCTGGCTTGCTGCAGTTAAAACTCCACCACCCCCTTTTGATACTGATGCATATGTAGTTAGTTCTGATGTAAGTCTTGCTGAGTACGTTTGTACTCACGTTTGCCTATTTTATGTTTTGCAGAGAGACGTCAGTCTCGTTAGTAGTACCGCTTGGACTTCGACGTTTAGCTTGATACCTCAGCTACGATCTTGTGCCCTCGGCAGGATCTGGTAGATAGTCAGGCTTCTCAGTCTTTTTCATTTGTAGATGTCTGTACTCAGACATGTTAAGCTTCCGCATGTGCTTTGACTTGTATGCTCTGATTGTTGGGTCATGAGACCCATGTTTGTAATATCTCGCTCCTCGGAGCCTAATGAATAAATACTTTGAGTCGTAGAGTTATGTTGTGATGCCATGTTGTATTTACTCATATCGGGCATATTGTGTGTATGAATGAAATGCTTGGTATGAGTGGGATCCGACTATCTAGTTGTTTATCCTTGGCAGCCTATCATATGGGGAAATGTAGTCTAGTGCTTCTGAGCGATAGTAGTCCGCAACAGCCCGGTTCACCGGAGTCCTGCTAGCCCAGCACTACTGCTCGGAACACTTGACTGGCCGGCATGTGTTTCACGTCTTTCCTGTGTCTGTTCCTTCGGGGAAATGTCACGCGGTGTTATCCGGAGTCCTGCCTAGCCTGCTACAGCCCGGGTTACCGGAGTCCTGTTAGCCCAGTGCTACAGCCCGGATATATACGTTGTTGACCGACATGCTCGATGTGATTCATGTATGCCTGTCCTCATGGGTTAGTGCCGCCTTGGGTTCACGACTAGCCATGTCGGCCCGGGTTCTTTGTCATATGGATGCTAGCGACACTATCATATACGTGAGCCAAAAGGCGCAAACGGTCCCGGGCCAGGTAAGGTGGCACCCGTGGGAATACCGTGCGTGAGGCCGCAAAGTGATATGATGTGTTACATGCTAGATCGGTGTGACTTAGAATCGGGGTCCTGACAGCGTTGGTATCAGAGCCTGACTGCCTGTAGGATTACCAAGCCAAACTGGTCGAAGTTGTGTCTAGAGATGCTTTAGTTATGTAAGGGAATTGATTGTGGAAGGGAACGTAAGGCTCTTTTTACTCCTTATACCTCATGCCCTTCTGATCTAAGTCAACCTCTTCTCTTCTACGGGGGTTAAGAACTAGGCTTCTCTTCTATCTCTCAGGATGACGTGTTACTAAACCGTAGTTGCCTAGGATTGTTGAGTTCAAGCCCCTGATCAGTTTCTACTACTTCCATATGTTCATAGCTGGTCTCAGAACATTGATATTGTGATGATGAGTGGTTATGCCACCAATTTTGCAGGATGTCTCAAATCATTTTGAACATTTACAGTCGTTATGTTGTCCGAGTCATCCCAGGTTTCTAAATAGTCTGATGCATTTGCAAATTCCTTCCTACCGTTCTGAAGTTCCTTTGTGCCGGATCAACCACACTAATTGGTGAGTTGAGGTACTCTGTTGCCTCGACATATATGTCGGAGTTGCTAGTATGACCCTAGGTGTTTTAGGGAGTCACCTAGTAATCTAGCATGTTTTGTGTTTCCAGTGTGATGAATCTGGCCACCATTCTCGAAAGCATCCTGTGATGCTATCCAGTAGTAGGTATTCTACTCCTGGGTTTTGAACCCGAGATTCACCCTACTTACCTCATGTGATAGTGTTGCTAGTTCCTTTAGGATATTAGTAACCTTGTGATAGTCCTCGAGGTCCATGGTATATCATTCTTCCAAATACCATGGATCAATGTGGCAGAAGTTCTTTGAACCAAAATATCACAATAGGAGTGCTCTTGATGAGATCTCGATCCTATATGGTGATTCTGCCAGTTCTACCTTTCTGCATGGGTTATCCGGAAGAATTATGTTGAGCTTTGTTTGACATACTAACCCATGAATCCACAACTCAGAAAGTTATATGTTCCTTGAATTGACCCTCCTCAGCTGTATTCCGACCCTAGTCTATCAATTGATAGTCAGGAATAATTGTGCATTCGTGTTCATCGATGCCTATTATTCTTGTGGTCCGTCAAGCCATTCTAGTTCAGAATGACTAGGAGAAACAAACTCCAGTACCTTATCCATTTCTAGGATTGGGTCAAAGCAATTGTACTTCGCAGATCAAAATGCCAATCCAGCTTTTGTTCTGTTCTACCTCGGAGTATTACCCCCTTTATGTCAGGATGGTCATGAGAATTGCACCATCTCTCATGAATTTTTGACGCAGTAATACTTCTTGCCATCACTGTTCATTCCTCGGTTCCGTGTTGTCACAACCGGAATGCCGACAAGTGAACCATGATGTGTGAAATCAATACTCCTAGCTACTGTGTTGCCTAGTAGTAAATGGACAATATTTTCATTCTTAGCGTGTTGGTTATGGAATCATCATTATAAGATTGACCGTGCCACCTAGTCCATTTTTGTTGGTGCACCCTTCGATCGATGAGTTAGGATAGTGTCAATCCTTCCTTATTTGATCATATCGTCTTGCCCTGAAAAGCAAGATTGATCTCGAGCTTAGTAGCATATCGGTGGTTCGTGATTTTCCAAAGATCTTCTCGGAAGTATCACCAGGTTGTCACCTGACCGCTATGTTGAGTTCGTGATCAAGTTGGTTTTCCTATAAACCACCCCTTCTCCAAGAATCTGTGTTGGATACCCCTGAGCTAGTTGGTTAAGCCAAACAACAACTTGGAGAGTTGGAAGATAAAAGCTTATCCGACTTAGTTCAGGTTAAGGGATATCTTGTGTGTGTGTGTTGAAGAAAGATGATATCTTCCTCGATTGATCCTCGTGGTCAGTTGTCGAACCTATTGTCTTACCCAATCTTTGATTTGAGTATGGGCTATCGTCAAATCAAATCAGAACCAACGATGTTCGTAATGTTGTCTTACTCGTGGTTGATCCCTTGAGCATACACCATTACATCTTTGGTCTGACCAATGCTATCACCGTGTTCACATGATGGTGGAAGTCCAGTGATATGGTATTACCGATGAGTTGTTGTTGAGCCCATTAGCAGCATTTTGTCTCCCCCAGGATTCATGTTGAACATCTAAGTTAGTGTTGGAAACTTTGTAAGCATTGCTTTCGTGTTCCGTTCATGAAGCTTATGCTTGGATGGAAGAAGTGACTTCCTCGAATTCACGTGCATTAAGTGTAAGTTGCCGCCGTGAGTTCGAGAAAGATTGTTTTTGCCTCCTTCGGAATCATCCCAAGTCAGTCACGCATGTGCGAAGTATTCTATGGTTTGGTAGACTGATCATCTCCATTCCATATGTATCCCTAGCACACCAAGCCACTAACTGATTTGTTCAAGGAGAAGAAGTTCCTTTGTAAGAGCTAATCATATGACTTATGCAAGGACTTCGTTATCCGCGATGATGGTTCCCCACCTGAACTCGGTAGTGTTTTATTGTAAGACTACTATGTGGTCATGCTTGTCTGGGACAGTGTGCTCACATGTTGTAGCAAAACCTGCTCGTGTTTTGGAGCTTGCTATCGTAGTTCATTCCCTGAGAATCTTGCGACATCATCTTGTCGATTTGTGCTGCAAACTTTCTTCTCCATGCATGATGTCTGAAGTATCCTGTTTCTAACCAGATCTGAATCTCAAGCAGATATGATGGCTGGAACTTCTCCAAGATCTATGATGTAGGTCCCGACAAGGTTGATGATCTGGCCGACACATCTAGCCGGAAGATCTATCATTGTAGTATCTTAACTAAACTATTTAACCATCTTCTCCATGAGGATCTCGCGCGACTTATTATAGAAGGTTTTCCTTAGGTATCCTTGTGCTCTCAGTGTCTTCGATGATTCCATAACCATTGAAATATTGGAAAACACTCTCGACTGTTGAGTTTTCCCTAGTTACCAGAATCATTCCCAGCATTTGCATTTTGTTCCCAGCTTGCACCTCAATAGTTGTTGTCCAGGATCGTATTCAAAAGTGAACTTGTCATGGGTCCCATCCATTTCCGGTGATAAGCAAAAATCATCTATTGCATTGTCTTCAACAAGGTAGTCCACATCTTTCGTTCTAGTACAAGTATGTCACCTTTTCAAACTCCTTCAAACGATCGTTTGTGATTACCTTACGATGGAATAAAGAGTTCCAATGATCTCAGAATCAAAAGTAATTCTTTTTGCCACTTAAGGGAATAGTTCTTCGAGTCACCTTCCCTAAGGTGCCCCATTTTGGAATCATGGCAATCAACTCCTCGCTACCTTGAAAACTATGCACCATCCTACTTAAGCGTGGGAGTGTTTCCTACCAAACTGAACTTTCATCATTTGTTCTCTCCATCCCTTTTGATGTGTGTTGTCTCTTAGATCAAAAGATGGTTCATCATCTCATTCCATGAGTTGATCGTGTATCGCTTGATTTTCGAGAAGATCGTTTCCTATAGAGTTTCCTTTTGTCGTCATCATGTTGTATGAAGATCTCGAAAGCAAGGGCGTCAAGATCAATATGATGCAATGAAGCTACTTCTACGAGAAGGACAGTTGGATCGAGGAGACCATGATATTGTGACCTCCTTTCTTCTAACCTCACGACTTGAATCTCGGGGCGAGATTCTTGTTTAGTGGGGGTGAGTTGTCACATCCCTAGCTTCTGGTACTGCCAGGTGTCTTCATTTTGTTGCATCATGTTTAAATTCTATTCAAGTTGAACTGAGGAATTTTGGAAGCCTCAAAAACTTAAATAAAAGAAGGGAAAAAAACCCTGAAATCTCATTCACTTGTTTCCAAAATGCTCTTCTTATAAGTTTGATATTTTTGGAAAGGGTTCTGGTCCCAACCAAAAATATTGAACATTTTTAAGGACTTAATTTTGGGACTTTGAATTTAAATCATTAACTATTTGAATTTGAATTATATTCATACAATTAGAATATAATTTCAAATACCCCTGAATTATTTTATGAGCTTTTGGAGAAGTCCATCTAGCAAATAAAAATATTCAGAGGAGTTCTTGGCATTGTTTGAATTGTTTTGAATTCAAAACAGTGGCAAAATAATTAAACAAAACAGAAATATAAAAGAACAGAAACTTACCTGTAACTTACCTGGCGCGCCTGTAGCCCAAGTGGCCGGCCCAACACCGTTGGCCCAGCCCAGCAGGCGCCCCCACCGTCTTCAACCTCCTGCTAGTGGGCAGGAGGGCGTGTGGACGCCGCGCGTGGGCACGCGCCCTGGCCACCTCCTCCCTCCCAGCCTGCCTGGCTCCTCCCCGACGCCCTGGTGACGCCACGCGTCACCCTCGACCCCCTCTCACTCTCTCCCGTGCCATTCCCCTCTCTTCCCCGAGCGACCAGAGTGCCGCCGTCGACGCCGCTCGTCGCCACCGCGGCCACCAGCATCCCCACGCCCAGCCAGTTAGTGCCCGAGCTCCGCCTCCTTGCGCTGAACCTCCCCACCGAAGGAAGCGGGCCCGGACGGCCTCCATCGTCTCACCATCGCTTTCTCCACCACCGGCCGCCGAGGATCTTCACCGTCGATTCGCGCCGTCAAGGACGTCCCCGAGCCCACTGACCTACTGCGCCGACTCCCTGTGAGCTCCTGGTTCTTTCCCCGTGCTCGCCCTCTCCGTTCCCGTCCTCTAGGCCCGATTCCCAACCATGACCGAAGCCTCTCGCCGCCGGCCATGGCGTAGCCGTGGCCATAGCCGCGCACGCTCACAACCGAGCACACAGCCGTGCTCAGTGCGCTCCCAGGAGGTCGTAGCACCTCTCTTTGCCTCCTGCCGTGCTTCCTAACCCCGAAACCCAGCTCGCCCGAGCTCCGGCGTCCGCCAAGGTCGTCGCCGACGTCGTCTCCGGCCGCCCCAGCACCCGACACCACCACCGTTGGACGCGCCGCCTTGCGGGCGTTCCAACGAGCACAACCCCGCCTCCTCTCGTCGCCGGAATCGCTGGGACGTGCGACGCCACCGCAGTGGATGGTCGCCGGCGGCCTACCTCCGGCGAAGCCGACGTGGCGCGATTAGATTAGGCTAATCCACCCACTAACTACCCCCCACAGTCACTGACAGGCAGGCCCCACCACCCAAATTAACCACGGGGTAACCCCTGTTTAATGTTTAACTAACCACGGTGGGCCCACGCGTCAGCTTTGACCATGCTGACGAGGCAGTTGACTGGGCCCACACGTCAGCGACCCTAACCAGCACTGGGCCACTGACCAGTGGACCCCACTGGTCAGGTTTGACCCCGGTCAGCCGCAGTTGACCTGCTGACATCATGATGACGTCAGGCTGATGCAATAATCCATTTTCTGGAATTAGTTTATTTCTAAATATTTAGAAAATCCAGAAAATTGTCCAAACTTCAAAAATTCATATAAAATCAACCATAGCTCCAAATCAAACAAGTTATATATGAAAAATTATCAGAAAAATTCAAGGAATCTGTTTATCGCATTATCATGCATGTTTGAACAACCTAGGGTTGCTGTACAGGGCAATTTGCATAAATGGCATCTGAATTTCACATATGAAGTTTGAATTTGAACTTAGGGTTCAAACCAACTTCATTTAACTTTGTTGCTAGTTGCATTAGCTTAAAACACATAGCATATTGCCATGTCATAGCATGCATCATATTGCTGCATATCGCCATGTGTTAATTGTGTTCTTTCAGTGTTGCCGGTAATTGCCCCCTTTCGATAGACGCGTTTCGACGATGAGTTCGATGACACCGATGAAGAGCTATAATATCTTCAGAAGTGCCAGGCAAGCAAAAACCCCTTGTTCATTCCGATACAATCCCACTCTCTCGCTCCTGCTCTCTTTTACTGCATTGGGACAACAACGATTCATGTGTTACTTGCTGCGGTAGCTGAACCCCTTTATCCTTTGCATGACCTGTCATTCCACAGTAAATAGATGAAACCCACTAGCATGAGTAGGAGTTGTTTGAGCCCATGTTGTGCCTACTCATTCATGCTTGTTTGTCATGCCTACTACTGCTTAGAGTTGAGTCGGGTCTGATTCATCGGGAATGAATTGGTATGGTGATGAACATGTCCTACTGTGTGTGAGCTAAGTGTGTGAATACGATTTGGTAAAGGTATTGGTGAGAGGCCATGTAGGAGTACATGGTGGGTTGTCTCATTGAAGCCGTCCTCAGGAACTGAGTTCTGTGTTTGTGATCCATGAAACAGCTACTACCATGCATTGGGCCCTGAAATATGACCCCGCTCGACTTCTTAATCACCCTTGTTCTCTGTCCAGGAGTTGCAAGTAGTTTCTGGTGTTTGTAGTATGCTGGGGGCCGCACGCAGCGCTAACCGTAGGGGTGGGCTGTGTTGCGGTAGGCACGTGGCCGGGCAGCCGGGCGCCCGTTTGGTGTCTCGGACCCTGTACACATCGTTCGGGGCCGTTAGTGGAAACCTCGGCCGGACTCCCTGCGGATGGAACCCGAATAGGCGATAAACCTGGACTAGAGACTTGAGTGTTTAGGTAGGTCGTGGTCTACACCCACGTCGGCTTTCGCTTGAAGTCTGCCGAGCACATGTCGTGTGCAGACGCTAAGTGGTGGAAACATGTATGAAGAAGTACACCCCTGCAGGGTTAACATCATCTATTCGAATAGCCGTGTCCGCGGAAATGGACTTCTGGGTTGCCTATATCAGTTCATAGACAAGTGAAAGTGGATACTTTAAAATGCGCAAGATAAGCGTGAGTGCTATGGATGGCGTTCTCGTAGGGAGACGGGAGCGGATCCATAGTGGTGTATTGATATGGTGAATATGTGGACTCGTGTGCGCCACCTCAAAAGAGTTGCTTGCAGTCGTAATTTAGGATAGCCACCGAGTCAAAGCTGGCTTGCTGCAGTTAAAACTCCACCACCCCCTTTTGATACTGATGCATATGTAGTTAGTTCTGATGTAAGTCTTGCTGAGTACGTTTGTACTCACGTTTGCCTATTTTATGTTTTGCAGAGAGACGTCAGTCTCGTTAGTAGTACCGCTTGGACTTCGACGTTTAGCTTGATACCTCAGCTACGATCTTGTGCCCTCGGCAGGATCTGGTAGATAGTCAGGCTTCTCAGTCTTTTTCATTTGTAGATGTCTGTACTCAGACATGTTAAGCTTCCGCATGTGCTTTGACTTGTATGCTCTGATTGTTGGGTCATGAGACCCATGTTTGTAATATCTCGCTCCTCGGAGCCTAATGAATAAATACTTTGAGTCGTAGAGTTATGTTGTGATGCCATGTTGTATTTACTCATATCGGGCATATTGTGTGTATGAATGAAATGCTTGGTATGAGTGGGATCCGACTATCTAGTTGTTTATCCTTGGCAGCCTATCATATGGGGAAATGTAGTCTAGTGCTTCTGAGCGATAGTAGTCCGCAACAGCCCGGTTCACCGGAGTCCTGCTAGCCCAGCACTACTGCTCGGAACACTTGACTGGCCGGCATGTGTTTCACGTCTTTCCTGTGTCTGTTCCTTCGGGGAAATGTCACGCGGTGTTATCCGGAGTCCTGCCTAGCCTGCTACAGCCCGGGTTACCGGAGTCCTGTTAGCCCAGTGCTACAGCCCGGATATATACGTTGTTGACCGACATGCTCGATGTGATTCATGTATGCCTGTCCTCATGGGTTAGTGCCGCCTTGGGTTCACGACTAGCCATGTCGGCCCGGGTTCTTTGTCATATGGATGCTAGCGACACTATCATATATGTGAGCCAAAAGGCGCAAACGGTCCCGGGCCAGGTAAGGTGGCACCCGTGGGAATACCGTGCGTGAGGCCGCAAAGTGATATGATGTGTTACATGCTAGATCGGTGTGACTTAGAATCGGGGTCCTGATAGAGAGACGATGAGGTTGGCAAGAAAACCTTGAGGGACAACTTGGAGATTCAACTTGCGGAAAGCTTCACAAAGATCCGGTTGAAAGGGCTTGAGGATTAAGCTGTTGCAGTAAGCCTTCCTGCTCAAAGCGTCTGCAATCACATTAGCCTTGCCTGGAGTGTATTCAATACTCGGATTATACTCTTGAATCATTTCGACCCATCGAGTTTGCCTGAGGTTGAGATGAGGCTGAGTGAAGATATACTTGAGACTCTTGTGATCTGTGAATATGTCCACTTTCCTTCCCAACAGGAGATGTCTCCATGTTATTAGAGCGTGGACCACTGCCGCCAACTCAAGATCGTGAGTGGGGTAGTTCCTTTCATTGGGCTTCAACTGGCGAGAGGTATAGGCAACAACCTTCTTCTCTTGCATTAAGACGGCACCGAGGCCCTGAAGAGAAGCATCACAGAATACTTAATAAGGCTTGGATTCGTCAGGAGGAGTCAGAACTGGAGCAGTGACGAGTTTCTCTTTGAGAGTCTTGAAAGCAACGTCACACTCAGGAGACCAGACATATTTCACATGCTTCTGGAGGAGGTTGGAAAGAGGCTTAGCAATCTTGGAGAAATTCTCAACGAATCTTCTGCAATAGCTTGCAAGTCCAAGAAAACTGCGAAGCTGCTTGACATTCTGAGGGGGTTGCCAATTCAAAACTACAGACACCCTCTCTGGATTAATAGCAATGCCCTTGGCAGAGATGATATGACCAAGATAAAGAACTTCATCAAGCCAGAATTCACATTTGGAGAACTTCGCATATAATTTATACTCTCTGAGCTTGTCGAGTACCAATCGCAAATGTTTGGCATGATCCTTCTTATTCTTGGAGAAGACCAAAATATCATCGAGATAGACCAAGAAAAATTCGTTGATGTAGGGGTTGAAGATGAAATTCATCAAGCGAGTGAAATATGGAGGAGCATTGACAAGGCCGAAAGACATGACAGTATATTCATAAGAACCAAAGCTTGTTCTGAATGCTGTCTTGGGAATATCTTCTTCACGAATGCGAATCTGATGATAACCCATACGAAGGTCAAGCTTGGAGAACACCTTAGCACCTTTAAGTTGCTCAAATAGCTCATTGATGTTGGGAAGTGGGTACTTGTTCTTGATAGTCTTCTTGTTCAATGGACGGTAATCGACGCAAAGTCGGTCCATGCCATCCTTCTTCTTGACAAAAAGAACACCACAACCCCAAGGAGAAGAACTCGGTCTGATCAGACCCAGACGTTCTTGTTTATCGAGTTGAATCTTCAATTCCTTGAGCTCATCTAGAACAAGCTTGTAAGGACGCTTGCAAACGGGTTCCGTGCCAGGCTCAAGATCAATAACGAATTCAACTGGCCGACGGGGAGGCATACCCGGAAGCTCTTCTGGAAAACATCTTGGTACTCACAAACGACTGGAATCTGAGAGATAGCCTCCAATTCATCATTCTCATTGAGAGAAAACAACCGAATGGTATCATCACGAGAGTCATAGATGATCACATCGTTAGAAGAGTGAGTCAATTGAATTTCCCTCACAGCACACTCAAGCTGAGCCTTGTGCTTAGAAAGCCAGTCCATCCCGAGAATAAGATCAATATCCGAATCACCAAGAACAATTGGTTTAGACAAGAATTTGTAGTCACCCATCTTGATGGAAACATTGGGAACCACCAAACTAGAGCTCAAACGTTTACCAGGAGAAATGACAGGCATGGGTCTATCCAAATTTGAAGAAGTGAACTCATGCTTGGCGAAAAATGGTCTTGACATGAAACAATGCGATGCACTAGTATCAAATAAGACTTTTGTAGGAATATCATTAACAGGAAGATTACCCATGATCACTTCAGAAGAATCCTCTGCTTGAGCTGCATTCACCATGTTCACCTTGGCGTGCTTAGGATTATGCTTGACCACTGCATTGCTGGAAGATTTCACAGGAGGAGGAGGCGGAAGGCGCCTTTGGTTGAAGCACTTGTTCGCATAGTGACCCTTCTGCTGACATTTGTTACAAGTCACCTCTGAGAGTGGACGATGATAAGGAGCACTTGGCCTTGGAGCTTGATTCTGAGACTTGTTCTGATAGCCAGGGTTGGGTGGGTGGGAAGATCCACGGCCACTTGAGTTCTTCTGCTGATAAGGCTGACGGAACGGAGGAGGAGGAGGCAACCAGAACTTCTGTTGCTTAGCTGCCACAAGTGAGGAAGAAGAAGACTGAACTGCATCTCTGACTCTCTTCTTAGAAGCCTCACACTTGAGCTGAGCAGCTTCTTGTTTCAGCGCCATGTTGTAGAATTCATCATACTTTAATGGCTCGAAAAGCAAGAGAGCAAGTTGCAGATCTTCTCTGAGACCACGCCTGAATTGGTAGATCATACTTTTCTCATCAAGAATGTCTTGCCTTGCAAAACGAGAGAGCTTCTGGAACTGAGTGTTGTATTGATAGACAGACATGTTTCCTTGCTTGAGATTGCGGAATTCCTCACGCTTATGCTCAACAACACTTTCTGGAATGTGGTGAGCTTTGAAGTCACGGCGGAAATCATCCCAAGTAATGACACGACCTCCTCTGGAATCTTTGTATTGCTGGAACCACTCAGCAGCTTGATCTTTGAGTTGAAAAGAGGCAAACTTGACAAAGTCCTCAGGTCTGACATTGCTGCACTCGAAATGCTTGCTGATGTCCACGAGCCAATCATCTGCGTCTGTGGCCTCAACACAGTAGCTGAAGGTCATTGGCTGATTAGCAAGGAACTAGTTGAGTGAAGCGAAGTGCGGCTGATTGTTGCCTTGGCCTTGATTCTCTTGATTACCTTGCCCTTGGTTGCGATCTTGCAAGAGCTGAATCAGAATCTGAGCATTGGCATTTGTGGCAGTCATCAACGCTTGCCATGCCTCCGGAGGCGGAGGTGGTGGCGGAGGATTACCCAATCACAAACCAAATATCTGCGGAAGAAATATTAGAGGTACATGAATTCCCACTTATAAACCCGAAACTTTCTGGTTATGCAATCAGGTGTTGGGGATACAGGGGACACAAAATATATCACCCAAACTAACAATACCTAGATCCAGCTGTATCCATCCTTCAACACATAACCAAGAAATCCTCGGAAATCATCTACCTCAACCTTCGAAAACACATCCGTTATACAAGTCATGGCAATACTCCCGCACTCGCCTCAGTACTGGGCTATCAGGGTTATCTCACCAACAACTGTACAAAAGAGATTTTCGATGTCGGCGTACTAAACTCAGGTATTCCAAAACCGCAACGATAAGATTATGACGACAACACCTTGGAGATAAACTCCCCGGGACACCTCCTCTAAAACCCCTGCTGACGGGAGGCAACCAAGACAATGTTGTCATCATAAAACCATCGGAACGATTGTAATATACCCGCGTGATCCTAAATTTTTTTTTAGTGAAATTTGAGAAGAGAAGAGTCAAAACTCTACGTCAGGAAGCCTTACTAGAAGGATGAGGAGACTGGGAAGTAAAAAGAGTTCCTAAACTCTCCGATATATAATTCTTAAATGACTCAAAACATTTTTCTAGACACAACTCGGCCACTAAAGACGATCAAACAGTGGGGGCTCCTAAGGTCGGGGAAAGGCTCTGATTACCAACTTGTAACGCCTTCGATGCGGCTATAGCTCCCACGTGTCGAGGCACGACTTAGAGGCATAACCGCATTGAAAGCAATGTCGCAAGTCAGGTAATCTTCACACAACCCATGTAATACATAAGGGAAAGAGATACATAGTTGGCTTACAGTCTCCACTTCACACAGTACATAAATAAACATACATCATTCAAATTACACTCAAGGTCCGACTACGGTACCAAAAATGAAAGAAGACTACCCCAAATGCTACATAGATCCCCGGATCACCCAACTGGGCTCCACTACTGATCATCTGGAAAAGAAACATAGTAACGGCCACGTTCCTCGTCGAACTCCCAAGTGAGCTCGGTCGCGTCATCTGCACTGACATCGTTGGTACCTGCAACTGTTGTGGTAGAATCTGTCAGTCACGGGGACTCAGCAATCTCACACCCGCGAGATCAAGACTATTTATGCTTATAGGTAGGAAAGGATTGTAAGGTGGAGCTGCAGCAAGCGACTAGCATATATGGTGGCTGCAACGCAAAAGAGAGCGAGAAGAGAAGGCAAAGCACGGTCGTGAAGCTAGAGGTGATCAAGAAGTGATCCTGAAACGACCTACGCCAAACGTTACTCCAACAACGTGTTCACTTCCCGGACCCCGCCGAGAAGAGACCATCACGGTTACACACGCGGTTGATGTGTTTTAGTTAAGGTCAACTTCGGGTTTTCTACAACCAGACATCAACAAATTCCCATCTGCCTCATAACCGCGGGCACGGCTTTCGAAAGATAATACCCTGCAGGGGTGTCCCAACTTAGCCCATGATAAGCTCTCACGGTCAACGAAGGATATTCCTTCTACCGGGAAGACCCGATCAGTCTCGAAATCCCGGACTACAAGACATCTCGGCAGTAATAAAACAAGTCCAGCAAAGCCGCCCGATTGTGCCGACAAATCCTGATAGGAGCTGCACATATCTCGGTCTCAGGGCACATCCGGATAAGTCAAGCTACGAGTAAAACCAGGCCTCGAGTTGCCACGAGGTGGCCCCGCAGGCTGCTCGGTTCGGGCCAGCACTTAGGGAAGCACTGGTCCGGGGGGGGCGAAAATAAAGATGACCCTCGGGCTCGCGAAAACCCGGGGGAAAAAGGGGTAGGTGGTGGCAAATGGTAAAACCAATGTTGGGCCTTGCTGGAAAAGTCTTATTCAAAGCGAACTGTCAAGGGGGTCCCATAAATCACCCAACCGTGTAAGGAACGCAAACTCCGGGAACATAACACCGGTATGACGGAAACTAGGGTGGCAAGAGTTGAACAAAACACCAGGCATAAGGCTGAGCCTTCCACCCTTTACCAAGTATATCGATGCATTAATTAAATAAGAGGTATTGTGATATCCCAACAAGTAAGCATGTTCCAACAAGGAACAACAAGTCCATGTTCCAACAAGGAACAAACTTCATCTTCACCTGCAACTAGCAACGCTATAAGAGGGGCTGAGCAAAAGCGGTAACATAGCCAATCAACGGTTTGCTAGGACATGGATGGTTAGGGGCTGACATGGCAATATGGGTGGCATGATATAGCAAGTGGTAGGTATCGCAGCATAGGCATAGCAAAAGATAGAAGTGATTTCGAGGGTATGGTCATCTTGCCTGCAAGAGTTTCAGAGTTGTCGAAAGCTTGGTCCTCGAAAGCGTTCTCAACGGAATCCTTGTTCACGTACTCGTCTCCCGGCTCTACCCAAGACAAGAGAACAAGCAAAGGGGACAAATATCAATCACGATGCAATGCGCAAGCAACCTGATGCAAAACATGGCATGATATGCGAGAGGTGATATGCAATGCGTATGCAAGCTACGGAAGGACAAAGATGAACAAGGCATAACCTTGGCAAACCAAGCATGCCACTGGATAGGTGAGGTGATTTCGGTTGAAATCGATATAAAGAACACCGGAATCGGATGCACGGTTTGCAAATGGCAAGCAATACAAGAATGACGATAAACTGCCATTAACAGCATGATGCTACTTAGCAAGCAACAGGAAAATAATCTACTGCACCCAAACATATCAACAAAGCATATGGAAGTAATCTACTCAAGATGCTTGACAAAAGATGAACAGTGAGCTACGGCTAAATCACATCATAACAGGTTCAAACAAGCATGGCAAAAGTGCAAAAGATAACAGGTTCACAGACTTGGTGAAATAACAACATGGCAGAAATAAACATCAGGATGACATGTTTAGAGCAATGAAACAACAAGCTACAGGAACAGGACATAGCAAAGTAAGGCATGGCATGAATCTACTCAAAGCACTTGACAAAAGTCCCTTACTAACGATAAGTCAAAAAGGACCAGAAAATATGATTACACCCATGTCAATTAAGCAAGTTTCGTAACAGGTTACAGACTTAGCAGAAAACTGGACATGTCAAAAACAGATAACGAGTAGGCATGTTCGTGAGCTCGATGCACTCACTACAGAGCATTGCATGATAAACCAAGCATACATACATCAAGAAGACATGGCATAGGAACTACAAATGGCAAGAACAACATCATATCATGTAAGGATAAACTACACCAAGCTTGGCAAAATCGAATAACATATAAACAATCTGCAAGCAACATTTTGAAGCAAAAGTAGAGCCCAATTTACTCAAGCTATGGCACTCCATAATTACAAACAAAGACACGGATGGATAGAAAAAATACACAAGCCCAAAACACTCTTACTGATCATGCTCAAATTATGCATAGATCTCTCAGAAACAACATGAATACATGGCATGAAAATAACAGAAGTCAGGGACTTAGTGAAATCACTATGTCTCTGAAATCAGCAACATCAAGTGACCTAGTTTGCATGCTTGTGCTAGTCACCACATAGATCACAAAAATACATGCCAAAATTCTCTGGAAAGGTAACATGGCATATTAAAAAACTCATGTAGGACTCAACTTCATAGGATGCACGCATCAATCATGCCAAAAATGACAAAAGTGCAAGTTCAGATAAGATCTAGCAACTAACATCAACTAGCCCTATTCTAACAGCATTTCGGGCATCAATATGACCACCAATGAAAATGATGCAATGGCGTGAAATGATGTACCCTTCGCGGCGAACAAATAGACATATTATACGCACGAAACGGAGCTACGGTTGCAAAGTTATGGCATGATGAATATGTGAAGATGATGCAAAAATTAAATGACTTGGTGAAAAAAAAGAGAGGGGGAGAAGTCAACGGGCTCGGGATCCAGATCTGGATCGGGTCGAGGCGGGGCCGGCGACGGCGGCGGCGCGGCGCCGGTGGCCGGAGGCGGGGAGGCGCGGCGAAGGCGGCGGGGCGGAGGCGGCAGCGGCGCGGGACGGCGAGGTGGCGCGCGGACGCCGAGGAGCTCGGGGCGTGGGGAGGCGGCGGCGGCCGCGGACCCGGCGCGGGACGGCGACGACGGCGGACGCCGGCGACGGCGCGGAGGGCGGCGGTGGCGGCGGGCTGCCGGGCGGCGGGGTCGGGCGCGCAGGCGCGGGGCGACGGGCGGCGGCTCGGGCGAGCGGGCCCGCGGGGGCCGGCTGCGGGCTCGGGCGGGCCCCCGGCGGCGAAGTGGGCGCGGAGGGCGGTGGCCAACAGGGACGTGACACGTGGCAGCGGCGGGGCGGTCCGGACACGTCCGGCCGGCAGGTTTTTGTCCGGCGGCGGCGTGGGAAATGGATCTAGGGTTAGGGTGGTTTTGCCCGTGATTTGAGGAGGGGGAGGTGTTTTTATAGATAGGAGGAGCTAGGAGGCTCCAAATGGAGAGCGGTTTTCCCCCACGCGATCGTGATCGAACGGCGGAGGACATGGGAGTGACTTAGACGGGTTATTGGGCTGTTTTGAAGGGGTGTTGGGCTGCAACACACACGAGGCCTTCATGGTTACCCGGTTAACCGTTGGAGTACCAAACGCACTCCGATTGACCCGAAACTTGACAGGCGGTCTTCCGGTGCTATACCAAGGCCACATGTCAAACCTTGGTCCATTCCGAGAATGTTTAATACCCGCTCACGAAGAAATGTAAACGGGGACGCCGGGAGACATAGGAGCGCCGGATTGCAAAATGGACAACGGGGAAAATGCTCGGATTTATGAGACGAACACGTATGCGAATGCGATGCACATGATGACATGATATGAAATGCATGACATGAACAAAATACAACACGAAGGGAAACCCAAACACGGAGAGAATATCATAACACAATGCCAAAAATGGCAAGAGTTGGAATACAAATATGGCAAGTTACATCCGGGGCGTTACAAGTTTGTGGTGGGTGGATTGCCTCTTGGGCTGATGACGATGAACAATACAAGGAAGAACAGCCTCGCGAGGGTCTGCTCTTAGCAAGGACAATGAACTGCTAGGAGGAGTTCAGCCGCCCTTCTCTCTCTCTCTCTCTCTCTCTCATTCTCTCTCTCCCTCCCTCTCTCTCTCTCTTTGTTGCCTGATGATCCGATCATACCGTCCTCTGGGGGTGGCTAGTCCTATTTATAAGCAAAGGCCCTGGGCCTCTTCCCAAATATTGAGCGGGAAGGGCGCCAACAATTGGCCATTTTGAAGGGGAACATCTAGTAAACTTATCCTGACTAAAGTTGGTCCTCGCCTGCCAAAGGCTCTATGGTGACGACGTTCTGGGCTCCACGATGACCTCCTTACCATCGTTGGATTGGTCTTGGTCTCGTTGCACCGAAATGGATGCCTTTGCTTGATCCTCTCGCCTACGCTCGCCCCCTTTGCACCAAAGAGGAAAGGGAGACATTGCGCGGGCTGGCGCCTGCCTGGCGCCCTTGGTCGTCATGGCTTGCGTCATGGGCACCTCGTGAGGTACCCCACCTTGATCTCTCCGCCTCCTCCTGAGCCAGCCTGGTGAGGCCGCGCCTGAGGAAGCTCCGTGTCGTCCGCCCCGCGAGGCTTAGCCCCTCGCAAGGGTCTTGAGTCTCGTGTTGATGAAGATGGGCCGTGCTGGGCCCCCTTTAAGCCACGCCGCAGGCCGCAGGCAGGCAAGTCTAGGGACCCCCGTTCCCCGAACGCTGACATTAGCCCCCGGGCCCAAGGCGTGCCCGGACTTGGCCGTGCTGAGAGGCGAAAGGGTAAGGGCGAAGCGCCGCGGGCCCTAAAAGCCTGCGTCCTCGGGCGCCGCGTGGCGGTTGATTGGACATTGGCGGCACTGTTCCCCCACGCCCCCTTATTCTGCGCCTTGCTAGGTGGATTTGTAGTTGTACACAGCCGCTCCCCTTCCTGTCGCTCGAGCGTCTTCTGCTCTTTCTCCCTTCGAACGCCAGCTTCCGCTCCCAATCCAATCTCGAATCTTCCCTCTCCTCCCCATCGCCATAGCTCCGACGAAGAAGGAGAGAGGGAAGAAGCCCATGCCTCTGTCTTGCTTGCCGCCATCGGTGGCCCCCGCCGTCGGCCGGTCGATCATACTCAATCGAGAGTGCCTGGGCAAGCTCAGCTCGGCTCTGGCCACCATCTTCAACGAGTGTGGGAGGACGACGGCCTGGCCTATGTCTCACTTCCCAACTGACAGGATAATCATTGAGGTCCATTATTTTGCCGACGCCTTGTGGGCGGGTCTGGTTCCCCCCTTTCCCGATTTCTTCAAGGCCGTCTTCTCCCATTACCAGATTCATATGATGCATCTGGGTGCTGAATCCATCACCCTTCTTTCGGTCTTCGCCTTTGTTTGCGAGGCAATGATGGGAATCTCACCTTCCGTCGCCTTGCTGCGCCACTTCTTCTCTCTGCGCCTCGCCGACCCTACCCAATGCTCAGCGTGTGTGAACTTCGTCGCCACGCCTGAGACTGCGGCCTCGGGGATCGACTTCATGCTTCCTTCACCTTTGGCTGGCTTCCGCGAGCGGTGGCTATATGTTGATGTCGGGGTGCCCAGCCCCCTGCTGTCGAAGCCAACCTCGCCTGCTGTCCCTAATTCGGGCTGGGGCCAGGAGACGCTCGAGAGCCCCCGGCTTGCTTTTGTCTGGCACCGCTTCGCGTTCTTGAAGTTGATCGGTGTCACAGCGCCCAAGGTGGTGAAGGAGTTCCTGTCGCGCCTCATTGCCCCTCTCCAGCGCCACTCCCGCCAAATGTGGGCCTTCAGTGGGCATGGTGGTCGCATGAGGCTCCAGGAAGAAGACCTGACGCCTGAGGCGCTGAGGACTGTGCTCTTGATCCTGACTGGTGACCCCAACCCGGGTAGCATCCAGCGGGGAGGGGCCCTGCTGTACCTCTGCTAGAACAGGGATGACTTTGTGAAGCAGATGCCTATCTTTGATGAATGGGGACTGCGCCCTGCTGGCCTCCAGGGACCTCGCGAGAACCCAGTGATGGTGACTGCTCTCCCAGTCGGCCAAGGTGACTCTTCCTCAAGTGGCAGAGCAGGCAGGCATGAGGCGCTAGAGGCCGAGGGGGCTCCTGATGAGGCGACAACGCCGGGTGATGCTCTCGAGGGAGCAGCTCCCGGGACCCGTGCCGCTGAGGCTGAGGGTGGCGAGCAGCCGCTCCCGGCACCTGGGGCTGAGGCCCCTGAGGCCCCGGCCACGTCTTCTGGCGAGGCGATTGGCAACACGCGTCAGGCAGGCACCCCTGACATGAACCGCTTCGATGCCCCGTCTTCGTCGCGTGCTGATCCTTGTGCTCTTCTCTTGGGCCGCTTCCGCGTGGACTTTGAGGCCCTCCGGAGGAAAAGGGAGTCCCTGGGCGATGACTTCACTTGTCGCTTGCTGAAGCGCAGGAAGTACTTCGCCACTGACGAGTAAGTCTTCTCCTTTCCTGGCTTCTGATTCTCTTGTTGCTGTTACTGACCCTTGCTCCGCAGGCCTCTTCCGGCCGAGCTCGCGGAAGTTGCTGAGGTGCCGCCTCCTTTGGCATCGCCTCCTCCACCATCCACAAGTGCTCCAAGCAGCACTGCTCTTGTGGTAAGGGCGACTGACGGGGCGAACCGTCCAGAGGCGCACCGCGGCCCTTTACTCCCCGTGATTTTCCTTCGCGGGCCCTCTCTGGGTATAGCCAGCCTGCCATGGGCTTCTCGTCTGTTCGTGGACTACGACTGGTTGAGGCGACCCTGCGCCCCTCATCTGGAGACGGGCTGGCTCCAGGCCGGGCATCTGGCGCGGCGCGCCCGGCCGTCGCGAGGGCGCCAGCCCCCAGCCCCCTGCCCGGTGGGGGAGCGATGATTCGTGGCCCCCGGCGCTTGCTTGGGGCAGATGATGGTGTGGAATACGTGCTCAAGCGTGCTCGGGAGCGTCGTGCTTGTCGCCAAGGGTTCCTCCGAAGGGCGACTGGCGGGGTGGACCTGCTTGGGGAGGAGCTTGCTGATGAAGACGCGCGCCTGGAGGCCGAGGGCCTGCGCCTGGCCGCAGGGAGCCGCGAGCTCGAGGCCACCATCGCCCTCGCGCGCCAGCAGCGCGATCTCAATGATGCAGAGGCGAAGGCGTTGCTAGAGGCCTCTCGGGTGGCCCGATCCCAGGCTGTCAAGGAGGCCCAAGGGGCTGACCGACGGCGAGAGGCTGCGGAGGAGCGGGCTCGTGAGCTCCTAGCCTGGTGCCACTCACTGGAAGAGCAAATGGAGCTGCGCGAGGCGGCCCTCGCGTTGATGAAGGTGGCTTCTGGCGACCCAACCGAGCTCCAGAAGCGCGAAGAGGCGTTGACATTGGAAGCCGCCGAACGCACCCACGAGTACGAGCGGCCGAAGACGAGGGAGCGCTTGGGGACGCAAGCGGAAGATGATGTCGCTGCACGGGAAGCCCGTGTCCTGGAGGAGGTTGGTCGTCGGGTGGCGATGGCGCGCCAAGACCTCGAGCGCGAGTTCGAGGGGAAGCTGGAGTTGATCCGGGTTGAGGCTGAGGGGAGGACCGCAGCCTTGAGGGCCAAGCGGGAGGAGGCGACGTGGCGGGCCGACGCTTCCCGGGCCGCCCTTGAGGCAGGGCAAGGGGAGTTAGCTGCCTCCCAGGCCAAGGTGCTCCGTCTCCGCCAACGGGTGGAGTGTGCTGAGGCCGTTGCGTGCCAGAACGCTGATGAGAAACGCCAGCAGCAGGTCTTGGAGCACGTGCATGGCCCCATGCTCGCCACGCGCCGGGAGAGGGCTAACACAGCCTTGGGCAACATCTGCGAGGCAGCTGTTGGAGAGCCGCACACAATCAACTATGCCGGCAACCTTCAGTTCTTCACCGCCGTGGTGACGCAGCTGGAGGCGCGGTCAATCAGGGCCGACAGGTTGGTGGAGGAGAGGAGTCGCGCCCTGCTCGGGCGCGCCTTCTCCCGTGTCTTCAGCCATCTCCGGAACATGGATCCCCACTTCGACTTTGACGCCGCTATCGCCCCAGTCCCCCAGGCCGTCCGAGACGACCTGGCGCACTGGGTGGAAGATAACGTGGACGCTCTTGTCAGGGCCTTCGCTTCGGACGACGACGACGTGATCGTGGCCGCCGACGAGGGCGGCGTGGTGAACGGCCCTGGCGCCGCTGGTGGCGACGCAGCCAGCGACAGCGAGTTCAGCGACGCCGGCGACGGCTTGGGAGGTGCTCCTGAGGACGCATTGGGGGATTTGTCTGACTAAGTATGCATCGCTCATGTCTTTTTTACCCTGCATGAATAGAACTCAAGTTTTTGACCTGATGGCTGTGAGAGCATTTTGAAAGGGGGAGCCCCCTTATGTAAAACCTTGGTTCATCATAGTAGTAATTGTTACGTAGCGCGAGCGCCCGCGCCCGGTGGTGGGCTGGTTTACCTTTGTTTCGCGCAGGCCCTGAGGCAGCCTGTGGGAGGACGTGATGCCTTGGGTGCCTTCCAGTTGAATCCGTAGGGTGTGAGAGTGTCGCTGGCGGGGAGCTTCACATGCGTTGGCCTTCTTCACAGGCTTAGGGCCTTTTTATGAGCGCGACAACTTCACAGGTAGTCGCCTTCTTCTCAGGCTCTGGGCCTTTTCCTAAACGCGATAGCTTCACAGGTAGTCGCCTTCCTCACAGGCTCCGGGCCTTTTCCTAAGCGCGGTAGCTTCACAGGCAGTCGCCTTCTTCACAGGCTCCGGGCCTTTTCCTAAACGCGATAGCTTCACAGACATTTGCCTTCTTCACAGGCTCCGGGCCTTTTCCTAAACGCGATAGCTTCACAGGCAGTTGCCTTCTTCACAGGCTCCGGGCCTTTTCCTAAACGCGATAGCTTCACAGGCATTTGCCTTCTTCACAGGCTCCGGGCCTTTTCCTAAACGCGATAGCTTCACAGGCAGTTGCCTTCTTCCCAGGCTCCGGGCCTTTTCCTAAACGCGATAGCTTCACAGGCAGTTGCCTTCTTCACAGGCTCCGGGCCTTTTCCTTAAAAGGACAACCTCCGCAGGCACTGAAAAAATCCTCCCAAGGGGGGACGACAGCGGCAGCTTGGGTTGCGCATGAGCTAGGCCCGGCCCGACTCGCGAGGGGCTCGCGAGGGGAGGCAGCTGTGGTGAAGCGGTAACCAGAACGCATGAAATGGCTCGAATGAGACTAAGCACCCCTTCCCCGAACACACGCAAATCTCAAATTCGAATCCAACTTAAATCCAACGGGGAAAAGTTACAATCAAGGGGAAAGGCAATGAAAGCAAACAAAAGGCCGCGTCCGGCACCTAATCTAGTCTTGGACGTCTTCTCACCAGCGCGGAGCTAAGTGCTGTCCACTGGGCGTGGGAGGGAGCCCCAGGGCCAGAGGCCGGCACCCCTGATACTCCGGGGCGTGTACAGGCCCACTCATTATTACGTGAGAGTGTCACGGGGCGGCGAGCTTCACAGGCACTGGGCCTTCTTCACAGTTACCGGCCTTGCTTGATAACGCCAGACGAGGGCCCCGCCTTGCGCCACACTCTAGTGCCACCAACAACGACCGGAAACCAGGACGCCGCCGGTGGGGTAGAGCGGTCGCCAGCGGTTCCCTCGACGACCACGGGTCCTCCGCCAGGAGCAGACCCTTAGGCTCCTCCCCAGCGGAGGGCCTACCTCCTGAGAACGCCTTGCTCCGAACACCGCGGTGATGTTGTCGGATCTCTGCCCCTCTCCTGCAGCCCCCTGCGCGCTCCTCCCGAGGGGTAGGAGACTGCGGGAGCGGGGCAGCTGCTTGCCGTGGCGACCTGCACCTCCTGCGATCCATGATTAGCGTACGCCTGCTCCTGAGGAATTAGTGGTACCCGATAATCGTTGCCTCCAGTGTGGCCGGTGGAACCATCTCGGGGCTCCTGGAAGGGCTCAGCTTCTGGTGTCTTGTCCCCCCAGCTCGGGCTGAGGAGCGAGCCTTGTTCGCCCTTGTGAGCGTGCCCTTGGTCCATCATGTGGGGCACGTATTCTTCTGGCGCCGCCATTCCGAAGGCTATGCCGTAGAGCTCCGTGTGCCATGCAGCTCTGCTTGACGTGCCCATCGTGGGGTGGTAGCGCGGCTGCGCGCTTGCGCCGTGGGCTGCGCCGAGTCCCTCTCCTTCACGCGCCGGGGGCGGGGGTAGCGCCACCGTCAGTCCGGTGACGACGGCTTCACTGGTGTGGGAGTAGCCTTGGGGCCTGCGGGCGCGCGAGGGGCCCCCGCTCGTGCCGCCCTGGGCTTGAGACGGGAGCTGGATGCAAAAGGGGTGAGCCCCCGAAGCGGCAAAGCCCAGGAGCTCGGCAACCCGCTCTAGCAGCACGTCGCGGCCGCCTTCCAGCAGCCTACACTGCAGCAGCTCTCGGGCCACCGTGAACGCGGCCCTCGAGTTCGCCTGCTCTCGGCGGGCGTACGGTGCCGTGGTTGCGCCGTGATTGGAGGCCCTTGCTGCCGACCGCGCTTGCCGTGGTGTGAGAGTTGTTGAAGCCTGTCCGCGCCGCCCGTGGCCCGCAGGGCCCTGCGGACCACGAGCTGCCTGGGGCGCATGGTCGCCCGAGGCAAGCGGCTCTGCGCGGGCGGGGCACGCTGCCCATGGATCTTGGTCGCCCGCCTGGTCGCCGGACATGGTGATGACAATGCGACGAGACGCGAAGTGGTAGAAGGGTGGATTCCGGCGCACCCCTACCTGGCCCGCCAAATGTCGGATTTCGGGTTCCGGCAGACCCTTGAGGTTCGAACTCTGGGGTGCGCGCCGAGACTTCGCCCTCTACCTCTCCGTCTCGCAAAGATCTAAACTACAGAAAGAACAGCACAAGAGACACAAGGTTTATATTAGTTCGGGCCACCATTGTGGTGTAATACCCTACTCTAGTTTGTGGTGGGTGGATTGCCTCTTGGGCTGATGACGATGAACAATACAAGGAAGAACAGGCTCGCGAGGGTCTGCTCTTAGCAAGGACGATGAACTGCTAGGAGGAGTTCAGCCGCCCTTCTCTCTCTCTCTCTCTCTCTCTCTCTCTGTTGCCTGATGATCCGATCATCCCGTCCCCTGGGGGTGGCTAGTCCTATTTATAGGCAAAGGCCCTGAGCCTCTTCCCAAATATTGAGCGGGAAGGGCGCCAACAATTGGCCATTTTGAAGGGGAACATCTGGTACACTTATCCTGACTAAAGTTGGTCCTCGCCTGCCAAAGGCTCTGTGGTGACGCCGTTCTGGGCTCCATGATGACCTCCTTACCACCGTTGGACTGGTCTTGGTCTCGTTGCACTGAAATGGATGCCTTTGCTTGATCCTCTCGCCTGCGCTTGCTCCCTTTGCACCAAAGAGGAAAGGGAGACACTGCGCGGGCTGGCGCCCGCCTGGCGCCCTTAGTCGTCATGGCTTGCGTCTTAGGCACGTCGTGAGGTACCCCGCCTTGATCTCTCCGCCACCTCATGAGCCAGCCTGGTGAGGCCGCGCCTGAGGAAGCTCCGTGTCGTCCGCCACGCGAGGCTTAGCCCCTCGCGAGGGTCTTGAGTCTCGTGTTGATCAAGATGGGCCGTGCTGGGCCCCCTTTAAGCCACGCTGCAGGCCGCAGGCAGGCAAGTCTGGGGACCCCCGTTCCTAGAACGCCGACAGACGGGACAGACTTCGCCCCTGTCCTCGATAAAGCAAGAGGACACCTAAGCAGACGCATTAAATGCGCCTTGTCATGTAATGCGAGGGATAACCTCGCAGCACTGTGCCCTTTCCACCTCCTGTGTGCCACTGTGGCAGCCCCTTTTCTCTATAAAAGGAGGCCTGAGGTGACCAGGAGAGGGATTCAGCTTTTTGGAGCTCCTCACGCCCCATATCTAGTTCAGGAACACAAATATACATCCACCAAAGTAGGAGTAGGGTTTTACGCATCCACGCGGCCCGAACCTGGATAAACGAACCGCGTGCTATCTGTTTAATCCGCTCTTCTCTCAACCCCGCACCCGCTAACCGTAGTAGAGATTCTTGTGGTCCCATAGGTGTCATTTCCACCGACAACTAGGTAGGCAACAATTCCACACCTAAGAGGGTGGTGAACGGTTGCCAGCGTAGCGAGGAGTTGAGTTGCCATGAAACCAAAATGAGACATCTTGGAGGAGGGTGACCCGTAGAATCATCCCTTAAGTGGCAAAAAGAATTACTTTTGATTTAGAGAACATTGAAATTCTCTATACCAACCTGAGGCAATTCACCAACAATCGTTTGGCGGGGTACGAAAGGATGGCATACCCGGAATGGAATGGATGATGTGGACTACCTTGTTGAAGACAATGCAAGGAATGATTGTTGCTTATCATCGGAACTGGGTGGGACCCATGATAGACTAGCACAATGACGGGTGCATGCTGGGAACAAAATGCAAATGTTGGGAATGATTCTAGTAACTAGGGAAAAACTCAATAGTTGAGAGTGATTCCACTGTTTGAATGGTTATAGTATAATCGAGGGACCTGAGAGCACAAGAATTCCTAGGGAGCAACTTCTACAATAAGTCGCACGAAGTCCTCATAGAGAAGATGGAAAAAATTGCTCAATCAAGACACTACAATGATAGATCTTCCGACTAGGTGTGTCGGCCAGAACATCAACCTTGTCGGGACCTACGTCATAGATCTTGGAATAGCACCAACCATCACATCTGCCTGAAATTTAGATATGGTTTGTAACTGAACATTTTAGACAGCATGTTTGGAAAAGAAATTTTGCAACACAAACCGACGAGATGATGTTGCGAGATTCTCAGGAAATGAACTACAATAGCAAGCTCCAAAACATGAGCTAATTCTGCTACATACATGTGAACATGATGTCGAAGACAAGCATGATCACGTAGAAGTCTTACAACAAAACACTACCGTGTTCAGGTGGGGAACCATCATTGAGGATATCGTAGTCCTTGTATAAGTCTTGCTCTTAAGAAGGACCTTCTTTTCCTTGACCAAATCAACCAGTGGCTTGGTGTGCTACGGAATTCATATGGAGCGAAAATGATTAGTCTAACAGACCACAGAATACTTTGCGCGTGCATGGTTGACTTGGAATGGTTCCAGATGAGGGAAAACAAGCTTTCTCGGATCCACGGTGACAACTTACATCAAATGCATGTGAGTTAGAGGAAGTAACTTCTTTCATCCAAACGTAAAGCTCATGAGCGGAACATGAAGGCAATGCTTGCAAAGTTTCTAATGCTAGCTTTAATGTTCATCATGAATCATGGAGGAGATAAAAATGTTGTCGATGGGCTCAACAACAGTTCATCCGGGCTTCCATGTAAGTGGAATTCCACAATTATGTGAACAAGGTGATAGCATTGGTCAGACCCAAAGATATAATGGTGTATGCTCGAGGAAACAACCACGAGTAAGACAACATTACAAATATCATTGGTTTTGATTTGATTTGAGGATAGCCATACTCGAATCCAAGATTGGATAAGATGATAGGTCCATTAACTGATCACGAGGGTCAGTCGATGAAAATACCATCTTTCTTCAACACACATACAAAAATCCCCTAAAATGACCTAAGTCCGATAAAGCTTTTATCTTCCATCTCTCCAAGTTATTGTTTAGCTTATCCAACTAGTTCAGGGGTAACCAACACAGATCCTAGGAGAAAGGGCGGTTTATGGAAAAACCAACTTGATCACGAACTCAACATAGTGGTCATGTGACAACCTGGTAATTCTTCCGAGAAGATATCCGGAAAATCACGAACCACCGATATGTTATTAAGCTCGAAAACAAGCTTGCCTTTCAGGGCAGGACAATGTGTTCAGGAGAGTGATGGATTACACAATCCTAACTCATTGATCGAAGTGTGCACTAGAAATATGGACTAGGAAGCACGATCAATCTTAGAATGATCATTCAATAACCAACACGCTAAGAATGAGTTTATTGTCCATTAACTACCAAGCAACGGGGTTGCTAGGAGTATTGATTTCACACATCATAGTTCACTTCTCGGCATTCCGGTTGCAACAACACGGAACCAAGAAATGAATGATGATGGCGAGGAGTATCACTGCGTCAAGAATTCATAAGAGGTGGTGCAATTCCTATGATATTCTCAACATAAAGGGGGTAATACTCGAAGGTAGAATAGAACAAAAGCTGGTTTGGCATTTTGATCTGCGGAATACAACTACTTTGACCCAATCCTAGATATGGATGAGGTACCGGAGTTTGTTTCTCCTAATCAGTCCGGGATAGAATGGCTCGACGGACCAGAAGAATAATAGGCATCGATGAACACGATTGCACACATACTCTAGACTATCGATTGATAGACAATGGTCGGAATACAAGTGAAGAATAACAACTCAAGGAACATATATCTTTCTGAGTTGTGGATGCGTAGATTAGCATGTCGAGCAAAGCTCGACATTTCTTCCGGATAACCCATGCAGAACGGTAGAACTGGCAGATTCACAATGTAGAATGGAGAACTCATTAAGAGCACTCTGGTTGTGATCTATTGGTTCAAAGAACTTCTGCCATAAGCAATTGATGGTATTTGGAAGAAGGAAATACCACGGACCTCGAGGACTATCACAAATGTTACTAATATCCTAAAGGAACTAGCAAACACTATCAACAAGAGGTGAGTTGAGTGAATCTCAGGTTCAAAACCCTGGAATAGAATACCTAATAAATAAATGGCATCACAGGATGCTTTCGAGAATGACGACCAGTATCATCACACTAGGAACACAAAACATGGCCATATTACTGGGTGGTTCTCTAGGATACCCTAGTGTCATAATAATAGCTTCAACATATACGTCGAGGCAATGAAGCACCTCAACTCACTGATTAGTGTGGTTAAACTGGCAAAAAGGGACATCGGGAATAGGAGGAAGGGATTTGCAAATGCGTCAGACTAGTAAGAATCCTGGGATGACTCGGACATCATAACGGCTGTAAATGCTCAGAAAAATAATTGAGACACTCACAAGGATTTGCATAGTCACTTAGCAACATCATATCAAGGTTCTGGTTCAACTGACAACATACTAAAAGTAGTAGAAACTGAACTGAGGCCTGGAACCAACAATCCTAAGATTCTACGGATTAGTAACACGTGAACCTGATAGAGAGATAAGATCCTAGTCCTTAACCCACGTAGGAAAGAAGAGGATGACTCAGATCAGAAGGGCATAATGTAAAGGAGTAAAAAGAGCCTTACGTTCCCTTCCATGACCAATTCCCTTATATAACTAAAGAATTTCTACACTCAACTTCGACCAGTTTGGCTTGGTAATCCTACAGGCAATCAGGCTCTGATACCAACGCTGTTAGGACCCCGATCCTAAGTCACACCGATCTAGCATGTAACACATCATATCACTTTGCGGCCTCACGCACGGTATTCCCACGGGTGCCACCTTACATGGCCCGGGACCGTTTGCACCTTTTGGCTCACGTATATGATAGTGTCGCTAGCATCCATATGACATAGAACCCGGGCCGACATGACTAGTCGTAAACCCAAACTAGCACTAACTTACAGGGACAGGCATACAACACCTAGCAACGAACGTGTCGGTCATAAGCCAGTGAATTCGGGATGTAGCAACTAGGCCAGCAGGACTCCGGGAATCTGGGCTGTAGCAGGCTAACAGGGCTCTGAAAGACACCGCGTGACATTTCCCTGAAGGGACAGACACAGGATCGAAGAAGGACACATGCAGGCCAGTCTAAGTGTTCCAGAGCGGTAGCAACTGGGCTAACAGGACTCCGATAAACCGGGCTATAGCAGACTACCATGGCCCAGTGGAAGCACTAGACTGCTTTTCCCCATAAGAGAGGCTACCAAGGATAGACAACTAGGTTGTCGGATCCCACACATACCAAGCGTTTCAAATCATACACACAATATGCTCGATATGTGCAAATACAACATGGCATCACAACAAAACTCTACCACTCAAAGTATTTATTCATTAGGCTACGAAGAGCGAGATATTACAAACATGGGTCTAATGACCTAGCTTTCAAGTCATACAAGCAACAAGCACATGCGGAAGCTTAACTTGTCTGAGTACAGACAACTACAAATGAAAAAGGCTGAGAAGCCTAACTATCTACAAGACCCTGCCGGGGCCACAAGATCGTAGCTGAGGTAACAAGCTAAACGTCGAAGTCCACGTGGAACTACTAGCGAGACTGTAGTCTCCCTGCAAAAGCATAAATTAAGAAAACGTGAGTACAAATGTACCCAGCAATACTTACATCAGGACTAACTACATATAAATCATTATCAACAAAGGGATGGTGGGGTTTAACTGCGGCAAGCCAACTTTGACTCGGTGGCTATTCTGAACTACGACTGCAAGTAACTCTTTTACGGTGGCGGGCACGAGTCCACATATTCACCATATCAATACACCACTATGGATCCGCTCCCGTCTCCCTACGAGAACGCCATCCATAGCACTCACGCTTATCTTGCACATTTTAGAGTATCCACTTCCACTTGTCTATGAACTGTACATGCAACTTAGAAGTCCTTTACCATGGACACGGCTATTCGAATATATCATTTATAATCCTGCAGGGGTGTACTTCTTCACACACGCTCTCGCCACTCGCCACCATGTACATGTCGTGTATCTCGGCAACCTTCAAGCGGAAGCCTGGCGAGGGAGTCGGCCACGACCTGACTAAACATACAAGTCCCTAGTCCAGGTTTATCTCCTATTCGGGTTCCATCCGCGAGGAGATCCGGCCGGGGTTTCGCTCACAGCCCCAAACGATGTGTGAAGTGTTCCCGAGACACCAAACGGGCGCCCGATACACCGGACCATGGTGTATCTACCGCATCATAGCCCAACCCTAGGGTCAGCGCTACCCATGGCTTCCAACACATATCCTACAAACACCAGAAACTAGTTGCAATTCCTAGATAGAGATCAAGGCGATTAATAAGTCGAGAGAGTCAATTAAGGATCCCAATGTGTGGTAGTAGTTGTTCATGGATCACAAACACAGAACTCAGTTCCTGAGGACAGTTTCAATGGGACAACCCACCATGTACTCCTACCTGGCCTCTCACTGCTACCTTTACCAAATCGTGTTCACACACTTAGCTCACACACTGTAGGACATGTTCATCACCATTCCAATTCATTCCTGATGAATCAGACCTGACTCAACTCTAAGCAGTAGCAAGCATGACAAACAAGCATGAATGAGTAGGCACATCAGGGCTCAAACAACTCCTACTCATGCTAGTGGGTTTCATCTATTTACTTTGGCAATGACAGGTCATGCAGAGGAAAAGGGGTTCAACTACCGCAACATGTAACCGTTGAATCGTTGTTGTCCTAATGAAGTAAAAGAGAGCAGAAGCGAGAGAGTGGGATTGTATCAGAATGAACAAGGGAGTTTTGCTTGCCTGGCACTTTTGAAGATAGTATAGTTCTTCATCGGTGTCATCGATCTCATCGTCGGAACCACGTCTACTGAGGGGGAACAATCACCGGCAACAAAGAGGAAACACAATCAATGCAATGCGACAATATGATTCATGGTCATGACATGGCAACATGCTGGTGTTTTGAGCTAATGCAACTAGCAGCAAGTTAAATAAAGTTGGTTTGAACCAAAGGTTCAAATTCAAATTTCATATGTGATTCTTTAAATGCCAAACATATGATTTGCCCTGTTCAGCAACTACAAATTGTCCCAGCATGCCTGGAAATGGTACAAATGGATAGATTGGATTTTTCTCATAATTTTTCATATATAACTTATTTCATTCGGAGTTACCATTTAATTTCTATGATTTTTAGAAGTTTAAAGCATATTTGGAATTTTCTGAATTATTTTAAATCCAGAAAATTATGGGGCCACGTCGAGCTCGCCGGAGTTCAACCGGCGGCTACCACAGAACACGGCGGGGTGCGTCGGATTTGTGCTAGAGGCATCGGCTTAGCGCGTTGAGGGCACTAGGGCATAGCCCTTGCTCGCCCGCATAAAGAGGAGGCGGAGTTGGGCGTGGGGGTCGCCGGAATCATGCCGGCGACAAGCTTTGGTGGCGGCCGAAGTTCGGGTGGGTGTGGATTTGTGCTAGTTTTGCTCTACGGGACGTTGCGAGTGCAACGGACGCACGCACGGGACCAAAAGGTCACCGGGGCTTCGCCGGGGACGAGCCCGCATGGCGGCGACTACGGTAAGCAAGGGGGCGACATCTACGGTGACCAAACGAAAGTGGGGATAGGCGAGAAATGACTGGGGGCTCACCACAGTCACGAAGAGATGCTCGGCGGGCTCGGGGAAGGCCGAACCATGATGAATTTGACGACGGCGATCGTCAGGGCAGAGCTTGATGACGACGGCGATGGCGACGTTCTAGGGCCTCCTGTGTCATAGAGCTCGGTGGAGAGGACGAGGGGAACGCGGCGGTGCTTCTGGGAGCAGCGGCAGGGCGAGGGGTGTGCGGTAGCGAACGGCTGTGATGGCTTCCCTCGGCTTTGGGAGAGAGAGCGCGAGAGATGCGAGGCAGGGAGAGAGGGGAGCTGTTGAGGGGGGTCAAGGGTGCTGTGTGGCATTGTCCTGGGCGTCGAGGCAGCGATGGGAAGCAGGAGGTGTCCTGGCGTGTGGCCAGCGCGCGACGAGGACCCGCCCTCACGTACTGGCGTGAGGAGGAAGGCGACAGGGAGGCGCTGGTGGGCTGGGCTGTCCAGCTGGGCCGCCAGGTGGGCTGCAACAGGTGCAGTAAGCTGGGCCAGGTAGGTTTTCTTCTTTCCTATTTTTCTTTCTGTTTTCTATCTATTTTGCTCTGTTTTGATTTAGTACTAAGACTAAACCATTTTTGTGGCTTCTGAAATTATTTCTGGATGCAATATGGATTATTCCAAAGATCCACAAAATGTTTCAGAATCATTGGAGCAATAAAAATAATTATAGGATTTATTTGCTCCAACTCAAATACAATATGGGTTAATTCAAATACCAAAAATGTCCTAGAAAAATATGCATCATCTCTGGATATGGTTTTCACATTTTTCCATTAATCATGAACATTTTTGCAGACCAATTTGGGTTCTCTGAAAATATTTTGAAGTTGAACCGATTTGCATTGTTTTAGTGCTAGGTGTTTGATCAATCCCCATTTCAAAATTTCTTTTGGAAATAAACATGATGACATGATGAGCAAGCAAAGTCAAACAAAAGCTGATCTAGGGTTGTGACAATGGTTCCACAGGAAGCTTCTGTGCAGCACACTTTGATAGATGATCAGCTATGTTGTTTTCCGCATGAGGAACATGCTCTGTTCGCAATCCGTCAAAGCGTTCCTCCAATCTCCTCAGTTCCTTGATGTATGCCTCCATCAATGGGCTTTGGTAATCGTTGCTGAATTGTCTCACTACAAGTTGTGAATTTCCTTAAATGATCAGCTTCTTAATTCCCAATTCTGCGGCAATCCTGAGCCCGGCAAGGAGCCCTTCATACTCTGATGTATTGTTGGTTGCCTCTTCCCAGGAAAAATGAATCTGGATGACGTACTTCAAGTGCTCCCCGGAGGGGGCGACAAGAAGCACGCTAGCCCCTGCACCTTGTAGGGAAAAGGCACCATCGAAATACATAATCCATTCTCGGGGTGATTCCTTGCCGGGGATAACTGTCTCGGTCACTTCCTCATCAGGGGTTGGCATCCATTCAATAATAAACTCTGCCAATGCCCTGCTCTGGATTGTTGATGTGCTCTTAAACTTCAAATCAAAACTAGATAACTCCAAAGCCCAAGCCACTATTCTGCTGGTAGCCTCAGGATTTCGGAGTATCGTTTGCAACGGGATATGAGTGACAACTCTAATCTCGTGGGATTGGAAGTAGTGGTGCAGTTGTCGGCGTTATGGGAACGGGGGTACCGAGACTTGCCTGCCTGCGGCCCACGGTGTGGCTATGCTAGCGGGCCTGTATGGCCCATCTTCATCAACAAGGCATTCAACACCCTCGCGAGGGGCCAAGCCTCACAGGGCGGACGACGCAAGACCTCCTCAGGAGCGGTCTAGCCAGGCAGGCTCACGAGGAACAAGGATATCAAGGCAGGGTAAACCTCATGAGGCTCTCGTGACGTGTGCCATGACGACCGACACCAGGCGGGCGCCAGCGCGTGCAGCGTCCTTGTTTCCTCTTCGGTGCTAAGGAGGCAGGCGCAGGCGCGGAGTACCGAGTGATGAGGCTATGTACCTAGGGTAGGGTCATAGGCCTGTCCAAGATACCCTCCCCAAGGATATCACCCTAAAACCAGAAGCATCCGAAGAAGAGTCATCATCCACTCGACCATGAAGCATTCGACTCGGAAGACTCAAAGTCACTCGACCATAGAGACTGTCACTCGACCGCCAGAAGATCTAAAGCCACTTCGTACTGCAACGGTCGGACATTACGTCGTGGCTTTAATTATCATTATGTCTCTTTCTTACTAGCGTTACCAGTAAAGCCCCCCTCTTGGTGTACCTTAAATCCCTTGTAACCTGGGCTAGCTGGGGTCCTGGCGCACTCTATATAAGCCACCCCCCTCCACATGCACAAGGGTTCGCACCCCCTGTAACTCGCGTGCATATAATTCAATCGACCGCCTACGGGCACCAAGACGTAGGGCTGTTACTTCCTCCGAGAAGGGCCTGAACCCGTAAAACTCTTGCGTACAACTTCTCCATAGTTGGGATCTTGCCTCTACATTCCTACCAACCTATTCTACTGTCAGACTTAGAACCACGACAGTTGGCGCCCACCGTGGGGTAGGTGTCTTAGCAACTTGTTGGAGAAGTTGCAATTTTCCCGATCCCCATCATCATGGTTTATGGCAGAGGATTGGCCGAGGGCAGTGAGATCCGTCTCGGCGCGCTCGTGTTCGTCGTCGACGACTCCACTTGGCTCCAAGAGGCTCCACTCGATGACAAGACGCTCCCCGTCCGCGGGGCAACGCACTTTCGCGCATGCGTCCGCGGCATCCTTCTGTGGCAGCCATCGACACAGTATCGGTCGGCTCCTGTGGCGTCTTCATCCCCCGCTGCTCGCCGGCGCAAGCGTTCCAGTCGGTCGCGGCTCCAGCGGTGGGTGAGGCATGCGGTGGCTCGCCATTCGGCCACCCCACAAGTCGCGACAATCGAGGCCGACGAAACTCTCTACGGCCTGTTCGACCTGTCGAATGGCTCCGTCGAGACTCCATCCGAGTGCGACAGCAGTGATCCCGCGGCAGAAGTCCTGGCTTCCCCCGCGACGACGATGGTGATGGCGGAGGCGATCCGTCGCGTGTCCACGAGGAGTACCGCACCGAGCCCCTCTCCTCGCAGCAGAGGGAAGAGCTTCGCCGCCATAACATGGATGCACTTCACACTCCAATCATTGGAGAAACCCCCGAGGCCCGGGCCTTGAAGGAGGCGCGCCTGGCCAACTTGGCTAAGCGCACTCGACTGGAGAACCTCCAGCACGCGCTCGACGAGCGTGCTCGGCAGCGGGTTCCTGAGTCCAGTCGACGACCACTTTTTCCGCCTCCAACTCAGGTATATCGAACTCTGATCCAGAATCTCACAGCTGCGGCCCGAATAGCAGAGTCGATTCAGCCTTCCCAGTCGGAAGCTGGTAGAGGTTTGATGCAGATCCGGGCTTTGCTCCGGGCGGCGGGGGAGCAGAACAAAGTAGTGTCACAGTCTCGGTTCATAGTAGATCTGTAATGGCAGACACAGTTCTGTCGGCTCACAGCCCAAGATCGCCTCCAAGGCGTGAGGGACATGGAGATCGACGGGATCAGTACATAAACCGTGAGCAGTATGATCACCGACTCTACCGCGATGATTGTCGTCGAGTGCCCACGCCTTCCCCAAGGAGTGGATCATATGCGCCTCAGAAACACGATGATAGATGCCCTCATAGTGGTGGGCGAAGGATTCCAGTCGACCCCCAGGAGGAGGGCTTTGACGCGAGATCTATTCTCGTTCAGGGTCTGGTTGATAGGAACAGGGCACACAGAGATGGTCACGATAGAGATTACCCGACTGGCAGCAGAGTGCATGTTTCAGGTCCTGAGTGTTTTAGCAGAGCCATCAGAGCAGCCGTGATTGCTCCCAACTTCAAGTTGGCGAATGGAGTCAGAAAGTTCACTGGAGAGTCCATGCCTGACACTTGGCTTGAGGACTACCGAGTGGCTGTGCAGATTGGTGGTGGCAATGATGAAGTGGCCATGAAGCACCTTCCTCTGATGTTGGAAGGATCGGCCAGAGCATGGTTGAATCAGTTAGCACCTGGCAGCATTTATAGTTGGCAAGAGCTTGCCCGAGTATTTGTTAGAACATTTGAAGGTACATGCAAACGGCCAGCAGGGCTAACAGAGCTGCAATCTTGTGTGCAGAAGCCGAATGAAACCTTGATGGATTATATCCAGAGATGGATCACGTTGCACCACACGGTGGAGAATGTGTCAGATCGCCCAGCAGTGTGTGCCTTCAAGGAAGGTGTCAAGTATCGATAATTGAATCTAAAGTACGGTCGGACCGGAGATATGTCTCTGAGTCGAATGATGGAAATTGCCACCAAGTATGCTAATGGTGAAGAGGAGGATCGGCTCCGGAGAGGCAAGCACAAAACAGTCACCCACGAAACCGGAGGAGGGAACTCCAGTCGGAAGCAGAAGCGCAAAGCCGAGCTAGTTGCTCCTGGAGAAGCCTTAGCCGTGACTCAAGGAAAGTTCAAGGGGAAGACCAAAGGGGCATGGAACCCCAAGAAAGTAAAAGATCAAGATGGAAATGATGTGTTGGATTTACCATGCCACATTCACACCAAAAAAGACGAAGAGGGTAATCTCATTTACTCGAAACATACCACTCGACAGTGTCGACTCCTAATCCAGCAGCTTTGAGAGAAACAGCCCAAAGAGAAGGAAAAAGACTCGGACAAAGTTGAGGATAAAGAGGAAGATGATGATGGCTACCCCCACGTCAATTCCACTATGATGATTTTTGCTGATGTTGAGAGCAAAAGTCGACTGGAACTCATCAATAGAGAAGTGAACATGGTCGCTTTGGCGACACCTAGTTATTTGAAGTGGTCTCAGACTGCCATTACATTCAACCAGTCTGACCACCCGGCGCACATAGCCACCCCTGGGAGGAAAGCGTTGGTGGTCGACCCAGTTGTCGAAGGCACTCGATTGACTAAGGTTCTAATGGATGGTGGCAATGGCCTGAATATACTGTGTGTGGAGACCTTGAAGGGAATGGGCATTCCGATGTCCAGACTCAGTGAAAGCAATATGAGTTTCCATGAGGTTATTCCTGGCAAGAAGGCTGAGTCACTCGGCCAGATCGCCCTTGATGTGGTTTTCAGTGATTCCAAGAATTACCGCAAAGAAAAGTTGACATTTGAAGTCGTGGATTTCCAGAGTGCTTGTCATGCTATTCTGGGCAAGCCGGCTTATGCACGTTTTATGGCTCGACCATGTTACGTGTACCTCAAATTGAAGATGCCTGGTCCCAGAGGAGTGATAACTATCACTGGCAATCGGAAGAAGGAAGAAGAGTGCTTTCAGAAGAGCTCAAAGATCGCCGATGCACAAATGGCAGTAGTAGAATTGCAGGAGTATCAAAAAAATGCAGATCCGAGTGATTTGTTGCGAGTGAATAAGCCTGCCATAGATTTTGCATTTCAGTCGCCTGGTGAAATGAAGCCCATTCATATTCACCCGACCAATCCCAATGCTGCCCCGACTCACATTTAAACAAGACTCGACTCCAAATAGGAAGAAGCGCTCATCCAGTTCCTTCGTGAGAAGTGGGACATCTTTGCATGGAAACCTTCTGACATGCCGGGTGTTCCCAGGGGGCTGGCTGAGCACTGTCTGCGAGTCAACCCAAAAGTGGAACCAGTCAAAGAAACATCTTCGACGGTCCACCGTACAGAAGAGAAAAACAATTGGTGAAGAAGTGGCTCGGCTCATGACAGCTGAGTTTATCTGAGAGATCTACCATTGCGAGTGGCTCGCCAATGTTTTCATGATCCCCAAGAAGGACAACTCACTTCATATGTGCATTGACTTCAAGCATGTCAATTGGGCCTGCCGAAAGATCAATTTCCTCTCCCCTGCATCGACCAAATAGTCGACTCGACTGCGGGGTGTGAACGCTTGTCCTTTTTGGACGCCTATTGCGGGTATCATCAGATCCAACTGTATGGACCCGAGGAGATAAAAATAGCTTTCATCACTCCATTGGGGTGCTTCTATTATGTCACCATGCCATTCGGCCTGAAGAACTCTGGAGCCACATTCATGAGGATGATTCAGAAGTGTTTACTCACTCAAATCAGCCGGAATGTGGAAGCATACATGGATGACATTGTGGTCAAGTAACGTAAAGGTTCCGACCTGCTGGCTGACCTTGCTGAAACTTTTGCCAACCTAAGAAGGTATGATATCAAGCTTAATCCATAAAAGTGCAAATTTGAAGTTCCTGGTGGAAAATTACTCGGTTTCCTCGTTTCCGAATGAGGGATCGACACTAACCCAGAGAAAGTTTTTGCCATACTCCGGATGAAACGCCCTGTGCGTGTGCACGATGTCCAGAAGCTTACTGGTTGTTTGGCCGCCTTAAGTCGATTCATTTCTCGCCTCGGTGAAAAGGCATTGCCTCTTTACCGACTGATGAAAAAGTCTGATAAGATCGAGTGGACTCCTCAAGCTGATGCAGCGTTTGTAGAGATCAAAGCCCTACTTTCCACCCAGCCGGTGCTTGCTGCCCCACTCAGCAAAGAGCCTTTACTGCTTTACATCGCAGCCACTGGACAAGTTGTCAGTACAGTACTTACGGTCAAGTGGGAAGAAGAAGGAAAAGCTTATAAAGTTCAGCGCCCCGTATATTCTGTTTTTGAAGTTCTGACTCCGTCAAAGCAAAGATATCCACATTATCAGAAGCTTGGTTATGGGATTTATATGACCACGAAGAAGGTTGCACACTATTTATCTGACCACTCCATTATAGTCGTCAGCAACGCTCCATTATCAGAGATTCTGAACAATGGAGATGCAACTGGTCGAGTGACAAAGTGGGCGATTGAACTCCTTCCCTTGGATATCAAGTTTGAGGCAAAGAAAGCTATCAAGTCCGAAGCAATAGCAGATTTCCTCGCCGAGTGGATTGAACAGCAACTGTCGACTCAAGTCCACTCAGAGCACTGGACCATGTTCTTTGATGGCTCCAAGATGCTGAATGATTCCGGTGCTGGGGTGGTACTAGTATCCCCCCGAGGAGACAAGCTCAGATATGTTCTCCAGATTCACTTTGATTCCTCCAATAAAGAAGTAGAATACGAAGCCCTGTTATATGGGTTACGTATGGCCATCTCACTCGGCGTTTGTCGCCTCAAGGTCTGCGGCGACTTAGACTTGGTAGTAAATCAAGTGATGAAGGAGTGGGACATCAGAAGCCCAGCTATGATTGGTTACTGCAATGCGGTGAGGAAGTTGGAAAAGAAGTTTGAGGGGTTAGAGCTACATCATATACCCCGACTGAAAAATCAAGCAGCCGATGATTTGGCGAAGATAGGTTCCAAGAGGGAAGCCATTCCCAGCAATGTGTTTTTGGAACACATTCATACACCTTCAGTTCAAGAAGATCCTTTCACAGAAGAGCCCCCGCATCCTAAGAGTGCCACAGATCCGACTGAAGTCGAAGTCCCAGCCGTGCTCGATCTGATCATGGAGGTTTTGGTCATCACTCCCGACTGGACAGTGCCATACATTGCGTATATCCTTAGGAAGGAACTCCCAGAGGATGAAGAGGAGGCTAGATAGATCATCCATCGATCCAAAGCCTTTACTGTGATATGAGGATAGCTGTTCAGAGAAAGTGTAACTGGAGTCAGCCAGAAATGCATAACACCAGAAGAAGGTCGAGTGATCCTCAATGACATCCACTCGGGGACCTATGGTCACCATGCGTCCTCTCGGACCATTGTGGCCAAAGCATACCGAGCTGGATTTCATTGGCCACGAGCAAATGAAATGGCGAAAGATATAGTCGACAAATGTGAAGGCTGCCAGTTTTACTCCAATATGTCCCACAAGCCTGCGTCAGCCCTGAAGACCATTCCACTCGTTTGGCCCTTTGCTGTTTGGGGATTGGATGTGGTTGGACCCCTAAGGACTGATAGGAGCGGCTTCACTCATGTGCTTGTAGCACTCCACAAGTTCACCAAATGGATTGATGCCAAGCCTATCAAGAATCTTGAACCCAGTACTGCTGTTAGCTTCATCAGAGAGTTGACTTTCAGATATGGGGTTCTGCACATCATCATCACTAACAACGGGTCGAACTTCGATTCTGATGAGTTCAGAACCTTCTGCGCTTCCCAAGGAACACGAGTCAACTATGCTTCAGTCGCTCACCCCCAGTGGAATGGACAAGCAGAAAGAGAAAATGTCTTGATTCTCAAAGGACTAAAACCCTGACTGATGCGTGATCTCAAGCACGCAGCAGGCGCCTGGGTCGATGAACTTCCATTAGTTCTTTTGGGATTGAGGACAACTCCTAATCGGTCGACTGGCCGAACTCCATTCTTCTTGGTCTAAGGAGCTGAAGTTGTTCTACCGAGTGACTTGCTTCACAATGCACCATGAGTCGAGCTTTTCTCTTAAGATGAAGCAGAACAGGCCCGACAGGACGCAGCCGATCTCCTAGAAGAGGAAAGAGAGATGGCCTTAAATCGGTCGACAATTTATCAGCAAGACTTGCGTCGTTTCCACGCCAGAAACGTGAGGGGTCGAACCTTTCCGAAGGGAGAGTTCGTTCTTTGAGTGGATCAGCAGAAACCACACAAGCTCGCCCCTGCTTGGGAAGGTCCCTTCATCGTCACCAGAGTTCTACACAATGGGGCATACCATCTTTACAAGGTCGAGCATCAGAAAGACGAGCCACGGGCTTAGAATGTGGAGATGGTCCGCCCCTTTTATACTTAAGTACTCATTCCAATGAGATGTAATAAGAAATACCATTGTAGTTTGTTTATCAAAGACAAGAGCTTAACAGTTTTCTTAAATGATTGTTGTTTCTTATGTTTGCGTCTCGAATACCCCAGTGGGTGACTTAGCCACGAATCTGTTTCGCCTAAGTTTGAAAAATCCTACCGAGTGACGAGCAAGCCTCTCACTCGTGGGCTTAGTCGTGAATCCGTTTCTCCTAAGTGTGAAAAATCCTACCGAGTGATAAGCAAGCCTCTCACTCGGGGGCTTAGTCGCGAATCCATTTCGCCTAAGTTTGAAAAATCCTACATAGTGGTGAGCAACAAAGTTTGAAAAATCCTACCGAGTGGTGAGGAACCCTCTCACTACGGGGCTTAGTTGCAGTCTAGTAATCGCCTAAGTTTGAAAAAATCCTATCGAGTGGTGAGCAACCCTCTCACTAGGAGGCTTACCTGCAGTCCAGTACTCGCCAAAGTTTTAAAAATCCTACCGAGTGGTGAGCAACCCTCTCACTCGGGGGCTTAGCTGCAATCCAGTACTCGTGATGAGGACATCAATACCATTGTTACATCCACAGCCCCTGCTGCTATACATACTGGACCAATTACTAGAGCTCGCGCACGCCAATTAAATTACTAGGTACTTTCGTTTCTTGGTAATGATTCTAATATTCATGAGAATATGATACTGCCTAAATTGGATACATTTGTTTTGCTTACAAGTGAAGGGCCTAGCTTGGAGAAGGATGAACATTGGAGCAAGAACACGCATGGAGTTGATGGCATGCGCAAGGGGATCAAGAACGGAGTTACAAGTGATGATTTCAGGACTTTGAAGCCACCGTAAGGAGTGAATGAAGCCTTGGACGAAATATACAAGATGCCACTTCATAATATTCGTCCATAGGCTATTCTAGGTGCTGCGTCACCTTATTTTTGGGCCAGGCCCATGTAATTTTGAAATACTTAAGTATAGGCTATTTTTAGAGTCCGTATGTGTGGGGAAACAAGAGTTAGGGTTGGTTTCGGACCCCACCATCAGGGGCCACGAAATTCCCTCCTCTTCCTCCATATATACAGCCCTTAGGGCGTCGTTTAGACTTTGGGTTTTGTTTAGATCAAAAGTTCGCCATAGCTGCAACTTCGCGTACTTCGTTTGTGTTCAACGACCAGACCAAGGCGTCACAGAACCCCACCTTCATTAATAAAGCTTTCCTCTTTATTCGCAATATCCAGATTGCAATCTTAGTTTCTTGCTTGTTCTTCGTTTGCTCGCAAGAAACAGGCCCTCGTGGTCAGGTTGATCGTGCTCCGGCGTGGTCAATAACCCTCGGAAGTTGGTTTAGCGATTGCTAAGGCGCGACGTCTCGCACGTTCGTAGTTGGATCGTCAAGGTCGACTCCCACAGAAACGAAACCACCATCTCATCGAAACATCGGGACACCCTCGCCTCTATCAAGTGGTATCAGATTTTCAGGTTGCTCGGTGAGATTTTACAGTTTTTCATAGTTTAGATCGAGTCTGTTTTTCATACCTACAGTCCACGAAAAAGCCAGAAAAAATTAGGGTTAGTTCATCCTATACGAACCAATCTGAGCCTTTGCATAATCTTTTCTGTATTTGCTTTGTTGAATTTGCGGTTGCATCGTCGTGTCAAGTTGCTGGTCTTAGCATCTAGTCCTTTAGAGTTTCGAGTTCTGTTCACAGGTTGTCACGTCACCGCTGCCATATATCACCACCGCATCATCATCATCACCGCTGCCATATACCACCATCGTCATCACCGCTGCCATATACCACCATCGTCATCGCCGCTACCATATACCACATATCCACCGCCATCACGCTAATCCGAGTCCACCTCCATCACAGATTCACCACCAGTCTGTGTTCCATCGCCCTGCAAATATCCGCCACCAGTCCGAGTTTCCACCAGATTCATCTCCGCCACAAGTCCTAGTCCGAGTCCAGTAATTGTTGCTTTGTTCTTGATTTTCAGATCACGCGATACTCCGAGTCGTGACAAAGAAGGACTCCCCAACTTTCGTGCTACCCGCAGAAGAAAATAGTTCCAAACTGAAAAAAAAACTAAGTCTGGAAAATTCTGGCTAGGCAGTTTTTAGGACATTTGTAGACTTTTTCGAAAAAAAATTGTTGCGGAGCAAAAAAAAAGAGTGAAAAAAAAAGAATTTTTTTTTCAGAGTGTGCTCCTCCCTTGTTTACGTGCAGCGCCGTGATTTTGTTAGTGTTCCAGGCTCGCGTCTCTAGTACGATCTAGCCTAGGACCAGCACAGTACCGTCGTTGAGCGTTTATTCAACTTTGCATCTCTGAATTGATTATTGCTGACCCTTTTTGCTACCATACTATAAGCCTTCCCAGCTCCACATACATCTACATCGTGCGTTTGACTCGCCATGGTAATCGCTCTATCCAAGCTTTTGAGAGTTTTGACTACAACGGTTGCCGATCACCGCCTGCTGCTGGGTAAGAACTGGTAAGAATTTGAGTTTTGCTTGATGGATTTGTGACTCCCACCACCACCTCTTATTAGTAGTCTGTAGGATCATATTCTTGTGTGTTTCTATTGCTGCTAACCATGGCAGGATCACAAGCCGACGAGACTGACTGGGAGAACATGACAAACAAAGCGTTACATGATAAGTTTCAACAAATGATGAGTGGACAGGTGGGAGATGTGCTCAATAGATTTGAAGAGGCCATGGAGAAGATAGGTGGCATTGAGAAGGCGTTCGAAACAAAGCTCGATAACAAGTTCAATGAGTTGCTCGCGCGTCTACCACCACCACCACCGGCTGCACCTAACGCACCTCTACAACAACAACAACGACTACCTCCACATCGCGAAACAACCCTCCGCCGAGCGACCCGTGTTCCTCTTGCGCTTGGCCAACCTGTTGGTGCTGCTGTTGATACTTCTGTGGCTCCTGCTGCTGATGCGGAGGAGGATGATTATGTGGGAGATTACGAGGATGAGGTTGATCAACATCAGAACTACGTGCAACCACCAGCACCACAACCACCAGGTCGTCCACATGCAAATAATGGTAATGTTAGGGCTCCCCCTCAGGTACGAGATCATGACCATCTCCCTAAACTGAAATTGAATATTCCACCATTTGAGGGTAGATATGTTCCTGATATATATCTTACTTGGGAGTTAGAAACTGAACAACGATTTACATGTTTACAATATCCTGAGGAGAGACGTGTTCCTGCTGCTGTTTGTGCTTTCACTAGCTTTGCATGTGTTTGGTGGTCTGAATATTGTAGATTATATCCTGTTCCAGCTACTTGGGCTGCTTTGAAAACTGCTATGCGTACTCGTTGGGTTCCACCATATTATCAACGTGAATTACTTCAAAAATTGCAGCGCTTAAGACAAGGAAAATATTCTGTAGAAGAATATTATCAGGAATTACAAACTGGCTTGATTAGATGTGGTATTGTTGAGGGGAATGAAGCTATGCTTGCACGTTTTCTGGGTGGATTAAATAGAGAGATTCAGAACATTCTAGACTATAAGGATTATAATAATATCACTCATTTATTCCATCTTGCTTGTAAAGCTGAACGTGAAGTGCAGGATCGACAGGCATTGGCGCGGACTAACTTTTCTGCAGGTCGACCTTCATCGTGGACACCACATGCATCATCTACTTCCACACGTTCTGATACACCGGCACCTCCGTCATCTGCCACCTCCAACCGTGATACAAGAAAGCAGGCACAACCACCACTATCTGCCAAGAGCACACCTGCCGAGCCTGCACAGAGCTCTGCTTCTTCCATGGCGTCTACAGGGCACACAAGTGATATTATTTGTCGTCGTTGTAAGGGAAGAGGACATTTTGCGCGCGAATGCACATCTCAGCGTGTGATGATTGCTACTGAGGATGGTGGGTATGAGTCCGCTAGTGACTATGATGAGGAGACTTTGGCTCTTCTTACACATGAAGAACACGGTGGAGATGATTCTGATCATGAGACGCAATACATGGCTGCTGAAGATGCTAACAGGTATGAATGTTTAGTTTCTCAACGTGTTTTGAGTGTGCAGGTCACGCAAGCTGAGCAAAATCAGAGGCATAATTTGTTCCATACAAAGGGAGTTGTGAAGGAACGTTCTGTTCGCGTCATCATAGATGGAGGGAGCTGCAACAACTTGGCTAGCATGGAGATGGTGGAGAAGCTATCTCTCACCACAAGACCACATCCACATCCTTATTACATCCAATGGTTCAACAACAGTGGTAAGGTTAAGGTAACACGTACTGTTCGTGTGCATTTTAGTATCTCTACATATGCTGGTTATGTTGATTGTGATGTGGTACCTATGCAAGCATGTTCCTTATTACTTGGTAGACCATGGCAATTTGATAAAAATTCTGTACACCATGGTAGAAACAATCAGTATACTCTCGTTCATAAGGACAAAAATATTACTTTGCTTCCTATGACTCCTGATTCCATTTTGAAAGATGATATTAATCGAGCTAATAAAGCAAAACAGGAGCAAAATAAGAGTGAGAATCAGATTGTGGCAAAAGAATTTCAGCAACAAATGAAGCCTAATAATAAACCATCTAGTGTTGCTTATGAAATTAAATTGAAAAGTGCATGTTTATTTGCCACCAAATCTGATATTGATGATCTAGATGTTAGCAAATCTGTTTGCTATGCTTTTGTGTGCAAAGAGGTATTATTTTCATTCGAGGACGTGCCTTCCTCTTTGCCTCCTGTTGTTACTAACATTTTGCAGGAGTTCGCTGACGTCTTTCCACAAGACGTGCCACCGGGATTACCACCTATTCGAGGGATTGAGCATCAGATTGACTTAATTCTCGGTGCATCATTACCCAACCGCGCACCATACCGTACCAATCTAGAGGAGACGAAGGAGATTATGCGTCAAGTACAAGAGCTACTCGACAAAGGTTATATACGCGAATCTCTTAGTCCTTGTGCTGTTCCTATTATTCTAGTGCCGAAAAAGGATGGTACCTCGCGTATGTGTGTTGATCGTAGAGGCATTAATAATATTACTATTCGTTATCGTCATCCTATTCCTAGGCTAGATGATATGCTTGATGAATTGAGTGGCTCTACAATATTCTCCAAAGTTGATTTGCGTAGTGGATACCATCAAATTCGTATGAAATTGGGAGATGAATGGAAAACAGCTTTTAAAACTAAGTTTGGTTTATATGAGTGGTTAGTCATGCCTTTTGGGTTAACTAATGCACCTAGTACTTTCATGAGACTAATGAACGAAGTTTTATGTGCTTTCATCGGACGATTTGTGGTAGTCTATTTTGATGATATACTGATTTATAGCAAATCTTTGGAAGAACATTTGGAACATTTACGTGCTGTTTTTAATGCTCTACGTGATGCACGTTTGTTTGGTAACCTTGGGAAGTGCACCTTTTGCACCGACCGAGTATCTTTTCTTGGCTATGTTGTTACTCCATAGGGAATTGAAGTTGATAAAGCCAAGATTGAAGCTATTGAGAGTTGGCCGCAGCCCAAAACGGTCACACAAGTGAGGAGTTTTCTTGGCCCTTCTGGTTTCTATAGGCGTTTTGTGAGAGATTTCAGCATCATTGCTGCACCTCTCAACGAGCTTACAAAGAAGGATGTGCCTTTTGTTTGGGGTACCGCACAGTAAGAAGCCTTCACGGTATTGAAAGATAAGTTGACACATGCTCCTTTACTTCAACTTCCTGATTTTAATAAGACTTTTGAGCTTGAATGTGATGCTAGTGGAATTGGATTAGGAGGTGTGTTATTACAAGATGGCAAACCTGTTGCATACTTTTCTGAAAAATTGAGTGGGCCTAGTCTGAACTATTCTACTTATGATAAAGAATTATATGCTCTTGTTCGGACTTTAGAAACATGGCAACATTATTTATGGCCCAAAGAATTTGTTATACATTCTGATCATGAATCTTTGAAACACAATAAAAGTCAAGCTAAACTGAACCGTAGACATGCTAAATGGGTTGAATTCATTGAGACTTTCCCTTATGTCATTAAACACAAGAAGGGTAAAGAAAATGTTATTGCTGATGCATTGTCTCGTCGTTATACTATGCTTTCACAACTTGACTTTAAAATATTTGGTTTGGAAACCATCAAAGATCAATATGTGCATGATGCTGAATTTAAAGATGTGTTGCAGAATTGTAAAGAAGGAAGAACATGCAACAAGTTCGTCGTTAACGATGGATTTGTGTTTCGTGCTAACAAGCTATGCATTCCAGCTAGCTCCGTTCGTCTTTTGTTGTTGCAGGAGGCGCATGGAGGAGGACTAATGGGACACTTTGGCGTGAAGAAGACGGAGGATATACTTGCTACACATTTCTTTTGGCCAAAGATGAGACGGGATGTTGAGCGTTTTGTTGCTCGCTGCACTACATGTCAAAAAGCTAAGTCACGACTCAATCCTCATGGTTTATATATGCCTTTGCCTGTACCTAGTGTTCCTTGGGAGGATATATCTATGGACTTTGTTTTAGGTTTACCTCGAACAAAGAAGGGGAGGGATAGCATATTTGTTGTCGTGGATAGATTCTCGAAAATGGCACACTTTATACCATGTCATAAAAGCGATGATGCTGTTAATGTTGCTGATTTGTTCTTTCGTGAAATTATTCGCTTGCATGGTGTGCCAAATACTATTGTTTCAGATCGTGATACTTAATTTCTTAGCCACTTTTGGAGATGTTTATGGGCTAAGTTGGGGACTAAACTGCTTTTTAGTACTACTTGTCACCCCCAAACTGATGGACAAACTGAAGTAGTCAATAGAACATTGTCTACTATGCTTAGGGCTGTTTTGAAGAATAATAAGAAAATGTGGGAAGAATGCTTGCCTCATATTGAATTTGCTTATAATCGTTCATTGCATTCTACTACTAAGATGTGCCCTTTTGAAATTGTGTATGGTTTCCTACCTCGTGCACCTATTGATTTGTTGCCTCTTCCATCTTCGGAGAAGGTTAATTTTGATGCTAAAGAACGTGCTGAATTGATTTTAAAAATGCATGAGTTAACTAAGGAAAACATTGAGCGTATGAATGCTAAATATAAACTTGCTGGAGATAAGGGTAGAAAACATGTTGTCTTTGCACCTGGTGATCTTGTTTGGTTACATTTGCGTAAGGATAGGTTTCCTAATTTGTGCAAATCAAAGCTAATGCCACGTGCTGATGGTCCATTTAAGGTGTTAGAGAAAATAAATGATAATGCATATAAACTTGAGCTGCCTGCAGATTTTGGGGTTAGTCCCACTTTTAACATTGCAGATTTGAAGCCTTATTTGGGTGAGGAAGATGAGCGTCCGTCGAGGACGACTTCATTTCAAGAAGGGGAGGATGATGAGGACATCAATACCATTGTTACATCCACAGCCCCTGCTGCTATACATACTGGACCAATTACTAGAGCTCGCGCACGCCAATTAAATTACCAGGTACTTTCGTTTCTTGGTAATGATTATAATGTTCATGAGAATATGATACTGCCTAAATTGGATACATTTGTTTTGCTTACAAGTGAAGGGCCTAGCTTGGAGAAGGATGAACATTGGAGCAAGAACACGCATGGAGTTGATGGCATGCGCAAGGGGATCAAGAACGGAGTTACAAGTGATGATTTCAGGACTTTGAAGCCACCATAAGGAGTGAATGAAGCCTTGGACGAAATATACAAGATGCCACTTCATAATATTCGTCCATAGGCTATTCTAGGTGCTGCGTCACCTTATTTTTGGGCCAGGCCCATGTAATTTTGAAATACTTAAGTATAGGCTATTTTTAGAGTCCGTATGTGTGGGGAAACAAGAGTTAGGGTTGGTTTCGGACCCCACCATCAGGGGCCACGAAATTCCCTCCTCTTGCTCCATATATACAGCCCTTAGGGCGTCGTTTAGACTTTGGGTTTTGTTTAGATCAAAAGTTCGCCATAGCTGCAACTTCGCGTACTTCGTTTGTGTTCAACGACCAGACCAAGGCGTCACTGAACCCCACCTTCATTAATAAAGCTTTCCTCTTTATTCGCAATATCCAGATTGCAATCTTAGTTTCTTGCTTGTTCTTCGTTTGCTCGCAGGAAACAGGCCCTCGTGGTCAGGTTGATCGTGCTCCGGCATGGTCAATAACCCTCGGAAGTTGGTTTAGCGATTGCTAAGGCGCGACGTCTCGCACGTTCGTAGTCGGATCGTCAAGGTCGACTCCCACAGAAACGAAACCACCATCTCATCGAAACATCGGGACACCCTCGCCTCTATCAACTCGCCTAAGATTGGACAATCCTACCGAGTGGTGAGCAACCCTCTCACTCGGGGGCTTAGCTGCAGTCCAGTACTCGCCTAAGTTTGAAAAATCTTACCGAGTGATGAGCAAGCCTCTCACTCGGGGGCTTAGCTACAGTCCAGTACTCGCTAAGTTTGAAAAATCCTACCGAGTGGTGAGCAACCCTCTCACTCAGGGGCATAGCTGCAGTCCAGTACTCGCCTAAGTTTGAAAAATCCTACCGAGTGACGAGCAAGCTTCTCACTCGGGGGCTTAGCCGCGAATCCGTTTCGCCTAAGTTTGAAAAATCCTACTGAGTGACGAGCAAGCCTCTCACTCGGGGGCTTAGTCACGAATACATTTCGCATAAGTTTGAAAAATCCTACCGAGTGATGAGCAAGCCTGTCGGTGTCAAACCCGACGGATCTCGGGTAGGGGGTCCCGAACTGTGCGTCAAGGTCGAATGGTAACAGGAGACAAGCGACACTTTATTTTACCCAGGTTCGTGCCCTCTCGATGGAGGTAAAACCCTACTCCTGCTAGATTAATATTGATGATATGGGTAGTACAAGAGTAGATCTACCACGAGATCCAGGAGGCTAAACCCTAGAAGCTAGCCTATGGTATGGTTGTGTATGATGATGGTTGTGCTATGGACTACAACCCTCCGGTTTATATAGACACCAGATAGGGTTAGGGTTACACAGAGTCGGTTACAATGGTAGGAGATCTCGAATATCCGCACGCCTAGCTTGCCTTCCACGCGAAGGAAAGATCCTTCCGGACACGGGACGAAGTCTTCAATCTTGTATCTTCATAGTCCTGGAGTCCGGCTGAAGGTATAGTCCGGTTATCCGAACACCCCCTAATCCAGGACTCCCTCAGTAGCCCCTGAACTAGGCTTCAATGACGACGAGTCCGGCGCGCAGATTGTCTTCGGCATTGCAAGGCGGGTTCCTCCTCCAAGTTCTTCGAGAAGATTACAAACACCAAAAATAGTGTCTGGCTCTGCAAAAATAAGTTTCCACATATTGCCATATAGAGAATAATATTAACACAAATCAAATCTGCTGACATATTCCGCAGTGCGTCATAACACTGCGGCCAAGCTCTTTATATAAATTGTTTTCATTGTTCCACCTCAGCGTGTTTAGCGAGGCGATTTCCTTGGCACGTCTTGTCAAAGCAGAGATCGTGTGCCCCTTTTAACGGGATTCTCATTAATACGGACGTGGGTAACCCAGTCGTGCCCGTTAGCACGTTTTGCCTTAATTAAAGGCTTGTCCAAGACGGTTACGGGGATGGCTCTTGGTATTCTGCCTCTTATAAAGAGACCAAGACCCTGCTCCCCTCTTCTATTCTCAAAGCGAGCTCGCCCATCGCCTCGAGTTCCAACACCCTAGGCTTCCAGATTCCAGGCGCACCGGTCCTTCGACAATGTCCGGCTCCGACCTCCAAGGCCGATGGATGCCCTCCTCCGTTACGGAGGAGGACGTATTAAGGTTGAGAGGAGCTAAATTCCTGACCCGCGAGATTTCGGACAGGTTGCCTGTTCAAGGACAGGTGATCCCTAGCCCTCAGCCCGGTGAGAGTGTGGTATTCATATCCCACTTCATTCTGGGATTAGGCTTCCCAATGGATCCCGTTGTAAGGGGGCTGATGTTTTATTATGGGCTGGAATTTCACGACTTAGCTCCGGAGTCTATCCTCCATATCTCCTCGTTCGTTGTTGTGTGCGAAGCGTTCCTCCGTGTTACCCCTCACTTCGGATTATGGCTCAAGACCTTCAAAGTAGAACCTAAGATGATCGAGGGGCGCCACGCAGAGTGCGGAGGCGCTGCTATAAAAAGAAATGCCGATCCTCCATGGCCCGAGGGCGCTTTTCAAGAGGAGCTTGGCTTATGGCAACAGGAGTGGTTCTATATTACCGCTCCTCAGGGCACCGCATGGGTGGCACCTCCAGCCTTTCGCTCGGGTCCCCCACCGCGGTTAGCGTCATGGATCGACACAGGGCTATATCGGGGTTTGCCCAAGGACGTACCTCTGCTGCAGGGCCGCATTAAGGGTCTCTTGGAAGGAGACCTCGACCTAGTCAAGGTGACACAAGTCATGCTGATTCGCCGGACACTGCCCGGCCAACGTCGCCACCTTCGCCTGTGGGAGTTCAATCCAGAGGGACCGCGAGTTCTCCGGGATTTCATGGGCGTGACGCCCGCGGAGATGTATAAACTGTTCTTCGGATCACAAGAAGTGAGTCCGGATTTGACCGAGGATGTGGTTTTAAGCCGCAATCGCCCGGATACTCGAGTAAGTGACCTTGTGCCCGGACCTTCTATCCACATAATTGACTCGCTCTTAACAGCGCTTCTCCTTTTAAGCAGGAGTGGATAGCGAAGGCGAAGCTGATCAGGTGTCCGGCTCCCCTTCCCGAAACCAGGCTGGATCCCGTGCTAGTCAGGATGTTGGAGGTAGTGCCTTTGGAGGGAAATAAGGGGGAGGACAAGGAAACCATGGCCTCCTCGAAAGAGGCCATTTCAAAGGGGGGAATCGACAATTCCTCTCCTAAGGGAAAGAAAAGGGCCGCCTCTGACGACCCGGAGACCGTAGCCTCGAAGCGGGGGAAAGAATCCTTGTCAAAGGGCCCGACGCCGGGGAGCCCCTCGGCCGAACTAAACCCTCAAAGGGACCAGCTCTCCAACGAGCCGTAAGTAGAAGAAGAGTTTTTCTTTTAAGAGAAATCCTTGATTTATATCCGAGAATCTTTAATCGAAACCTTACTTTGTAGTTCAGACCTTAGTCCTTCTCAGTAGAACTCGTCCTCGGGGGATCTTCTTCCGGAGATGAAGGAGAGCGGAACGCCCCCTCCTTCTGTACCGCCTAGCAAGGCGGGCGACACTGAAGTGTCGTCGCGAAGGATTTCTCCGGATCCGACAGGGGCGGAAGGTGGCCATATGCCCCCCCGAGGTTTTCTGCGTCCGGCCTTTGAGGGAGGCCATGGGACGAGTCCGGCACCATCTGGTGTTCGGCCGGAGGAGCTGAAGATTCTGCTGGGGCGAGCCTCTGTCTCAGAGGGGCATCTTGCGTTGATGAGCATGGTGATTGAAAAGATTTCATCCGCAGAAAGCGGATTGCACGAAGCCGTCAAAAGTTTACTGACGGGCCTTGAGGTACGTTTTAAATATTGTACACTTGTGTTAGTTGTGCATAAGTAAAGTGCGCCCTGTGTAGATAGTAGCCCCTGAGACTCTGTGCGTCGTTAAAATTGACGGCGCGCAGAGGATCTTAATCCCAGGTCCTTTAAGTGGCACCTTTATATGTAGGTGGCGGATTGTCCGGAATCAAGACGGACTGGTGAATTTGCCGAACTGAAGCGACAACTTGATGAGGCAGAAGCCAACATCGCGCTTGTTAACAAACGGCTTGATGATGCTCAAGGTATTGAAATCATTGGGCGATGGTTAGTAAGAGGAGCTTTATGTCAATATCTTACCGTGTGTATGCTTGACGCAGATGGTGCGGCCGCCGTAGAGGGTCTTAGGGCCGAACTTGCCCGAGCGAAGGAACAAGCCAGGAAAAGCGATGCGGCTGCCGTGAAAGCCCTTGAAGAGCTGAAAGCCGAACAGGCTACCCATTGCCGAAGCAAGGAGGAAATGGCTGATATGGCCGTAAAGTTAAAGAGTGCTACTGACCGTTGCAAGCTTCTTGAAGAAGAGGGTAGGGCGAGGCAAACGAGCTTAGAGAAGGCTGTTACTGACGCAAAGGATGCCCGCTCTATAATGAGAGCGGCAAGGGAAGAGCTGCGTCAAGCCGGACAAATTGCGGATGGAAAGCCCTTCTCGCTGCGGAGAAAATTTTGTGATCCGAAGTTTGCCCCGTTAGACCAGATGTGGAGTGTAGAGGACACCTATCTGGATTTGGCAACTAGTGCTGCTGATGCGACCAAACACTTTCGGGATAAAAAGGATCGTGAAGTGGAGAAGCTCTTTTGGTCGCAATTCCTCAATCCAGAACATCCACTGGCAGTGGACGATCGCCTAGCCCAATGGGCCGAACTGAATAGGTTGTCCGGACTCGCCATGAAGTACGTCATGGATCATCTGTGTCCGGGGAGATCGAAGCCGAAGAGTTATTTCAGCTTGGTGCAGCAATTTCTAGACGTGGTGCCACGTGTCGATGCTATGAAGAGGTCAGCGTGCATAGAGGGCGCTCGGCTGGCTCTTGCCCGTGTCAAGACATACTGGGCAGATATGGAGCCCACCATTGTTGCGTCCCGGGATTCGGATAAAAGCCGAATACCTTCCGAGCACTATTTTGAGGAAGTCCTCGAAGGCGCTCGCGTAATAGAGACGCAGTGCTCGAAGGATGCTATATTATGATAGCATATGTAATCATAAAACAGTATTTTGATAAATTGAAGTGGCATTTTTTAGACTTGTGCCTTCAAGTATTAAGAACACCTCCTATGCGGCCATTTTAATATATAAATTCTGAAAGATTGCAGTCGTTGGCTTCAGCCCCCATGCACATAGTGCGGGGGTGCGCGCAGAAGACACATTTTCACACTTAACCCAACGTCTTGGTCCTACAAAGGAGGTGATAGCGCAGCGGGCTAGGCAACCAGACTATAATGCTTTAACACTTTCACTTAGCCATAGGAGCTTGACAGTGGGACTCTTTAGGTAGCCCCTTAGTGGCGACTGCGCTTGCCCAAATTTGGGGCGCATACGTGCCTGACCGGGAAACGGCCCTTCGTCAAAGCGGAGGAATCCGATAGATTCCTATAAGTCATCGAGTGGCGACCAGTCTCGCGCTACATCATGACAGTCAGTTTTCGGCTTTCTCTGCTGAGGTGCTCACCCGGCCGAACCGGGGACCAATCGCAGTAGTTCTCCTGGTGCTACCTTAGCCGATAGAGCGGAACGTAAGGTAGCCGAACTCAGGAGCCGGGCAACCCAACATTTGACCAAAGACATGATTTGGAGATAATGCATATAGTGACAAAACTCGCGACGCCGAGCACTCCCTATGGTGTTCGGTCTTTATGAGTGCGGGTGAAACAACACCCTTATAAAAAAAGGGCCCCTAGTGTCCAGGTACGAGCAAAATTTTTGGCGTGGCCACATGCCAAAACGCCAGCCTCCTCCTTGGTTATAGTAGAAAAAACCAGGGGATTTATAGCAGCAAGAGACAGTAAAAAAGGTTTACGCAGGGTCTTAATCTAAAGAGAATCCTTAGGACGGGTCCCTACTGCACGTTTGCACCTGTGTCTCCGTTGTGCCGTGTCCTGGACGGGCGCCGCACGACGTTCGTCTGTAAAAGAGAGGAACTGAATTGAAAATGGGTCGTGCGGAACAAAAAAGATAATAAACAAAATATAAAGTAAAAATTATATAAAGTTGTGCTTTATTGTCTCTGCGTATAGCCCCCTGTACAGGGGTGTATGGCGTTTAAGCCTGTGTTGATGATGGACTTGTGCCGAACTCATTTAGACCGGGTCCGTGGCCTTTAATGACTTATAACGAAAAAGTCTTTTGGCTGGCGAGGCCACTTTATTGTGCGGCTGTTTAAGCGGCCGCGCAATCCTCCGTATGGAGGAGGCGTATTTTAGTGCGCTCCCTTTAAAGAGATGATGCCTCGTGGACTGGGCATCTTAAGCGTGAGCGATGCATAGTGCGGTATTGCGTTGAAGCGAGCGAAAGCTTCGCGTCCCATTAGTGCTTGATAGCGACTTGAAAACGGGACGACATGGAAGGTCAGCTTTTCGCGACGAAAGTTATTGGCAGAGCCAAATATGACTTCAAGCCGGAGAAAACCCATACAATGGGTGTCCGGGCCCGGTGCTACCCCTTGAAAGGAGGTTTTGCTGTGGCGGATTCTTGCTGGGTTTATGCCCATGCGGTGGATTGTATCCTGATATATCAGGTTTAGTCCACTGCCGCCGTCCAGAAGGACATTGGTAAACTGGAATCCGTCAATTATTGGATCGAGTATCAGGGCAGTCCGGCCTGCGTTTTTGATATTTCTAGAATAATCTAGCTGATCGAAAATGATTGGTTTTAATAACCAGTGGCGGGACCCCTGAGGGATAGGTTTTATTGTGCGTACCTTTATGGGTACCGCACATTTTGTTACGTGAAGTGAGTTCACTGTTTTAACTTCTTGTGGGAAGTTCTTTTGTTTCCTTGTGTTCTGCTTCTGGGGTTCGTCCTCGTCTTCGCTTGGTGTATCGAGCCCCTTGTGTTCGGCGTTAAGCCTTCCGGATTGTTTAAAAACCCAACAGTCTCTGTGGGTGTGATTAGCAGGCTTCCCAGGAGTACTGTGTATCTGACATACTCTGTCCAGGATTATGTTTAAACTGGACGGATCATCCCTATTGTCCTGAAGGGGTGGTTTTGTCTGATTTTGCCGTGAGCCTTTGAATCCGGCAATGACTGCCGTGCTCTTCGGACTTTTTTCTTTGGTTCGGCGACGGTCCTTATTTCGACGCGGTTTTCCATTTCCATCCCTGATTTCGGATGTACTTGGGTCGCTGGGGCTGCATCATGCCAACCAGCTGTCCTCTCCTGCGCAAAAGCGGGTCATGAGGCTTGTGAGTGCGGCCATTGTTCTTGCCTTTTCCTGGCCGAGGTGTCTGGCAAGCCATTCGTCTCGGACATTATGCCTGAAAGCTGCTAAGGCTTCGGCGTCCGGACAATCCACTATCTGATTCTTTTTAGTAAGGAATCTGTTCCAGAACTGCCGAGCTGATTCTCCGGGCTGTTGAGTTATGTGACTGAGATCATCTGCGTCCGGGGGCGGACATAGGTCCCTTGAAAATTTGCTCGGAAGGCATCCTCGAGCTCTTCCCAACTTCCAATTGTGTTTTCAGGAAGGCTTTTAAGCCAGTGCTGGGCTGGCCCTTTAAGCTTAAGGGGTAAATATTTGATGGCGTGGAGGTCATCTCCTCTAGCCATATGTATGTGGAGGATATAATCCTCGATCCAGACTCCATGGTCTGTTGTTCCATCGTACGCCTCTATTTTGACGGGTTTGAATCCCTCTGGAAATTCGTATTCTAGGACCTCATCGGTGAAACACAGGGGGTGTGTGGCGCCCCTGTATTTGGGTGTGCCGGATTCTGATGATGGCTTTTTTGCATTGCTTGTGAGAGCTTGCTTTCTTGGCCCATAAATGGACCTGGCTGGGCCATGATGCGAGTCTTTAATTGGGTCGCATGCCGCATTGAGTGCGGCGCCGCTTGCCGTTTTATGGTGGCCGTGGGGTCGTCTATCCGACCGTGTGGCTTTTTTATTTTTTGAATGCGAGGGATCTAGGCACTCTTGGTCGAATTCAGGCAGTAGTTTTCTCTTCGGATAGCTTTTAGTGCGGCGGCTACCGCCGTATTTGTCTGCGGTCTTGATTACCTTGCTCCATCTTATTCTGAGTGCATCTTCCGCTGTCTTTAGCTTCCGCTTCTGCTTTTTCAGGCTGCGTGCTGTGGCAACGAGCCTTTCATGGAGATTCTTCTGCTCCGTGGTTTTATCCGGCGTGAGATCATCCCGAGTTCTGTTATGGCCGGGGGAGGGCTGTCTGTCTTCTCTATCCGCGTTGCCCTATTCGGACGGTTGCTCTGAGGCGTGCTCGTCGTCTACCGGCTCATCCTGCTCTATGGCTGGGTCTTGATCGAGGCGGGGCTTGGCTCGGCGTTTTCGTCGCTGCTTTGATTGCTTTTCGGAGGGTTTATCCCTTTTTTTGTCCCCCTTTTCCTTGTTGTCGTTTCCTTTAGGGGTATCCACCATGAATACATCATGAGATGGGGTGGCGATCCAGCGCCCTATAGGTGCTGGTTCCTGTTCGTCTCCATCTTCGTCGTACATACCGTCGAATTCTTCGGATCCGAAGTCAAGTATGTCGGTTAAATCATCGACGGTGGCTATTAAGTGGGTGGGTGGGCTTTGAATTTCTTCGTTGTCTGAATCCCAACCTCGCTGACCGTAATCCGTCCTGGGCTCTCCTGATAAAGAAAGAGACTTGAGAGAATTCAGGATATCACAGAAAGGTGAGTGCTGAAAGATGTCCGCGGCGGTGAACTCCATTATAGGCGCCCAATCGGATTCGATCGGCAGGGGCACGGGAGGCCCGGAGTTCGGAGAAGAATCCCACTCCTTGGAGTCATGGGCCGTGCGGAGTACGGGGCTGGTGTTCAGCTCGATCGCCTTCAAGATCGCAGCCCCCGAGGTGACGTCCAACCGTTCATCATACAAAAACGCAGCGGGCTCCTAGTCGAGGATCGGGGCCGGTGCGTGTGCGGCCTCCAGGGCATTATTCGGAGGCAGAGCTATAACATGCCCCCCGAGATAGTGCGGCGCACTTGGCTGTGGCTCGAACCCATCGAAGATCAAGTCTCAGCGGATATCTGTCGTGTAGTTTAAGCTTCCAAACCTGACTTGATGGCCAGGGGCGTAGCTTTCGATCTGCTCTAGATGACCAAGCGAATTGGTCCGCAGAGCGAAGCCGCCGAAGACGAAGATTTGTCCGGGGAGGAAAGTCTCACCCTGGACCTCATCGTTGTTGATGATCAAAGGAGCCATCGGGCCTAAAAGCGACGACACAGAGGAACTCTCAATGAAAACACCAATGTCGGTGTCAAAACCGGCGGATCTCGGGTAGGGGGTCCCGAACTGTGCGTCAAGGTCGGATGGTAACAGGAGACAAGGGACACTTTATTTTACCCAGGTTCGGGCCCTCTAGATGGAGGTAAAACCCTACTCCTGCTAGATTGATATTGATGATATGGGTAGTACAAGAGTAGATCTACCACGAGATCAAGGAGGCTAAACCCTAGAAGCTAGCCTATGGTACGATTGTTTATGATGATGGTTGTCCTACGGACTACAACCCTCCGGTTTATATAGACACCGGATAGGGTTAGGGTTACACAGAGTTGGTTACAATGGTAGGAGATCTCGAATATCCGCACGCCTAGCTTGCCTTCCACGCCAAGGAAAGATCCTTCCGGACACGGGACGAAGTCTTCAATCTTGTATCTTCATAGTCCTGGAGTCCGGCTGAAGGTATAGTCCGGCTATCCGAACACCCCCTAATCCAGGACTCCCTCAAAGCCTCTCACTAAGGGGCTTAGTCACGAATTCCTTTCGCCTAAGTTTGAAAAATCCTACCGAGTGATGAGCAAGCCTCTCACTCTGGGGCTTAGTCGCGAATCCGTTTCGCCTAAGTTTGAAAAATCCTACCGAGTGGTGAGCAGCCCTCTCACTCAGGGGCTTAGCTGCAGTCCAGTACTCGCCTAAGTTTGAAAAATCCTACCGAGTGGTGAGCAACCCTCTTACTCGGGGGCTTAGCTGCAGTCCAGTACTCGCCTAAGTTTGAAAAATCCTACCGAGTGGTGAGAAACCCTCTCACTAGGGGGCTTAGCTATAGTCCAGTACTCGCCTAAGTTTGAAAACTCCTACCGAGTGATGAGCAAGCTTCTCACTCGGGAGCTTAGCTGCAGTCTATCACTCGCCTAAGATTGAAAAATCCTACCGAGTGGTGAGCAACACTCCCACACGGGGGCTTAGCTGTAGTCCAGTACTCACCTAAGTTTGAAAAATCCTACCGAGTGGTGAGCAAGCCTCTCACTTGGGGTGAGGGAGTCCTGGATTAGGGGGTGTTCGGGTAGACGGACTATACCTTCGCCGGACTCCTGGACTATGAAGATACAAGATTGAAGACTTCGTCCTGTGTCCGGATGGGACTTTCCTTGGCGTGGAAGGCATGCTTGGCGATGCGGATATTCAAGATCTCCTACCTATGTAACCGACTCTATGTAACCCTAACCCTATCCGGTGTCTATATAAACCGGAGGGTTGTAGTCCATAGGACAATCACCTTCATACACAATCATACCATAGGCTAGCTTCTAGGGTTTAGCCTCCTTGATCTCGTGGTAGATCTACTCTTGTACTACCCATATCATCAATATTAATCAAGCAGGAGTAGGGTATTACCTCCATCGAGAGGGCCCGAACCTGGGTAAAAACATCGTGTCCCTTGTCTCCTGTTACCATCCGGCCTTGACGCACAGTTCGGGAACCCCTACCGGAGATCCGCTGGTTTTGACACCGACATTGGTGCTTTCATTGAGAGTTCCTCTGTGTCGTCGCCTTTAGGCCCAAGGGCTCCTTCGATCATCAACAACGATGAGGTCCAGGGTGAGACTTTTCTCCCCGAGCAGATCTTCGTTTTCGGCGGCTTCGCTCTGCGGGCCAACTCGCTTGGTCACCTGGAGCAGATCGAAAGCTACGCCCCTAGCCATCAAGTTAGGTTTGGAAGCTTAAACTACACGGCTGATATCGGCGGAGACTTGATATTCGCCGGGTTCGAGCCACAGCCAAGCGCGCCGCACTATCTCGAGGGGCACAATCTAGCTCTGCCTCCGAACAGTGTCCTGGAGGCCGCACACGCACCGGTTCCGACCCTTAATTCGGAGCCTATTGTGTCAATCGAGGATGAGCGGTTGGACGTCGCCTCGGGGGCTGCGATCTCAAAGGCGATCGAGCCGAACGCCGGCCCGCACTCCGCGTGACCCGTGACTCTGAGGGTCCGGACTCTTCTCCGGACTCCGAACCCCTCCGTGCCCCTACCAATCGAATCCGATTGGGCACCCATAATGGAGTTCACCGCCGCGGACATCTTTTAGCACTCCCCTTTTGGTGACATCCTGAATTCTCTCAAGTCTCTCTCTTTATCAGGAGATCCCTGGCCGGATTAGGGTCAGCGAGGATGGGATTCGAATGATGAAGAAATTCAAAGCCCACCCACCACCCACTTTGTAGCCACTGTCGACGATTTAACCGACATGCTTGACTTCGGCTCCGAAGACTTTGACGGTATGGACGACGAAGTAGGATACGAACAGGAACCAGCACCTGTAGGGCGCTGGAAGGCCACCTCGTCATATGACATATATATATGGTGGACACTCCAAAAGATGGAGATGGCGATGGAACAGCGGGGGATGACACCTCCAAGAAACAGCCAAAGCGCCGACGTCAGCGGCGCCGCTCTAAAACCCGCCAAAGAAAAAACGGTGATTCCGGCACGGGAGATAATACTACCCCGGATAGCGCCGAAGAACACCCAACCCAGCAAGATTCGGCGCAGGAAGATGGAGAAGCCAGCCCTCATGAGAGAGCGGCAGAACGAGAGGTTGAGGATGATAACTATATGCCTCCCACCAAAGACGAGGCAAGCCTCGATGACGACGAATTCGTCGTACCATCAGACCTCGCCAAACAAGAGCGTTTCAAACGCAGGCTTCTAGCCACAACAAACAGCCTAAAGAAAAAGCAGCAACAACTTAGAGCTGGTCAAGATTTGCTAGCTGATAGATGGACTGAAGTCCTTGCGGTCGAAGAGTATGAACTCGAGCGCCCCTCCAAGAGTTACCCAAAGCGGAGGCCGCTACCCCGATCAGAGGAGGAAGCGCCTACATCACCAGCGCACGACATGGTAGACCGGCCACCTCGCGGCCACGGCAGAGAGGCCTGTCGGCCCTCCACCCAAGCCATGCCCCGACACCGCTCAACCAAGGCACGGGAAAATGCACCAGACCTGCGAGACGTACTGGAGGATAAAGCAAGACAAACAAGATCGATCTACGGATCGCGTAGGCGCCCCACGGCACGTGACGATGATCCTCACTCCGGATACAACAAATCCGGCCGGGCCGAACATAACAGACATAGCTCTTCCGAGCTGCGTCGTGACATAACCCAGTACAGGGGCGCCGCACACCCACTATGCTTCACAGACGAAGTAATGGATCATAAAATCCCAGAGGGTTTCAAACCCGTGAACATCGAATCATACGATGGCACCACAGACCCGGCGGTATGGATCGAGGATTATCTCCTTCACATCCACATGGCACGTGGCGATGATCTACAAGCCATCAAATACCTCCCGCTCAAACTTAAAGGACCGGCCCGGCATTGGCTTAACAGCTTGCCAGCAGACTCAATCGGTTCTTGGGAGGAACTAGAAGCCGCATTCCTCGACAACTTCCAGGGCACCTACGTGCGACCACCGGATGCCGACAACTTAAGCCACATAATTCAGCAGCCAAAAGAATCGGCCAGGCAATTCTGGACACGGTTCCTAACAAAGAAAAACCAGATAGTCGACTGTCCGGACGCAGAGGCCCTAGCAGCCTTCAAGCATAACATCCGCGACGAGTGGCTTGCCCGGCACCTGGGACAGGAAAAGACGAAATCTATGGCAGCCCTCACGACACTCATGACCCGCTTTTGCACGGGAGAAGATAGCTGGCTAGCTCGCAGCAACAACTTATCAAAGAACCCTGGTAATTCGGATACCAAGGACAAAAGTGGCAGGACACGTTGAAATAAGCAAAAGCGCTGCGTTAGCAGCGACAGCAATGAAGATACGGCAGTTAATGCCGGATTCAGAGGCTATAAATCTGGTCAGCGGAAAAAGCCATTCAAAAAGAATACTCAGGGCCCGTCCAGTTTGGACCGAATACTCGACCTTGTGCCAGATCCATGGCACCCCCGAAAGGCCAGGCAATCACACCAACAGGGATTGTTGGGTGTTCAAGCAGGCAGGCAAGTTAAGAGATGAAAACAAAGACAAGGGGCTGCATAGCAATGACGAGGAGGAGCCCATGTCACAGCCTTAGAATTGTTTACAACTAGTGGCATCTGCATCCATGCATCATGTTTGATTTCAAAGGAATTTTGAAATGGGGACGACAGAACCCCCAGCACCCCCCCTGAAACCAACTAGGGTTTACTAAAATTATTTCAATGAACCCAAAATGCCCTTTATAAATGTTCACCATTTTTGGTCCTGGCTAAACCCTCTCCCAAAAATGGTTTCATATTTTTGGAGGCTATTCTGGATTTTCGCACCAAGCCATAAGTATTTGCATTTGGGCAATTTAAATCCTATAAATAATTTAAAATGCCCAAATAATCTTGAAGGTATTTTTAGGCTGTTGAGAATATTTTCAAATGTGCCTCTAAATATTTTCAGGGTTTTTCTAAATGGAATAGTATTTCTACTATTTCAAAACACAGAACAGAAACAAATAAAAAGAAAAACAGAAAGCAGAGAGAGAGAGTTTTACCTGGCGCTCACCTGGCAGCCCAGCAGAGGCCCAGCCCACCCCCACCTTGCCAGTCGTCCCCTTCCTTGGGACAGAAGGACGCCGGGCGTGTGCCCCTCGCGCGCGGCCACGCGCCTCGGCCACCTCCTGCTTCCGCCGCCTCCCCAACGCCTTGGACGCCTCCAACGCGCCACGCATCCCCCCGGGGCCCCTCTCACTCACTCCCGTGCCTCTCCCCTCTCTGCTCTCTCTCCCCCTCACACCCGAGCGCACTCATCGCCGCCGCTCGCCGTTTCTACGGCCACCGGCCACCCCTCGCCCTGCTCATGAGCTCAGGAGCTCCGCCTCGACCTCCTCTTTCTCCCACCCCGAGCCACACCACCGCAGGAGCCCCACATCGCCGCCACGAGTCGTCTTCCCCGAGCACGGCCGCCGGACTCCATCGACGGATTCGTCGCCTTCCGGTCGTCCCCGAGCCCGCTGAACTGCTCTCCGCCTCCCTGTGAGCTCTTGCCCCTTCTTCCCCTCTCCGTTTGCCTTCTTGCGCACCACAACGACCACACCGAGCTCGGCCGTACCCGCCGCCGCCACTACACGTCGCCGCCGTGGCCACAGCCACGATGGCTTGATTCCGAGCACGCCATCGTCTTCACCGTACTCGTAGAAGTCCGTAGCACCTCCCCACGCGCCTCGCCGTGCCTCATAGCGACGGTTTCGACCTCGCCCGAACTCCGGCGACCGCCAAGGTCGTCGCTGGCGCCGTTTCCGGCCACCCCTAGTCCAACCACCACTGCCACTCGATGCGGGGGAGCACCCGCAACACGTAGGTGCTCTCCGCCGCCGATTTGGTCATCGGGGGAGCATTTTCGAGCCGCCCCGCCGTCCCTGTCGTCGCCGGCGACGAGTCGCCGGCGGGTTGGACCAAGTTGACCGGGGTTTGACCCCCCTGGTTCATTAACAGTGGGCCCGAGGCCCTATTAATTTAGTTTAGTACTAGCTAACTTTTAATTAACCAGATAAGTCACTGACATGTGGGTCCACGCCCTAATTAACTTTGGTTAGCATTTAACTTAGCACTAATTAACTCAGTTAACTAACTGAGTCACTGACCAGTGGGTCCCCCAGGTCAGGTTTGACCTGGACCCGTCTGTTGACCTGCTGAGGTCAGCATGACCTAATGCTGACGCAGTAAACATTTCTGAAATAAAATAAATCAGAAATGATTTATAAATTTCAGAAAATGCCCTAAACTTCTAAAATTCATAGAAAATCAACCGTAGCTCCAAATCAAATAATTTATATATGAAAAATGATCAGAAAAATTCAAGGAATCCATCTGTACCATTTTCATGCATGTTTGAACAATGTTTGTCCTCTGTTTAGGACAATTCAAATAAATGGCATTTAATAAAGCACATATGGAGTTTGAATTTGAACCTAGTGTTCAAAGCAACTCCATTTAACTTGTTGCTAGTTGAATTAGGACAATCATCAGCATATTGCCATGTCACATTCATGCATCATATTGTTGCATTGCATTGATTGTGTCCTTCTCTGTTTGTCGGTAACCGTCCCCTCTCAGTCAACGATGTTCCGGCGATGAGATCGATGACACGGATGAAGAGCTATACTATCTTCAGAAGTGCCAGGCAAGCAAAACCCCCTTGTTCATTTCGATACAATCCCACTCTCTCGCTCCTGCTCTCTTTTACTGCATTAGGACAACAACGATTCAACTGTTACATGTTGCAGTAGTTGAACCCCTTATCCTCTGCATGACCTGTCATTGCCACAGTAAATAGATGAAACCCACTAGCATGAGTAGGAGTTGTTTGAGCCCTGATGTGCCTACTCATTCATGCTTGTTGTCATGCCTGCTACTGCTTAGAGTTGAGTCGGGTCTGATTCACCGGGAATGAATTGGAAGGTGGTGAACATGTCCTACTGTTGAGAGCTAAGTGTGTGAACACGATTTGGTAAAGGTAGCGGTGAGAGGCCATGTAGGAGTACATGGTGGGTTGTCTCATTGCAGCCTTTCTCAGGAACTGAGTTTTGTGTTTGTGATCCATGAATAGTTACTACCATGCATTGGAATGCTTAAGTGCCCCTCTCGACTTATTAATCCACTTGATCTCTGTCCAGGATTTGCAACTAGTTTCTGGTGTTTGTAGGTAGTGTTAGTAGTCTACCAAGTGGCACCCGGTACAGGTGGGCTTGGGACAGACTAGGCACCGTGGCACGGTGTACCAAGCGTAGATCTACCCGTCGAGGTGGGCTTGGGAACCCTGCACACATCGTTTGGGGCCGTGAGCGACACCCCGGCCGGATCTCCTTTCGGATGGAACCCGAATAGGCGATAAACCTGGACTAGAGACTTGTGTGGTTAGTCAGGTCGTGGCCGACTCCCTCGCCCGGCTTCCGCTTGAAGGTTGCCGAGGTACATGACGTGTACAGGGCGATAAGTGGCGAAAGCGTGTGTGAAGAAGTACACCCCTGCAGGGTTATCATTATCTATTCGAATAGCCGGATTCCTCGGATATGGAAACTTGGACCCCTTGCATAGTTCATAGACAAGTGAAAGTGGATACTCTAAAATGCGCAAGATAAGCGTGAGTGCTATGGATGGCGTTCTCGTAGGAAGACGGGAGCGGATCCATAGTGGTGTATTGATATGGTGAATATGTGGACTCGTGTGCGCCACCTCAAAAGAGTTACTCGCAGTCGTAGTTCAGGTTAGCCACCGAGTCAAAGCTGGCTTGCTGCAGTTAAACTCCACCACCCCCTTTATTGATACCGATGCATATGTAGATAGTTCTGATGTAAGTCTTGCTGGGTACGTTTGTACTCACGTTTGCCTATTTTATGTTTTGCAGAGAGACGTCAGTCTCGCTAGTAGTTCCGTGTGTACTTCGACGTTTAGCTTAATACCTCAGCTACGATCTTGTGCCCTCGGCAGGATCTAGTGGATAGTCAGGCTTCTCAGCCTTTTTCATTTGTAGATGTCTGTACTCAGACATGTTTAGGTTCCGCATGTGCTTTGCCTTGTATGCTCTGAATGTTGGGTCATGAGACCCATGCTTGTAATATCTCGCTCCTCGGAGCCTAATGAATAAATACTTTGAGTCGTAGAGTTATGTTGTGATGCCATGTTGTATTTACTCATATCGGGCATATTGTGTGTATGATTGAAATGCTTGGTATGAGTGGGATCCGACTATCTAGTTGTTTATCCTTGGCAGCCTATCATATGGAGAAATGTAGTCTAGTGCTTCTGAGCGATAGTAGTCCGCTACAGCCCGGATCACCGGAGTCCTGCTAGCCCAGCACTACTGCTCGGAACACTTGACTGGCCGGCATGTGATTCACTTCGTTCCTGTGTCTGTCCCTTCGGGGAAATGTCACGCGGTGACTTCCGGAGTCCTGCCTAGCCTGCTACAACCCGGATTACCGGAGTCCTGTTAGCCCAGTGCTACAGCCCGGATTTATACGTTGTTGACCGACATGCTCGATGTGATTCATGTATGCCTGTCCTCATAGGTTAGTGCCGCCTTGGGTTAACGACTAGCCATGTCGGCCCGGGTTCTCTGTCATATGGATGCTAGCGACACTATCATATACGTGAGCCAAAAGGCGCAAACGGTCCCGGGCCAGGTAAGGTGGCACCCGTGGGAGTACCGTGCGTGAGGCCGCAAAGTGATATGATGTGTTACATGTTGGATCGATGTGGCTTAGGATCGGGGTCCTGACAGCGTTGGTATCAGAGCCTGACTGCCTGTAGGATTACCAAGCCAAACTGGTCGAAGTTGAGTCTAGAAATGCTTTAGTTATATAAGGGAATTGATTGTGGAAGGGAACATAAGGCTCTTTTTACTCCTTTACCTTATGCCCTTCTGATCTGAGTCATCCTCTTCTTTTCTACGGGGGTTAAGAACTAGGCTTCTCTTCTATCACTCAGGATGACGTGTTACTAAACCGTAGTTGCCCAGGGTTGTTGAGTTCAAGCCCCAGTTCCGTTTCTACTACTTCCATGTGTTCTTAGTTGATCTTGGAACATTGATATTGTGATGTCGAGTGGTTATGCCACCATTCTGCAGGATGTCTCAAATCATTTTTGAGCATTTACAGCCGTTATGCTGTCCGAGTCATCCTAGGTTTCTAACTAGTCTGATGCATTTGCAAATCCTTTCCTTCCATTCCCGATGTCCTTTTGGTCGGAATAAGCACACTAATCGGTCTGTTGAGGTACCCCGTTGCCTTGACATATATGTTGGAGCTATTATTATGACCCTAGGTGTCTTAGGGGTTCATCCAGTAATCTAGCAATGCTATGTGTTCTCGGTGTGATGATTCTGGCCATCATTCTCAAAAGCATCCCGTGATGTTATTAGTTAGTAGGTATTCTATTCTTGGGTTCTTGAACCCGAGATCCACCCTACTTACCTCATGTCGATAGTGCTTGCTAGTTCCTTTAGGATATTAGTAACCTTTGCGATAGTCCTCAAGGTTCGTGGTACATCATTCTTCCAAATACCATGAACTGCTTATGGCAGAAGTTCTGTTGAACCAAAAGATCACAACCAGAGTACTCTTGAGGAGTTCTCCATCCATAATTGTGAATCTGCCCGTCCTACCTCTCCGCATGGATTATCCGGAAGAAATTCGTTGAACTTGTTTGACATACTAATCCGTGCATCCACAACTCAGAAGATCATATGTTCCTTGAGTTGTCCCTCCTTAGTCGTTTTCTGACCTTCGTCTATCAATTGATAGTCAAGAGCATGCGTGCATTCGTTCATCGATGCCTATTATTCTTGTGGCCCGTCAAGTCGTTCTATTCCGGAATGACTAGGAGAAACAAACTCCAGTACCTCATCCATATCCAGGATTGGGTCAAAGCAGTTGTATACCACAGTTCAAAATGCCAATCCAACTTTTGTTCTGTTCTACCTTGGAGTGTCACCATCTTTATGTCAAGAGTGTCATGAGAATTGCACCACCTCTTATGAATTCTTGACGCAGTAATACTTCTTGCCATCATTGCTCATTCCTCGGTTTCCGTGTTGCCACAGCCGGAATGCCGACAAGTGAACCATGATGTGTGAAATCAATACTCCTAGCAACTCTGTTGCTTGGTAGTTAATGGACAATAATCTCATTCTTAGCGTGTTGGTTATTAAATCATCATCCTAAGATTGATCGTGCTACCTAGTCCTTATTTCTGGTGCACTCTTCGATCAATGAGTTAGGATTATTCAATCCCCTGCTTATTTGATCATGTCATCTTGCCCTGAAAAGCAAGATTGTTCTCGAGCTTAGTAACATACCGGTGGTTCGTGATATTCTGAATATCTTCTCGGAAGTATCACCAGGTTGTCACCTGACCGCTATGTTGAGTTCGTGATCAAGTTGGTTTCTTGTGAACCACCCCTTCTCCAAGAATCCGTGTTGGATATCCCTGAGCTAGTTGGTTAAGCTAAACAACAACTTGGAGAGTTGGAAGATAAGAGCTTGTCCGACTTAGTTCATGTTAAGGAATATCCTCTTGTGTGTGTGTGTTGAAGAAAGATGATATCTTCACCAATTGATCCTCGTGATCAGTTGCTGGATCTATTACCTTGTCAAAACTTTGACTTGAGTATGGGCTATCGTCAAGTCAAATCAGAACCAACGATATTCGTAATGTTGTCTTACTCGTGGTTCATCCCTCGAGCATACACCATTACATCTTTTGGTCTGACCAATGATATCACCGTGTTCACATGATGGTGGAAGTCCAGTGATATGGAAATACTGATGAGTTGTTGTTGAACCCATCAGCAACATTTTGTCTCCCCCCATGACTCATGTTGAACATCAACCTAGTGTTGAAAACTTGTAAGCAATGCCTTCGTGTTCCGTTCATGAGCCATATGATTGGCTGCGAGAAGTGACTTTCTCCAGGTTCACGTGCATTAGGTGTAAGTTGCCGCCATGAATTTGAGAAAGGTTTGTTTTGTTTTCCTTGGAATCCTCCCAATCGGTCATGCATGTGCAAAGTATTCCGTGGTAGTTTAGACTGATCATCTTCGTTCCATACGAATTCCATAGCACACCAAGCCACTGATTGATTTGTTCAAGGAGAAGAAGTTTCTTCCTAAGAGCTAGACTTATGCAAGGACTTCGATATCCTCGTTGATGGTTTCCCCCCGAACTCGGTAATGTTTCGTTATAAGACTACCAGGTGACCATGCTTGTCTAGGCCAGCGTGTTCACATGCTTGTAGCATAACCAGCTCATGTTTTGGAGCTTGCTATCATAGTTCATTTCCCGAGAATCTCGCAACGTCATCTCGTCGGTTTGTGTTGCAAACTTTCACTTTTCTTTCTAGATTCGATGAGTCTGGAATGTCCTGACGCCAACTAGATCTGAATCTCAGGCAGATATGATGGTTGGAACGTTTTCCCAAGAACTATACTAATGGTCTCTCTGTAACCCGGTAGGTGGATGTCGTGGCCAACACACCCAGCTGGAAGACCTATTATTGTAGTATCTTGATTGAGAAAGTTGTCCACCTCTCCATAAGGATTTCGTAGGATTTGCTTCCGTAGTTTTCCTTATGGATTTTTGTGCTCCCGAAGTCCGACCTTTACTTGATGGCCTTGTTGATGCTTTTAGGCATTGACCGTGGTACCTAGTACATCAAGGAGAACATTAGAAGCGGAGGGCTAAATGTCTCTCGGTCGATCATCCAGATTTTGTTTCCTTGGCCTCGCTAAGGTGAAATCTGAGAAGGTGTTATCTTCCTTTGCGTCTGCATCGTCCATCACTATTCATCATGGTGGTATGTTGTGTTGCCAAGATCCTTGACACGGATGTTGGTAAGACCTTGATGGCTATGGAAATGCTCAATTCTTGAGAGCACGTGTATGCAAATCATCCATTGCGTTGCCTTCAACAAGGTAGTTCACATCATCCATTCTAGTCCGAGTATGTCATTTCTTCGAGTCCTTTCAAGCGATCAATTGTTAATTGCCTTAAGCTGGTATGAAGAGTTTCAATGATCTCTGCATCAAAAGTAATTCTTTTTGCCACTTAAGGGAATAATTCTACGAGTCACCCTCCCTGAGGTGCCCCGTTATGGAATCATGGCAATTTTTCCTCGCTACTTTGAAACCCCGTCGTTTGTTATTCCATTCCTCTGATATGCGTTTTGTGTCTCAGCTCCAGAGTTGTTATCATGTCTCATTCCATGAGTTGATCGTGAGTTGCTCAATCTTCAAGAAGATCGATTCCTGTAGAGTTTCATTCTGTCATCGTCGTGTTGGAAGAAGTTTTCGAAAGCAAGGATGTCAAGATCAAGATGATGATCGAATCAACAACCTCGAGGAGACAGTTGGATCATGAAGATCAAGTTAGCTTTGCATTCCCTCTATCTTTTTACCTCACGTCTTGAATCTCGGGACGAGATTCTTGATTAGTGGGGGTGAGTTGTCACAGCCTTAGAATTGTTTACAACTAGTGGCATCTGCATCCATGCATCATGTTTGATTTCAAAGGAATTTTGAAATGGGGACGACAGAACCCCCAGCACCCCCCTGAAACCAACTAGGGTTTACTAAAACTATTTCAATGAACCCAAAATGCCCTTCATAAATGTTCACCATTTTTGGTCCTGGCTAAACCCTCTCCCAAAAATGGTTTCATACTTTTGGAGGCTATTCTGGATTTTCGCACCAAGCCATAAGTATTTGCATTTGGGCAATTTAAATCCTATAAATAATTTAAAATGCCCAAATAATCTTGAAGGTATTTTTAGGCTGTTGAGAATATTTTCAAATGTGCCTCTAAATATTTTTAGGGTTTTTCTAAATGGAATAGTATTTCTACTATTTCAAAACACAGAACAGAAACAAATAAAAAGAAAAACAGAAAGCAGAGAGAGAGTTTTACCTGGCGCTCACCTGGCAGCCCAGCAGAGGCCCAGCCCACCCCCACCTTGCCAGTCGTCCCCTTCCTTGGGACAGAAGGACGCCGGGCGTATGCCCCTCGCGCGCGGCCAAGCGCCTCGGCCACCTCCTGCTTCCGCCGCCTACCCGACGCCTTGGACGCCTCCAACGCGCCACGCACCCCCCCGGGGCCCCTCTCACTCACTCCCGTGCCTCTCCCCTCTCTGCTCTCTCTCCCCCTCGCGCCCGAGCGCGCTCATCGCCGCCGCTCACCGTTTCTACGGCCACCGGCCACCCCTCGCCCTGCTCATGAGCTCAGGAGCTCCGCCTCGACCTCCTCTTTCTCCCACCCCGAGCCACGCCACCGCGGGAGCCCCACATCGCCACCACGAGTCGTCTTCCCCGAGCACGGCCGCCGGACTCCATCGACGGATTCGTCGCCTTCCGGTCGTCCCCGAGCCCGCTGAACTGCTCTCCGCCTCCCTGTGAGCTCTTGCCCCTTCTTCCCCTCTCCGTTTGCCTTCTTGCGCACCACAACGACCACACCGAGCTCGGCCGTACCCGCCGCCGCCACTGCACGTCGCCCTCGTGGCCACAACCACGATGGCTTGATTCCGAGCACGCCATCGTCTTCACCGTACTCGTAGAAGTCCGTAGCACCTCCCCACGCGCCTCGCCGTGCCTCATAGCGACGGTTTCGACCTCGCCCGAACTCCGGCGACCGCCAAGGTCGTCGCCGGCGCCGTTTCTGGCCACCCCCGGTCCAACCACCACTGCCACTCGATGCGGGGGAGCACCCACAGCACGTAGGTGCTCTCCGCTGCCGATTTGGTCATCGGGGGAGCATTTCCGAGCCGCCCCGCCGTCCCTGTCGTCGCCGGCGACGAGTCGCCGGTGGGTTGGACCAAGTTGACCAGGATTTGACCCCCCTGGTTCATTAACAGTGGGCCCGAGGCCCTATTAATTTAGTTTAGTACTAGCTAACTTTTAATTAACCAGATAAGTCACTGACATGTGGGTCCACGCCCTAATTAACTTTGGTTAGCATTTAACTTAGCACTAATTAACTCAGTTAACTAACTGAGTCACTGACCAGTGGGTCCCCCAGGTCAGGTTTGACCTGGACCCGTCTGTTGACCTGTTGAGGTCAGCATGACCTAATGCTGACGCAGTAAACATTTCTGAAATAAAATAAATCAGAAATGATTTATAAATTTCAGAAAATGCCCTAAACTTCTAAAATTCATAGAAAATCAACCGTAGCTCCAAATCAAATAATTTATATATGAAAAATGATCAAAAAAATTCAAGGAATCCATCTGTACCATTTTCATGCATGTTTGAACAATGTTTGTCCTCTGTTTAGGACAATTCAAATAAATGGCATTTAATAAAGCACATATGGAGTATGAATTTGAACCTAGTGTTCAAAGCAACTCCATTTAACTTGTTGCTAGTTGAATTAGGCCAATCATCAGCATATTGACATGTCACATTCATGCATCATATTGTTGCATTGCATTGATTGTGTCCTTCTCTGTTTGTCGGTAACCGTCCCCTCTCAGTCAACGATGTTCCGGCGATGAGATCGATGACACCGATGAACAGCTATACTATCTTCAGAAGTGCCAGGCAAGAAAAACCCCCTTGTTCATTCCGATACAATCCCACTCTGTCGCTCCTGCTCTCTTTTACTGCATTAGGACAACAACGATTCAACTGTTACATGCTGCGGTAGTTGAACCCCTTATCCTCTGCATGACCTGTCATTGCCACAGTAAATAGATGAAACCCACTAGCATGAGTAGGAGTTGTTTGAGCCCTGATGTGCCTACTCATTCATGCTTGTTGTCATGCCTGCTACTGCTTAGAGTTGAGTCGGGTCTGATTCACCGGGAATGAATTGGAAGGTGGTGAACATGTCCTACTATTGAGAGCTAAGTGTGTGGACACGATTTGGTAAAGGTAGCGGTGAGAGGCCATGTAGGAGTACATGGTGGGTTGTCTCATTGCAGCCGTTCTCAGGAACTGAGTTCTGTGTTTGTGATCCATGAATAGTTACTACCACGCATTGGAATGCTTAAGTGCCCCTCTCGACTTATTAATCCACTTGATATCTGTCCAGGAGTTGCAACTAGTTTCTGGTGTTTGTAGGTAGTGTTAGTAGTCTACCAAGTGGCACCCGGTACAGGTGGGCTTGGGACAGACTAGGCACCGTGGCACGGTGTACCAAGCGTAGATCTACCCGTCGAGGTGGGCTTGGGAACCCTGCACACATCGTTTGGGGCCGTGAGCGACACCCCGGCCGGATGTCCTAGCGGATGGAACCCGAATAGGCGATAAACCTGGACTAGAGACTTGTGTGGTTAGTCAGGTCGTGGCCGACTCCCTCGCCCGACTTCCGCTTGAAGTTTGCCGAGGTACATGACGTGTACAGGGCGATAAGTGGCGAAAGCGTGTGTGAAGAAGTACACCCCTACAGGGTTATCATTATCTATTCGAATAGCCGGATTCCTCGGATATGGAAACTTGGACCCGTTGCATAGTTCATAGACAAGTGAAAGTGGATACTCTAAAATGCGCAAGATAAGCGTGAGTGCTATGGATGGCGTTCTCGTAGGAAGACGGGAGCGGATCCATAGTGGTGTATTGATATAGTGAATATGTGTTCTCGTGTGCGCCACCTCAAAAGAGTTACTCGCAGTCGTAGTTCAGGTTAGACACTGAGTCAAAGCTGGCTTGCTGCAGTTAAACTCCACCACCCCCTTTATTGATACCGATGCATATGTAGATAGTTCTGATGTAAGTCTTGCTGGGTACGTTTGTACTCACGTTTGCCTATTTTATGTTTTGCAGAGAGACGTCAGTCTCGCTAGAAGTTCCGTGTGGACTTCGGCGTTTAGCTTAATACCTCAGCTACGATCTTGTGCCCTCGGCAGGATCTAGTGGATAGTCAGGCTTCTCAGCCTTTTTCATTTGTAGATGTCTGTACTCAGACATGTTTAGCTTCCGCATGTGCTTTGCCTTGTATGCTCTGAATGTTGGGTCATGAGACCCATGCTTGTAATATCTCGCTCCTCGGAGCCTAATGAATAAATACTTTGAGTCGTAGAGTTATGTTGTGATGCCATGTTGTATTTACTCATATCGGGCATATTGTGTGTATGATTGAAATGCTTGGTATGAGTGGGATCCGACTATCTAGTTGTTTATCCTTGGCAGCCTATCATATGGGGAAATGTAGTCTAGTGCTTCTGAGCGATAGTAGTCCGCTACAGCCCGGATCACCGGAGTCCTGCTAGCCCAGCACTACTGCTCGGAACACTTGACTGGCCGGCATGTGATTCACTTCGTTCCTGTGTCTGTCCCTTCGGGGAAATGTCACGCGGTGACTTCCGGAGTCCTGCCTAGCCTGCTACAACCCGGATTACCGGAGTCCTGTTAGCCCAGTGCTACAGCCCGGATTTATACGTTGTTGACCGACATGCTCGATGTGATTCATGTATGCCTGTCCTCATAGGTTAGTGCCGCCTTGGGTTAACGACTAGCCATGTCGGCCCGGGTTCTCTGTCATATGGATGCTAGCGACACTATCATATACGTGAGCCAAAAGGCGCAAACGGTCCCGGGCCAGGTAAGGTGGCACCCGTGGGAGTACCGTGCGTGAGGCCGCAAAGTGATATGATGTGTTACAGGCTAGATCGATGTGGCTTAGGATCTGGGTCCTGACAGCCCAGGCCGCCAAACAACAATGGACAGAAGGGGTTTCCCCCACAAGTGCGGACGGTGAACATGATATACGCAACCCACATTCCCAAGAGGGAGTGGAAGCGTGCGCTACGGGACGTATACGCGATGGAGCCAGTGGCCCCAAAGTTCAACCCATGGTCCTCCTGCCCGATCACTTTTGATCGAAGGGACCACCCCACTAGCATCCGTCATGGCGGCTTTGCCACATTGGTTCTTGACCCAATCATCGACGGATTTCATCTCACAAGAGTCCTCATGGACGGCGGCAGTAGCCAAAACCTGCTTTACCAGGATACAGTGCGGAAAATGGGCATAGATCCCTCAAGGATTAAGCCCACAAAGACGACCTTTAAAGGCGTTATACCAGGTGTAGAGGCCAATTGTACAGGCTCGGTAACACTTGACGTGGTCTTCGGTTCTCCGGATAATTTCCGAAGCGAAGAATTAATCTTCGATATAGTCCCGTTCCACAGTGGCTATCACGCCCTGCTCGGACGAACCGCATTTGCAAAGTTCAATGCGGTGCCGCACTACGCATACCTCAAGCTCAAGATGCCAGGCCCTCGAGGAGTGATCACGGTCAACGGAAACACCGAACGCTCCCTCCGTACGGTGGAGCACACGGCGGCTCTCGCAGCGGAAGTACAAAGCAGCCTTCTTAGGCAATTCCCCAGTCCGGCCGTTAAAAAGTCGGACACTGCCAAGCGCGCTCGGAGTAACCTACAACAAGACTGCCTAGCACGTTCTGAGCAGGTGTAGCAATGCGGCCCCAACCCCGGCCCTCGCAATATAGCGAAACCAGTGCCTCGCGTACATAACTACGCCCTTGAAATACCATGGGCACAGGGGAAGGGGCACAATAACGGCACACCCAAAATACGGCTTAAAACGTACCAGGGGCTGCCGAATTCTTTTTTCTTACTTTCAGGACTCCACACTTCGGACGACCTATTCGGCAATTCGACTGCCGCGCAAACGATGCAAGATCCAGGGAAGCAGACAAGGCCATGCCGCATTATGGAACTCACAGGAGGTCTCTGTTACGAGCAGTATACCTATTTTGAATACAATTCCACGGCCTGCCCCTGGACGGGACATGTTAAATAGTCCAATATATTTTTTCCTTATTGCACTACTTGTATCGTTCAGCTCTGATAAATAGCCTCTCTATAAACAATGCATAGCTTTTTGTCTATTTTTTTGCATTATCCTGTTTTCATATATATATGTTTTGACATGATCGCACCCGTACATCATGGTACGGCAAATACGCCAGGGGCTTCAGTACCCCTTATTATGGTGTGAGAAGTCCGTCCACTTTCACAAGTGCGGCACCCCGAACGTATAGCACTATATGCATCGGCTCCGAATCATGATTTGGGTCAATAGTTGGGTTTGCCCGGCTCCTATGTTTTGGTGCCTTACGTTCCGCTATATCGGCTAAGGTAGCACTAGGAGAACCACTGCGATTGTGCCCCGGTTCAGCTGGATTAAGCACCTCAGTGGAGAAAGCTAAAACTGACTGTCATCATGAAGCGAGAGACTGGTCGCTGTTCGAGAGGTTTTTCAAGTCCCTAAAGACTTATGCCGCTTTGAGCGAGGAGCTGGCTTTGTCCGGCCAAAGGCGTGGATAGCGCCCCGAACTCGGTCTTCCGAACTAGGGGCTTCGCCGAAATTTAAAATTATAAAGTTCTATGGCTAAGTGAGAGTGTTCAAGAATTATAGTCCGATTGCCTGGTTCGTTGTGCTGAGCGCCTGCCTCGAAGGACCCAACCATGGGAAAAAGAGCGCTCAGGTTTATCCCGAACACCCCAGCACTAGTAGCACGGGGGCAGAAGCCGACGACTGGCCATCTCTCAATTTTATGATAAACGGCCGCATAGAAAATAATATTTTAAATTAAATAAGCATTGCTTAGCGCATATGAACAAGTTTTCAGCGCACAGGATAAACACGAGCGAGTTCATTCAAAAATTACATCTTTGGTGCATTCATCCGCCACAAGGCGGGCACCTGCAAGAACATCCTTGTAGTAGTTCTCGGGCTTGTGATGCTCCTTCCCCACCGGCGGCCCATCCTTCACAACCTTCTCTCCGTCCAGCTTACCCAGTGCACCTTCGCACGGGCAAGGGCCCGACGGGCACCTTCGATGCAGACGGAGCACTTGATGACCTCGAGCCTTGGACAGGCCTCCACCAGCCGCCGCACCAGCTCGAAATAGCTCCCAGGCAGGGCCTCTTCGAGCCACAGCCGAACTATGAAGCCCTTCATGGCCTGTTCGGCCGCCTTGTGGAGCTCGACCAGTTGTTTCAGCTGGTCGCTCGGGGGTACAGGGTGTCCGGCCTCAGAATACGGAGACCAGAACACACTCTCCGTCGAGCTGCCCTCTTCAGCTCCGTAGAATGCGGCGGCGGCGGATACGCTACGGGGAAGATCTGCGAACGCCCCTGGAGAACTCCGGATTCGGGTAAGTGACAAGTAGTTTACTTTTATATTTCTACTTTGCATTAAGAATGCCTTACCCACTGATATCTTTTTAATCTCCTCCAACTCTTGAAGGGCCTTTTGGGCTTCGGCCTTGGCACCCTTGGCGGTCTCAAGGGCCGACGCGAGCTCGGATGCTTGCGGCTTTGACTCAAGCTCCAAGCTCTCATGTTTTTTCACGAGAGCCGGCAGCTCTTGCTGCACCTCGCCGACCTGAGCCCCAAGTCTTTCTCGCTCGGTGCGCTCCTCGGTCGTTTTCTTTTCGGCCTCAGACAGCGCCTGCTTGAGGGTCGCCACCTCAGTTGTGGCCCCTATAATAAGCAGTATGATCCTGTTATTTTTTGCAATCACGCCTCTCTATAGGCACCTTTTTCTGTAGGGTATTTCTTACCTTGTTTCTCCTCGAGCTGCCACTTGGCAAGGACGAGCTCTTGCTCGGTCTGCCCAAGGTCCTTTTTTAGGACGTCCACCTACGCAGTCAGTGCGGCGGTAGATAGCAGCGAAGCCTGCATACGCATATTGACTCTTTATTGTTAGACTCCTACAAAAATTAATAGATCCTCTATTCGGCTTTTCTTTCCGAACGCCAAACAGAACATCAGGGGCTACTGTCTATGTGGTAATATTTTGACATATTTTTACTTACCTCGAAGCCTGTCAGAAGGCTAGCGCAAGCTTCAGTCAGTCCGCTATTGGTGGACTGAACCCTCTGGATCACCATACTCATGATAGTACGGTGCCCCTTGTCGATGGAGGCGCCGTCAAGCACATCGAGCAGATGGTCCAGCGACTCCGGTTGGACGGAAGTCGTTGGCTTAGAAGGCTTGCTCCTTTTGGAAGGAGTTCGCCTACCGCGGCTCGGAACTGTTGAAGATTCTGGCGCGGTGTCCGGCTCAAAGCCGGACTTGGAGCCCTGGGGGGTCTTGTCCCCTTCACTCCTGGAGTCCGGGAGGTAGCCTTGCGGCTCCTCCAGGACCACCTCCTCCTGCCTCGGAGCTTGTCGCGACGCCACTTCGGCGTCATCCGCAGTGCGGGGGGGAGACAGCGGGCGGAACGGAGTTAACGTCCGATGAGTCCAGGGACCCGCCCGATGATTCATTGTATTCGGCCTGGGGCGGGCTGCATAATTACATTCGACATTAAGGAAAGCTGTGCAACAAAGGAACATCATGAGTTACTCTGATATCCAAACTTACGATATCACCGGACGCTTGGCCCTGTTCGGCCACTCCTCTTCGCTCTCTTCGGCGTCGTGGGAGTAGTCCGGCGGAGGGGTCTTCCTTTTCCTAGTCCCCTCGGCCTCCCCGGCTGGGGAGGCCTTCTTCTCCTCTTCTCCCTCCGCTGGGGGGGAGAGCTTTCTTCTTCCTCCTCCTTATTTTCGCGGGAGGAGGGCGTCTCGGACTCGTCGGACGACGAGTCCGACACCACCACATTACGGGCGCTCTTTCGAGTTCCCGTGGTCTTCTTCTTCTTGACCTTCTTTTCTGGCACCACATAAGGTGCCAGAATCAGCAGCTTCACTAGGAGTGCAGGGGCTGGGTCCTCGGGCAGGGGAGCCGGACAGTTAATTGGTCCGGATATTGCTTGCCAAGCCTGTTAAAGGTAAGGGAGTTTAGATCCCGCACAGAGTCAAACTGTTAAAGGAAAACAGAGCTTAATATCCTGTAAAAGGTGAAGATAGCTTACCTCTCTAGCATGACGCTGCGAGCTGTATCCGCGATCCTCGGAGGCAGAGGCGGGAGCCTCGACACCCTTGAAAAGCACCTTCCAAGCATCTTCGTACGTCGTGTCGAAGAGCCTATTGAGGGTTTGGTACTACGCTGGGTCGAACTCCCACCAATTGAAGCCCTGTTGTTGGCACGGGAGGATCCGGCGGATGAGCATAACCTGGACTATATTAACAAGCCGGATTGTCTTGTTCACCAGGGACTGGATGCAAGTTTGCAATCCGGTCACCTCTTCTTCGTTGCCCCACGACAAGCCCGTCTCTTTCCAGGACATAAGCCGCGTGGGGGGTCCGGATCAGAACTCGGGGGCTGCGACCCATTTCGGATCGCGTGGCTCGGTGATGTAAAACCACCCTGCTTGCCACCCCTTTAGGGTCTCCACAAAGGAGCCCTAGAAGCATAGGACGTTGGCCATCTTGCCCGCCATGGCGCCTCCGCACTCCACTTGGCTGCCGCGCACCACCTTGGGCTTGACGTTGAAGGTCTTGAGCCAGAGGCCGAAATGGGGGCGGACGCGGAGGAAGTCCTCACACACGACGATAAACGTCAAGATGTTGAGGATGAAGTTTGGGGCCAGATCATGAAAATCCAGGCCGTAGTAGAACATGAGTCCCCGGACGAATGGGTGGAGTGGGAAACCCAGTCCGCGGAGGAAGTGGGGAAGAAAAACTACCCTCTCATGGGGCCTTGGGGTGGGGAGAAGCTGCCCCTTCTTGGGAAGCCGGTGCGGGATGTCCTTGGGCAGGTATCCGGCCTTCCTTAGCTTTTTTACTTGGGCCTCCGTGACGGAGGAGACCATCCACTTGCCTCCTACTCCGGACAATGTTGGAGAAGGTTGAGGTAAAAAGAGCGGGCTTGGGCGCTGGAGCTCGAGTGCGCAAGAGAGGGATTGGCAAAGGAGGAAGAAGGCGTAGGTAAAAAGGAGGATCCTTATCCCCTTATATGGGCAGATGCGGTTATGCGTCCCCACCTGCCTAACAAAACTCGCTTGCCTCCCAAGCGCCGTGGTAAATGGCGCAGTTGGGTTACCCACGTCCATATTGATGAGAATCCCGTAAAAAGGGCACACGATCTCTGCTTCGACAGGACGTGCCAAGGAAACCACCTCGCAAAACGTGCTGAGGTGGAAAAGTAAAAACGATTTGTAAAAAACTTGGTCGTAGTGTGATGACGCACTGCGGAATACGTCAGCAGATTTGATTTGTGTTAATGTTATTCTCTCTATGGCAATATGTGGAAACTTATTTTGTAGAGCCACACACTATTTTTGGTGTTTACAATCTTCTATGAAGGACTTGGAGGAGGAACCCGCCTTGCAATGCCGAAGACAATCTGCGCGCCGGACTCGTCGTCATTGAAGCCTGGTTCAGGGGCTACTGAGGGAGTCCTGGATTAGGGGGTGTTCGGGTAGCCGGACTATACCTTCGCCGGACTCATGGACTATGAAGATACAAGATTGAAGAATTCGTCCCGTGTCCGGATGGGACTTTCCTTGGCATGGAAGGAAAGCTTGGCGATGCGGATATTCAAGATCTCCTACCTATGTAACCGACTCTGTGCAACCCTAACCCTATCCGGTGTCTATATAAACCGGAGGGTTGTAGTCCGTAGGACAATCATCTTCATACACAATCATACCATAGGCTAGCTTCTAGGGTTTAGCCTCCTTGATCTCGTGGTAGATCTACTCTTGTACTACCCATATCATCAATATTAATCAAGCAGGAGTAGGGTACTACCTCCATCGAGAGGGCCCGAACCTGGGTAAAAACAACGTGTCCCTTATCTCCTGTTACCATCCGGCCTTGACGCACAGTTCAGGACCCCCTACCCGAGATCCGCCGGTTTTGACACCGACACGGGGGCTTAGCTGTAGTCCAGTACTCGTCTAAGTTTGAATAATCCTACCGAGTGGTGAGCAACCCTCTCATTCCGGGGCTTAGCTACAGTCCAGTACTTGCCTAAGTTTGAAAAATCCTACTGACTGATGAGCAAGCCCCTCACTTGGGGGATTAGCTGCAGTCCAGTACTCGCCTAAGATTGAAAAATCGTACCGAGTGGTGAGCAACCCTCCCACTCGGGGGCCTAGCTGCAGTCCAGTACTCGCCTAAGTTTGAAAAATCCTACCGAGTGGTGAGCAACCCTCTCACTCGGGGGCTTAGCTACAGTCCAGTCCTCGCCTAAGTTTGAAAAATCCTACGAAGTGGTGAGAAACCCTCTCACTCGGAGGCTTAGCTATAGTCCAGTGCTCGCCTAAGTTTGAAAACTCCTACCGAGTGGTGAGCAACCCTCTCACTCGGAGGCTTAGCTGCAGTCCAGTACTCGTGTAAGTTTGATGGATCTTACCGAGTGGTGAGCAACCCTCCCACTCAAATGCAACCTTCTCCTTCGGAGATGCACCACAAGTACGACGTGCGTTCCATCCCTATCTGCAAGGACGACGAGGTGCAGGTCGGCTGCAACCTTCTCCTTCGGAGCTGCGCCGCAAGTACAACATGCGTTCCATCCCTATCCGCAAGGACGACAAGGTGCAGTGAGGGAGTCCTGGATTAGGGGGTGTTCGGATGGCCGGACTATACCTTCAGCCGGACTCCTAGACTATGAAGATACAAGATTGAAGACTTCGTCCCATGTCCGGATGGGACTTTCCTTGGCGTGGAAGGCAAGCTTGGCGATGCGGGGATATTTATATCTCCTACCATTGTAACCGACTTTGTGTAACCCTAACCCTCTCCGGTATCTATATAAACCGGAGGGTTTAAGTCCGTAGTGTCGGCGTTCTGGGAACGGGGGTCCCCAGACTTGCCTGCCTGCGGCCTGTGGCGTGGCTCGAGTGGGGGCCCAACGTGGCCCATCTTCATCAACATAAGGCTCAAGACCCTCGCGAGGGGCCAAGCCTCGCGAGGCGGACGACACGACGCTTCCTCAAGCACGGCCTCCTTAGGCTGGCTCGCGAGGAGGCGGAGAGATCAAGGCGGGTACCTCATGAGGTGCCCATGACGCAAGCCATGACGATCAAGGATGCTAGGCGGGCGCCAGCCCGCGTAGCGTCTCCCTTTCCTCTTTGGTGCAAAGGGGCAAGCGCAGGCGAGAGGATCAAGCAAAGGCACCCATTTCGGTGCAACGAGACCAAGACCAGCTCTGCGACAAGGAGGAAGTCACTATGGAGCCCAAGACGGCGTCACTACAGGGCCTTTGGCAGGCGAAGACCAACTTTAGTCAGAACAAGTGTACCAGATGTTCCCCTTCAAATTGGCCAATTGTTGGCGCCCTTCCCGCTCAATATTTGGGAAGAGGCCCAGGGCCTTTGCCTATAAATAGGGCAAGCCACCCCCAGGGTAGTGGGGGGATCTAGAATCCGATCTGATCGAGTACCAAGGAACCAGTAGAAGCAAGTAGAGAGAGAGAGAGAGAAGGGCGATCGAACTCCCCCTAGCAGTTCATCCCCTAGCCAAGAACAGGCCCTCACGAGGCCGTTCCCCCTTGTACTGTTCTTCCTCATCAGCCCAAGTGGCAATCCACCGACCACACTGGAGTAGGGTATTACACCACAATGGTGGCCCGAACCAGTATAAACCCTGTGTCTCTTGTGTTGTTCTTCCAGTAGTTTAGATCCTTACGAGACGGAGGGGTAGAGGGCTCGATCTCCGCGCGCACCCCAGAGTTCGAACCTTAAGGGTCTGCCGGAACCCCAGAATCCGACATTTGGCGCGCCAGGTAGGGGTGCGCCGGAGGCCGTCTTCCGTCGGGCCCGCGCCGAGCGCAGGGCCGCCATCGCTTCCCGCGCTGTCCAGATGGCCCCCGTCAGTGGGCGTCCTCGTCGTTCCCCGTTGCCCGCCGTCAACGCCGCCACCGGCCCAGCGGGGAACGAGCAGCAAGAATCCTCTCAGCACCCGTCCGTGTGGCGGGATGGCCGCACCGCCACTCCATCGCTCACCCCGGCTGGTTCTTCGTCGCACGCACTTCGCGCGCCCTTGGAGGCTCGGGCTGTGCTCCTCGCGGCGAACGAGATCCTATGCTACCGCCCCGTCGACGACGTCTACGAGGAGTGGCTCGACCGCGTCGCCGAGCTCGTCCGCGCCGCAGGGGGCTCTCCCGCGCCTTCCGCACCACTGCGCCGCACTCCACCCCGTGTGGGAAATGAAGCCCCGGGGGCGTTCCAGCCGCCACCTTTCCAAGAAGATGCCATGGCCCCAAGGCGCGCAGCTCCTGGGCGGAACCCGCTCCGTCATGTGCCAGCCCAGCAGGAACGGAGCTGCCAAGAGGTCCCGCGACCGCAAGAGGTCGCCCGGGCGCTCCCAGCCCCGACTCGCCGAGACCCTGCTCCCGCTCCGGCACGTCAAGACCCCGCGCTGCTCCCAGCTCAGCGCAAGGGGACCCACAAGGCCAAGCTCTCCCTCAACCAAAACCTCCCGCGGCCACCGCTGGCTGCCGCGCCTACACCAGCGAGCTGCGTAGCGTCGCGTGGCCCGGCAAGTTCAAGCCGGACCTGCCTCCTCGCTACGACGGCACAACTGATCCCACGGAGTTCCTCCAGCTGTACGAGCTGGGAATCTAAGAAGCCAGCGGGGACGAAAAGGTCATGGCGAACTGGTTCCCCATGGCGCTGAAGGAAGGTGCTCGCACTTGGCTCCTGAACCTGGCCCCAGGCACGATCTCCTCCTGGGACCAGATGCGTACCCGCTTCCTCGCCAACTTCCAAGGTACCCGCGACCGGCCTCCCGCCGTGAGCGACATGCGCCGCATCAAGCAGCAACCTGGGGAGACCCTGCAGAAGTACATCCAGTGCTTCAACAGTGCGCGCCTCAATATCCCCAGGGTGTCTGAAGAAGCCATCATTTCGGCCTTCTCCGATGGCGTGCGCGACGTCAAGATGAAGGAGGAGTTGGCGATGCACGAAGACCTCTGCACCTCCCTGGAGCTGTTCAACCTGGCGACCAAGTGCGCCAGAGCTGAGGAGGGACGCCTCTCCCTCCTCGAGCTGCCTGTCGCAGACCCAGAAGAGAAGAAGTCCAAGGCCAAGGACGTGAAGCGCAAGGGGGCTGCTGTGCTCGCGGCAGAGCCGGACACCAAGCGGGGCAAGGATCTGCCTGAATCCTCTAGGGGCAGCCGGTACTGCGTGTACCACGACCTCCACACCCACAACACCAATGAATGCCAAGAACTCCACGCCGTGCGAGAAGGAAGAGTCGGCCGACGCCCTGACCGTGCTGACCGGGGCTACGGCCGAGGAGGAGGAAGGAACCCAGGACGCTGGGAAGACCGTGGCCCACGTCCAAGCTGGCGTGAGCAACCTCGCGAGGACCGCTGGCGTGACCAACCTCGCGAGGACCGCTGGCGTGACCCGCCTCGCGAGGACCGCTGGCGTGACCCGCCTCGCGAGGGGGACTGGAGGGATCAGCCTTGTGAGGATCGCCCTCATGGCAACCAGGGCCTGCCGCCGTTGCCGCCTCAGCCAAGAAGGAATGAAGACCGCCACCAAGACGAGGGTGCTGGGGGCTTCCAGGAGCCTCGCGCCATCGCCTGCATCCTGGGCGGAGCTCAAGCCCCAGCCTCCCAACGTATCTTCAAGCAGTTTGCTCGCGATGTGAATACGGTTCTCCCCAAGCTCGAAGCAACGCGTCCCCTCAGGTGGTCGGCCTGCACCATCACGTTCAGCTCAGCCGGAGTCCTCCCAATGCTTTGTTCCCCAGTCATCAGCAATGTTCTGGTCACCAGGACCCTCATCGATGGAGGGGCAGGGCTCAATGTCTTGTCCGTGGAAACGTTCAACAGCCTCCAAGTGCCCTATGACCAGCTCCAGCCAACCAGGCCCTTCTCCAGAGTCACCGACGGTTCCACAATCCCGATCGGGCAGGTCCGCCTCCCAGTCACCTTCGGCACCTACGACAACTACCGCACCGAGCTCATCTACTTTGACGTCGCCCACATCTGCCTGCCGTACAACGCCATACTCGGGTACCCGGCGCTGGCCAAGTTCATGGCCGTGACTCACCATGGCTACAACATCCTCAAGATGCCAGGAAGCGGCGGCGTCATCACAGTGCCATGCCAAGAGAAGGATGCAGTGTGTGTGCCCTGGAGCGAGCCTTTCAGGCCGCGTCACTAGAACACCCAGATCGCGGAAGCAGGAGGCTTCCTGAGACCACCCCCAAGAAGAAGAAGACAACGTCAGGCTCAGCCCCTCAGGAGGCAGGCCCTTCAAGGCCCGCGTTTGCCCACGGGGACCCTCCTTCAATCGCATAGGAAAGCGTGCCCGGCGCCCTCCTCAGGCAAGGCTCGGGGGCTCTCACCTGGAGGGCCACCGACCTCGCCATGGTCACGAGGGAGGCGCTGGGGCACCATGTGGAGGCGTGTTTCAAAGCACGCTTCCCTCAAAGGGAAGCCAGGGAAAGAAGGACATACCAAAAGGAGTTTGTTAGCAAGGCCATTCAAGAACTACAGGAGTCAAGGATCATGAGAGGTTGTCGTCGCCCACCAGCTGTGGCTCCCCATCCAGGCGAGGATGGTGGGTTGCGCGTCTGCGTCGACGTACCAGGGCTCAATCAGATCCCCATGATGGAGCGCCTCTAGCCCTCACAAGTGGGGCGCTGCGGAGGACCACCCCACAGCTATGTTCGCATGCCTTATGGCCTGCCGAGCGTGGCTGCGGCATACCAGCGCATCATGAGGAGCATCTTGGAGGTGCAAGAAGACAGGCGTTCCGCAGCCCTGGCGGAGATGGAGGCTGCTCACGAGGAGCCACCAGTGCCTCCGGAGCCTCCCGAGGCCCCTGGGCCTGGGGGCTCGTGAGGATCGGCTTCCGCAGCCCACCGAGTCTGCTGCACCAACGCCACTACACCGACGACATCTTCAGGTGACATCTTTCAAGTTTCATTCTCAGCTGGGAGCGCCCTCCCAGGGTTGCGTCATTCCAAGGCCGCGTGGGTCCGTCCCTGTGGCATGTATCCCTTTTTATCTTGTCCGTCGCTAGCTTACTTTGCTGGGGGCGCCCCTCGGGCTGCATCATCCCCAGACCGCTCGGGTTAGACCCAGCGGCGTGTATCCCTTCCGCGTTTATTTCCAATTATGCATCATGCTTGATTACTCGATGCCGTCCGCGGTACCTCTTCTTCTTCATGTCGACCACTTGCACGTTAAAGGGGGGGTGCCTGAGCAACGCGACTCAGGGCTCTTACTGGCTCTCCAGCCCTCACCCTCTGGTCTTGTCCACGGCATCGCGACCTGGCATACCAGCGACGGCTAAGACAAGCTCGAGGGCCGGGCCCCGAGGACGTAGAGTGCCGCCATCTAACCAGATTTTGCAGGAACACATCAAAAGACATGGCCCAGCGCCAGGCGCAACCCGCCTAGAGGTAGGGCCTCGTGAGTCCCGCGCTGGCTCACGGGTGCCCAGATACACCTCACCCGCTCCAACCAGCGAGCTCCTGAGCGACTAACAGTCGCTGCTGTGGCAACCCCGTCTTCTTTTTCTGTGATGAATCTGCAAGGCCCATAGGGGGAACCGCACTAGCCAAGGCCCTCATGGCGTTCCCTTCGCCCTTTCCCGCACGACCCGCTTGCATGTTGAAGGGGGGGTGCCTGAGCATCGCGAGTCAGGGCTCTTACTGGCTCTCCAGCCCTCACCCTATGGCCTTGTCCACGGCATCGCGACCTGGCATACCAGCGACGGCTGAGACTAGCTCGAGGGCCAGGACCCGAGGACGTAGAGCAGAAAGGGGAGCAGAGGCGAGGGGGAAGGGGCACGCGAGGACCTCGGCCAGTGATTCCGCTCAAGCTACCCCCCAGATCCGACGGCGCGCTGGGGATGATCCGCGACCCCTAAAGATAAGTCACCATCCAAAGCGTTGGCTACCGTGGCACTACCCCCGCACCTAAAGCGACTCCGTACTAGCGACGTTCCTTCTCTTTCTCACCAAGCGGCGGCTGCTTGGGCGCCACAGGGGACCTCCTGAGCATCGCGACTCAGGGGCTCTTACCGGACCCCGGGTCGCTCACCTCCTGGCCTTGACCACGGTATCGCGACCTGGCATACCAACGACGGCTGCCGCCGCCTTGGGACTGGGACCTATCGACGCAGAGCACAAAGCCCTCGCAAAGGTGCGAAAGGGAGAACCAAACTATGACGGAATTCGCGATTCGCACAAATCCATAGCAAGGGTTACATATGGACAACAAGGATCACAGCCACCTTACAAGCCCCTATGGGGCACAATTTGATTCCTTGCAGGGAACGAATCCTAAAAGGTGCTAACTACACGCGCCCCTGCAAAAGATGCCATCATCAACAGTAGGCCGGCAGGCACCGGCGCCAACCCGATCCAGATCAGGACCGGCGGCGACCAAGCGAGCCTGCCCTGCTCCGGGAGCGGCGTCGGCTCACGGGCTCGTAGCTCTCGTCGCTCGCCTCCAGCATCGCGAAGACCTCACTGGGATCGCTGGATCCTCCGGCGCTCCCGTCGCTTGCGGAGCTGTCCAGGGGGCGATTGGCGGGCCCAGCCGTCGCCGTGGCGAGGTCCTGGCCGCCTCCCCCGGGGCAACACTCCAGCCGAAGACCGTTCGCGTCGAAGACCTTGAAGAACATCACTGAAGCGCCGTCGTACTCCAGGTGGATCGTGAGGGCGCCCTTCGTTCTGCAGCACCGAGCGATTTCGCCCCAGCCGCGAGTCATGAAGACCTCGCCCGGGGCGGTGATCGCAACCTCTGCCCTGGTCGCAGGAGTGCTGCAGTCGACGTGCTGCAGCCACAGCTCCAGGAGTCTCCCCTGCTGGAAGACGGAGGCGAAGAAGGGAGGAAGGCGAATCCAAGTCCGCGGAGGCATGACGGCGTGGAGCACGACCTCGCGGGAGGAGCCCTCGGCGTGGACTCCAGGAGGAACAACCAACACCTTCGTGACCCTCCGGCGCCGGCGACGGCGCTGGCCGAGGGGATCAGCATCTCCTCTTCCAGAGCCCTCTGCGTGGGCATACAAGGGAAGCGGGAATCCCGGCGGAGGCCGCTCGTACCAAGGCCTCAGCACCACCAAGCGGTTCTCCTCGTCTCGGTCGCGCAAGGCAGGCCGTTTCTTCGGCGGAAGTGGGTCAGGTACCTCTTGAGGAGCCTTTCCCTTCTCCGCCGCAGAGAACCGGCGAATCGGAGCCATCACACCAAGACGGAGCGAGAACTGAGGCGGAGGAGGAAGCAAGGAGAGACGGACTAGAAGGGCACGCGCGGTGCCGTACTTATAGCCGGTGGAGGCCAACCGTCGGCCTCCACGATCACAGGTAATCATGACACGGTTTGCATGCAGGGACTTGCCCAATCCGCGCGATCGTCGAGGCGTCGTGGGGAAGCGGAGACGCCCACGTCCAGTCAACCGCCACGCGCCGCCCGAGGCCGCAGGCTGTTAGGGCCCGCGGCGCTTCGCCCTTGCCCTTTCGCCTCTCGGCACAGCCAAGTCCGTGCGCGCCTTGGGCCCGGGGGCCTACTGTTGGCGTTCTGGGAACGGGGGTCCCCAGACTTGCCTGCCTGCGGCCTGTGGCGTGGCTCGAGTGGGGGCCCAACATTGCCCATCTTCATCAACACAAGGCTCAAGACCCTCGCGAGGGGCCAAGCCTCGCGAGGCGGACAACACGGCGCTTCCTCAAGCACGGCCTCCTTAGGCTGGCTCGCGAGGAGGCGGAGAGATCAAGGCGGGTACCTCATGAGGTGCCCATGACGCAAGCCATGACGATCAAGGATGTCAGGCGGGCGCCAGCCCGCGCAGCGTCTCCCTTTCCTCTTTGGTGCAAAGGGGGCAAGCGCAGGCGAGAGGATCAAGCAAAGGCACCCATTTTGGTGCAACGAGACCAAGACCAGCTCCGCGACAAGGAGGAAGTCACTGTGGAGCCCAGGACGGCGTCACCACAGGGCCTTTGGCAGGCGAAGACCAACTTTAGTCAGGATAAGTGTACCAGATGTTCCCCTTCAAATTGGCCAATTGTTGGCGCCCTTCCCACTCAATATTTGGGAAGAGGCCCAGGGCCTTTGCCTATAAATAGGGCAAGCCATCCCCAGGGTAGAGGGGGATCTATAATTCGATCTGATCGAGTACCAAGGAACCAGTAGAAGCAAGTAGAGAGAGAGAGAGAAGGGAGATCGAACTCCCCCTAGCAGTTCATCCCCTAGCCAAGAACAGGCCCGCGCAAGGCTGTTCCCCCTTGTACTGTTATTCCTCATCAGCCCGAGAGGCAATCCACCCACCACACTGGAGTAGGGTATTACACCACAATGGTGGCCCGAACCAGTATAAACCCTGTGTCTCTTGTGTTGTTCTTGCAATAGTTTAGATCCTTATGAGACGGAGAGTTCGAAACTTAAGGGTCTGCCGGAACCCCAGAATCCGACACGTAGGACAACAGACAATTATACCGTAGGCTAGGTTCTAGGGTTTAGCCTCCTAGATCTCGTGGTAGATCTACTCTTGTACTACCCATATCATCAATATTAATCAAGCAGGACGTAGGGTTTTACCTCCATTGAGAGGGCTCGAACCTGGGTAAAACTTCGTGTCCCTTGTCTCCTGTTACCATCCGCCTAGGTGCACAGTTCGGGACCCCCTACCCGGGATCCGCCGGTTTTGACACCGACATTGGTGCTTTCATTGAGAATTCCTCTGTGCCGTCGCAATCAGGAAGGATGCCTCTTCCCGTCTTTAAAGACGGCGCCGTTACTAAGGGAGCCTTGGCTGTCGTCCAAACTCTCCGGCTAGGTGGTCTTCTTATGACCACCTGTTCGGCTGTTGCGCCGAAGGTGACCTCTCGGGTCATCAAAAGCAATCTTCACGTCAGCTCGGAACTCATCGAGCAATTAGATCCAATGGAGTTTTCTTCCGTAAACGAGCTCTTGGATCGCATCGCCGCCCTAGGGGTCGCTACAGATTACGACCAAGTTGGGCTTAAACCCGATCTAAGAGAAATTAACTCTCCCCAAGCCACCCATCACGTTGCCGTGGTCAAGGCGCGGTGCAACAATCCTTCATCTATATTAAGGACTAGCTACGTCCGGATTCACGATCCCTCCAAGCCGGATACCCACGGAGGGGAGGACGTAACCCAAGACCTGAACTCAGAATCAGGCAGCAGGCTAGATTCATTGGACAATTTCCAAGAATACAAACTTCAGAGTTCGGAAACTCCTTGGCCTTTGAGTCTCAGATTGGGTGAGGTTTCGGATTTAATTACACCCACCCACCCGAACGTAAGCGATCTATCCCAAATCAGGCAAAAGCCCGAAGAAACAGTACATCATTACTGGGCCAGATTCCTCCTGGTTATGAACATGATAAAGGACTGCCGCGAGGAAGACGCAGTTTCAATATTCTGCAATAATTGCACGGACAAGGTAATCCTTAACGCCATAAGTCGTCGTGATATTACATGCCTTTCTGACTTGGCGTCCATAGTACAAAAGTACTGTGCGATGGAAAGCGCCTGGAAAACCGAAATAAAATTTTGGGATAATCCGGTTGTAAATAGAAACCCCGTCCGGAACAAAAGGGTGCATCATCGACAGACACCCGGGTTAAACACCAAAAAACAAAAACCCTCTACAGGGCATGGAATCGTACTGGAAGGATGGCTTAATGGACCCTGTAAAATTCACAGTACAGAGGGCGCCACGCCAACTCCTAGCCTTAGAGCATGTTGGATACTCCGGCAGGTGGCCAAAATTGGCGAAGATCTCCTAATTCCGGAGGCCGCAGAAAGCCACCCCAGGGTCACCAGTACAGTCTTAACAGTCTTCAAGACTTTCGCATCAAATAATATGCGAAAAAGAACACTCTGCAGCCTCGCCGAAGTCTACCAAGTAGCAACAATAAACCCATGGAGTGACACGGCTATTACTTTTAATACCAGTGATGAACCTAAATTCGAACAGCCCGAGCACCAGCCGCACTGGTCCTCAGTCCAATAGTGGACGACTTTCGCCTCACCAAGGTACTCATGGATGGAGGCAGCGGATTAAACCTCATTTACAAGGAAACCCTTCAAAAAATGGAAATAGACTAGAACCGCATTGAGCGAAGCAGCACAACCTTTAGAGGAATAATCCCCAGTCGGGAAGCGCGCTGTACAGGAAAAATCACACTAGATGTGGTGTTCGGCACGCTGGATAATTACAGGTCCGAAGAAGTCACGTTCCATCTGGCCCCGTTCAGTAGCGGATACCACGCTCTTCTCGGGCGGGAAGCATTTACAATCTTCCAAGCAATACCCCATTAGGGGCACATGAAGCTCAAGATGCCCGGGCAAAATGGAATCATCACTCTCGCTAGTGATCCGGACAAAGCACTCTGCGCCGAAAATAAGACAGCCGCACTGGCCCTTGAGGCACTATCCGAAGCCCTAGAGGCTGAGGAGCTGACTGCGCTGCGCTCCAAGGTGAACAGGGACGATGTGATACTCGACAAGAGATCCAATTCCACCTCCTTTAAACCAGCGGATGAAATAATCAAATTCCAGGTCCATCCAATGGACCCTAATAAAACAGCTTCCATCGGGGCACAATTAAACCCCGATGTAGACACCGCACTGCGAGAATTCCTACGTGAAAATTGGGACATCTTCGCCTGGCATCCTTCAGACATGCCGGGAATCCCACGCAGACTGGCCGAACATAGCATAAATATCCTAAAAGGATTCAAACCTGTCAAACAAGCTCTTCGGCGTTTTTCCGAACCTAAGAGACAGGCCATGGGAGAGGAGCTAGCCAAGCTATTGCAGGCCGGATTCATCAGACATATAAAACATCCGAACTGGCTAGCAAACCTGGGGATGGTACCAAAGAAGGACAAATCCTGGCGCTTGTGCATTGATTTTAAAGACCTTAACAAGGTTTGCCCAAAGGATCCCTTCCCCCTCCCCCACATCGATCAAATTGTCGACGCTACCGCAGGACACGATTCGTTGTGATTCCTCAACGCATATTTAGGCTACCATCAAATCAAGATGGCAGAATCTGACCAAGCCGCAATGACATTCATCACACCATACGGCCCATTCTGCTTCAACACGATGCCCTTTGGGCTCAAAAACACCGGCGCAACATATCAGCGCATGATTCAAACATGTCTGGCAAACCAGGTCGGCAAAACAGTGGAGGCATACATGGATGATGTGGTCGTAAAAACAAGACATGTCGAATCTCTAGTAGACGACTTGAGGCTCACATTTGACAATCTCCGACCATACGACATAAAGCTTGACCCGGAAAAATGCGTTTTCGGTGTTCCAGCCGGAAAGCCCTTGGGCTTCATTGTATCCGGTAGAGGAATTGAAGCAAATCCAGCCAAGATCCGAGCTCTGTCACAAATGGACATCCCAAAGGACCTCAAACAAATACAAAAATTAACAGGATGCATGGCGGCTCTAAGCCGCTTTATCTCCCGTCTGGGAGAAAAGGCTCTACCTCTTTACCGCCTCCTTCGGCGCACCGAACACTTCGAGTGGATGGCTGCCGCCACGGCCGGACTCAACGAAATAAAGGACATATTGGCAACAAACCCAGTTCTGGCCGCGCCAAATATCGGCGAACCAATGCTATTGTACATAGCAGCTACCCACCAGGTTGTTAGCGCAGTGCTCGTCGTCGAACGAGAAACGAACGGACACAAATACCCCCTTCAAAATCCGGTCTACTATGTGTCCACTGTACTCACTCCATGCAAATCACGGTACCCGCAGTATCAAAAGATTGCATACGCGGTATTCGTGGCATCCCGGAAGCTGCGACACTACTTTCAAGAGTGTTCGATAACAGTAGCCTCCGAAGTACCACTTAATGATATTATAAACAATCGCGAAGCAACGGGCCGGATTGCAAAATGGGCCATCGAGCTCCTCCCATTCGATATAACTTATAAGCCATGGCGAGCTATTAAGTCGCAAGTTTTGGCCGACTTCGTCGCAGAATGGAAGGAGGCCGAACTCCCTAAAGAGTACGGCACATACTCAAACTGGATCATGCATTTCGACGGCTCTAAAATGTTGGCCGGTCTGGGGGTTGGCGTCGTTTTGACGTCCCCCACGGGAGACACAATCCAATATTTAATCCAGATTATGTACACAGACTCCAACAATGCAGCCGAATATGAGGCCCTTTTACACTGTCTCCGAATGGCAGTATCCATGGGCATTCAACGCCTAGAGGTGCAAGGGGATTCGAACCTTGCAATATCCCAAATAAATGGAGACTTCGATGCCAAGGATCCAAAAATGGCAGCTTATCGCAACACCATCCTAAAAATGTCAACTCGGTTCGAAGGGCTCGAATTTCATCATATAGCCCGAGAGAACAATCAGGAGGCAGACGTCCTGGCACGCATCGGCACAAAACGCGACGCGGTCCCCCCCCCCCCCCCAACATCTCCTTGGAACGGCTGTTCAAGCCATCCGTAGTATGGGAAGGGGAATCCGGCAATAACATTCCGGACTCAACTGCACTGCCCGATGACGAACAATCTGACACAATCGGAGGCTCCGCCAATGAAGTCACACCTTCAACCCACGTAATAATGGCCGTTATCGCCCCGTGGACAGAACCATTCCTTGCTTACCTTACTAGGCAGGAACTCCCAGAGGACCAAAACGAGGCACGCTACATAGTGCGAGATCTAAAGCCTATAAAGTCCATGAGGGAGAGCTTTATAAAAAAAGCACTACCGGAGTCCTTCAAAGGTGCTTCTCCGAAGAGGATGGGCGGAACTTGCTGGCTGAAATTCACGCCGGACTCGGTGGTCATCACGCTGCAGCTCGGTCCCTTGTAAGCAAGGCTTTCCGTACAGGCTTTTATTGGCCAACGGCCCGGGCAGACGCTCAGGACTTAGTCCAACGGTGCGTTGGTTGCCAGCTTTTCGCAAACCAAAGCCATATGCCACCCACCGCCCTCCAAACTATCCCCATAACATGGCCCTTTGCGGTCTGGGGACTTGAGATGGTGGGACCCCTTAAAGGTGGAACCCACAAGAAAAAAATACTTACTAGTCATGGTGGATAAATTCACCAAATGGATAGAAGCCAAGCCTGTTAAGACGGCCGAATCCGGACCAGTGATAGACTTCATATCTGGGGTTGTACACCATTACGGTGTCCCCCACAGCATCATCACTGATAACGGCACGAACTTTACGACCGACGAGGTAAAACTCTGGTGCAAAAACATGGGCATCAAGCTCGATTATGCCTCCGTCTATGACCCACAAACTAACGGCCAGGTCGAACGTGCAAATGGTCTTGTTATGAGTGGCATCAAACCCAGATTAGTGCGATCCCTCAAGGAATCCAACACGCACTGGGTAGAGGAGCTCGACTCCGTACTCTAGGGGCTGCGGACCACGCCGAATCGCACCACCGAATACACACCATTATTTATGGTGTACGGCGCAGAGGCCATTTTGCCTTGCGACATAATTCATGACTCACCTCGAGTGCGCATGTACGAAGAAAGAGAAGCCAAACTCGATCGGCAGGATAGTTTAGACACTTTGGAGGAGGAGCGTGACGTGGCAAAAGCCCGTTCTGCATTCTATCAACAGCAGGCTCGAAGATATCAAAGCAGAGAAGTACGGGCCAAAAATTACAATATTGGCGAACTAGTTCTACGCCTGCCGGACAAGAAAAAGGACAAACTGAAGCCCAAGTGGGAAGGTCCCTTCATAGTCGACCAGGTCCTCACTGGTGGAGCGTACCGCCTGCGAGATGCATCGAATAACCGACTCGAGCTTAACCCATGGAACGCAGCCCGTCTCCGAAGATTCTATGCCTAGCGCCAGACTCTGTGTTCGTCTCCTTCCTCTGTCCATTTTTTACATTTTCTATCTTACATTTCTCTCCTTCCCCCCTTTTTCTCTCTTATAGCCCTTAAAGGCTCATCAGGTGACGTGCTACCGACGCTCACTAAACCTGGGGGCTTCTTTAAACAGAAGCTTATTTATACGAGCTTCATACCCAACACATGTGTCAAACTCTCGCATGTACCTTTTATTCACCATTATATGCATCGATATGGCTTAAGCGGGTTTCCTTATTTATTTGCGGGTCTCTCGTACAAGATTCTATCAGTTACAGCGGATTCAAGGGATGGAGCCAGATCTACTATCCGCTTGCTGTCCCTAAGCTGATAATTGCCCGAGCCTATTTGTTTTTTTTCGGGGAGGGGCTCTCAACCATTCTTTCAGGTCAAGCGGAACCATGACTCCACTCGTTAGGTCGGGTGACCCTACAAATATTATATGTGAACCCGCGATAAATGTGCTTCAGTGCTGCCGTGCTTTAGAGAAGCTGCCGTGCCTACCCCACCCCAATTGGTCGTGCTTTTCCTGTTTCTTAAGCCACGCGAATGAATAGGTCTGTGTTTGCTCGGAGGAAGGTGTTTAGCCAGAGCGTTTCTCAGCTCAGACAAAGCTTCTCTTTACGTGAAGTGCCACGGTTACTTTTCCCTCTTGACCCGGCTTTTCCTATTCTAACGGTAAAAACTTGTACTGGAACGGCAGCCCAGGGTTCGATCTTTGTTACCCCACTGATTGTGCGATCTTCTAGGCCGATATTGGCTTACGAAAAAGAAAACTCCTAAAGTGGCAGATTTGGAAGCAAATCCTGAGCTTCCTTCAATGAAATTCCATTCAATGTGCCTGGGGTCCCCTCTGTTATCAATAAATGAGTAGGCGCTGAAGACGGCGAGTGCGGCGCATGAGGACGGCAGGGATGAGTTGCGACTCAAGGAGCACAGAATGTAAACAGGCAAGTACCCGCTGTTGATGCATCGTCGGAGTAGGAAAGGGAAAGCCCTCAAGCTCTAGCAGCTGTCCCGCGTGCATTGGCTTAAGAAAGGAAGTCGGCCCCGGGCAATCCGGAATCGAGTATGCGCCTCTTTTCCTCATTCAAAAAGAAAGGACTTGTGCGAGTCACCCAGCAATGGCTTTTCACATCGATGATGCATATTTCCAATGCTTTTTGAATTACAATAAAAAGATGAAATAGTTCACTCTGGCATAATCCATTGCAAGATCCGTTCATATTAGCTATCTACTGCCTGACTTGCCCCACTTACTAAATAGGGCTCATTACATTCATGGAGAGAAAGGTAAGCGTGTAAACAAAGCTAGCTTCTGCCGGAAGAGAGTTGCTTGCCTCTTGCTGCCACTAAACCCCAATGTGAAAGAAAAGCAAGGCGATCTACCGAACAAACATTTCCTTTGTTTTTAATAAGATAACATTGGGAGAATATTCCTGGGATTTGTTTTGTACCGATTGAATGATTTCGGCAAGCTAAATCCATTCGTTTGGGATCCTTTCTTTCTCCCCTTTTTATACTCAAAAGTCATTGCCTTTCCTACTCGAAAATGGCTTGCTCCAATTATTAAATAGGACGGAGTTGTCCTTTCTTACTCGATAGCCTTTGTGCTTCCCCTATTTAATAAGTTTAGATGGGAAATGCGGATAAGCTTGAGAACAGACAACTCTTCACTTTAAAATCCACCCCAGGTATCTCTACCTGTAGGCAGAGGGTCCTCGTTCTTCTGGAGATGCCGCTGGCGCTGCTGAAGTGGATTGGGATGGCTGCGCCAAAGTCTACTGATCCATTAATAATTTGCAACATAAGCTTTAGTGCCTTGCTATGGCGAGGTCGTCTCCCCGCCAGAGTCGGTGAAGCTTGATAGTATCCTCGCATGAATTCACATACGTAAGATCCCGGTAATCTTCAAGACCATGGACATCGTGAACGAACTGGCCTCTCAATCCTGATGGTGGTACCCATTCTGCTAGTGCGAAAGCTGTTCCCGTTTCTTCGTGATCCGATCTGGTATCAGCGGATACTTGCATTTATCCGGGAAGGGTTGAAACAATGGAATGCAACGCAACAAGAAAACGTGTATGTTAAGTTCTATAGTTGATGTGATGCGGCTCGACTCATCATTGCTCTCACAAAA
>CP136056.1:159460750-159495750 GCA_032464435.1 Aegilops umbellulata | reverse complement strand
TTCTCCTCCTATAAGGAAATCTCGTCGTTTCACTCTTCTTCAAGTACCATCGGATTAGTCAACTCAAACTCTGAGAGATTACTATAGAACCAAGGCGGGTACTTTGATCTGATAACGTCTACTACGTATTTGATCCATTAACACAACGACAAGCGTTCGTACCTTCAGAGGTATGCCACAGGGCTCACTACTCGGATTAACACTTTCCAAACTAAATAGCTGGGCATCGACAGCGACAATCAGCGGATGAAGGAGTGGATGAAAAGGGTACCTAAGTGCTTGCATGCCTGGATCAGCCCAATCCCTATTAGTGAGTGATCAAGGAAGGTCAAAAACAAGAGCAAGCTCACGGCTAGGCATAGTATCAAGAGATTGCTCGCCCGTCGCATGCCTAACGAATCCAGGGAAACAAGAAAAGCATGACCAATTGAAGGGGCCGACTGCCCAAGGAGACTAAAATAACTATTAAGTAAGGAAGGAGGGGATTTAGTCACACCCACACCTAGCTCTTGGATGAAGTAGGGCAGCAGCTAATGGGTCAAGTTTTGATACTGGTTCCTCAAAACAGCTTTTTGACTCTATGGGACATTTATGGAATTTCTTCCATCGGCAAGAGTACCTTTGTTTCTCAACTTTAATGATTTTTTAGTCTCTCGATACTAACTAATTAGTTAGGGGAGGTGCTTACTTTTTTAGTTAAGGATCCAAAGAAACAGGTCTGGGGTATCATAAGATGAAAGCGGAATGCCTGAAGCATAGAGAAGTGAAGTACAGTATGAATAAGGAATGGTGGCACACTGGCGAATGCAAACTCTCAGCTGATAGGGAAGAGGGGGGAGGCTAGCTAGGGCTTACCTCTGACTCCCTTTTACTCCAGCATCTCAAATAATACTATAAAATATGTGCTTGCAATAAACAGAAGCTAAAGGAAGAAAAGCAATAAAACTAATTCACTTCCTTCTTGGGATCGATAAATGGCTTTTTTTCATTTGGGACTGCCCTCTTCCAAGAGTTCATCCACGAAAGGAATGGGATATTTTTATTAATGGTAAGGCTATTTAGTTTCCTGTAGTCTATACACAATCGCCAACTCCCACCCATCCTACCTACAGGTACAGGGCTTGAAAAGGGCAAAGGGCTTGAGCTTGGCCTAATCACAGCACCTGCTAGCATTTCATCGACCAACTTTTCAATGGCTGCCTTTTGATCGTGCGAGTATCTATACGGCCTGAGATTAATCGGCTCAGCTCCCTCCAGAAGAGGTATTACATGATCATGGGTCTGGTGGTAACTCTTTTGGCTCATTAAAAATGAATCAAATGATTCCGCTCGATGGATTGGATCCTGTTCAAGTTCCTGCTCAATAGAAAAGGTATTTTGCTTGTTATCAAATGGAGGTTTATCTCCGTCTTGACCGAAGGTATCTTTCCCGTATGCCTAACTTGTCTTTTGTTTCTGTGAAGTCAAGCTAAGTGCAACGCGTTATATAGTGATTGATGTGCCTACTCACTCTATCTATAGCCCTTTCTTTTGCTTTGAAATGATCAACCTTGATCTCCGCCACAAGAAAAGAAGAATAAAAAAACCGTTATGATTAAGTGGAAAAGTTGTATCTGAGAGATAAAATGATTTATTTCGACGGTTGCATGACCGTTCATTTCTGTCAGTTCAGCTCTCTACCGGTTGACCAAAAGTCTGATCTAGCTTTGTGCCAGGGCGAGGTAAGGATAGGATCCTTGCGTAGGAGAACTTGTTTCAGGATTTCGGTATCCTTCTAGCCCAGCTCCGTTCTGAAATTCCATTATCCTGGCTCTACGACTTTTTTCACTCTTTCTTTGAATTGAAGTCACTTTAATCAAAAGGCAGACCATGAAGGCGTATTGAAGAACCAGACCTATAGGGTCACGAGAAGATCTCTCACTAAGCTACCAATCGGGGGTCTATTTTTCACTCTCTGCTATTATTCGAAGTTTTATCGCTAGCAGATACTATGTTTATGAACATAATAAGGAAGAGATTCTTATTAAGTAGGGGGAAGAATACGGGAAGATGGTCCGATCGAAAGCCGAAGGTACGGGTCCTGTAGGTCAGCTGTTTCAGCATAGGTCGGCGGATCAAGTAGTTCCAATTGTGGACCACCAAAGCAGCGTATTTCAGATCTAGACAGAGAAGCAGCGCCCAAAGAAGAGTGTGGTGATAAGTATGGTGATAAATGGGGTGCTGGTCACAAATGCCCCAAGACCATTCCTCCGTACGTCTTCCCTTAGGCTCCTATGGGCGGCAGCCAGGTAGAATTAATATAGCAAGCAGTGCTTGCGGCTTCGTAGGCAATATGAGATAAAGCTGACTAAGAGAAAGAAGTAAGCGTATCTTGCAGCTGTTTTCATTCCTAGATCTTGAACCGTATAAGATCAAGCATTGATTTGATGGATCAAATGCTTTCAGATGAACTACTCGATCAAGGGCTTATTAAGAAAAGTAAGTAAGGGAAGCTGTCTACCGCGTAGTGGTATCTTTTTACTGACTATCTCCTCTACCAATATATCCAATACTTGGACTCCTCGAGAAAGGATTTCTCTCCTTGAAGAGACCGAACTAGACTAGTGGCCGGATGGAAGGGATGGGACTAACTACGTTCCAAAGACTTGATCAACAACATCTGTTCCTTAACTCTCTGTATCTGCCCTTTTTTATATCAACATTCCGAATTTAGCTCTACTACCAGAGCCTTTCGATAGGAAGGAATGGAATCTTATCTTACACGAGAGGCCTCTTTCCAAGCCCTCCATGCAATCTGAATAGGATTCAGAGTCTCCTTCATTCACTGCCAAGCTCTAGTAAATATCTGAGTGAGTAAGTTATGGATCGTGGGCTTTTCCATCTCCTGCTTACGGCAATATCTGCTTCTTTTTAGCTGAAGACAAGGGCCCCTCCTATAAGGTATTTTGTAGTTGGTGGGAGCGCTTTGGCGCGAGAAGTGATAGCTATGGCTTAACAAGCATCAACTGTTCGCACAAGCACTGGTATCTTTATGTGTCCCGTGAGAAAGAGAAATAAGTGGATGGTATCGATCGAGGCAAGTAATAAAACATGCTGGGAAAACTGGAACTGACGGATGCAGAAAAGAAGGTACTCGTGATGGACGATCTTGACGATGACAATGGCACATCTCAGTCGTTGGCTGTGTGTCAAGTCCATCAATTCCAAAGGAGTGGTTTGTTTGCTTCACTTCACTTTACGATACTGTTCCATTGCTTCTGTGCAGTAAGAAGTTGGCAACAGGGATTTCGGATAGGTAGGTTCAGTCAACCCAAGAGAACTGTTGGCGTGATGAGCTAATGGGTATAGATATTTTTAGCAGGTTGGATACCGTTGAGGTCAGTGCAGGTATAAGAAAGGCTGAGAGACGAGAAAACGGCTGTCCCGTGGCTATCGAATTAAGAACGATAACAGGACTTGTAGGTTCTCGTGCAATTCTGGATCATGTGACAAAAACAGGTCACTTGACTCAGTCTGTCACTTTCAAGCCGTTGCACAAGCACTTATTAAATTGAAATAGGGGCATCCATTTTCGAGCTCTATCGCACTTTCCACACCTGTTGTGTACAATCATCCATACATAAGTATAACAAAAGATTCGGATCCGGAAACCGAAACAAGACATAGTTGGATAGGTGCCGTGCCCTGGTCCAACCTAAGTCAGTTCGAACCTGACGAGTCGTAATCATCTGTAGCAAACACTACTGACCACTAACTTGATCTCCGATCAGTGGTGAAGGTTGTGAGTGAAACGAGTGGTTTATATACAGCATGGTAAAGAGCAGCGTAGGGCTATACCTGGCAATTCAGCTTTCAAAGAAATGGAGTACTAACATGTCGACTCAAAGCATCAGCTACTTGATTTGTGGCTCCTGATTTGTAGACAATGACATAGTTGAATCTCTCCAAATAAGCTTCCCATCTTGCCAGATCGACATGTTGATGATCTTTGAAATGCTTCAAGGCTTGATGGTCAGTATAGACAAGAAACTCCTTAGGCAGCAAATAAACCTCCCATGTTTTCAAAGCTCTGAATACAGCATACAACTCTTGTTGATATGTACTCCATTTCTTCCTTGCATCACTTAGCTTCTCACTTCTGAAATGGTCTTCGGTGTTGGCCATTCTCTGATAGCAGCAACTTTGGATTCATTCGATAGTGAGGCAAATTAGGAAGACTAGCACCAGGAATTAGATCAATTCGGTGCTGAATATCCCTCATGGGTGGCAATTGTTGAAGCTCTCAGGTAGCCTAATTCTCCTTTCGAACTACGGAATTCGAGTTGGATATGGTGATAAGCCAAGCCTAAAACTACCATCGCTTAACCTGGTGAAGAAGAGCTTCCAATCAAATATGCTTAACAAACCCAGCCATCAGGCTACGAGTGGGGATTTCTAGGGAGATTCAAGCTGTGGCTCTGCTAGCTTTAGTCGGCATAAGAACAAAGAACTAAATGGGTCTCCTTAGCCTTTTGTTAGGTTCGGTGGCCTGGAGTCTTCTACGGGGCATCTCTTCTTTATAGATGAGAAGTCGATTCAGAACACGCAAGAAAAGGATTGATGGAACAATGCAAAGAGTGCTCATTAACTCACTAGCATCCCAATAAAATCATTCCAAAGTACTTCTCCATTTCGGAACAAGCTCTTGGTGAAAAAGACTGGCGTCTAGTCCGAAAAGCGCCTATGGAAGATCTACTATTTTTCTTCGCACCAAGTCAATCTCCATGCATATATTCTGCCAGTTCTCATTCAATCTCTTTTCATCCGGGAAGCTTCCCCGCAACTCCAACTACCGGAAACATTAGCTCGAACATTCGAGTTAGAGATGAAAAGGACCGCCCTTCAGCTAGAACCCTCCCTTAAAGAAATGAAATTGAGTCAGTGACCCTATGAGAGAGGAAGAGTTCCGTGTGTCCAGTCATCGTCTATTCAACTCAAAGAACTTCTAGTTTGATTAGCATAAAGAAAGTGCCAGCTAGGCCAGCCATTAGTACCATAGCTTTCCCAAGAAGGATAGGAGATGGATCAGACTCTTCAGCGGGAAAGAATGCGATCAAAGGACCCTATGAATACTACTAGCCGTAGCTGTGGTTGTGGCCAAGAAGCAGGCAGGGAAGGAGATGTCCTTCTTTAAAGGAATTTCGTCAGGGATCTATTCCTCGAATCAATAAAGCAAAAGAAAAGTCTGGCAGTGCGAGAGGCCAATATGACTATCTATATCAGTTCTTCGCCTTGGTCTACTCCATCATGTAGTGAGTCGAGGTCTGTCCCTAAGGAGAAAGACGAAGCAAAACCCCAACGATTAGATTATAGGGTTGGACCCTATTTTTTCAAGAAGGAGCATGAAGGTGCCGAAAATAGGGCTTTTATCACGTTTGAGAGTTGTTCCCTCTTAGGGCTGAAAGTGGAAAGTCTTCGAGTATCGTCGTCCTTCTATTGATAGATTCAGGATTCAAATAGATTCAGAGAAGGCCAACTTATCTCGATCTGGTCATTCACCCGATATGGGAATACCTTTTAGGAAGGCAAGACTAGAAAAAAGTCCGATTGACCGAAGATGTGAAGAAATCGACTGCATTAGCCCTTCATAAGGGAATACTTGACTCAGTCAATTCTTTAGTTGACATCGAGACCAAGTCCCATTGACTCTCTTGGAGGAAGATCCGCCAAGGGGCGAAGCGGTCCAATTCAATGTTTTACTGTTACTCTAAGTCACTCTCCTGTTAGGAAATCGATCTAGCTGCTTATCCTATAGATAGAGAGTGTTGACAATCACCTCCGCTATTTCAGCTGTTGTCGGCATAACAGCTTCGGTAGTATACCTACCTAAACAGATAATTCGTACCATGATTAGCAGACCCTTCTCAACTCTAGCGATTTCAAGCGGACCAGTCTCCAATTACCTTGCAAAGCGTTAGCGCTAGCCAGGTCAATAGTTCAAGTATCAATGAAAGTCTCTATTTCAGTAAAGTAGAAATGACAGCTGTTTAGGTAACAGAAGACAATGCCTGCTAGAGGTATGATTCCGATCTTTGCGCAAGCAATAATATATGCTATGGCACTTTTTTTTTGCACAGCTCCTCTTTAATGCCAGCTGGTGTGAGGGAGTTCGCTGGGGATGTGAACTGTTGAATCATGAGTAAAGATATCCATGCACAGTAAAGATCAATAGGTTGAAATCAGATAAAGGCAAATATGGCTTTGAGGAAGAATATGAACGGGATTCCACATTCATAGGCTATTAGGCAGGTTTGGATTCTCCTGGCAAAGGCAGATATTTCTATGCATTCCTCTGCCAAGTCCAGTTCCTCTCAGTCTCTCGATTGCATCGGCCAGGTCCTTCCGATAAAAGCTCATCCCTTCCTCCAAGAGCTATCCGTCTATTCGAAGGAATGAAAGCACAACCGGAACAAATGCTAGATTCAAGTCCTTTGGTTGCCACCCACCACCAGTGGGAGAGGCAGAACAATGAATCAATTTCCTAGATCAAATGGTTTCTCGGGCGATCCCATTCCCATTTCCACCTATCGAAGCCCAACCAAGTGAGGCACATCCACCGGATTCGTTCAAAGCTTTCCATCGGGTCAAACAAGCGACTCTCGTTCCTACGATTCACCCGGTACTCTCCACCTGTTGTGGATCCGAAGCTAGCCCACCTCATGTTCCCATCCATGGATCCAAGCTTTAAACTACTCATTCATCTTAGGCAAAGCACTAGATGGAAGTGAAGAGGGACTATTAGCTAGCTTCTCTTGTTTCTTTACTTGTGGAATTCATCAGATGTAGCAGGAAATAATTACCAAGTGTGTACGCTCAATCCGTAGCTTGTTTTGATTAGCTTTATCCTTGAAAGAATAAGCAGCTTCTTGTTTAGGGCGGGCTATCTTGACTCTTGAGCCTGAGAGGGAGAAGGCTTCCCGCGTGGACGGATTAGCAATCCCTAGTCTTCCATAAAGCGTATTGGACTTATGTGTCCTCCTCCTCGAAGATGATGGATCTATGGTTACGACCATTCTTTATGGCTCTGTACCAATAGTACAGATTCGATTTAGGCTCTTTAAAGAATCACCCAACTGGTTTGATTTCTTTTTTGCAGTAATCAGAAAGTTCGCTCTTTTTCCAGACCTGTGGCCTTGGAGTTCATCCCCGTCCTCTGCCAGGTGAGAAGGAAGATGAGAGATACGTTCCTCGTCTTCCACTTTCTTCCAGGAAAGCCTTTCACCGAGCGAGCAGCTAAGCGAGTTCATCCGCATCTGTTGTCGTTCAAGTAGGTCTTTGGTTGTAGTAGTGTAGGCATAGGAGAAGACTGATTCCTAGCCTTTCTATTTACTAAGGTCAGGAAGGGGGTAAAGGGGGATGGGGGGAAGGTGAAAAGTTGAAGTTCATTCCTCCCTCTAATTCCATCTCAACCTATCCGCCACAGAACAGGGGCGGGCTCTTTCTTCTTGTTCTTGCGTGACATCTCGGTAAGGCTTTAGATATATAGGAACTAGGGAAAAGAACCTCTTGCCATCCTTGTCGATCGAAAAAAAGTATTAAAATAGAAAAAAAGGATTCAAATCTGCGTACTACTCCCTAGCTTCTTGAAACCACCAATCCATTATGATGCCAGCAAAGAAAACCAACGCTTAAGACGCTATTGGAGACTCGCGTAGCTATTATTCGAAGCTTATTAATTTATTTACTGCGTTCAAGGCATGACCGCGTGATAGCTGTCCTTTTCCCCCTACTCAAGAAGAAGAGTTACATGTGAGTTCCGATCGTGATATGACAAACAAATCTTACTTTTGCTTTCCCAAGCTGGCGCATAACCTCTGGACCGATAGGAAGATCGATGACCTGCATCCTACAACTTCAAAGAAGTATGTGTATCACACCCGAGCAATGGACCGGGGAAGGAGTTTCATTCATTTACGGAGTTTGGAAGCGAGGACGATCCAGGATCGACTGCTATTTGAAGAAGTGGAGTGGAATGGATCTGATTACCCATTGGCGTCTGCATTGACGCTTCTGACTAGCCCTACTCTGTGTCTTTTGCGTTTCCTTATTCATGTACTCATGTCTATTTCTATTTGTATGATACTTATATTGCAATCGATCTATCCCTTGGTCCTGCCAATCGAATTGTTAAGTATGTTTTTTCCCTTTCGAGAAATGGTGACAATACCAAATGCCGAATTAGCGGCTGTACCGGGTCAGGACCATAAACACCACGAGCCGGTTAAGCAACAAAAGCTGTGGGCGAAAGCACACTCGTCATTCTCAGACCTGCGGTCGAGGTACGTGCGAACAAGTTCCCATTCTCTATGTTTCATGGCCTATCAATGAAAGTCGGTATCAGGCTGGCTCGCTTGGCGGGTCGTCTCCTTATATACCTAAATCCTCGTTTCACTCATCTGTAAAGGTCTACCCTTCGAAAGGTAGGTTGAGTTCCCCCGTATGTAGCCAGCCACACTCTACTCGCAGGTAAAATATTGGCGTAGACAACAGAGAATGTGCTAGGTAGGAAACCGAAGGAACTCTTACTATACGAGAATTTGCAATTCAATATGACAACCGATCAGAAGGGATTGGACGATCCCAAAGTGTTGCCCTCCTTCGCAATACCGGAACTATCTGACCGAGCTCCATCAACACAGAAAGCGGAAGGGACAGCAGATACGGATAGACTGGATCCAGAAAGGGATTTCAGCCAGTCCTTGCCAATTGCTGGGCTGGTTGTTTTGTCACGGTCCGATTAGTAGAAGGTGAGTGAGTAAGACGAGGCCCCCGAAGCGTAATGTAGAGCTATACTGCTCTTGTTTTTCCTTCCGCCCTGCTTAGGAGAACTTTGTCTAGAACCCACTTTAGCTAGCTTTCAAGGATACCATTACAGATGAGTGAAGCGAGTATACCGTTTCCGGAGCTCCCGAGGTAGCGCGGTAGCGGAAGCCCTTTCTAGTTCAAGCAGTTCCAATTCCTATTCTGCTTCACCGCTTACACCACACTCTATTGGTTCGCCTTGTGGTGCCTTTCGATCAAGGTCTACTTTGGTTGATCCACTTTCTTCTACAGCGCGTTATCCGCATCGAAGTTAGCCAGGTTCCTACCGCTTCTTGATATTATGGATTTTGCAATCCCTGAACGCCAGTCCTTCTACAACCAACGGATACTATTTAACATAAATAATAAGTAGAAATGGACAAACGAGTGTGGCTACACAGAGTGAGGAAAAAAACATGGTGGTACCAGCATTGCGTATCACTCACTATGCTTTATGTAATATGGCTTAAGCAATGGTAAAATGGGAGTCCTGAGCAAAGCACATCTGATCGATATGAATGAAAGATACATCCGTCTTTTCTTCTCCTTCGAAGGTTAGGTATCCGCTCGTTAGTTCAGCGCCGCATAAATACTGACTTTAAAAGGGGCGACTCCCGCCTGTGCTTAAGTTGTTTCAAGCTTGTAAAGACTCCCGATCGGAAGATTGACCTGGTTTTCTTTCAGCTGAAACTCTACCTAATTGTTCAGATTCCCCGGGTCCATGGGTCCATGGCCGCTTAGCTTAGACAGCCTTGTTAGAGACATGAATGCGGGGTTCGGTTTCCAACTGATTTGTATTCACCGGGACCTCCCCTTATTGGATTTTCTCCACTTTTCTAGTTGTTGTCGAAAGAATGTTGAGCAAATGAGTTTAAGGGGTGGTTTTCTGTTTACTTTTTTTCAGCCTACGTCGTCTCTCTTCCAGAACCTCACAATCATCAGTGTCTGAAGTTTCATGATGAATATTGGTTTCACATTTTATTGCTTACGTGAGGAAATATCAATTTGGAACTTGAATTTGTATTTGAGTTATGATGAGGAGTGAGGTAGATTCGCATTGTTGAAGAAAGCGAAGAAAAAGGATGCTGCTATGGCTTGCTTGTGGCTCTTTCTTCTATTGGCTAGTCTCAGGCATGATAGTTTCAATTTCTTTTGGAAAGCAAGTGCGGCTCAGTCATAAGTGTTAGTAATAGAATGAAGTAAGTTATCGGTAGCCGGCATTAGGTAAAAGGAAAAGCTTCTCAAAAGCATCCAAAAATATCATAGAATGGTGATCGAGATCACCTTCACGGGAATCATCCTTTGCAAATTGGGGGAAGGGAACCAATCAAGTCACCAAGAAGTTCCCAAAACTTGGTTTAGTATTAAGGTTCTTCTCTTCCAGCGTTTAGTATTCAAGTTCTTCTCTTCCAGCCCCCCGGCCCCTCTTTGATAAGGAAAGTTTGCATTTCTCAAATAAAAAATGACAAATATGGTTCGATGGCTCTTCTCCACTACCCGCTTTACTACTTTCTATTTTTTCTTATGTATTAAGTTTCCCTTAATATATAATTTGATATTACTTTCGATTTGTATATTTTTATTCCTTTATCGTTTTATATTACTAATAATACCTATTTTCAATCTTTTTAGTTCGTGCTTCGTCGGCTCCTCCTTTCTGATCACTCTCCCGCCGGAGATTCAAGACCCCCAGGCTCTAGCTCATTTAGCAGGGCTAAACTTCTATCTGAGTCTTTACGAGCAGGATCCGGGATGGGTTACGTTCATTCAGAACGAGCTTAATCACAATACCCCCCTGGAAGACATACCTGGGCGGCTTAAGCTCTTCCTAATAGAAGAAAAGCTCTCTTCTATGCGACAAGATGTCATTCAGGAATTTGTGGCGCTTTATCAAAGAGTAGGGCCTTATCTACCGATCGAGCCCTACTTGGTCGATGAAGCACTTCCTTCCTATCTGGACCATATTCACGCAACTGATTCTTTCACTGTTCTCCAAGCGTCTTATCAAGATCTGCGGGAGAATGAGGGAGGATCCGTTTTCTTTCGAAATGCTGTTTCCCACAACCGGGATCTCCTTGAGGCGGAAAGCTCCGCAAGGAGGTGCCTGGAAGTGGAACAGAGGATCCGGTGGGAAGAAATCCCCAAGAGCAAGGCAAGTCTCGAAAGAGCTGAGCACGAGCATGCTCTCGACTTGTTTAAGTCGGAGGATCTTAGAAGGGAATTAGAAAAAAAAAGCGGGGTAGCTTAGTAATTCTGATTCTTTTCTCTTCCAGCCCCCCGGCCCCTCTTTGATAAGGAAAGTTTGCATTTCTCAAATAAAAAATGACAAATATGGTTCGATGGCTCTTCTCTACTAACCACAAGGATATTGGGACTCTCTATTTCATCTTCGGTGCCATTGCAGGAGTGATGGGCACATGCTTCTCCGTACTGATTCGTATGGAATTAGCCCGACCCGGCGATCAAATTCTTGGTGGGAATCATCAACTTTATAACGTTTTAATAACGGCTCATGCTTTTTTAATGATCTTTTTTATGGTTATGCCGGCGATGATAGGTGGATTTGGTAATTGGTTTGTTCCGATTCTGATAGGTGCACCTGACATGGCATTTCCACGATTAAATAATATATCATTCTGGTTGTTGCCACCAAGTCTCTTGCTCCTATTAAGCTCAGCCTTAGTAGAAGTGGGCAGCGGCACTGGGTGGACAGTCTATCCGCCCTTAAGTGGTATTACCAGCCATTCTGGAGGAGCAGTTGATTTAGCAATTTTTAGTCTTCATCTATTAGGTATTTCATCAATTTTAGGTTCTATCAATTTTATAACAACTATCTTCAACATGCGTGGACCTGGAATGACTATGCATAGATTACCACTTTTTGTGTGGTCCGTTCTAGTGACAGCATTCCTACTTTTATTATCACTTCCGGTACTGGCGGGGGCAATTACAATGTTATTAACCGATCGAAACTTTAATACAACCTTTTTTGATCCTGCAGGAGGGGGAGACCCAATATTATACCAGCATCTCTTTTGGTTCTTCGGTCATCCAGAGGTGTATATTCTCATTCTGCCTGGATTTGGTATTATTAGTCATATCGTATCGACCTTTTCAAGAAAACCGGTCTTCGAGTATCTAGGCATGGTTTATGCCATGATAAGTATAGGTGTTCTTGGATTTCTAGTTTGGCTCATCATATGTTTACTGTGGGCTTAGACGTTGATACGCGTGCCTACTTCACCGCAGCTACCATGATCATAGTTGTGCCCACAGGAATCAAAATCTTTAGTTGGATCGCTACCATGTGGGGAGGTTCGATACAATACAAAACACCCATGTTATTTGCTGTAGGGTTCATCTTTTTGTTCACCATAGGAGGGCTCACTGGAATAGTTCTAGCAAACTCTGGGCTAGACATTGCTCTACATGATACTTATTATGTGGTTGCACATTTCCATTATGTACTTTCTATGGGAGCCGTTTTTGCTTTATTTGCTGGATTGTACTATTGGGTGGGTAAAATCTTTGGTCGGACATATCCTGAAACTTTAGGCCAAATCCATTTTTGGATCACTTTTTTCGGGGTTAATCTGACCTTCTTTCCCATGCATTTCTTAGGGCTTTCGGGTATGCCACGTCGCATTCCAGATTATCCAGATGCTTACGCCGGATGGAATGCTCTGAGCAGTTTCGGTTCTTATATATCCGTAGTTGGGATTCGTCGTTTCTTCGTAGTTGTCGCAATCACTTCAAGCAGTGGAAAGAACCAAAAATGTGTGGAAAGTCCTTGGGCTGTTGAACAGAATCCAACCACACTAGAATGGTTGGTACAAAGCCCTCCGGCCTTTCATACTTTTGGAGAACTTCCTGCGGTAAAAGAGACAAAAAGCTAGGCGCATATACATCCTAACTATTGCCTCTTTCTGGCTCCGTATTGAAAACTCGAATTGGATTTTGTGTCAGCTGGCCGGCAGGACCGCCAGCCCGCAGATGTAGGGAGGTCTCCTCTTGAACTGAGAAATCAAAGTCGCGATCTGATAGGTATCTATCTGGACGAAAATCCGGAAAGCGCTGGTTCAATCCCGGCTCGTGACACGCGAGGTATGCTCGCTAGCAGAAAAAAGGAAAGGGCAAGATGTAATATGCGTTTATGTAGCTATCGGTCAAAGAGCATCCTCCGTGGCTCCCCATACCAACATCTCAGCTGGTCGCTCCAGCTGCAAGCTTGGAAGGAGATCCTCCGCGGTATGTATGTTTTTTCACACATAAACTTACTTACTTTGTTATGCTTTTCCACTTTTTACTTTTTTTAACACATTTTTATTAACATGCCATATGTTTCATCTTATGTTCTAGACGGAACAGAATGCAAAATAAGGTATGCCATCTTGCAGACATATCTCGAATGTCTAATTATTTTTGATCGATGTATAATGTGGACATACATGTATTAAACCACTACTCTAACTGCTATAATAAGGTTTTTACTGCCTGTTGTGACCACATCCGCGCAACCAATCGGTGATGCCGCTGGCACGATCGCAGCAAACTGTGCTTGACGAGCGTCGTTTTGACTTATTTATTAGCTAGATTCTTCATTTGTTTTTAGTTTATGTTGTGATGGAACGCTAAATTATCTATCCTTGAGTGTGATTGACATGTACTGACATTATGTTTGTTTCATACCTCCTATATCTTCGCCTCGTACATTTATTATATTTACTGCAAATTGAAATCTGCGTTACCGACTTGCTTGCGATGACAACAAGCAAAGATTTGCTTGTATAGTAAATTGTTCATATACTTATTTATAATCAACACTTTTCTGCAAGCATTAACTTTATGCAAATAACTGAACGCCAAATGGAACATTTATTGGCCATAGAGAAACACGTGGGCTCAGTTGGTGAGGACTCAAGAGGCCAAGGATGAAAGGTAGCCATGTTGACAACGTGATCGGGAAAGGCGCGAGGCTTGCGAGTATTATCCCGTGTGCGAGTAATCGTAGGATGAGTGGATTGAGTTGATGAAATGGGGGCTGATGCTGTCGGATCAGTGGAAGTAGAAGGTGCTGGAGTTAGTGGATCAGGACCAGTGGTCAAGGGCTGCTGTACTGGGTCCGCGGGTTGAGCAGGTAGGCTGGAACCTTAGGAGGTATAGGTAGGCTTACTGAATTGGGAATCGATCGGGCAATTCGTTAAACGATATCTGTATTATGAGTACCTCTTCTGAACCATACCGCTCTACTAGTAAACGGTCCGAATCAGTAAAAAATGAGTTCCTTCTTCAAATCCATCGGTCACATCTGCCCTGCTGTCTCAATCGGTCGAACTGTATTGGTCAACTACAGGAAACTGGCTTGGTAAAGGTCAATGGTCCTGTTCAAGCATTGGCGCATAACGGGAGGCTAGCTCAGTAGATTAGTTCTTTAGTTTAGGAGTGAATGCTTTGCTTTCTTTTCTTTGATCTACTCGTTCATGAATTCCATCAAAATAGTAAATAGAAAGAATTTCAAATCACCAATCATACATAATATGCAATTCTTGTGAAAGAAAGAGATATCCGATTTGAGAGTCAGGACCTTAAACCTGATTATGGTGAATCCGGTGATAAGACTGGCAAAGCTTCTTTGCTCTAGGTAGAGGCGGCTGTGCTTTTCGTTTTCTTTGATCTTTCCGTGAGGGCCTCCGCTTTCCTTGAGGGAATACGGCGAGCACTCATCTCCAGCATTCAGGTGGTCCTATCATCTCTATTTCCTCCCGACATTTCCTTCTCTAGTCAGGGAAGCCATAATCAGTCAGTCAGAAGTATATCTATAGGGAGTTTCTAATAAGAGAACTGGATGTGCGAAACTTGTGTCAAGAGGGGTGTAGAAAGGATAAAAAGCATAGTTCAAACTAGCCTCATCACAAAAAAAGCCCATGATCAAATGTCTTCTTTGAGGTGGCACAAAGACGAAAGTAATTAGTTCAACAAGGCCGATGATAGAAGGGCTGGGCCTAATTAATTGTTCTGGTATAGAGATGAATGAGAGGATGGAGATAGCGCATTGAATGGTTTGAGGAAGTAGTTAAACAATGATAAAATTTTGCACAGATAATGCGGGATGAAAGTTCGATATGTTCCTAAAAATATGCTAATTTGAAAGGTAGGAATTTTTATGGTGACCTATGAAATATGAACTCGAAAATGCCAACCTCGAGAGGAGTAGGCGATCTCACTGCGTAATGCGAAAGTGCCCGTCTGGTCGAAGTAAGAAATAGCATTAGATACTGGTCAAACAGCAGACCCGAGCATATGGAGGACAAGTGGAAAGTGGATTCCAGGTTCGAGAGGTTCCTCCGTCTGCCTCGGCTCCAAGGCGGCTACCAAGCTCGTAAGCAAGCGGTCTGTTAATGATACTTAATGAAAAAGAGATCGGCTCTTGGATGATATATTTGGTTATAATAACACATTCCTTAGGTTAGAAACCGATTCAATCGACTACTTACTGAAATGAAATAAGAACCCTCTTTGGGAGAAGTTCTCATTGTGATTAGAATGACCAGCACGAAAGCAGTGATCTTCTAGGTCTGGCTCATAAATAGGCCTTGGCTCTGCGGCAAGTCCTTCTTAAGCATGTGATGGAGCTCAAAAACGGCGTTAGGCCGTGAGGGCAACTGATGACCATTCGGTCTATTGATAGGACAGTCACTACCAAAACCCCTTTCTATGTCCTTACGAAGATGGAATACAATCTTAAACTTAGACGAGTTGCTAACCGAAGGCAAAAACCAGGGATTTTTTGAGTATGTACCACGATTTCCTACGGGAAATTCATATCTAATAGAGGACTAGATCGATGCTTTAATGCGAGGGCAGGGTATCTACTCACTTTCTTGCCTTATCACGAGCTATTGAGAACGGATCTAAGGGCATCCCTACCTACAATCCTTCCTTGGTGCCCCATTCCTATCTTCTTTTCCAGATCCTTTTTTTACATTGAGCAGGGCCTTTATCTCCCTAGCTAAGGTTGGTACAATCCCTCTATAAGTATTTGTTAGTGGCTTCGCCCTTTGTAAGATAAGTGGGTCAATTGGGCCAAAGCGGAAGAGAAACCAGTATCTATTGATGGCGAGCCCGGATAATTGAAACAAGCAAGATACCATCTCTTCTTTAACTGAACTAAACAGAGCAAACCTCAACCGATGCGGCCAAAGAGCAAGTGGACTGAACTGCTCTCCCTTACTATGAATAAAACGGAGAGTAGAACCGAACACTTGAAGCTCTAATTACCAGTATCTTTGGATACGAAGACCGAGTAAGAGTTCCTCCAATCTCTTTAAACACACTCTAATTGGAGGTCCAGATTCCAGGTCGGAACCCACGTTATCCCTTGTTTAAGGGGAATAGATGAGATCCATGGCATATACCTCATAACTAACAGAGGCAGACCCGGTTTAATGACACCTTTCACAATATCATTAACCCGAACCTCGTCCTCAGCAGTCAGAGGCGTAATAATTGACGCGAACATCCTCTTATACTAAATATCTTTTTATCAAGCTATTATGATGCTCGCTTCTCTTCGGTTGGATTCCTCTCGAAGAAGGAAATTGTGCTTCTTCAGTTCTACATGCAAATTATTGTGAGTAGATGGATACCAGGCCTTTTCTGACAAACTTGGTTTCGGGAACTTTGTGGGATCCTTGGTAGAGCCATTTGGAGCGGAGGGTAATCGGTTTATGACAAAGACTGTGCTTTCAAACACGACACCCAGGGGAATGGAGGCTTTGTACATAGTTGCAAGACGTTGCTCTACAATGTCTCGGTGTTGACGCTCTGCGAGGCCTTACTGCTCCTTATCTCATTTCTTTGGAAAGGCAAACCTAATTCATACGAAACTCTTGGTACATTTCTTTTTCACTCTCGCCCCGGCGAAAGCACACAATCCAGATCCATGCATGGGAGCTAGTTCAATAGGCCTCAGTGAGTGATGTTGCATTTCGAGCAAAGGCACCTTTGACCTAGCTTTCGACAGAGAGAGACAAATGGGAATGCCAGGCACAACTCTTTGCTTTGAAGCATGAGAGAACGAGAACATTTACACAGCTTTAGTTGCTAGAACCCCCGCCTGGAAGACAACACTCATCCCTTCCTTAATTAAGTAGTACTAATCCCATTCCTTTAGAAACCTGTCCTTTCCAGTGGAATAGCTTGCAGAGTAGAGTGATTTCCTTGCTTCATAGGTTTCAGGTTCAGAAGACTCTCTTCCCCGTATACTGTATTTACTAGTCAGGCCCGGTGGAGCAATCTCGAATTCTCGTATATCAATGCTACATGAATGATTCACATAAGGGAATTCCAAGTGGGTCGAATAGGACTAGGGAGCTCGCTTCCATCTACTAAAAGTTCTCTACGGGTGGGGACAAGGTTGGTTTACAGTACAGACAGTTTCCTAGCTGGCACGTGAGAAGTGCTCGTCTAGTTTAGTGATTCCTAGCGTAGAACCCTTCTGTGTTGGAATAGTTTCCAGATTATGACCTTCTCTTTTGATTGAGTGAATAGCCATGCCATGGATTCTCTTTTCTGGGCTAGCTCTATACCATTTCCATAGTAATACTGCCTTGGTGAATCCCTTATCTTGTTTGCAGCATCATTCTCGATCCCCTTATTCCCTTCCCAAGAAGGAATCATATCCTACGGCTAACTCATCCTTATATGGCTCCCGGATCCTTAAAGAGAATCAAAGGCTATCTCGAGGGATGGTCAGAGAATCGGTTTATCTTCACGGCACTAGACGGCACCTTTATGAGTGCGTATAAGCTTGCTTTAGAGCTAGAGCGTGCATCTAAAATAGTTTCATATCCCTTTCCATCGATCTTTCTTGGTGCTGTAGTACCCATTCCTGCTAGCTTGATCTGGTGGCCTTCTCTTGGCCAGGACTATATATAATAGTTTATTGAGTGCTTCTTGGGTTGGTTCTCTTGAAGTGCATAGCCCGGCCCCTTTTCTCTTTCTTCCAACGGAAAGGGTTCTCTTCTCTTCTAGTATGGAGTTCGACTAGAGCCTGCCGCTTTTCCAGGTTTGGGTGTGGGTGGATCTCATATCTTAGAGGACAGGGCGGGGCTTATTCCCAAGGTCAGGTCCCATGCTGGTGGACTTGAAATACGAAGATCTTAAGCTAAGCTACGGAGCCGGGAATATACTCCAGGTTGGGAGATCTGTCCTGCCATCGGGCATGCAAGAAGCTATGTGCGTAGGGCATCAGAGGCTTACTCAAATGGAACATACGAATCCAACCTTGCTTGACTCTCTTTTTCATACTTGCCCTCGGGATCAGTGGTAGATTCATAACGTTATTACTCATGGGTAGTAGATGATGGATCCATTTCTGTTGAAGCAGTGGAGTGAAGAGGAGGGTTGGGTCCCGCCTCACAACGAGCCCGGGTAGCTAGATAGGTAGATAGTAGATAGCAGTCCGGATAGTGATAAAATCTGAAATAATCTTCTTCTTGATTGAAAGAAAGCTTGTGCCGGAAATAGAGAGAGTTCTGCTCTTGGTTGACATAGATCGCTCTACTCTCGAATTGACATACATAGAGTTGAAAACATACTCCTCACAAATGATCATAGTTCACTACTAATGAGCGAGTAACTACTAATGTTACCAGCAAAAAGACGAATCTACTTGGTTCATATCATATGTTCCGCTCCGTTGACAGGTTCATATATGTACCTGATGTTCATGGAAACAACAGGATGATAATCCGTTGATGGGAAACTCACTTTGCTATGCTAGGAAACTGACTAATGAAACTAACAAGTTCAAGTGCTCTAGTCAAGTAGTAAGCTCTAGTGGGAAGCGCTAGTCCGGATAGAAAGAATAGACAGGAGGATTGCCAGGTTGGTCCGCACAGGTGCATATCTGTAGGTTTCAGCACGGGATTCCAGATCGTTGGTACCCGATGTTCCGTTCATGGGAATGGGAATGTAGGAAACTCTCTCTTTCGTCCGGAACATATAGATAGATTGATTGCTGTAGCAGCAAGTCAACTAGATCCAGTGAGGAATGAGAACCTTTCCAGGGGCAAGGGGGGCGAAGCTACTAGCTACTATTACTATTGGCTATGGATGTCCTAACACGAACGGAGTCTATACGAGCAGAGGAAAGCGAAGCGTATTGGTTGGTTCGGATTTCAGAGTGCACTGGTTCTATTCTAACTAGACTCGCATCATAAGTTTGCCTGCTTTAAAATCCCGCGAAAGTACTACTGGCAGCTCCTATATGAGGTTGATGCCACGAAGATTATCATATCTACATGAAAGGAAAATTCCTGGAAAGGAAAATGAATGTGATGTACACTAGAAAAGATACCAAGCAAGAGGATGTGCGCAACGTCGCGCTCGAAAGTCTTGTCTATGAAACCAAACCCTAGTTCCGTGAGGAGGAAGACTCTCTTCGGTCGAGGGATGGATGGACTAGTGCCGTAAGGATGAGTGATGATAGAGGGAAGTAGATCAATAGGTGCCGCTTTCTTACTACAGTGACAAGGAAATCAAAGAAAGTAGTGGCCAGGCCAGTCTCAAGAATGGGTGAGTCAAGTAAACTTGCCAGTATGCCGGGAAGCCGGTAATGCTAGGGTATCTCCAGTCGAAAGGATGTCGGATCCAACTAATACGGCTACGCTTGAGGAAGAAGAGTGCTCCTACTCCTACTTATTCTTCTAAGAATAGGCCCGGTGCTAACTCCACCTTCCGGACTGCCCTTCATCGGCACGAAAGTAAGATTGGACATGATAGACGGAAGCAGAATCGAGGCAGTATCAGTTTCCAGGTTTCGAGGAAGGAAATGTCCGCGGGGCTCTCTTATCTTCTTAAAGGATGAGTGTGTATACAACCAACCTATAATACGTATTTTCGAGGTTCCTATGCTATGGTATCCTTGTTCCCGTCAGGGAAGGGATAGGGTGTCGTGTTTTCCACAGAACAGTCTGGTGGAATCCAGTGGTATATAGAAGCTCTGTGCCCTTCTCTTTCTCCTGCAGCAATATGAACTCAAAGGGATCCTTTCCTACCCGGGACAGCTTCATAGCTCCTACCTTTACTCTTGATTTGCGCAAGAGTGCTCGTCAGTGATCTCCATTCAAAAAAGTGGAAAGGAATGTTCCATTGCCACGAACAATATGGGCTTTCTCATGGGTTCCCCTTTTTCTTCTACACATTATACTAATATAATTGGATTGGGAATTCGCAGGAATGGGTATTGAGAGGAGGATCACCATGGCCAAAATAGCTCTTGTCAGCGACAAACTCTATGATTTGCCAATTCCAATCGATTTGCATATCAGCAAGCAGGGATGAGCACATCGGGAAACCTTTACTTCCTCTGGATGCGGACCAATATATGCATAAACCTTCGTTGGCTGGGTTCTCGTTTCTCATCGAGAGTGTTGAGACTATCTTTCAAGGAAGCTTCCCAGCATGACCTTTCCCTGAATTGGCGTATAGTGAGGTGAGTATCCGGGTATCATGACAACTCCAGTCAAGCACTGGGCAATACCGGCACTTAGATGGATTAGATGACTTTTGATGATCAGCCTTTACCCGCGGGCACTGGCCACTTACATACAGAACCTATACATTTCCAAATAGGAGATGAGAGAGCCCTTGATCCGGCGCATGACTCTCACGAATGAGAAGCTCAATAGCCATCTATCTAGAGAAGGAACTAATGCCACTGATAGGAAATCCATAGACCGTACGCCCAATTACCACTCTACCACTTCAATTCAATGACGGACTTCACCGATACCTAGCTTGAGAGAGATCGATCACTGGCATGTGGCGTATATTTCCGAGAGAAAGAGGACTGAAATTCACCTTTACCCCTTCTATCACAGGTCTCACTAGAGATTCCCACAAACAAAAGAGAGATTAGGAAGACCGCTCCTTTGCGAACTTGGATGGCATTTCCCGCAATCTGTTTTGTGGATGATATCCTTCCATACCAGGAGGATCTTCTGGAGAATCAAGGGTCCATTCCAATAGACATAGTGCAAGAGAAGAGAATTGGGTGACTTGAATATGCAGCAATTTGCCCGGCTATGGATAGGCAGGCATTCCTTTCTATGGTCCACCCACTGCTCCTAATCAAGAAATTGCTTTAGGGCAAGAGTCATGTGTGACCAGATTGGAAACCGAATTCCATTCCTGATGAGAAACTATCTGATATTCCTCCTATTCCGGAAGGTTTTCTAGCCACCTGCTTAGAGATTTGACGGACTACCAATCCAAATAGCAGTCAAGAAAGAATCCAAGTTGCAGTCAAGATAGATGGAATGGACTAGGGCGCAAGGAAAGAGATCCAGAACGAGACCGATCATTGTATACATAACATAGTGGAATTTGAGTAAATTCTCTCTGCCTTTCCCATTTCCAATTCAAAAACCACTAGGCATAGAAGGAAATCTTTCCCGGTAGAAGGTTCTCAGTAATCAGCAGTGGGAATAAGCCCTTCCAGTCATTTTCGCCTAAGAAGGTTTTGGAGGAGGAACCTATGGGAACGGCAGTCCTGCATCGAGATTATTAGTTGCTTACCGCTGCACATTTTATCAAGATCAACCTGTGGGAATAGCCGTCCCTTCCTTACCAAAGAAAGAAAAAAGGAATGACGCGGTCTGGTTTACAAGTAAGAAAGAAATAGGATAAGGGTAAAGGTGACGTTTTAGCTCTTCGTTCCGCTCTTGGTTTACAGGCTTTGTTAACCGGACCAGAAAAGGGGGCATTTTCTGGGTAGGTTTCCCTATTAATCAGCACCGGATCAAGATTGGAGACCCACCACAAGCAGAGAACAAAAAGCCTAAGAGTGGTGACCAACCATCTGCAAAAGGAGTAACAGAGCAAAGCGGAGAAGAGAAGGGGGAAGAAAAAAGGTTCCTAACTCATTGGATAGCTTAATCTATTGGTCAGGGATCCCATCTTTACTTTATTTAGGTGCCTAGACTTTTCGGGGCATAGGGTAGATTTCACAGTCCTTTAAGTGAATACGCCTTCTCTTTATGTATAGAGCCCTTAAAGAATGGATCAGCTCCTAGCGAAAAAGTCCAAGGTCTGAATACCAAGAGCGGTCAAACACAGTGATCGGTCCCGGTCAATGGGTAGAAAAGCCCGCCCTATAATCTGAAGTAGTCTTCGACTAGGTATATAAAATGGATAAAAAGAAAGAAGGGGAGGAGAGGAGATAGATGCATTTCACTAGGCGTATATGATATTGGAAAGAATGGAATCGAGTAAGCTTAGGCCAACCGATAAGTCATCTTTGTGTAACTTCCCATATGCCTACTCTTAAGCTAAAGTAAGGAAATAGGGTGAGATAAGCAAGAATGAGCCGAACGAAGACGTAAGGTTTGTTTAGATGTAGTCTTTGTGCTTTTCAAATTGCTTCTGGCGAAATCAACTAAGTTCGAAAAAGCCATGCCCAGGTTTCCGGGAGTTTAGATAAGATATGTCAGCTGTTGGAGGATCAATATTATCCGGGGGATCCATATATTATGAGGGAGTATAGAGAGGTGGTCTAGAGATAGTACAGTCTGTAGTGAACCTATTCATTAAATGGACTTTTCCCTTACCTCTCATCAGCTTCCCTTTCCCTCGCCGGTGCAGTGCCATCTGGATACCTCATAAATAAATCAAGCAGGCCGGCTAGTAAGCGATCCCGAGGGGCTATCTTCTCTCCCATGCTGGTGCCTTGCTTAACTCAAGTATAAAGTGGAAATGAAAGCCAAAATCCGGGGTGATAAAATTCCATTTGAATCTTGAGATCCAAGAAGAAGGATAGCTTCATGAGTTCGTTCTGACTCCTAGCTTAGCTGGAAAGCTTTTGCTTGTACTGGCAGTGGGTGTAACATCCATCATACTCAAACAGAAGAAGGTTTGCTTATCTAGCTCCAAGGCAGTTATAATCATTAACAGAACCAGGGTTTGCACCTACTGAGGAGGAGAAAGGGCCGACGACCCATACTAGAACTCCAAGATAAGATCTTTCAGTCGATCAGATGACCGAGGCCTTTAATAAGGTCCGGTTGTGCCAACGAGTTCTTCTAGTTATGAATCGCCGTAGGGAGGTAGCATTACATTTTTATTAGCAAAATAGAGCTCCTCATAGAAAAGAATGGCGAAGAAAGTGTTAGAGTACTTTCTTTCTGTTCAGTCCTGGAACTTATTCTTTTCCGATCGACCTATCAACAGTAGCGATCATACCCCGTCGAGCGAGTTAGGAGCTGCTCACAAAGAAGGCCGAAACCAGATGAGATGGCCGAAGCAGATACCAGAGAATAGGTTCCTTCACCGAAGTCTATTTTATTTTAGAATTCAAATTCAATTGATGCCGCACAGGCTGACCATTTAAAATAGGTGGAAACGGGAGACTGGAGAAGATGATCACACTTTGGAAGAGAGACAGTCGCATACCTGCCCCGGGAGGGGGCTTTTGTTCGATACAATCACTGAACTCAACCGCTTAGACTGGAGATGGAACTTGAAAACTCGTACAGAAATCTATCAACTTGACTTAGAGGAAGAAGTGGCAGGGGGTAGGTCGGCTGTTTTAAGTCCGGATGGTTCCTCTTGTTGGCATGGCATTGGTATGCCTCGCTATCCTTCAACTCCGAATCCGCCATCCTTCAAAACAACAACTACCAAAACACGAACTCAACGGCTTAGAACCGTAAACCATATACCTTCTCGGTAAAACACATCTCAAACAGATTATTATCGAAATGAATGGATTTTATCGCCTTAAGTAAGAGAAAAGGTTTGTGCTTTCGCCAGAAATTGACTACCTACCCATTGATTGGATTTCTTCTTCTCCCAGATCCAATAGAAGTTTCCAATGAGTCATTGCCAACTTCTTTAGCAGGAATGATCGAAAGCAGCAGGGGTTTAGTGATCAAGCTCTCACTTTAAAGTCCTTGCCAGCAATACCAATCCCATGCTCTTCGATGGTTCTTACGCTCTGAAAAGAATCCTTCTAAGCTTTCCTCCTAAAAAGAACCTACGTTCCATTATAGACATAGAATCTATCGTTGACCTACCCAAAGTCTTCTTTTGGTTCCTAGAACCATGCAGGAAAATCACTTGAGCAGTGATAGGTCAGCATCAATGGTTTTGAGATGAAAAAAATCAGTCAAACAACAATGGCAGATCGGCAATCCGATCGGGACCTTCGCACTTGACCATCGTAAAGGGATCCTTGTTGCTTGGTCGATCGATCCGTCCTTCCACCCCAAAGCTGGTAATCCAGATCAGAGTTCTTTGGATGGCATGTAATGGATTTCATTATGAAAAGGGTCATTTTTTTTATGTTGTAAACTTCATATCCAGAGAAATGGATGACTGGCTGAGGGACATATAGATTACTTCAGATCTCCACCTTCCTATGCTATGTATGCCAACCTTGATCTAATAAGTGGTCTTAATTAATATGCAAGATAGGATAATATTATACAAATGGTTGGTTTTGTTCAATACTTAGGTAGGGCTGACTACGCCACCTCAGCAGCTGGGACTAGAATTGCTTACAATGCATCTGGCCACTGACTGAATTCGAAGTAGGGCCAGTGTATAAAGACCGGCTTATCTCTCTTAAGACTTAGTCCACTTTCTACTAGAATCAGATTTTCTAGTTTGCAAGCAGGTGTGCCAGCTGTAACAAAAACTTACGGCTTAGGTGGATTTCTTTAGTCAGTCTATAACTCAGGCTTTTCTTTATAGGACTCCCACACAAGTAAGTAGCTAGCTAGCTGGTATTGCCAAAGCCAAAAACACTGCTGCATTCGAAAAGGCGAACCGCGCGGACCCGACTTCTTCCTTTTATGCTGAAACTAGGGCTCCCTCTGGGTAATTCTACCTATCCGTTTGGACCACGTACCTAGATCAAGTCAGTCATTTCAATCTAAGTTGTCCTCAGCTACAGCAAAAACAGAAGAAAGCAACAAGTTCTCCGTTTCCTGTTCCCAAAGGGTGTGAATGGAATCAATAATTATATATATACATATATATATATATATATATATATATATATATATATATATATATATATATATATATATATATATAAAGTTGACGTAAGTTGTATGCATTCGGTGCCCTCAAGTAGGTACGACTATGGATCATTCTATTCCTTTCCTTTAGGTAGTCCTAAAAAGCAAAACGTAATGGTAGAGGATGAAGGAAACAAAGAATGAAGTCTGCACCTTTGACTACTGATGAACCGCCATTTCGTTCTTTTCTTCTTTGTTCGGCTTTCACAAGCAAGATACCTTGAAGCAGGTGACAGTCTATAGCCCAGGAGAGTACCATTGCTGACATGATACAATTGGCCTTCCTCTTCAGATTTATTTAGAACTTCAAGCGTTCAAGGCAAGGTTGTGCAATCTCTCGTACCTGCGAGAAAAGGGCTTATTTACTACTTTTTATCGATCAATGGTCCACCGGTCCCATCCAATGAGTGGTATCTGAGTATCATAGTATCATAAGAAAGTTCATTTGTACACCCACTTATCTTTCTATGGAAACTTATCTCTAAATGATTTTTAGATAGGATGTTTCTGGAATTACCCCTGCTACGTAGAATGGGATAGTGTCAACGTCCTTCATTATAGTACCGAAGATGCTCGTAGGCTGGTCGATGGAAAGGATGGCTTTTATTCAAAGAGATGGAGATCCTGGTTTAGCAGCGGTTGCCAGTCCTTGGGTTTATGTCGAGCTTTTCGTATTAAGCACTGGGAGCAGAGAAATCCTAGGGTTGCTTTGTCTTCCTCTTCTGTTCTTAAATATAACTGAAAAGCATCCTGTTTCTTTAGTTGCCTCAAAGCTCAGGATCTCCCCATGTTTCTTCTGGAGATGTGTTAGTGGCTTTGCAATGATGCCGAAATGGCGAACGAAGCGCCTGTAATAGCCGGCCAAACCTAAGAAGTTGCGGACTTCTTTGACTGATTGCGGAGAAGACCAGTTGGCAATGTTCTTAATTTTGTGGGTTTCAGTGGCAACCCCATGCTGGCTGATAGTATGGCCCAAATAGGATAACTGGCGTTGAGCGAAAGAGCACTTTGAGCGTTTGACTTGCCATTGATCCCTTCTTAACAACTCAAGCACTGATTGCAAGTGGATTGTGTGATCTTCAAGAGAGGCGCTGTAAACTAAAATGTCGTCAAATAACACCAGGGCGCATTTGCGCAGAAGGGGTTTGTTTGAGAGTGGCGTTCATGGCTCCCAAGAAGGTGGCTGGTGCTCCCGCGAGGCCGAAGGACATGACCTTGTACTCGTAGTGCCCTTCCAGAGTCTGGAAGGCTGTTTTGAATTCATCGCCAGCTGCCATACGAATCTGGTGATAACCAGCTCTGAGATCGGGTTTAGAAAACCATGAGGCACTAGACATCCAGGAGTTCTTCGACTATGGGCACTGGATACTTGCTGACGACAGTCATCGCATTTAGACAGCGATAATAAATACATAAACGCCAGGAGAAACAAAAATATAAGATTTTTGGTCATAGAACCCCTGGTACCAATGTTTATAGAACTGTCCAGAATTGATAAAGAGAAGTAGCTTTGAAGTCATGGAGAACGAAAATAGGACCCTGGCTCGAGCCCATCTAGTGATTAAAGGTAAAGTGCTTCGGTACATTGGTGCAGGGGAATGCGTACCTACGCCTTTTAACTACCTTGGGGAGAGCGGACTCACTGATGACCCTCCTTGGGAAACAAATGAAGTGGGTGGATTGGAGTTCGTCTCCGCCAATTAGAGATACGGTGCTGACCCAAGCTGAGTGAGTGAAGGCTCCGGCTTGACCTACTAGCTGTTTGCTATCAATAAATAACTAGCTGACAATATGCTATGCTTACTCTCCGAGCACTAAAGCTATCGAGAAGTGATGCAACAAAGGTTGTTGAAGGTAAAAACTGTCAAACAGAGAAATCTTAATCGTCAGAACAACGCTGAACCTAACTTTTACAAGAGTTGGTAAGAAAGTGCAAACGTTGAGTAAGAAATCGCCATAGGGCGGCACAAACAGAAAGAAAGGCTTCTGCCAATCGGAATAGGAATGCGAAATCCCAGTAAAAGGGTGTTCAGTCGAAGATAGGAGGATTCCTTTGATCCATACCGTCATCTGACGGACTTCCTGCTGACTTCGTCAATTGCTCTTTATCGCTTAATAGAAGGGAAATTTCATGAGATAGATGAAAAAATGAATATCAATCGAGAAAAATCTTAAATAGACACAATTCGTAATAGATACAATTCGTAAGGAAGAAGTGATCAAAAGTACGAGCTCGGCATAGGAGATATGATGTGTCGGAGGCAGAAGGCACGGAGAAGTCAAGATCTTCCAAGATAAACCCATTCCGATGCCTATAAAATTAGGTGCACCGCGTCTATACTACAAGTGATAGGTTTCTTCGTATTTCTTCCGCCGACATTGCTTTCTTATTCCTAACACAATTGTTTAGCTAAGTTTGCTAACGAATCAGGGAGAATCAACAACGAACACCGCATTTTGAAAAGGAGACGTGATTTATTCCTACCGTCTTGAACACGTCTAGAAACAGCAACCTCGTACATAATACCATTTCGCATTACAGTATCCACTTTCAAGTCGGGGTGAAACTTACTAAGATGTTGGGTCATCAGAATACCATCGAATTGACTCATGTTATGAAAGTAAATAATTAGTGACTTTCTTTGTTTGCTTACAACAGAAAGTATTCCATTTATGAATGCTTGGAGTACACAATCACTTCGATCATAAAATGATGGGTGCATATTTATGTATTCGTGGGAACTATAATGATTAATATAAATCTTTGATAGTTTTTTGTCTGAATTGACAGTCATAAAGGCGGCTGCATAAGCGTGGTGGCGGGGAAGATTTTGGATTCTATTATCTCCGCGGGAACATAGTTCCGATCCAACAAGGGAATGGTTTCAATGTCACCTACAAGGAATACTGATGGTTTAGGAGGTTGCCCTTTATAATCAGGGTCTGCTTCCAGTTCCTTAAGGTATTTATCCATTTTTAGCTTATTCTTATTTGGAAGTTTGGCAATGTATGATGGGAATCTAGAATTATTTTTACATATAGGTTCTTCCGCATGATTTTCCATATCACTTTGTGAAAAAAAGAGATCTCATTAATGCTTCTCAAAATAGTTATAGCAATCCCTCGCCATCTGAGCCAGAACGAATCCCAGTCAAATCTCTAAATGCTTTTGGCATTCTTTTTCCTCGCATTTCCCTAATTCTTTTATTAATATGGGAATGGGAGCAAATGAGGAGGCATCGAGTCGAAGAAATGAATTGCTCTTTGGCTAGTGGAAATGGGGTTCTTGTCGTCAATGAAGTAATTGCTCTATTTGGAGAGTGGAGCCAGCCTCAAAGCCGCCTTGGTTCTATAGTAATATCTCAGCGTTTGAGTTGACTAATCCGATGGTACTTGAAGAAGAGTGAAACGACGAGATTTCCTTATAGGAGGAGAAAGGGATTCCTGTTGCTTTTGGGTGGGTCCAATCAAGGTACGAAAAAACTCTTTTCCCACGGCTCACTAATACGATCCTATCTTACCATTCTTCTATCCTTCTTCATCACGGGACAGAAGCATAACGCTGATCTATGGACGAAGGAAGGTATCAGAAAATTCATTATGACCTAGACCTAAACCAGGCTGATATTGAACAGAGGAGGAGTTCTTGTTACTACTTCTCGCTGGCACCAAAAGAAGTTTCGCCTGATTCGGACCTTTTGAGGTGGTCTGCCGAGGACAGCACCTAAAAACAACCCTTGTGCCATGGAATATTCCCTTTTACGATTGGAGAACCTGGCTTTGATGACATTCCTGAGGAAGGTATTTCCCCTACTAGGCCCGTTGCTTCGCTTATTAAAGATCAGAGAAGCAAATGCCTCTCGTAATTGATTGAAAAGTGCTCGCCTCTAGTTCCGGCAGATGCCTGCCATGTACCATCCGTGGAGGAAGTAGTGGGTTATTGGAAGTATAGGATTATTTCTCAAGTGTCACCAAGGATACACCCCACTTACTAAATAGGCCTGTGGATGCGGCATCTGGCTCTATGCGATGAAAGCAATGGGAAATGAGATTCTGGGTTTGATTACTGGTACAAACAAGTTCAAAGCTAGCGAGAGCATAAAGAACGGTAGATTCCATTCAACTGGTAGGTCAAGCCCTTACCCATAACACTTATTCAAAATGGGCTATCCGAAAGAGGAGATCAATAATTCCACTATCAATATGGGTAGGCTGCTATATCTAGAAAGAGAAGATGAAAGGTTTTGGATTATTAGCAAAGGTACTTATCTTATTACTCAGCTAGGCACTTACAAACCTATTTATTTACAAGTTCCACATGGGTCTGGTCAGGAAGACTCGGAATCATTCTCACGGCCACCCCACACGGGAGCGGCTTCTCCGCCAATCGATCATCACATGCATACAAAAAAAAGCCCCTTTTCCAATGGAAACCTGGGGAAATACAGTTGCTCAATTCATTTGATTTCGAAATAGCGTATAAAGTGATTCTTGCAATTTCACTGCAGGCAGCGTAGCAATTCTTGCGGGAATCTCGGTCTTGTTTGCGCCGATTCCTTAACGAGAGCCTAGTCGAAAGAGCCCATAAAAAGAGTAAATCGTTTTCGGTATGGGTACGCTGGCCCCTACGAGGGGCGGTAAGCAAGGTAGAGACCAGGGAGCAGGACCGCGAAGGGTCTTCCCATCTCTTCTTGTTATTGTCTTTGTCCGAGATGCCCGGTTCACCAAATGATAATTCAAATCGAGATTGTGTGAAGTAAAGATCTTTTTCTTGAAAGCGGATTTCTCCCTTCAAAATATCATCCATCTAATTTGCTCAAGTATGGAATTCTCACCCATAGCTGTGGAACTCACGACTCTATTAGAAAGTAGAATGACCAACTTTTACACGAATTTTCAAGTGGATGAGATCGGTCGAGTGGTCTCAGTTGGAGATGGGATTGCACGTGTTTATGGATTGAACGAGATTCAAGCAGGAGAAATGGTGGAATTTGCCAGCGGTGTGAAAGGAATCGCCTTAAATCTTGAGAATGAGAATGTAGGTATTGTTGTCTTTGGTAGTGATACCGCTATTAAAGAAGGAGATCTTGTCAAGCGCACTGGATCTATTGTGGATGTTCCTGTGGGAAAGGCCATGTTAGGCCGTGTGGCCGACGCCTTGGGAGTACCTATTGATGGAAAAGGAGCTCTAAGCGATCACGAACGAAGACGTGTCGAAGTGAAAGCCCCAGGGATTATTGAACATAAATCTGTGCACGAGCCCATGCAAACAGGCTTAAATGTAGTGGATAGCCTGGTTCCTATAGGCCATGGTCAACGAGAACTTATAATCGGGGACACACAAACTGGAAAAACTGCAATAGCTATCGATACTATATTAAACCAAAAGCAAATGAACTCAAGGGGCACAAACGAGAGTGAGACATTGTATTGTGTCTGATAGAGGCAAAGGTGTCCCGATGTTTCGATGAGATGGTGGTTATCGTTTTTGTGGGAGTCGACCTTGACGACCCGACTACGAACGTGCGAGACGTCGCGCCTTAGCAATCGCTAAACCAACTTCCGAGGGTTATTGACCACGCCGGAGCACGATCAACCTGACCACGAGGGCCTGTTTCCTGCGAGCAAACGAAGAACAAGCAAGAAACCAAGATTGCAATCTGGATATTGCGAATAAAAGAGGAAAGCTTTATTAATGAAGGTGGGGTTCTGTGACGCCTTGGTGTGGTCGTTGAACACAAACGAAGTACGCGAAGTTGCAGCTATGGCGAACTTTTGATCTAAACAAAACCCCACGTCTAAACGACGCCCTAAGGGCTGTATATATGGAGGAAGAGGGGGGGAATTTCGTGGCCCTTGAGGAAGGGGTCCGAAACCAACCCTAACTCTTGTTTCCCCACACATACGGACTCTAAAAACAGCCTATACTTAAGTATTTCGAAATTACATGGGCCTGGCCCAATAATAAGGTGACGCAGCACCTAGAATAGCCCCTGGACGAAATTTATGCAGTGGAATCTTGTATATTTCGTCCAAGGCTTCATTCACTCCTTATGGTGGCTTCAGAGTCCTGAAATCATCACTTGTAACTCCGTTCTTGTTCCCCTTGCGCATGCCATCAACTCCATGCTTGTTCTTGCTCCAATGTTCATCCTTCTCCAAGCTAGGCCCTTCATTTGTAAGCAAAACAAATGTATCCAATTTAGGCAGCATCATATTCTCATGAACATTAGAATCATTACCAAGAAACGAAAGTACCTGGTAATTTAATTGGCGTGCGCGAGCTCTAGTAATTGGTCCATCATATGTAACAGTAGGGGCTGTGGGTGTAACAATGGTATTGATGTCCTCATCATCCTCCCCTTCTTGAAATGAAGTCGTCCTCGACGGAAGCTCATCTTCCTCACCCAAATAAGGCTTCAAATCTGCAATGTTAAAAGTGGGACTAACCCCAAAATCTGCAGGCAGCTCAAGTTTATATGCATTATCATTTATTTTCTCTAACACCTTAAATGGACCATCAGCACGTGGCATTAGCTTTGATTTGCGCAAATTAGGAAACCTATCCTTACGCAAATGTAACCAAACAAGGTCACCAGGTGCAAAGACAACATGTTTTCTACCCTTATCTCCAGCAAGTTTATATTTAGCATTCATACGCTCAATGTTTTCCTTAGTTAACTCATGCATTTTTAAAATCAATTCAGCACTTTCTTTAGCATCAAAATTAACCTTCTCCGAAGATGGAAGAGGCAACAAATCAATAGGTGCACGAGGTAGGAAACCATACACAATTTCAAAAGGGCACATCTTAGTAGTAGAATGCAATGAACGATTATAAGCAAATTCAATATGAGGCAAGCATTCTTCCCACATTTTCTTATTATTCTTCAAAACAGCCCTAAGCATAGTAGACAATGTTCTATTGACTACTTTAGTTTGTCCATCAGTTTGGGGGTGACAAGTAGTACTAAAAAGCAGTTTAGTCCCCAACTTAGCCCATAAACATCTCCAAAAGTGGCTAAGAAATTTAGTATCATGATCTGAAACAATAGTATTTGGCACACCATGCAAGCGAATAATTTCACGAAAGAACAAATCAGCAACATTAACAGCATCATCGCTTTTATGACATGGTATAAAGTGTGCCATTTTCGAGAATCTATCCACGACAACAAATATGCTATCCCTCCCCTTCTTTGTTCGAGGCAAACCTAAAACAAAGTCCATAGATATATCCTCCCAAGGAACACTAGGTACAGGCAAAGGCATATATAAACCATGAGGATTGAGTCGTGACTTAGCTTTTTGACATGTAGTGCAGCATGCCACAAAACGCTCAACATCCCGTCTCATCTTTGGCCAAAAGAAATGTGTAGCAAGTACGTCCTCTATCTTCTTCACGCCAAATTGTCCCATTAATCCTCCTCCATGCGCCTCCTGCAACAACAAAAGACGAACAGAACTAGCTGGAATGCATAGCTTGTTAGCACGGAACACAAAACCATCAATAACAACAAACTTGTTCCATGATCTACCTTCTTTACAATTCTGCAAGACATCTTTAAATTCAGCATCATGCACATATTGATCTTTGATGGTCTCCAAACCAAATATTTTAAAATCAAGTTGTGAAAGCATAGTATAACGACGAGACAATGCATCAGCAATAACATTTTCTTTACCCTTCTTGTGTTTAATGACATAAGGGAAAGTCTCAATGAATTCAACCCATTTAGCATGTCTACGGTTCAGTTTAGCTTGGCTTTTAATGTGTTTCAAAGATTCATGATCAGAATGTATAACAAATTCTTTGGGCCATAAATAATGTTGCCATGTTTCTAAAGTCCGAACAAGAGCATATAATTCTTTATCATAAGTAGAATAGTTCAGACTAGTCCCACTCAATTTTTCAGAAAAGTATGCAACAGGTTTGCCATCTTGTAATAACACACCTCCTAATCCAATTCCACTAGCATCATATTCAAGCTCAAAAGTCTTATTAAAGTCAGGAAGTTGAAGTAAAGGAGTATGTGTCAACTTATCTTTCAATACCGTGAAGGCTTCTTCCTGTGCGGTACCCCAAACAAAAGACACATCCTTCTTTGTAAGCTCATTGAGAGGTGCAGCAATGGTGCTAACATCTCTCACAAAACGCCTATAGAAACCAGCGAGTCCAAGAAAACTCCTCACTTGTGTGACCGTTTTGGGCTGCGGCCAACTCTCAATAGCTTCAATCTTGGCTTTATCAACTTCAATTCCCTGTGGAGTAACAACATAGCCAAGAAAAGACACTCGGTCGGTGCAAAAGGTGCACTTCCCAAGGTTACCAAACAAACGTGCATCACGTAGAGCATTAAAAACAGCATGTAAATGTTCCAAATGTTCTTCCAAAGATTTGCTATAAATCAGTATATCATCAAAATAGACTACCACAAATCGTCCAATGAAAGCACGTAAAACTTCGTTCATTAATCTCATGAAAGTACTAGGTGCATTAGTTAACCCAAAAGGCATGACTAACCACTCATGTAAACCAAACTTAGTTTTAAATGCTGTTTTCCATTCATCTCCCAATTTCATACGAATTTGATGGTATCCACTACGCAAATCAACTTTGGAGAATATTGTAGAGCCACTCAATTCATCAAGCATATCATCTAGCCTAGGAATAGGATGACGATAACGAATAGTAATATTATTAATGCCTCTACAATCAACACACATACGCGATGTACCATCCTTTTTAGGCACTAGTATAATAGGAACAACACAAGGACTAAGAGATTCACGTATATAACCTTTGTCGAGCAGCTCCTGTACTTGACGCATAATCTCCTTCGTCTCCTCTGGATTGGTACGGTATGGTGCACGGTTGGGTAGCGATGCACCGGGAATTAAGTCAATTTGATGCTCAATCCCTCGAATAGGTGGTAATCCCGGTGGCACGTCTTGTGGAAAGACGTCAGCGAACTCCTGCAAAATGTTAGTAACAGCAGGAGGCAAAGAGGAAGGCACGTCCTCGAATGAAAATAATACCTCTTTGCACACAAAAGCATAGCAAACAGATTTGCTAACATCTAGATCATCAATATCAGATTTGGTGGCAAATAAACATGCACTTTTCAATTTAATTTCAGAAGCAACACTAGATGGTTTATTATTAGGCTTCATTTGTTGCTCAAATTCTTTTGCCACAATCTGATTTTCACTCTTATTTTGCTCCTGTTTTGCTTTATTAGCTCGATTAATATCATCTTTCAAAATGGAATCAGGAGTCATAGGAAGCAAAGTAATATTTTTGTCCTTATGAACGAGAGTATACTGATTGTTTCTACCATGGTGTACAGAATTTTTATCAAATTGCCATGGTCTACCAAGTAATAAGGAACATGCTTGCATAGGTACCACATCACAATCAACATAATCAGCATATGTAGAGATACTAAAATGCACACGAACAGTATGTGTTACCTTAACCTTGCTGCTGTTGTTGAACCATTGGATGTAGTAAGGATGTGGATGTGGTCTTGTGATGAGGGATAGCTTCTCCACCATCTCCATGCTAGCCAAGTTGTTGCAGCTCCCTCCATCTATGATGACGCGAACACAACGTTCCTTCACAACTCCCTTTGTATGGAACAAATTATGCCTCTGATTTTGCTCAGCTTGCGTGACCTGCACACTCAAAACACGTTGAGCAACCAAACATTCATACCTGTCAGCATCTTCAGGAGCCATGTATTGCGTCTCATGATCAGAATCATCTCCACTGTGTTCTTCATGTGTAAGAAGAGCCAAAGTCTCCTCATCATAGTCACTAGCGGACTCATACCCACCATCCTCAGTAGCAATCATCACACGCTGAGATGTGCATTCGCGCGCAAAATGTCCTCTTCCCTTACAACGACGACAAATAATATCACTTGTGTGCCCTGTAGACGCCATGGAAGAAGCAGAGCTCTGTGCAGGCCTGGCAGGTGTGCTCTTGGCAGATAGTGGTGGTTGTGCCTGCTTTCTTGTATCACGGTTGGAGGTGGCAGCCGACAGAGGTGCCGGTGTAGCAGAACGTGT